>RSEF01000031.1:58955916-58967003 GCA_003993805.1 Himantopus leucocephalus
GGTGGGGCCGGGCCGCGTCGGGGGCTCTCTTCGGCGGCGTTCCCCCGCTGCCACGGGGCCCAGCTCCCGGCAGGGCCGGGCGGTGAGGGCGGCGGGGCCGGGCCGGGCCCTGGGCAGCCATGTCGGGAAGCGGAAACGGGAGGCTGCGGCGGCGGCTGCGGCGGGGGCGGCCTCCTTCAAGCCCTGTCCCCGCCAGCGGGGCCTGCGGCCGCTCCCGCCTCCTGCCTGACCTTGCGGGGCCGCCCCCGCCCGCTCGCCGGCAAGGAGTCCCCGCGGGGTGTGTGTGTGTGTGTGGGGGGGCGGCTGCCGGCGGGGCGCTGAGGCGGAGGTGGCGGGGCAGGGGTGGCGCGGGCAGCCCGCCGCCCCCCTAACCCCGCGGCCTCCCCAGCCCCGCCGGCGGCTTTTAACGACGGAACCGCCGCAGAAATAAGGCGCGAACCTCCCGGGGTACTGCAGGCCCGCCGGTGGGTGCCCGAGCACGTCCGCAGCTCCCCGCGCGGGACTGCAGCAGCCGGGGTCGGTGCGGGTGCCTCTGCCGCCCGGCCCTCTGTTCTTGCCGCCTCCCCGTCCCTGGTGGCAGTCCGGCTCCCCGGTGGAGAAGCCTCCGAAACTTTAAGGGACGTTTTTTTTCCCTCCCTGCTTTTCCTGCCTTGGGTTAGAGGTGGTTCTTAGACAACGGTGGGGAGTTAATAGCGAGGTAACGTATGACTCAGCCGAGCGAGAGGGCCTTTGGTTGCCCTGAAATAGCACTTGGCAACCGCCCGAGAGGAAGGGCAGAAGAAATACTCTGAGCATATTTGCGCTATTGGCTATCAGTTCTAAGGCATTGCTGTGTGATGTGTCGCTTGGGGGTGGGTTTTTGTTTTTTTTTTTTTTTTTCAGTTGTTCTCGGTGTGCCGCTGTGCAGATAGCATCCTTGTCCTGCTCTTTGTTAGACCTTACTGGAACTAGGCTGAGTGGAATAAAGCCTGCAATAATGGTGGGGATGCCCTTTACGTAGCCAAAGGGCCAGGATCTCACGGTGGAGAGAGAAGGATCTTTCAGTTACACCGATCCTGGAATCGGAGGGCATAAATGCCAAGCTATTTATTCCATTGACAACTGGGATAAATTGTAGTCATGACCGTGACAGATCTCACTGCTGCTGTCATCCAGGAGACTCTTCTGTCAGTTTTACTATGCTAACGTGATTCCCAGTGGTGAAACTGGTCAGTGTGAGATCTCTTGCTTGTAACTCCTGGGCTTCTATCTGTGTGTAATCTATCTCCCCAGCTTCCAAATCTGATCCTGCGAAAAATTAGCCCTCAGCCACGTGCCAGTTGCTACACGGCCCTTTGTGTTAAGCTGCACTGAAAGGACAAATATCCTTAGATTGATAATAATGTTAATGATTATATTATTTCATTTAGATTGTTTGACCACTGCATCCTTCAGAATTGAGGGTTTTTTTTACTGGTTTGGTCAGAAATCTTTTGGCGGGGGGAGGAGGAAAGAGTGTGGATTTTTTTTTTGTTTGGTTTGGTTTTTTCCCTAGTACCTCAACTGTAACTGAATAGAAAGTACTGTAGTCTTAAATAAAAATTAAAGCTAATGGAAAAAGAGTAATTTCACATAGAGAAAGAGAGGGGAAACTGAACAGCGTCCGTGTGGGCCTGCTGCCTTCCGATACATTTAAATAGCTAAATTGCAGTATATTTGGAAATAAATCTGTTGCTTTTTAGGATGATGAGTAGTCCCAAAATAACAGGAATAATTAGTAGTACTTTTAGATTAGAAAACCAGTTTTCCTTGCTTTATATACACAGCTATAGGAAGCTTTGTTCTATAGCTCCAGTCAAACACACAGACTCTGACTGTTTGCTTAAACTCTGTATAAGGGTGCTTGTTGTTTTAGAGGTCAATTTGTTTAAAGGCAGCATAAGATGGAGATATGGGAGTTTAAAAATTTAGTGCAAAATCAGAAAATTGGCCCTGAAGCCGTTACGAGTTCAGATGTGAGAGAAAGTTAATCTTGAGTAAGAATGGTCAGCCACTTGAATGGAGAGCCTAAGCCTGGAATATTGCAAATATTTGGCTTTCAGTATGCTATTCAAGCTTTTATATAAGCTTTTCTATAAAATGGAAGAATAGGATGAAAAACAGAGAATACCCACCCCCACCCCACCCCCGCCTTCCCAGCCTTTTCCAGTCAGATCTTGTAAAATAACCTGGTGACTGGCCTACTTTTACAAATGCCCCCTTAAGTGATTTGGCAGTAGGCACGCGATGGGTTACTGGTAGAGCCAGGAATAGCATCAGCAAATCCTGACTCACTGTTTGCTACTGTAGTCATACTGGATATATTTTCTCCCAGAGTCTAATACCATTTGAACAAAAATTTGACTCCTATTTTAGTAGTGGCACAACAGACAAGAACTTCGTTCTTTCTTCTACATGCAGAATAGCGCAGAAACAATTGCTTAGCTCAGGAGAGACTGAAGGGTGTGTTTGAGCTTTTGCTTTAGTAAGGACTTGTCCCTAAAATTACCCCTGCTGTCCTGGCAGTGAAGTTGAAACGGTCCTGTGTCTTGATTTGGTATAGGACCTTTTGGGGATAATGTAAGGGATGCTAACGCGATGTAATGGTTCTGCAGAGTTCAGGTAATGGAGGAGGGTGTTTTTTTGTTTTGTTTTGCTTGATTTACTGAAACAGAGTTATAGAAATGCTTTAATGTGTCAGTCTCGGTACTCTGTCAAACAGACACTTTTCAGGAAAGTGAAGATAAATTCTGGCCTCATGCACAGAATTTGCTGTCCCACTCTCTGCTCTGTTTTGTGGAGGACTCAGACTCTCTTCTCAGTTCCTAGGATGCTTTTGTGGTGATTAGTTAAATTATGAAGTACAGTTAGCTTGACATGTCCTAGCCCCAGTAGTTTCCTGAGTTGGTTTTCATAAAAAGAAGGGTGTGTGTTTTACTTGATATTGGACTAAACAAATATATGTTGCTGGGGGGTCCGCGCAGAATAGCTGACGTGCTGTGCATAATATCTATGAATGCCAGAGGGAGGTAATTCTTTATCTTGTGTAAGGGCAAGGATGAGAACCTGGGCACATGAAATGGAACTGCGCTTAGCTGAACGCAGAGGAGGTTACTTTGGTAAGAAGATGGATGAAGAGTGAACTGGCTACCTCAGTAACACCAAGTGTTCAAAGAGTTCANGGGGGGGGGGGGGGGGGGGAGATAGGAAGGGAAATGCCCTTGTTAAGGGATGGAAAACATGAAGATGTTTGTTTATTTATCCTTTCTGTGTCTGTCCCTCAGTTTTTCCCTTTGGCAAGCTACCGTATAGCAGAACGGGAAGAAGGGGCATGCTGTTTCAGCGGCAGGCTGGGGTTTTGCTGGGAGACTGCGAGGTCAGTTCTGAAGTAAAAAGGCTTAGAAATAACTCTGACCCTTTTATGGCCAGTGTTTCAGGATTTGGAAGTTTATAAAGCACAGATTAGGGTCTTCCTGTTAATGTGACTTTCTTGTAAAATTTTTAGACGTTATCTGTGTTTTGAAATCTGTTCGTTTCCTTTTTTGCATGAGGCGTGGTCGTAAGTGCTGAAACCTATATTCCTGCTTGTAGTCTTAAATGGAGACTGGAAAGAACCAGAAGTGAAACATGCATTTTCTCACGCATAGGTAACGGCATTGCCATGGTAACTTAGGGATTTCAAATTCCAAGTACACCATGTCTGTTGACACAAATTGGACACTGCTTCTAGAAACAGGGATACGAAGATACATCTTGTTTTCCTGCCACTTTGATTCTTTTACACACAGTGAAAGGGAATATCTCTTCATATGCAATGCCCATTGTTAAATTCTCCATTTTTACGTTCATCTTCTTGTAAACACTTTTTTTTTTTTCACCCCTAAGAAAACACCACAAAAAATAAACTATTCTGTGAAATAGTACACAGCAGCATGGACAGTAGTTGTGATTCTGCCAAAATACATGAATATCTGTTACAAATTTTGCATGGACTTAATGATATGTATTTTAAAAATAAAACTACCAAGTATTATTTTTTCTACTCATGCAGTTCATTATTGGTTGTGTTTGGTTTTTTTTTAACCCGTAGTAAAATTTGACTGTCATAGCTGTGGGAAACTTACGAGGTTTCTGTGACTACTTATTAAACCAGAGGTGATTTCTCAGGTGCTTTCTAATGTAGTGGGCAAGTCTGACAGGGACCATGGTTTGCACATAGCTCATAAGCAGAATCTAGGTGATGTAGCAATTGTCTGTCTTTCAAGAAGTTGCTTCCAGCTTTCATGGTTGTAAAGGGAAACTTGCAAGAGTATCCCAAAGATAATGAATTCAGTGATGCGCTGAAGGGTAGTGGTGATCTAATCTTACTTGGGTTATTCCTTCCAACACTCCCTGGCAGAGCAAGGGGGTCTCCACAGTGAAGCGAAATCTAGAAGGCTCACAGCAATCTCGCTGTGCCCTGTGCTTTTCCATTGCTTCTGACGTGCAAGTTTGTTCTTGGAGGAGTTTGTGTAGAGCCCTGCAGGATTGGGCCCAGGGTTTTCCAGTTGTGTTTCCAGGGAAGTCTCCTTCCTTTCCTCCTTTCGCCCTTTCCCTTTTGGCTTTCTCACCAGCATGAATAAAATAATGGCAATCTTTCTTTTCCTTTTTTTTTTTAAATTCTCTCGACTGCATTAAGAGTTGGTTCTTAGCCTCTGACAGCGTGTTCTTCCCCCAGCCCCATGTTCACCGGAGTTGAACTTCAATAGATAGACAATGGAAGTAATTTTATAAGCATACATAATTAGCTATTACAGAAGGTGCTATAGGTGGGAACCAATACCAAGGAAATTTCACAGTCCTAAATTTGAGATGAGAGTTTAATGTGAGACTGAGGAAGGCGAAGCCTGTGTAAAATCTCAGGTCTGTTAAGTATTGGCTTTTTAGAAGGGGATAAAACTATAGTTTAGTACGTGTCATCCCTCCGTTTCTTCCAGTCCTTCCAGAAAACTTAAAAAATTGTCTTTAACTGTATTAGTCAACTTTTGAAAGGAAAAAAATATAGAAAGTGTGTTATTGCATGGACTGCATTTTAAGTTTAGTGGTGGCTAGCAAAGGTAAAGACTGAGATCCATAAAGTTTTCTAATTAAAATTCAGTGCTCTTACTGTCAAGTTGGTGTAAGATTGCTGTAGTAGTTAATTTCAGTTGTTGAGGCTTATTCACAATGTTTGTGTCATTTTTTTTTCTATGGTACGCAAGAAAACAAGTTAGACCTCTTGCTTTACTTATTTTTATTATCACCTAATCTAGTGGTGTCCCTCCCCTGTGAAATTACAACCATGCAGTTTTGCAGTCAGCAGTAGGGGCTGTAAAACTTAGGTGGAGAAGGTTTTGGCTTCATTCTTAAAATCTTGGGTAGTGTATGATACGGGAATGTGACATGGGTTGGGAGCAGACCCTTTGTCTTGTTTGATGCCTGATGCACAGTGGTCTGCTCGCTGGCGCAGGCTGGACAGGGTGCCAGGTGAAGGCCATGAGAAGGTATGGCAGAGAAGGAAAGGAGCTTGCCCCATGCCAGCCAGCAGGTCTGCAGCACACATGGAGGTCGGACACCATATCTGAGTCCCAGATATTGTGTCCCCGACTCCTCTCCTGGACTGTTGTGTGTGGTGCTTTAAATCTCCAGGGTTTATACTTTGCCATAATGAATGCTGTCAGCTTGAGAGATGGTCTTAATTGTTAGTAGAATAAAAACTGGGGAGAAAATGGTTGATGTGCAATACTTGGGAGGGTTTATAGCTCTTTGTTTTCCTGTCCCGCTGCTATCGGCAGCACAGGAGGGTGCTCTGACAAATTCCTGACCAGTTTCTTCACTGCAGCCAGGTGACTAGTCTCCTTGAATTTGCTGAAGAGTCCTGTCATGCTTATGGTTGAGGGAGGGATACCTGATGGGGGTATCAGGGCTTAACTGACTAGGCAGCAGAGATATGACAAGTAATAAACTTATCTTACAGGCAGCGTAAACAAGGGGATAGCTTTTTTCTTTTTTCTCCTGATCTCTGTTGTTATGACAATTCTGGTTGCTGCTTGTAATGACAGAATAATGGAGGAAGCTGGAAATGGGGTAGACGCTTGCAATTCGGTGCATTGCAGCACTTCCCATGGGCACGTGCGGAGTGGTTTCTGTGCCTTTCAGGTGTGCGTTGTCCAGTGGCTGCAACAAATGGCTTTACAAATAACTTCACTTGTGTTGTCTTACACTTGAGTCTGATCTGTCGCCATGTGAAGGAGCATGTTGTTGGGGACAGCATCATTTCTCCTCTGCCAGTCTGCAGTGATCTCCCGGAGTTCCAGGCCCAAGGGGAAAAAGTCGGTGATTTTATTCCTTGTTTGAGTTATTTCAGCTGCTTGGTGTGGCCTAAGCAGTCCCCTCGTGCTGGCAGGATTGTGAAACACTGTGGAGGTCCTGGAGGGGGAGATCATTTTTTGTGGGGGAGAGTATGATGTGAAAAGGAAGGTGGAGAGAGCAAGAAATTGTTAGGATTTTTTTTAAAAAAAAGGTATGAGATAAGTATCATGAAGCTGTTGACTAGCTGACAGCATGATTGTTCCATGAAATCTGTCTGAAACAAGATTGACTTGCAGGTTGGTTTGCATTGTAGGTGCTGCAGAGTTTCAGCTTCTAATTTCCCTGACAGTAAAATTTCATAGTCTTCTGTCTTTTCAGCTGCCTGTCATATTTGCTCAGCAGAAAATAAAATGTTGGAAGTGATATGTTTCTGTTTAATCTGCAGCTGGCAGAGGAGGAATGATGCTGTGAGGACTCTTAGTGCAGGGATAGCACAGATTTAAAAAATAGGACAGTAAAGGCTTCTGCAGCTACATCATGATAGGTTTGCTGGCTAGAGCTGTATTTGCATGTGAACATCCTTTTTGTTCACTTGAGTTCCAACCCTCTATCTTTACCTCTGCCCTGCCCGGTGCTTTTTTCTTTTTTGCCTCTCTAGTCCTTCGCAGCCATCTCAGTGATCCCCCTCCTCTGCTGAAGGAGGGTTCTCCTTGGTCTACCTCTCATCTCAGTTTGCAACTGGTCACTTGAGTCTTTGGCGGAATGATTTCTTCCTTGTAGCACATCGTAAGACCTGTAGTCCCTTCAAGAGCCTTGGGTCTCCTTGCTGCCTGTGCATCTGGTCTGCGGTGCTGCAGTATGGAGAGGAGACGCTCCTGGTGCCAAGCACAAGGATTCCTCTCGGTCTGGCCATTGGGAATGCTGCTGTGTCAGGGAGGTTTTGCTTTGCTTCTGGTTTAGCTCTTGGGGCAACTGCATGGTGGCACTTATAAAAAGAATGGATGTGTCCCTGTTTTAAAGACAGATGGTCCTCGGCCCTTGTGCTTGAGCTGCTGACAGAAGATTTTGGTCTCATCTGTTTCCTTGAAATGATCTTCTGCTAGCTCACTGAGAAAACAGATGTTATTGCTTTTCTCCACCCCCCCCCCCCATTCTCTTGATCATGTAGGAGTTGCAACTTCTACCTCTTTGCAGATGTTAAATTTTTGTGTGTGTGTGTTCCTTCCTGGGTTTGGGGAGGAGACGTGCTGGCTAGAAGAAGGTGAATTTGTTACAACACTCCAGCAGCTTCACAGAGTGATAACACGAGTTTTGTGTTTTAAGTTCCAGCAATATGTCTTGCATTTCACGCTTGCGATCTTATTCCTATTGGTGGTAATGCTGTATCTTGGAAAAAAGATCAACAAATTGTAATAAACCAGTAAGTGGTTTGGTCAACGTTTGTACAGCTTTGTAAAGATTTTCTGGAAGACCTGAGTGGCCTAACAGAAAGTCATGGGCGGAACAGGTTAGCCTGTGTCAAGATGTCCTATGAATACTCAGACGAGTATCAAATTTACTCTGGAACAGTAGTCTCAAGCTTTCAGAGAACTTGGTTTTCACTTTGTAGCTTGTTTCTTGTGCTTTCAGGTGTACAGCCTGTTTATTCATACGCAACTGCCATGGTGTGGCTTGCCCCAAGCTTGTAACTTGTGCTTTGCCTAGACTCTGTCCATTCTGCGATACTAACTGTAATTGGTCTTGGGTTCTGTTGTACGTGCTTGGTGTTTTTTTGTTCTGTTGACCCAGCGTCTACAACAATGGGGTCCCTGTGCATGACCGGAGCTCTAGGTTTAACAAGAATAATAACAAGAATTGGCCAGATCTTTGTGACCTCTGATTAACTAGTGGAGATACGGAACATCATGGTCTGAATGCAGATCACAGCAAACGTATGTTCAAAAGTTGGCAGCTCCACAAGCCGCACACCTCTGCTGTCAAAGCAGAAGGGGCAGGGAATCACTTCGAGATCCCAACCTTCCATTTCACCTTTGAAGATGTTCTTGCTTCTGTTTGAAACACAGCGTGAAGCAAAAGAAATCTTAATTGCTTCTGTCTTTGATAGGAGTGGTCTCTATGTAATAATTGTGGAGGCTCGTACTAGAAGCTATTAGGCTGGTTTCTGCCATCAACAGTTTGCTCAGTTAGTGTTAAAAATAAAAGATGTATCTGTGCTGAGTGCTGTTGAGATGGAAGTGCTTTAAGAATTGCGTGCAGCATTTCTTACAAGCCCATTAGAAGATGTTCAGAGAAAGTTGTTTTCTTGCTACAGCAATTTTGAGTTTCAACCAGTTTCTCTCTTTTCCTCTTTTTAATTTTTCTTTTTTTTTTTCTTTTTTAACTGCAGATCAGCTTGAACGTGTGTTCTTGCGTCTTGGCCATGCAGAAACAGATGAGCAGTTACAGAACATTATTTCCAAATTCCTACCCCCTGTTCTCCTCAAGCTGTCCAGCACACAGGAAGGAGTTCGTAAAAAGGTAAGGGTGCAATTTACCGTAACGGTATGTTGTCCTGATCAGGGAGGAGGAAATGCCCCTGATGTATCATAATTTACTATACTTGGATATCCTCTGTGTAGAAATTTACTCCTTGAGCCCTCTGTCAAACATGAGAATGGGTTTATTACAACTGTTAGGGCTTAAAGAAAACAGTCATTGCTTGTATCACCAAAGTCTTTTGCAGATGTATGGAGGCTGCATTTGTTTCCACTTGAGGCCAGCTAGCTATTACTTAGTCTGAGACCAAGACTTACTGCCGTAGAGGCAGTTGCCGTGGCTTCCAGGCTAGGGCTGTTGTGCATCCCCCTGACACACGTGGAGCAAGCTTGCTGCTATGTGCGGAAGACCATGAAGACATGCTCGTTGATGTCATTCACCTGCCTGATAACAGGAATAGGAGCAAGGACCAAACAATTTTGAAGATGTGCACTTGAAGCTGTGAAGAAAGGCATCCAACTAGCTAGTGAAATTTCTTAGGGTGTTTTTATGTGATATTTTTTCCATAAAAAGGAATGTGTAATCTGTATTTTTTTTGGAGTGCTGTGACAGTCAGGAAAGGGGAGGGACTACTCCTTTGAAAATTAAATTTTAAGAGGCCTCTCAAAATCACACAGCGTTCTTATGGTGTATTGTAGTTTTTGTGTTAGAATGAATAACGAAATAAAACTTGTTTCTTCTTCTGCCTTCTATGTGTTTAAACTATAGATTTTTATCTATACAAGATGATGATAATATTATAAGCAATTACAGCACTTCCCTATACTTCTTGGTATTTATCAAATTCATTGCAGTTGAGGAAACTACCCTGAATTCTACTCTTGCTGTATCAGTGAAAGGAACTTGACACTATCAGTATTCTGTTTTCATAATAAATTCAAAATGTAACAAGAAGGCTCTGTATGTGTTGATTTTTTTTTTTTTTTGGGTGATATGTTTTACATATATTTCAATTTACATATTATTTCAAAATAATTTATCAGTGAGAGAGAGCGTGAAGAGCAAGACTAATTTCTTTTATTCTAATGAACATCAGTGAAGACTTACTGTGGAGTGTATAACCTGCAGATAAATCTGTTCAACGTGCACATTGCCTTTTTCTGTTACTTACATCAGAACTCAGCTTTTCTATCTTCTAACTTGCTCTTACATTGCTGTTAATGTGGTGGGAAAATGTCTTAAGACGTCTGATGTGTTTTCAAATGCTAATGACTTTTAAACACAAATACTTAGCTTTCCAGTGCTAATTTTGCCTGGTGGACAACAAAGAATGTGCCTATTGTTCAACTCCAGCCTCAAAATCATGTTAAGGCCATGTAAATAAAACAAAAGCATTTTTTTTTTTTTTTACATGAGCACTCAGACAATTGGGAAACTAATCTAATAAAGTAGATGAAATAGAATGGAAAGAGAAGGACGAACTTTTTATTCACCCAGTGACTGACTATAGGAAATGACAAAACTCTGCCATCCTGTGTCATATCTCTCAACTATGATTATTGTAGTGGTTAAAAAAAAACCCACCAGATTGAATTGACAGTGTAGCTTTTGAATAGTATAGGTGTACAAGGAAAAAAGAACATCTGTGTGGTGCCAGTGTGCAGCTGAAGTGTAGATCAGCACAGTTGTTCAAGGACTTCCTTTCACCCAACTTTAGAAGCACAGTGTAGTTTGTTCAGTACACCAGATGGATTGACTGCACTTTAATTTTACTCTGTATCCCCAGACTAAGTTTCTCCTCAAGTTTATACTGCTAGAATGGAAAGGGGAAATTAAAATTCCATTTTTCATCCTCCTGCCTTAACATGCTGCTTTGTTGGTCTCATCCCTCCCCTTAATTTTGTAACTGTCAGGTCAATATTACTGCTTCATTCAGTAACTTGAACTCATTGTCCTCATACGTTTTGAGATCTAGGATATAGTCTAGGTCATAGAATCATAGAATGGTTTGGGNAGTTCCAACCCCCCTGCCATGGGCAGGGACACCTCCCACTGGACCAGGTTGCTCAAAGGCCCATCCAGCCTGGCCTTGAACACCTCTAGGGATGGGGCATCCACAACTTCCCTGGGCACCTGTTCCAGTGTCTCTCCACTGTCGCAGTACAGAATTCCTTCCTGATATCTAATCTCAATCTCCCCTCTTCCAGTTTCAAACCGTTACCCCTTGTCCTATCACTACACTCCCTGATCAAGCATCCCTCCCC
>RSEF01000031.1:58975199-59077066 GCA_003993805.1 Himantopus leucocephalus
GGAAGCTTCTGGCAGTTTCTCACAGAAGCCACCCCTGTATGCCCCCCCCGCCCCCAACCTGGCCATGCAAACCTGATACAACCAGACAGAAGACTGAAGGGTATGTGGACCTTTCCTTCCACTCTGGCTAAGGAGGATTTTGCTGAGTGTGGTGGTTTTGTTGACATGACAAAAAGGCCATTCTGCAAACCTCCTCCCCATCCCACTTGAGTACCTCGGTGGTACCACAGGTTTGAAGTGCTTTCGTCTGTCTGACAAACCCCAGAGCCATCTACAGGGCCTGGTGTTCAGATCCTGTCCCGCTTCGTTAAAAGCGTGTTGCAGGCTGTTTCTGGAGGGTGCAATGACAGTACCTTCTCTGCCAGAAACGCAGCAGCACGGTGGTTATGCTCCCGCCACGCTTGTGCTGACAAGTTTGCGAGCGCCAGTGCAGCAAGGCTAATGAAGCTCACGCTTGCAAGTTGCCTGGGGGAAAAAGTACCAGCAGGATATTAATGCACCGAAGGGGCGTTGGTAAATTAGTGCCTCTTCCCAAACACACCTTTCTGGTAAAGACTAAGGTCTGCGTTTCACAGCACCCTGTCCTTGCAATACCGCCAGCGAAAGGCATAGGGTCAGGTATTCTCCTTCTCGTAAGTGAAGCCAGGCGGCTGAACTTCCCGCTGGATTACCTCATTTGCAGTGGGCGGTTTTGTTCAATCAGGGGGAAAACGAATAGAAATGAGGGGGAAGAAGCAGCTGAAACATCTCTGGAGTTTACAACCTGTACCTTCACGCAAACAGAGTTTGCGAGCCTCCTATAGCAAGATGTATGTTCAAAGGATGCAAACAGGCATTCCTCTTTTGAGGCCGTTCCATTGAGAATGACTCGGGCAGACCCAAAACTTAAATTTGTGCTTTCTGTGCTATTTGGGGGTTCATGCGCGTGCCAAGAAAAGACCAGTTTGTTGCTACTCATTAAAACTGTAATTTACATAGAGAAAAGCAATTTTTAAGAAGAAAGTGGAAGCTCTTTCTGTTTCTTTTCTGTCTTTTTCACTATTTAGTACGTGCATGGTTTCAATACCACAGCCCAAGCGGATCTGCTGCCAGTCCCAGTCACAGTAGCCTCCTGTGAGACTCAAAGTGAAAAGAAAAGGCAGCAACTGTTGGCAGTGGGAGAGCCAAACTGGTTAATGCTGTATTTTCATCAGTCTTCATTTTGAGGTGCAGGCTGCATTTTTGAGCTAGGTGTTACAATAAACAGCAATAGCGAGCAACGAGATCTCAGCCAGGAGGAGGAGAGGAAGTACCCACAACTGTTAGACATTTACGGGTTGTCATGGCCTGACAAAGTTTATCTTCAAACAGTGCAAGAGTTGGCTCAGCCAATGCCAGAACTATTTGTAATTGCCACTGAAAATTTGTGGAGGGCAGGTAATGTACCAGAAGACGCAAAAAGTGCATGATGGCACCTGCACAGCAATCATGACAGATTGTACTACACCAGACTGATTTTCTCCTCTAACGAGGTA
Organism: Himantopus leucocephalus; assembly: GCA_003993805.1. Classification (NCBI taxonomy): domain Eukaryota; kingdom Metazoa; phylum Chordata; class Aves; order Charadriiformes; family Recurvirostridae; genus Himantopus; species Himantopus leucocephalus. The sequence goes on from RSEF01000031.1 coordinate 58,976,714, forward strand.
AGGGGTGATGCTGTCACACAGGGGCAGGACACTTGGCACATCACTTGGCTCTGCCAAGGCTTTTTACACCTTCTCCTACATGGTTTTCCCCAGCATGATTTAAATGAGATTACTAGAAGGTGGGTGCAGACTTTGTTGGATGATTGCAGCTGGTGCCAGTGGTTTGTGGCCACATTGCAGCGATACTTCAAGCAAGGTTTAGGGTTGTTTGGTTGGGGTTTTTTTTTGTCAGTCTGGTCTCACTTGGTATTTTTATAATTGACCCGAATGCTGGACTGTGGCCTGACCTCTGCAGGTGACATTAAACTGGGAGGCACTGCCCTGGAGCACATGAGTAGGACTGAAAATGATCTTGGCAAACTGGAAAAGTGGTTTGGAAAATAAAAGGGATTACTCTGAAAACTGAAAAAGGACAGGTGCAAATGCTTGTTTGTGCAACAATTCCTTTGCATCCCTGCAGCATGTCTGGGAAACTTCTTTCCCTTCTGGTGGCTGAGAAGCTGCTCCTGGGCATATGGAGCAGAAAAGGAAAAAGATAAAACCAACCCTTACCAGCACAGGACATTAAAAAATCGTATCTCATACTGCTTATATGTGCTCGCTGGAAATGGGCTGGAGATGGCCCAGAGGTCTTCTGGGGCAGGGGGCCAGGGGGGTGAAGGAGGCTATTGGGGGTGCTCAGCTGTGGAAAGGGAAAACACAAGAACATGTTTGGATGTAGAGTCCTCAGGTACTGGATGGCCCTGAGACCACCTGACGCTGGGGAGCTGGCCTTGGAGATGCTTGGACTTGGAGGTAAGCACTGGGGAGAGGAAGAGCAGACATGTTTCCCTTCTCCCCACCTCCTTATCTCTCCTCCTTCCTTTCCCCTCCTGATGTTTCTGTGCGATTAAAATTAAGACAAACAGGAACAAAAACACCCCAGGGGACCATGAACAGATGTGATAAAGAGGAGGAACATAGCAAACCTAGATTATTTTGGAAGACACAGCACCCCTGCCATCCTCCTTCCCACAGAGACTGACTTGCTGGGGAGACCATGGGATCAGGGGGCTCTTCCCACTGCGCTGTGCAGGGTACTGGGGCTTTTAAGTATAAAAAGCTCCTGGGTATTGCAGAAAAAAAAATTAGCAGAAAGTGGAAAAGTGTGTTTACAGCTGTTTTTAAGGACAGAATGACACATCCAAATGAGGGCTTATGTGCTCTGGGCATGGCAGCCATGGAGGGATGCCAGCATTGCAGGCATTGCCAGGGGCGGTGGGAGGGATGGAGCTGTGGACCAGGAGTGTGGGTTCGGCTTTAGCCTTCAGCTAAGGCTCTGCTGCCATCAGAGAAATGTTATTTCCCCCATGCAATCCCCCATGTAACCCACACTTTGGTGTGGGTCTGTCCGTGCCCACCCAGCAGAGGCACCTCGTGTCCAGGGTCCACATGGAGACTGATGGGGGATGAGGGGTTTGCCCAGGTACATGCCATGAGCATACAGAGGGCTGGCAGGAGCCTTGTGAGACCTGGTCCAGCTCGCTGGGCTGCATTACTGCCTTGAACAGCGGCTGCTGAAGCCTTTAGTGGGGATGCACAGCTGCTGATACTACACGTGAAAAAAAACCTCTGTCTGGACACGATTGCTGGGTCTCATGGGGAAAGAAAAGCAGAAGCAAGATAAAGGAAGGGGAAAAAAAGACAAAAAAGGCTGTATGAGGTGTTACAGAGACAAGGAGAAATGTACACAGCTCAGCTAGACACAGCACAGAGAAAGCCAGACCAAGTCTTGGGCATCCCCTCCTCGGCAGCAAGGGCTGTTCAGCTCTGGCATGGACAGGCTGAGGCAGGGGGGTGGGAAGGGGATGCTGCAGAGAGTGGCAGGGCACAGGCAGCAGTTTTGGGCTCCCAGGAGAGTTGCTGCCCTACTGTGAGATTGAAGGCATAGTCCAGGAATGTGACCAGCTCACAGGAGCATTTTATTTGGACATATCAATCAGACTGCATTGAATCCTGATTGAAACATCCCAGGGCTGGCAGGGAAAGGTAGTCATCTTCATCTGACTCTTTTGGCCAGTCTGGAGGTATGCACTTGCTTTGCTTATATGGTAAAAGCACTTCTTCCTCCCAGAGGATGCTTTGAAGGAAGAGCCTTGAAAATAGCCTCTAGAAAAAAACCAGTAGCTGAATGTTAGACCATTTTCACGAAGGCCAGAGCAAAAATCCCTCAGAAAAGGACCCTCAAAGGACTGTTTTACCAGAGACAGCAAAGCTCCTCAGGGTCCCCTTTCGTCCCAGGAGAACCAAGCCCAGCCCTGATGTCCCTCTTTTGGCCTTTCCAGGGTCAGCCGCTGGGGCTGCAGGCAGAGGGTGTTTTGCCACCTGCCCTTGGGATGCTGTTCTGCTGGTACCCACCCCAAAACTGCAAGCAACAGGCTCACACCTGGGGGCTGGTGCAACCCGCTGTAACTGCAGCCCAGCATCTCCCTGGGGAGCCTGTTGGCAAACAGTGCCTAGGTGCAAGCACCGCTTTCCGGGGAAAGGCAGAGGAGCCTCCCATCAGACCCCTCTCTTCTCTGCACTGGCGTGGGAGCAGTGCATTGCTCAGGGATGCAGGGTCAAATCCCCCCCTGAAAATCTCCATAAGCAAGGTGGGGGGGACCTCTGCCGTGGGGCTGCCAGCCTGGTCTGGGTCAGGAGCTGTGCCAGCAGGCAAAACACAGGCTACTGGGATGCCCAGCAGACGGGTGTGGGGTTGTGTGGCTGTGGGAAATGTCAGCAGAGCTAAAAGCCTTTTCTCACGCCTGCCACTGTTGCTGTCCTGGGGCGGGCAGGCGGGGGCAAGGGCGGCTGCTGCCTGGATGCCTCCTCCCAGCAAGCAGAAATATGCCAGGTCTGACCTGGATCTTTCCAGACAAACCTGAACATCGCAAAACAAACTTCTGACGCAGATGGCTTCCTTTGAGGTTTTGGCTTTTTTGTCTTCTTTCTTTTTTTTTTTTCTCTGTTCCTCTATTCAAATAGGTGTCTTCTTCAGCAGCGGATATGCAGTTGCAGTACTTCCCATCTGGTTGCATCAGTCTCCCAAACTGATCTGGTGGGAAGTGCTGCTGATGCAGTGGCTAATGAGCAGGAGGGAACGTGAAATCCTGCCACTTTCTAGAAACTTTGTGAAGACCAAGCAGCCGAGAGCCCGCCCCGGCTGTCAGTCTGCAGAGCCAGGGGAGGCTCTGCCCGCGCGTGCCAAAAAGGGAACGGTATGCCTGAAAGCCCAAACCCACTGCATCCCAAGACTCTTTTTTTTTTTTTTTTTAACCNTTTTTAACCCATTGCAGATCTTTTCTATTTCTCCCTGCTTTCAGTAATTTGCTGCTTTTATGGTCCTGGTGATCCCCCACGTGATTGGATATGTGGCTCTCCCAAGGTTTCTTGCGTACTCCTGTGTATGCCTTTGAGGCAGAGGGTACCCTGGTAGTACTGACATGTGGGACTTTTCTCCTGCATCCTCAGGCACCCCACCACACCTCTGAGAGCCTCAGCAGCCATCGGGCGCAAACCCTGCTTGGCAGTCATGGGCAGGCAGTAGTAGAGCTTGGGAGGGGAGCTGGAAAGTCCCAGGTTCAGCCCAGACTGTATCTCTCCATCTCCAGTGCACGGCTGGGCAGATTACTCAGTGCCTGTGCTTTAATTTCCCCATCTTTGTAGATGACATCAGTACCTGCAAGCCTTGCTATGGAAATTAATTACACGTGGTCTACAAACAGCCCAAGCTCAAGCCCATCTGCAGAGGATCTGACCTGTAATGCTTGGGGCAGCAGCCTGGCATCGCAGAGAGCAACATCCATGTGTAATGTTGGCAGCAGAAGCGTGTCAAACCAACCCAGATGCATCAACACATCGGTGCAGGCAGCAACAGAGAGAGGCAGCAGTATCTGTCCCATCTACCTACCACATCTAGGCAGAGGTGGCGGAGGAGCCGGACCTCCTGGCACCCCTGTGTAAAAGCCTGGGCTGCTGCCCCGGCAGCCAGCTCTGCCTTTGAGTGTGGGGGCACCGTGGACTTCTGTAGTCCCAGCGTGGGACAACAGGATGGCACACAGGATGTAGCATTGCTCTTGGAGGCCAGCCCTGCGTTTTGATGTGACAGGCACATGCTACTTCGAGAGACAGGGGCCAGTGCAGCTCCCCATCAGTCTGCAGAGGGACAGCAGCTTTGTTGCCCAGGGAAGGCTCTTCACTTCCCCGACTAGACCCATCAGGTTGTCTGCTTGGAGTCCCACTTGCCCTGCTCCCCACCAGGTGCATGCCTGCAAGCTGTGTGGCACTCACTTTTGGCGCAAAATCACCTCTCCAGGAGGCTGGTTGCACACGAGCACTATGGAGATATGCACCCCATATACAGGTCCTCCGAGGCAGCTGAGACAACACGCTGGACATTGCTTCTGCATGTGGCTGCCATACGGAAGGGTCCTACTGTGGGGCAGAGCATGGCAAGGCTGCCATGGGTCTGACTCAGTGCCTTGCAGCCCTGAAGATGCCTGCCTGCCTCACCGTGCCTGCATGGGCAGGGCATGACTAAACCTCCCACCAACAGGCTTTCGCTGTTTTTAAATTAGAAGAAGCCACTTCAGCCATGGGCAGCTGATCTGGATTGTCCCCCACAGCCCATACCCCATCCACACCTCGGTACAGAGCAGGGAGACGTGGAGCCGGCACAAGCACAAGGGGCTGCTTCCCCACGCGCAGTAGACACTGTGCCCCTGTGCACACGCGTGTGCACGAGGGAGCTATAGAAATAGCCCACGTGATGGGGGATATCAGCCATGAAGCTTTTCTCATAGCAGAAATCTTCTGGACTGAGTGACGCCCAAGTCCAATGGAAATTTCTGGGTGTTGGACAATGTAGAAAGTTCAGTTGTGCTCTTTGTTGTCCTTCGACAGGTATTCACCCCGGCTGTTATTTCCTGCTTTAGCCCACTGATGCCTCAGATAGATGCTGATCCTCAGTTCGATTTGAATTTCATTAAACTCCACAGAAGAGCCTTCACCCAACTCTGAACATTGATCGCCAGGGATATCTGCGGCTGCTTTTGGGTCCAAAGGCACCCACCAGTGATGAGAATAGGGCCAAGGGAGACGGTGCACCCAACCACATCTCAAACACGACAGGGTTCTGAGCGTTTTCAGGTTGGACTGGGAGCCCGAGTCTGGCACCAGTGAAGGAGACTTCTTGTGCAAGCCCTCACCTTCACTTTTGCTGCTCAGCTTTTATCTCCATTGCCCTAAGGCCCAATTATGGGTTTTCTTGGAAATGTGGGTGGAGGGACATGGATCCTTCTTCTAATCCTTGGTGCTTAAGCGTTTGATGGTTTCCCAAGTGCCAGTGTCGGTGTAGCCTGAGTCATGCACCTCCAGGCAGACTGTCTGCATTCTCCCCTACTTTTGCATCTTTTCATGAATCCCCTGGAAGACCCCAAAAAACCCAGTAGCTTATTGAAAGCAGAAATATAAGAAACCTGTTGGAGTGAGCGCTCTGGACTGTACAGCATGTTTATCATGCTGTATCATGTCTAGTTTTACACTAACTGAACTGATGAAGTCCAGGATTTTCTCAGAGGGAGCCCAGCCCACAGGTATCCCAAAAAGCCCATATGCATTTTGGTGTGATGGGATATCTGCTCTACTTATCTTCAGTCCTGTTTTTTTATATATCCCTGGAGCCACACTCAGTGGCTCCTCTCCAAAGTGTCCTCAGACATGGTATTTGTACACAGCAGCCATTGTGTCTGGCTTATGTAGTCCTGCCAGGGATGAAATTAGGAGCACCCCATACTTTTAGAACATTTAGGTTGCAAAATCACACTCTGAGCAGGAGGGAATTGCTAGAGCCAAGGCTCCCAGCAGGAGCCAGCTTTCCCGGTTGTGCTGTGCAGTGCGATCCTTGGTGGCATGACCAGGCTCTGCTCCCCCCGCCTGGCTGTATTTATCTTCCCTTATTTATCTGCTCTTTTGGAGCCCTGCGCCTCCAGCCCTGGAGACATTCCTCCTCCTCCCATGGCAACACCAGCTGCCAGAAGCCACTTGCTTCATGCGCCAGCACACACAGGAATGGCAGCAACATTATCTCCCTGGTGCCGGCCAGAGAGAAATCATAACCTTGCTGGCACCAAAACAGTGATGAACCAAAAAGCACACAGGCTCTGTTGCTACATCACTGCTGCACTGCGGACTGCCCTTTATTTTGCTCTCCTCTCTCATGCCTAGGACTCTGCCAGCGTTGCTTCTTCCCAAGCAGGAAACCCACGCCTGGTGTGGGTGGGAACAGCCAGGGCACCAGCATGCCTTCCCACCTCCCTCCCCAGGGGGCACAGTCGTTTGGGGTTTTTTGCTCAGGAAGCACTGACTTGTCACTTCTAACTTTAATTTCACGTCGTTTCCCCTTAATATGATTATCCTTCCTTTATGTAATTTATTCCCACAGGTGCTTACAGCACCTCCCTACTTATTAGCAGCAGGATTAATTAATGAGCTGTTTATCCCTTACCCCAGATCGTTAAACAAGCTATTTAATACAATCAAACCAGACATCTGGCCTAGCAGTACCTGACTGGGCAGCCACCTCTTTTATCAATCATCTTCTGTATTCAGCTGACGGCAAATATCCAGTGGCAGGCACTTAGCAGCCACCTCGACAGTGTCTGCAGGGCAGGCACAGTTCTTCATATTTATTATAATCCCGTAATGACTAAGGCTGCAGTCCAGAAAAACGCTTAAGCTTGTTTTTAACTGCATAGGTGCAGCTAAGTACCCTTAATGGTTGTATGACACGACCATATACTTAAGCACTTTCTGAACTGCAGCTTTATTGAGATTTCCGTTCTTGTCATACCACACAGCCTCCCCTTTTGCCATCCCTTTTTTTTCCAGTGTGGAAAAAGGGCGTTGGCAGGGTGCTGCCCTTACCAGAATTCCCGAAATGCCCCATGCCGGGTGAGATGAGTCTGGAGAGGTGCCCCGGCTCTCCCCGGGAAGAGCTGCAAGGCCGCCCCTGTTCCACGCCATCAGTAACGACTGCAGGCGCTTGTGCCCCTACCCCGCTCCCAGGGGGTGGGAGACGGCCCCTCCTGGGCTCCCACGACTGGTGCCTGGCATTAGCGCCTGGCTGCATCCTTCTTTTCCCGGGGCAGACAGGCAGCGGCAGAGCCAGGACGAGGTCCCGCTGCGAGGTTTTGTTTTTTCGCAGAGGGTGCTGCGAACCTGCCCTTTGCTTGGGGAATCGCCTGCCTCCCTGGCTAGGCTGGGGGTGGCCATGCAGCCTGGCTTCCGTGTCCTGTGTGGCGTGGAGGCTCCCAGTTGACATTACAGCCCTGCAGAAACAGCCAAGAGCAGTAATTCCCTTTATAATTCCCTTGGCACTGAGCATCATTTGGGACCTGCCTACTGTGCACGCGTGAGGCAGAGGGGGGGTCTCTGCGCATCGCTGGACCCCTGTGCCCGCTTGCAGCAGCCCAGGACCCTGCTCGTGGCCCCATCGATCAAGCAGTGGCCCCACGCTCAGAGCTGCACAAGCACAGACACACAAACCCATCGTGAGCCACGCCAGTGGAGCAGGTGTCTGGGGAAAGGGAGATCCCAGGCTGCTGCCAAGCAGGGGGAGAAGGGAGCAGCGTCTTCTCCCCACCTATTGCAAGCCCATCTGGATACACCTCTGCTCCATGCTTTAGGGGTCTGCCTGGCGAAGGCAAAGGCCAGTCTCCACCTCAAGCAGCCGCAAGTGTAGCCTGTGTCTGCTGAATGAGAAGCATGGCCAGGGAGCACAAGAGGAAGGGGCAGCAAGGCAAGGCAAGGCAGCGGCGGCTGGAGGAGCGCTCAGTTCGGCAGGGCTGCCAGCCCTGCCTGCACCCACACTCACACAGCTTCATCACCCTTCCCACCACGCCTCCCCCCCGGCCCGTCAGGCTGCTGGTTTCACAGCCAATGAATCCGGGTCACTTCTGAGTTAGCTGGAAAATTCATGATGCTCCTCTTCCACCAGCAATGGAAGTACTACAGCCTGGATATTGAAAAACAAAGGAAAATAAACGGACTGTGCTGAGGAACCAGGTGAGAGGGGAAAGGAGGGGATGGATGGCATGACTAAGAGCCAGGGAAAGCCCTGGATTCATTTTCAGGGCATGGATGAGCAGGGAGCAGCGACTGCAGTGATTGTTCTTTGCCACCTGCTTGCATAAGGACAGGCTGATTTCCTGAGGCTGCTGGGGTAAAGCATAGCAAAATCATCATTGAGGAGAGAAGCATGCTGGGCAGAGGCGCAGGATCAGTCCTCACCATGCTCCTGGCCTGCTAGATGGAGAGGTTTAGGTTAGACATTAGGAAAAACTTCTACACTGAAAGAGTTATCAAAGGCTGGAACAGGCTGCCCAGGGAAGTGGTTGAATCGCCATCCTTGGATGTGTTTAAAAGCCATCTAGATATGGTGCTCAGGGACATGGTTTAGAAGTGGGCCTGGTAGAGTTAGATAACAGTTGGACTTGATGTTCTTAAAGGTCTTTTCCAGCCATAACAATTCCATGATCCTATGGTGCAGGCCAGGAGCATCACCACGCCAAGCTGTCCCTCCCCTGCAGGCTCCCTTTCTGGCCTTTGCCACGCATGCAGGCTCTGGGTGCAACCAGAACTGGTGCTGGTCTGGTCTGGCTGACATTGTCATAGCCTCAAAGAGATGAAAAGGGGACTCAAGTTTCCAGGACAATCTGCTCAGCAGCTGTTGCCTGCAAATGACAACCTGAAGGAGGAAGATTTACCTTCAGCAAAGAGACTAGACTGGGAAGGTTAAGGTTAGAGCTGGTCCACTGGGCTAGCAATGAGCTGTGTGGATGGCATCTGCAGAAGGGTTACCATTAATAATGATGATAATCATGCTTAAATCTCATCTGTCTACTTTCATCTGCAGCACCTTGATGGAGACGGTAGGGCTCATCTGGCCCATAAAATGGGAAGACTTGAAGTGACTTTCTTGTGGTGACACTGCCTGCCACTGGCTGGGAGAAACTCAGTGTCCTATACACTAGGCCACGCATGGTCCTGCTTGTAGTGCAAGGTGGTCACGCTGGTCTATCCACATCAGCGATGTCTGACAGGATGGACCAGCCTGCACCAAAGAATGATGTCAAACAGCTTGTGAAGAGCATCAGCTTTTACAGTGCTTCAGGGTCAGGTGGGGAAGGTGGCAAGCAGCAGACCTTGATATTGGCAGGCGCTAGCAACACCTCAGCCTAGAAAGCAAGGCTAATGGAAATGCAGCCCTGGTCCTGGGAGAGGAGCTCATCGTAAATGGGATGGATATGTGAAGAAGTGCTTTGCTTCATGTGCATGAGTGGAAATAACCTTAGAGAAAGAGATCAATAATGGTGCTGCATATTGCACCCAGCCTGCCTCTGGGTACTGCAATGCCTGTCTCTCACTGCTGGAAACGTGTGGTCAGGGTGTGTTCTCCCAGAAAAGCATCTGCAGTGCGGTAACAGCAGCAGGTATCTTTCCTGCAGCGAGGATCCAAACTGCTCTAAGACAAGTCTGAGATGCACAAACTGTTCCTGCGCTGAGATGCAAAACAGACCACTGCTCAAACTGTCCTCAAGGTAAAAAGGTAACTCCTCGCGGTAACATCCGCTGGCACACACTAACTCTATCCAGTGACACCGAGACCAGAGCCAACGCTCATACCTTTCCTGCTGTACTGCCATGAGCAGAGAGACACAGGTGTCAGCAGGTGGCCTTCAACGTTTTAGCTTGTTCAGTTTTCATGGCAAAGAGGACAGGGCCAGGGAAAGAGCCCGATTCTTACCACACTTCCTTTTAAATAAGACAGTGCTCTGTATTTTTACAGCATGCACAAGATCTGAGTCCACGTGCAAAGGCAGCCCAGCTGTCCCCACTCTGGATTATTACCATTATTTGGAGGATTGTAAATCTGAGATGTAAAGTTGCATCTTTTCTATCAGATGCACATCAATTTTCAGGACTTCATTAACAGCACTGTCTGCAACCTCACATCACCTTTTGGGCTGGCAGTTTAGGGGGAGGCTTTGTAACACTGACCCCTTTGAAACGCTGACCACCTTTTGCACTTCAAAGTCCGCCTATGTATGAAAACAGTGAAAGGCTGACTAACATTACCTTCAAAAACACCCCACCCTAAATCTTATGACTGCTTTGTCACATATGCTCCTTGTTTGGAGGGCTGGTGCTCGAGCTACAGAGTTTTCTTGCTGCAATAGTACATTTTTTACCTCAACTGTCTTTGAATATGGATGTCTCCAGAGCTTCAGAAATTCCAGTACTGGTGCAGAATAAAACAAGCAGTATCTCCACCTGGTGTTAGTGAGTGAAGCAGGTTTTAATGCATCTGTTTATGCCAGTAGTAAATTTGGCCCTTACAGGTTTTAAAATAGTCTTCAGCAAAAAGAAAAATTAGGTGCTAACTGCATTTTTATCTGAGGATCAAATAAAGGAAAAGGAAAAATAAAGGATCCTTTTAAGGATCCTTTTAAGCTTAAAGCGGATCCTTTTAAGCTTAAAGCAGATCCTTTTAAGCTTAAAGCAGATCCTTTTAAGATTGCTGGCAATTATTCTGTCTTTTCCCTTGAGTGGAGTTCCATTTCCGTAATACTTGGGCTTTGCCTGCGTGTCCTAAAGGGTAGGTCGATATTTTTCTTGCGAGGCATTAAGAAAAGATGCAATGTTGCCTCTATATGGGTACTAAACAGGGTGCAACTTTATTTACAGTGTAAAGTGCATCACAAAGAAGTCGTTTAAAACACACAAAAAGCAGTGACATAAATGACAATACAGTACTGGGTAGGGAGGGGAAAGTGTTCCAGCAAGTATCAAAACATCATCAACAGCGCTAATTTAACAGCCTCTAGTTTCAGCTACTCTGTCCTACCACCACATGTCCTTGTGAAACGTCTTGACGGGGTTGATCCCAGGAGTCCATGTACTAGTCACTAGTGTGATGCTGGAGTGCTAAAAGCCATCCTGCAGCCCTAAAGTCTCCAACCACGTCTGCCAGCTCTAAGCACTGTCCTCACCGCTGCTGTTCTGCTCCAGAGAACACCAGGGCAAAGTCAGGGCACACACCAGAGAAGCACACTGGAAAAGGGACCAAAACATGAGAGTGAGATATAAATAAAGATCTGCTTTTCTCACCCATGCACTCTTTCCCTTGAGAAGTCCTGTATTGCTCACTGCAGCTTCCATTCATACACTGTTAAGGCAGCGAGGAGGTCAAGGAACAAAGTGCCTACAAATGGTGATGACTATGGGTTGAAAAGCGGACATTATTTACTGAACACTAACTTCAATCAAAGCTGTAAACATCGATGGCTGTGGAGCTGGGAGAGAGAAGATTGTTGCTACGTGCTACCAGAGTCCATTAGAAAAAGAAGGTTGTGGGAGCTGAAACAACTCTTCAGCTGGTTGCAGCTCCCACTGGGAAGGAATCTACATTCACATTAATCTGATCCCCTAATGACTCCTATTCTTTATCTATCTGTTTTTCTTTTAATTGGCTGAAAGCTTTTACTGGCTCACAACTTCATTTGTTTCTTTCTTCCCCGTTTCTGGTTTTGGGCTAGCAGCCATCAGTTACGTGTCAGTATTTACTAGTGCCCTATTGCTGTAACTGTGAGCTCATTTTGGTGTCATATCACTTTCCTGTGCCCAAGTTCATGCATTCATAAAAGGAAGGTAACTCTATAAAGGAGGGAAGGGTGGGGCAGGGTGTGCACACTCTTAATCTGGAGGGTAACGAAGCAGGAATGCTACAGAAGGTAAAATTTATTTCTCCTTCTTCTTTCCCAGTGCCAACTGCAAGTCACAATTTTTTATTATTACTGGGAAAAATGCAGCTTCTGATCAATGACTCTCAGGTTCTCACTCTAACATCTTCTTTCATAGATCAGACTTTTTGGTAACTGACAATAATTACCAAATGTCTGACCTCAAAAAATGCATGTGATTTCCACCTTGTAATTCCACCATCCTGCTTAACCATAGGTAAATCTTAGCATGTCATTTTGTTAGAGTATGACTTAACGATGGCACTCAGGTGTGTATTATCCTCAGATGCAATCGGATCAACAGTGTGAAAAAGAGAAATCTCACAGCACGTGTGCTCTCAGTATTTCTCACTCAGCTGAGCACTTCTGCCTGTGGGTACTCAAGAGAGGCCTTTTCCAGTTCTCTGAGGATTCTGTGTAACATAAATACAACCTTTCTGTAAGCAAATAGCTAAGTTTCACCTGTAAACATAACTGGTGCCTTCTCTTTCCATCTTAGGGGCAGCCAAACTTTGGACCCAAACCCCATGTATCAAAAGCATTCACCTGGCAGACAGCTGCTAGACGCTATTTCATAATTTGCACAGGAAAGGGATGTCGGTTACAGGCAGGTGGTTAGTCCCATGGCAAGTGGGAAGCGCAAGGTTCAGTGGTCCTCCTGCTTCCCACTGCTGGATCCTGGATTATCTAGCTTTAGAGCTACACCCGAACTGCTTGTAAGCCAAAAAGCCTCAAAGGCTCTTGATGGCTAGACTTGGTCCATCTTTCTCTGAATGACATGATGTTCTCTCATCTCTTTTACATTTTTGATTATTTTACCAATAAATCTCAGGTAAAATTCATGCTGATGCCTTCCATTAAGTTGCTCTCCAATGATGTTAAATTCACATAATATACATTACAGAATCTTCTTCTTATGCCCACCAGAAACTGTGGTTATAACATGGACTTTATCACGTGTACTTCTAATTTAGATCAACACGAGTTCAGAAATAGGCCCAATGCAAAGTTTAGCGGCTCAGTTAGCCTTGCGTAACTATTCTTTACTGATGAGTCGCTGGACAGCAGTATGCTTTGGCAGATGGTAAGCAGAATTGCCACATTCTGTTTAATCACGGTTGGCAGTATAGTAGGATTTAATTAGCTGGCAGTATGTAAGAAATGAGAGGGACTTCACTGTACACAACCACTTCCTCAGTGGACAGTAGGAAGCTTTACATTTGTATGTGTATGTTTGTATGGTGTGTGTGTAGCAGCATATATTTGATAATACTTTTGTAAATGAAAAATACAGAGGATTTCTTTAAAAATTGAAAGGTATAGTAAAAATGTATCACAAAATAAAATACAAAACAAGGGAGCTGGGGAGGAAGGGAAGCAATGGATTTGATTTACAATGCGTTAGATTCCAAGTCCTGGTGCCTAGGCCGAAGAAAGATATCTGAATGTAGAACTGCTGCTCTGATGTTAAAAGGGATAGAATCCAGCCTTCCGTTTCCTGCATCAAAAAACCCAAACAAAATAAAATCAGTGCTGTACTGAACATACCAAACAAGATCAACAGTAAGGCACAAGGGGAACGTTGTCTGAAACAATACCAGAGATTAGACCGCCACAGCTCAAGATGGCATATTAAGAGGGGAAAAGGGTGGGCATGGCAAATAGAGATATCTGGCATTTAATGTAAGTCATGGCTTATCACATCTTGTCCTGGATGCTGACAAAACCTTTTGGCCCTTTCAGCTTCCCCTTATAAATCACACCTAGTTAACCTGCAACAGCAAATCTTTGCTATCATGGCATTTACTCCTGTTCTGCCTGTATTGTTTTTGAGTCCTCAGCACAGCATCATACCCTGTAAAGAGCCACCATCGGCTGAGGGCAAAGATTAACAAAATACGAAACAGATTTTGGTGCTTGTTTCTGTCCCCTCTCCTCCATCCCCCCAGCTCTGTGTGGAAAACTTCCTCTCAAACAGCTCTTGAAGGGTTGAGCTGCTAGACCGCAAGCTTGTAGGGCTAATGATCTACACTCTCTCAGACTTCACAATGCTGCACAGAGCTGTGGACTTGGACAAAAACAAACCAAAAAATGAAGAAGAGTCCAGTTTAGTAATAGCCTGAGACTTTGCTTTGCCTCAGAGATAAACACCGTAATTTTTGGCTGCTAAATCCGGTGGATTTGGGCTTCTCTGCTTCATGCCCTAAATGGAAATACTATCAGACTTGAGATGTGTAGCTTTCAGTCTAAAGCTGGATACTGTTTGTTGGCAGTACATTTAAATTGCTTCACTTAATGCATCTATAATCACAGCTGACAAGTGAAAACTACTCATTTTGGACAATGTAATTTCTCAAACAAGCATGTTTTCTGTAGTTTTAAGAGAGACAGTATATCAGAGAGGCAGAGAGGAATTTCTGTCACTACCTGTCCTGAAAGAAGAATAGAAAAAATGTACAATGTCACAGGCTTTGTCTGTATCCTGGACAAACATATTAATATTTAGCTGTTATTTATTTAGCTCTCCAGGATAATGACCAATGTGTTCAGTAGGAGCCTGTGTGAGTTGAGGTATAAATATTTTTGGTAGCATGTGTTTCATGGCCCTCATTAATATTTCACACAGAGAACTCATGCTGCGTGTTTTGGTATTATATCTGATTCCTGGCCACAACAATATCATTACCATTCCACCTGCCTTCCCTCTTCAGGGTTGTAAATGGCTCTTTATGGCAGCATGAAATAAAACAGCTTTCCAAAGAAAAACTAGGTCCTGTTCAGCCCGACCTCAAAGCCAAACACCCAAACTTCACAAGTTAACTTTTAAAAAAAAGCTACATTTAAGACTTATAAATGCTGCCTCACATGGTGATGAGGCTCACTGATTTGAAAACCTAGTCTGCTATTGGCCCCATTAGACATGAAACAGCTAAACAAAACACAAGCACTGGTAAAATCTCTAAAAGACAGCACATGTGAACCAGATGTAAGCGCAGTCCTTGGGGCTCTTGATACAGGGACAGCACTGCCAGGTGATTTGAACTGGGACTTGACTCAGAGGCACTGATTTAGAGTTCAGCAGGGTGAAATTCAGCCTAGCTATGGGACAGCGAGCAACACTTACCTAGAGCAGTCATGTCCAGTCCATGATGAGGGACAATAGCACCGATTTGGTCGTATGCACTTCCCACCATTTAAGCAAGGCAACTGGCAAACAGCTGCATACAAATAGACATATACAGAGTTGGATTAATGAGCACACCCACAACAAGCTGATTAAGGAACAGGGCGCTGAAAATCCATCCTGCATTACTCTTAAAAACGGACTACTCCCAAACCTACAATGTTAAATATCAGCTATGAGTCTGTTGTAAAAGATGGTTTGCTCTGGAAAGGGGAGCCTTAGAAGCACATCTCTGCTGAATGTGATTTGACACTCCCTGCTACTTTTGCTATCTGCTGCAGTATATGAGCTGCATGAAACAGCTAGTGTATTATTTTACGTTCCCTTAAAAATTCTGTTCTTTTTGCCTCAAGTTGAGGCAAAAAAATAAATGAAGTGTAAGCAGGAGGAGGAACTAGAAGAGAAGAGTCAGAAGATCTACAGGACAATAGGCGTTTTTTCTAGGAAGAAAATGTGGGTGTTTATTTGAAAGGAATGGGACAGCTAAACAGTAGCCAGGACAAGCAGACACCAGATGTGGTAAAAAAGCAGCATAAACAGAGAAAGTTAAAGTCAGAAAGCCATTTACAGATCAACAGCAGGCAAGGAGTAAGACTTCACATGATGGCAACCTGTATGGAGACAAGGAAAGGAAGCAGAGATTGACAGTAAGTTCCTGAAAGACACTGGATACCCGTACGAGGTGTGACTAGCTGGTACAGGGCATATGAATTAGAGAACTAACACTAGCCAGCCTGATAGGGTCGTGCTGGACTAGCTGTGAAATGGCTGCATCTCCTTCTGGGTGACAGCCTAACCCAAGGACAGCAAGTAGACAAACAAAAGTCAAGGCATCTAGTCTTCCAATCAATTTTGAGACTGGAAGATGAAGAACCAAACAGTTTACAGAACAGAGTTAGAGACTCTCTTAATGAGGTCCTTCAAACACACATATTTGTATCACAGGAAAGCTGAAAGACATTAAGTCTTTTAAGCAGATAATGCCATAACTACAGGACAGACCTAAAGATACCAGTGAGTACAAATGATAGGTAATATTTTTGCAAGGAATATGCATCAGGAAACACTGATTAAAATGGAATTACAGGAAATGGAAATGAGTAATCACAGGAGATGGAAATACACTACTATGATTCCTCTGGGCCAAACACGAACAAACAATGTCAGGAGGTTATACAGATGGACCATCCCTGTGCAATTAAGTGCACCAAGTTTGTCATGTTGAAAATGACTTCTGATTCTGGAATGAAGTATAGGAGTGAAACATCTTTAGCTCGCACTTTATGCACATAATTATTCCTTTGAGACCAGCAGTTAATCTAAATATTTCTCATTTCACTTTAGTCTGTCACGGCACAAGGTCAACACGAGTAAGTAAAATGAGAAGTGGTTTAGTAATTTCATATGCAGTGGTTATGACCTTTTATGAATGGGCTTTGACACAGATGCAGTTGCTCACTGGAATTTTTTCTTTCGCTACTGAATAGCAAGTCAGCCTGAACAGATTTGAATTGCTGGCCGAAAAGTGAAAAACGCATCTATCCTCCTCAACCACCAATGCTGTTATAGCTGTAAAGTTTGTGAAATATGAGAGGAAATCATGCATTATGTGCTAGGCAAGTGTCCCTTCAAAAGACTGTAGTTCTGAGTTAAAATGTTCCCTCTGGAATTTCAATTTGCTGAAGGATGGTTGGGTTTGCAATGTATCACACAGCTTATCCTCCAGACTCACTATTCTCATCAGTTGAACAAATAATATGAAGATTCATTAACAAAAGCACAACTTCCTCCCCCAGTTCACCCAATCAGCCACTCCAAAGTCTTGCAGGAAGGCAAAACCAGGCTTTCATGTTAAGGCCCTGTTAACAATCAGTTAAGGTGCACCTGGACAATAAAAATACAGTCAACAAGCTGCAAAACAATTTTTAAAAATAGTTAGCATTTATTAGTGATTGAGATTTAATAATGATTGAAAGACCTTTCAACAATCACTCAGTTGCTATGAGTTCTACTGCCTATTTCCACAGGGACAAGCCTTTCAAAACCTGACATTTGTTTAGCCATGATGTGGAACCACATATCCCAAACTCGGGTTCAAATATTATCCCTAATTGCAAATCAGCCTCATCTGACACAAGCTGTCTTGCCAGGACACAAGTCCGGAGCCTGGAATCACTCCCCTCGCTATTTTGGTCTGCTACATCCCTTCAGCCTCAGTTAGGTGCATGTAAGAGATCTAGTAAAATGCAGCACACATGAAATTTGTGCAGACAACTTAGATGATACCTAATGTAAGGCACCCACGTACCATGTACATGGTACCTTACATGGGTACCATGTACCCATTAAACTCAACTATCCTTAAGCAAATCCTTGCTTCGCTCTGCCCTCTTGCCTAGCTCAGCACTCAGGGAGTAAGTGGGAGTCCCCCAAACCAGACAGCTATGTGGTGAAAAACCTCTGTAGTACCTGCAGCTTGTTTGTGTGTTTAATGGTGACCTGCATGTGCTGAAGATGAAAATGAAATTCTGACTCTTCTTGGAATGGAATAGTTTTATTCTCCTCTTTGGAAATCCTCTCTCCTCTGCACTGCTTTTTGCAGAGAGCACTCTTGTGAATGCTGTCTGTCCTTTCTGGGATCAAACTTTTCTGAGGATTTAAAAGACTCACCAGGGACTACTCTGAAAATAGTTTGCAGCTGGGGACTGCAAATCCTTCAGGAATATTATCACAGGCTTGGGTTTTCCTGTGAGAAGCTTGATAGTTCTACAGAGTCCTTGGTGAACTGTGCTAGGTATTGATAGTAGAGTCACAAAAAGTGAGAAAAAATACAGATGAAAGGAGTTTTACCCATATGGCAGCGCGATCCAGTCCATCCAGGGGGGCAGTCACACTGGTAAGGGGCAACACAGCGACCTCCATTGAGACACGGCAGAATGCATATTGCTAAGCAGAGGAGAAGAGAACCGGTGAAAAGAATTATCTCCCACGAAAGCGAAGAATAAAGTGTGCAAGAAAAGAACTTATGTTTAATTAGAAACTCTACTTCCCCTTGAAATGTTTGCATGCAGTATCAGCAGAGTTGAGTAGGATCTACCCACAAGGCATGAGCAGTAAATTTGACTGGCACGGCAGCCAGAAATGAGAAGGAATGACGACAAACAAACGGACAGACTGGAGCAATTGGTAGAGTCCTTCAGATGCCTGTAGATTCTGTACTCACTGGAAATGAGCAGGGCTGTTTGCCTGTTTATCACGTGTAATATCCACAGACATTGCCCACTTCTGTGACAGTGGCTAACAGAATCCGTTCATGCTTTAATTACAAACAACTGGATTGTTTGTGGGTCCCACAATGCAACATCCAA
The DNA here is from genome assembly GCA_003993805.1 of Himantopus leucocephalus. NCBI lineage: Eukaryota > Metazoa > Chordata > Aves > Charadriiformes > Recurvirostridae > Himantopus > Himantopus leucocephalus. The sequence continues at coordinate 58,995,088 of RSEF01000031.1, forward strand.
AACAAGTTAATCTATGCACTGCCCATAGGAAAGCACTTGGTCTGGGCGAGTGAAAACATGCTGAATCAGGTGACACCACAGGCTCCCCACAGAAAGACAGCTTTGATACAAGGCATTTTGGGTGCAAGAGGTTGACTGTGGCTGGAAGCCTTGGGGAAGAAAAAGCAGATACCAAGCAGCTGATGGCCTCAGGACTGAGCACCAATCAAGCTATACTGCTCCTGTGAGCAGATCTGCAAAATTCTCCAATGTGCACACTGTTCGTGACTTAAGTACCTTCACAAAACTACCATCTCCACTACTCTAATGGAATGAAGTATTGTGTGAACATGCTCTAATAAGAGCAACAGTTGAGCTGGGTCTCAGATCTGGACCCTCGAGTGGCACTTCCAACGGAGTTTTATACTGGGAGGGTGGATGGGGTTTGCAGAGGACTGATGCAGAGGTTATTCCACTTCTGCTGCACAGCAGAGGTCAAGCTGAGCAGGTGCAGTCAGCCTGGATAAGAAAAGAACAGTGAACTTCCACGGAGCTCACAGGACTAATCCATATCACTAAAAATTACTTGTCTATATCATTAAACTAGTAGTGCTCTGCATGCTTTTTAGAGTGGTCAGGCCTGTCTCAGGACGATGAATCTATCTTGTTATCTGTGAAATGTACTGTGAACTACAAGGTGACTGAATTCTGTCAGAGCTCTGTGGCCTCACCTGTGGCCTGATCCTGACAGATCAGTACTCAATGCTAGTGCTCAAAAATCCCTTTGACTTCTAGAACAGGCACTCAACTCCAAAGACTAAACCTATATTTTCTGTTTACCGGTGCACCCTGCTTGACAAGAAACGCTGCAAAAGTGAGGTGGCATTAACCAATTGTGGGAATCCTTTTCCCCTCTCCTTGCTACCTATGCGACAGTAAAGGGGAAAAAAAAAGAGAGCTAGTGCCTGTATCTGCATGAAGTGTGATCTGGCTAGTCAGCTGCCTGTTCATTTTCCTCATACAAGAAAACAGGGTCTGAACTAGGATGACAGATCAAAACGACTGGGGACATAAAATTTGTCCTCTGGTCTTGAAGAATGCATTAAATATCATTACTAATGGTAAGGTAAGGAAATCAACTGTGGCATACCAAACACAATTCTGCCAGACACAGGCTCAGCCCTCTCCTGCTGAAACTGTGGAATGCACAGGGCTGAGTTTGCATGTCTGGCTATGGTGGTACTGACAGACACAAAGAGGGACAGCAAAAGAGGGGTTGTGTGAATGCACGACATAGCTGCAGTTTCTGTAAATGCAGAAGGACAAAACTTGCTGACCAACTTCTCCTCATTCTGTATCTACAGCTAATTTGTGCCATGTGGAGCTGACACTGCCACAGAGAAGACTTGAAAGCTGCAGAGGTAGATTCAGAGGACAATTTTAAGATGTGATACATCTACCTAGCAAAATGCGTGGACCACATTCCTCTACATGAATTACAGGAGGAGGTGCCACATCTTTTTGTAGGTGTCCATGTATACTCAGAGCCAGGGACAGTGACAGTGACACCACCTCAGCTGCAGGTGTTCTTGGACATACTAAAGCTTTAAGTCAGGGCCATACTGAGTACTAAATACAGTAAGGGTACTCTCCTTTTGTGTCCATGTAGACCTATGCCTAACTATGTGTACAGTAATAAGGCTTCTCATTCAGCAGCTATGCCAGTATGAAAGGCTTAGCTCTCCTAAATTCCTTGTGCTAAGATCATCAGGAAGAAAATGGGGAGCATGGCACAAACTGGAACCCCCAGTGTCACCCAGGGAATCTCTGACAGACCCAAGAGTCAGATCTGGCTCTTTTGAACCAGAACAGATCCAGTTCTCTAACTATTCAGAGATCAAGGCCACAAAAAGCCAGCCCAGAATTTGTGGGGTACAGATACACAGGTCAGGAAGGACAGCATTGAAAAGGTGACACAGTTGTATTATTTGAACATGAATTGATCAGGTTCATAATCACAGACTGATAAAAAAGGAAGCCAAGAAACAAATGTGGCCACCAGCAGAACACTCACATCTCTTCTGTTCTAACCCCTGTTCTTTCACCCAAACTATCATGGGTTGCTATTAGAAACAGACTTCGGAGAACTGAAGCATGCTGTTCTTCAACCATAGTGAAAGAGCACCCACAAACAAAATCGCATCAATTAAAAAAGTGCTTGTTTTGGTTTGGAGATGTGAGGGGATGGTCATTTGTCTAGAAACAAGCAATCAGTTGGTCCTTTCTGTTCTCTCTAATTTGTCAAGAAGAATAAAGTAATGATTTTTATGGTTTTGGCTCTTATGCCTTTAATTTTCCCACCTGGTTCACTGCAGTAAATTCACTTGTCTTACCTACAACATCCTTAAAATTACATTTAGGGATGATATACATACGCTCTTCACAGAGACGACCCATCCAGCCATCCGGACATGAGCAGGCATTTGGTCGCTCACAGATGCCACCATTCTGACACGGGAACCGACAGACAGCTGAAAACAATACAATTTCATGACAAACTCAAGACAGCTAATTACAAGCTTAGTAATTCAGCATCTTGCACAGATTTTCGCAGTTATAAAGTTTAGAGTAGAACAAACAAATGTGGTGAGGCTCATAAACATAACATGACTTTGATTTCAAGGGCTACACTGTTTTCTGGCTCTGTGTGTCTGACTAGGCACTGTGAGCAAGAGCATGGGAACTGTTATGACAATCACCTCTGTGCCTGGGAAGATCATGAAACAGATCCTCCTTGAAGGTATGCTAAGGCACACGGAGGACAGGAAGGTGATTTGCGACAGCCAGCATGGCTTCATCAAGGGCAAGTCCTGCCTGACCCACCTAGTGACCTTCTGCGATGGAGTGACTACATCAGCGGACAAGGGAAGAGCTATGGATGTCGTCTATCTGGAATTCTGTAAGGCCTTTGACATGGTACCCCACAACATCCTTCTCTCTAAATTGGAGAGGCATGGATTTGATGGGTGGACTGTTTGATGGATGAGGAATTGGTTGAATTGTCACATCCAGAGGGTAGTGGTCAATGGTTCAAAGTTCAGATGGAGATCGGTGACAAGTGGTGTCCGTCCCTCAGGTGTCCGTATTGGGACCAGTACTGTTCATCACTGACACAGACAGTGGGATCTAGTGTACCCCCAGCAAGTTTGCAGACACCACCAAGCTGAGTGGTGTGACTGACACACCTGAGGGAAAGGATGCCATCCAGAGGGACCTGGACAGGCTTGAGAAGTAGGCCAGTGTGAACCTCATGAGGTCCTGCACCTGGGCTTAGGCAACCTTCACTATCAATACAGACTGGGGGACGAAAGGATTGAGAACAGCCCTGAGGAGAAGGACTTGAGGGTACTGGTGGATGAAAACCTGGACATGAGCTGGCAATGTGCACTTGCAGCTCAGAAGGCCAACTGTATCCTGGGCTGCATCAAGAAGCGTGACCCACAGGTTGAGGGAGGTGATTCTGCCCCTCTACTCCGCTCTTGTGTGACCCCACCTGGAGTGCTGCATCCAGCTCTGGAGCCCTCAGCACAGGAAAGACATGGACCTGTTGGAGCAGGTCCAGAATATGGCCACAAAAATGATCAGAGGGCTGGAGGACCTCTCCTATGAAGACAGGCTGAGAGAGTTGGCATTGTTCAGCCTGGAGAAGAGAAGGCTCCAGGGGAGACTTTATTGTGGCCTTTCAGTACTTAAAGGGGTCTACAGGAAAGATTGGGACAAACTTTTCAGCAGGGCCTGTTGCATAAGGACAAGGGCTAAACTAAAAGAGGGTAGATTCAGACGAGCTATAAGGAAGAAACTTTTTACAGTGAGGGTGGTGAACACTGGAACAGGTTGCCCAGAGAGGTGGTAGATGTGCCATCTCCTGGAATCATTCAAAGTCAGGGTGGACATGGCTCTGAGCAACCTGATCTAGTTGAAGATGTCCCTGCTCATTGTAGGGGAGGTTGGACTAGATGACCTCTAAAGGTCCTTTCCAACCAAAACAATTCTATGAAAAATTGTCCATGGCAAGAATGACCATTTAGAAGTTTTTAGCATAGTTGGGTTAATTATTTGGACAATATTTTAAGGCTGATGCTATGCTTTATTTGCTTTTCCCCACTCATTTTTGTAAAACAAACAAAACAAACTCCGCCCCAAACAAAAACTGTTACCCTTTTTTTTGCTCTTCTAAATTAACTCTTCCTCACTTAGCATTCACGCCAACTGGTGCTTGTTGGCTTGCACACCTGTTAATAAGCACCTGAGCATAAAAGTGAGGAATTTGAAGTGGACTCTATCAAGCCAGCCTAGTATGTTGCCTGGACTGAACAGGCTTTGGACTTCATCATTGTTTCTATGACACTGCACCATATCTTGGCTAATACATCCAGGGAAACCGGGACTACTTTAGAAAACTGGGTAGCAAGCTAAGCACAAACATGTTAGACTTAAAGACCATTGGAGGAAGTACAATCCTTGTCGTGTTGGTGTACATACTATATATAGAAGATCAAAAATTGTGGCTTCGAGACGATACTACAGAACAAATAAGTAATCAGACTAACTTCTAATTAGTGGTAGTTATGAACACAGAGCAACCTCAGCAAACTCAGTGTGAACTGCTAATTGCATCCTATCTTTAATTAATTACTAGGTGAGCAAAATGTAAGTTCAGGCTTTGAGTGTTTCAGATCTTGTTCAATGCTAATATTAAATACAAACAGTGGTTTAGCACACTGAAACACTGTTCAGACCTGAGGTCCACATTGGAAAGAATGCAAATCCTTCCCTGATAGAACCAAACTTGAGTCATTCTTGCAGCTAAGCCATGCCAAGCTGCAAGCTACAGCTTGGAGTCTGTTGAAATGACGCCAAAGCTTTTGCCATTTTATTTTTCAATCTCAAGAGCCTTCCCATCAAATGTCAGCTGATGAGAATGGGAAGAGACCTTAGGCCCTGGCAGATTCACAGAAGTTGCAATATTTTAACAGGTATAATGAGCAATTTTTGTTGTAAAAATGTCTACGACCATGCAGACAGCTTGTCTCTGGGTGTTGACTAAAGCAGAATAGAGTGCCAACCAGACTTCCTTTGTGCAATGAAAAATTATGAATGTTGAATCAAAACCCATTTAAAGCTTTGTGTGATCCACACCACTTAAACAATATCCCATGAATGTATAATGGGATGGGAAGTAAAATGTTTGTGTATAAATGATATCCCATGTTAAACTCAAAGCCCATGAAAAATGGTCTCTGAAATGTATTTTCTCTCTCTGTGTCAATGGAGAAGATGCGGCTATTTCATGAGTTACAGAAATCGCTTTGGATGGCAACCCGATCCTGCTCAGCGAACCAGAATCTCAGGCAGAGATAGGCTTTTCCTGGATTTCTGCCCAGGCCCTGGTTGGGAAACTGAATGAGTAAGACAGTATCATCTCTAGGTGTTCACTTGTTATATACCAATTTAGGCAGGCAGAGACTCTGTGTCTGTAGCTGTGGGGACTATTCTTCACTCGACAGACAAGACTAGAGAAAGGCTTGGGGCAGGAAGTCAGGCTGGGATCTCATTCTCTTTTTTAACTATTGTAAAAGAAAGCAGGGCAAATGCAGTCCTGATGTGCTGGGGAGAGAATGGCAACTATTAGCTGTGACTTCAGTTAGTGGTAGCAGATTTCACATCTATGGTAACAATCTTAATTTTTGAGATCCCCTTGTAAATCCATGCCTGAGAGTTATCTCCACAGGACACAAAAGCATTACACTGCTGCAAAACAAACATGGTTAAGAAGGGGAAAAAATAATTTCTGGTATCTGTTCTCAGCTTTGCCAAAAAGCTTTCCTGTGGTTGCAAGTGAACAACTTCCTCCACGCCTCAGCTGCCCTCGCATAATGCTTTTGTTTGCTGACAGGGTACGAACGTTTGGTTGGCAGCTCCACGCTGACCGCTCCCAGTCAGCAACGTGTGAGCAGAGAGAAAATAGACAACACAGGTTTCAGAGCATTTCAGAGAGAAAACATTGGAGTCAGACAAGCCATGTGCATCTGTGCAGCCTGCCGAGTCCTGCAGGTGTTTACGACTGGCAGATCCAGGCTAATACTTCTCACCCCTGAAACTCAGATCAGAATCTGGCCTGCAACCTCTAACCAGCAGTGATTCAGGCAAGTGCAGCTGTGGTGAGAGCTCTCCCAGCGAAGCTAACGAAGTCTGCTTTTTAATTATAATATTTACGTTAACTAACCTGTTCAACCAGGCAAGAACATTTCAAGCAGGCTTAGGACATATTAATAATCAACTCACAGAGCCAAAAACATGAAATGCAGCATGAATCATTACAAAGAGTGCTTTCATGTCGCTTCTGATGTAGACCACAAAGGCTTGTGTCCTTTAGGCCTTTTGTTAGGCAAATCCCTCAAATGAATTATAAAGCAGTTTTGAAAGATTATTTTGACATGTGTCATGAAAACACAGGTCAGTCCTCTCAGAAACATCTTTTGTCCCTTTTAGTTCCCCTTTTAGGTGAAAAGAGGGAGGGATATTGTTATTCCTCTTCCTTAATACACCAAAAGACAGGTTATTCTGCTTTGTTTTCCTGCACTACACCCTGATCATCTATCCACCTCATTACTTCATTTTTTGAAATAATTTTCCCTAATACTTATTCCACTGAACAGTCTCAGTAGACTCCATGGCGTTGCAAACAGGACACACGTTTGATAATGCTTTGCAGATCAGCTCTTCCAGGTTGCTAGTAACCAGTAACTCTTAGCAGTAACTCTTAGCAGAAAACTACAGCCCATGGCATAAAGTAGAGTTTTGTGTAACTAATAAATATTAAATAAGAATAAAAAGTAAAGCCAGCAATATTAAAGGGGCAGGTAAGTATTATAATCTGAAGAAATAATATCCAAATAATTTTGCTAATGAATTCTAGCTTAGGTAGAGTAGCTATTATGTAGAGATCCCTTGAATTCTGTAGCCATCGCACTTTAGAAAGAAACAATGAGATACTTGGCAAACTTTTCGGAACAGGCTTGGTGCTTTGGGAGTGTAAATTTCTAACAGGACTTTTGGATACCTCTTGACATCTGAAGTAAGTCATGTGCTTTCACTGTAAATGTTCTCTATTGGGCTACTTGACAGGTGATTCTTCACGGCAATGGCAAGCTGTGGTCACACAACCAAGAGAAACCTGTTTTTCAGGAGCAGCTTCTTTATTCCTGAAACATTCAGGAGTTACAAGCCCACTTCTTTGGCTCTGCATCTCTTCAAAACGACCTACTGATCTGCGATTCTTAGGCAAGGCAATTATAACTATCAGATACAGAATTTTAAGAGTGCCTGCTTTCATAGAGTAGGGCAACTCAGTTTGTCTAGGTCTTAACATTCATAATATTTTGCCATCAAAATTCGTATTAAAAAAACTGATGAGAGGACCCTAATTAGTCAGGCTTAGCACAGCATAGAATCCTCCATCTCCAAAGGGCTTCTGACCTAAACAGAAAATTACCAAGGAGGGAGGAAGTATTGTTGCTTCTATTTTCGACAGAGGGAGCTGAGACTTGCAGGAGGAGAGGCAGACTTGACAACTCTGGTGATGGTTCTGTTCCCAGATGAGCATTCTGGCACCTTCCCTCTTCTATGAGAGTTCTTGAGCTTAGAGAATGGGGCTGCTTGTGACTGGCCACTGACGTGCCCTAAAGTTTTTTGCTTTTAATACTCACATTTCTAAACAAAATACCTAATGCTCAGTTTGCAGTATGGCTGCTGTTACACCATCTGAGATAAGACTTCAGGATGCAGCTAACTCACTGCTCTATAGCTACCCGGCAGCAGAAGGCTTGTCAAACTTCTGATGTGGAAATGGCAAATGGCAAGGTCTCTTACATCAAAGCCCTGTGACCCTGGAACACTTTTACTTCTATGTTTTGTGTTGTTTTCCCCCATTTTCTGTTCAAAACTTTTTATTTATTTTAATATTGTTTGTAGAAGAATTAATTCTGTAATTTAAACAAGTGAATTTTTTAGCTCAACAAAGCAGAAAGTGACATTTTCGTGCTGGTATGCCAAGGGTGGAAAGGCTAGACTTTGCCTTTGGTATTTTGTTAGAAACATGAATTTTCTGCAGTACTTAAGTCTGTATTATTTAAGGAGCTATATCAACCTATCCTTAAGTATTTTACTGCAAAACAATTTTCAGGAGCTGCCATGCTCTAAACACAGTGAGAGACTAAGCACCCACTGGTCTCTTACTTTTGTTTTCTGCAGTGCTTGATGTTTGACCATAAAAAACTGACTGGTAGTGTTTTTCTGAAACAGCTCACCATGTCAGAAAGATGACTAATTCTGTCACTTTCTCAAAAAAGATGTGAGGAGAGAGGGTCTTAGGTGTGGGATACAATGTTGTAGCAAAGGAAGCTGTAAAATTAGGAAGGTATAAAGAGAAAAGTTGTGGAAGCCCTCTCTTTCACTAGGAAATAAAGCAATACCCTGTAATTTAAATGCTCTGGGTGAAACCATGACTGCACTGAAACTAGCAAAAATTCCACTTTCATTTCTATGGCAGCTAGGATGACACGTCTGCTCTTATGGCAAGTTAAGTTATGCTTCTGTTCATAAAAAAGACTTACCTTTGCAGGTAGGTGGTGTTGTCCATGTTCCATTTTCTAAGCAAATACTCCGCAGGGGTCCCTCCAGCATGTACCCACTGTAGCATGAATAGGTGACCATGTCTCCATACTGATAGAAGCTACCACGAATCAGAGCATTCTCCGTGTGAGCCGGGGGGCCACAAGATATCTCTAAACAAAAGAAATCATCCAGAGGCTGGTAAGCTGCAATGCCTACATGATACATAACACTTTGCACAAAGGACCTGGGAGGTGCCTGAGAGACACTTCTGATGGGAGATCAGTAAGAAGGACTTCTTCATGGTGCAGACACTCACAGGGAGAACCTGTATGTACCTCCAGTGAGCAGGACGATGGCCAGTTTTAAGTAATGCAACAACCAGATAGACCAGAAACTTTCAGATGGTCCCAGGATATACATGAGAGTTTGTAGAGTGAGGTGATGTCATTGTGTGAACTAAACAATATTGCTTGCAAGAAGCCAAGAAGCTTTCAGATATGCCTGCAAAAGGACACTGTGTTCTGTCAGTGTCAATAAATACAGTAACAGGCAGCACCTCTCCCTACAACCCTCATCTCATCACCCATAATCTCAGAGGATCATTCTCATGATATTTAGGGTACCCAACAAACAATCCCTGCTCCAGTGCTTTGCAAAAGGTAAATTGAGAAGAAAATTACAGTAGGGCCTAGTAGGATGAATGCTCTTGGGGCATCAACCCACATAGACATATTCTGGATCCTTTTAAAGAACTCTGCTAGAAAGAAAGAAGAAACAGCTCTCTGCAGAGCTTCTTAGGTTGCCTTTGTGTGCCTTAATCTCTCAGAGTCACCACCTCTCCAAATGGCAAGAAGCTCTCTTCTTCCAGAATAACTGCATCTAGGTGGAGAGCTGTGCTAACATGTCTGTGCTGTCACGCTCCTGTGTGATACAGTTATGGTCACCAGCCCTCTGGAAAGTACCAAGCCCCTGCAGAACTGTACCTCATGTACTTACTTTCACACTTAGCTGTTGCTGGAGTCCAGGTCTCATCAGGGTTACAGGTGATCACAGACTGCCCTTTCAGTTGGTAGCCTTCCCTGCACCTGATGGATACGTTCTGACCAACATAAAAATCCACCTCAGACAGAACGGCATTCTCTGGGATTATGAAAGGCACAGGACAAGGGTTTGCTGTTCAAAGAAAAGGTGTGAGGAAAAAGGACAAGGGAGGAAACAGGGATGGAAGGAAGATAATACTTTAGAATAGTTTCTGCAAATATCAAAATCAAATAATATGAAAAGCAATAGAAATGGATGCGTCACACAAGTCCAATTTGTAATTTGATGTAAAATTGTGAGATTTGTGTCATAAAATAATAATAAAAGGTTTGATTCTCTGCTGTCACATGGCTTGCTACCATACTCTACTGGTGCCAGTAGAAGATATACTAAGGATTTAAGTGGGGAATATCCTACTTGTTACTATCAAACTATTCTCTCTTGTCCTTCCTCTTTACCATAACCTTACTATAAAAAAGAGCCAGACCTATCCTACTGCTTTTTCTGAGGGGCTGGACCAATAAAGAGCAGCAAAAATCCAGGTGTTTGAGTAGAGACTTGTAATAATATTCCTTAGAGTTTAGAATTTCTCTGATAATCTTATTTATTTATGGTTGTAAGCTTGGTGAGCTATTTTTGCATGGTCTATCGATCTCATCATAAATGTGGAAAAGGCTGGACTCTATATACAGCAGAGATTGATGCCAGTTTCCTGGAACTAAAAACCTATGAGTCCTTGTAATACAAAAATTAAATGTCTCACTTAACCACTCTAAGACTACAGATGATCTTAAAAGTAGTTACACATACAGCAACAAGGAAGTCTATTGTGGGTGTGTGTGCACAGCACACATGTGCATAAGGTGCTTTTTCACAGAATTCCAGAATAATTCGTACAGCCATTAAGTCCAACCTCCTCTCAAAGTAGGGCCAACTATAGGTCAGGGGTTGCTCTGGGACTTAACTAGCTGAAATTTGAGTATCTCCAAGGATGAAGGTTTCATGTCCTCTCTGGGTCCCTGTTCCCCTGTTCGACTGCTACGATGGTGAAAAGTTTCTTCAAACACTTAATTGGAATTTTCTTTGTTGCAGCTTGTGTCCATGTCTCTCATCCTACCACTCTGTACTTCTGAGAAGAGGCTGGTTCTTTTTTCTTTACACGGTCCCAATAGTCAACTGTAAACAACAATAAAATCTCCCTCTTGCCTTCTCCTCCAAACTTTTTTCTCACCTGCTCCTCATGTATCAAGTGGTTAACTACAATTGACTCCGTTTCTCTCAGCTTTCTGACTAAAGGAAGCTAAGCACAACACAGCTTGGCCTTTTACTGTCACAAACAAGTTAATGCTTTCACATGTCTCAGTAACTGCTCCCTTTGTTCCTCTGTAAAAATGGGATGCACACCAACAAATCTCCCAACGTAGACCAAACCAACTTTTTAAATGACAAATGACAAATTCTGTTTACGGCCACTCCAGAAGAAAATTACAGTACATTTCCACAAAGATCTGCAGAAGTTGCTCTCATTTACTGTCAGCTTAAATGAAGAGCAGCCTAACCTTTAGTGCTTACAAATTGAGATCACTTTTTCATTACAAAGCAAACACACACGTTTACAGAGAGGCAAGGGATTACTCCATCTTCCATCTCTTGTGCACTCTGCCGCAGGTTCCCCTTCCAGGCTGTATCCCCTCTCACAGAAATATGTTATTGTACTGCCAACTGTATTGTTTTCATAAATCGCCTTCCCATTAAGCAAGGAAACTGGAACTTTGCATCTGGTCTCTGCAAAGGAAGAGCTCTCATTAATTCAGCCTGATATTAGACCTGGACTTCCAACAATTCCTGAATTACTCACACAATATGTTTAAAGTAGCAGCCACAGACTAATAAATCATTAAGAGCATTGAGGGAGAGTTCAGTAGCCCTGGGAAGGAAATGTGGCCAAGCTAGGGAAGGAGCTCCTCCCAGTGATGGAAAAAAGCCACATCCACCTGTTTTTCAGATCAGCAAAATGTGGCAGTGCTGTGGAGGAGATGACACGTTTATGACTTCATCCTGGGGTCAGTGGGGCAGACCATGGAAATGGTTCTTTCTTGCCACTGACGGATACCCCAGAAACTTGTAGCCCTTTGTGCCTTCCTTTCCACCTGACAAGAAATACCAGATGAGATGCAGGATGGGTTTGATGCAAGATGCTGACACTTATATTAGTAACTGCCCCCAGCAAGATTCTCAGCTGTGTTTCTGAATGCAGCAGGCAGACAGTCCATGATGGATTACCACTGCTACACAAGAGACTCTGTTATGCGTCCCACTTTCCATTTGATTTTCCTAGGTGGTCTGTGTAATGGGATGACTAAATACTAAACTATCAGACAGACACAAGGCCATCAGGCAAGAGGAAGAGAGGAGTTGGTGAAGTGGCTGTGCTCAACCTTGTTCAACATGGTCCTCCTGACATCTGTTCAGCACTGCTAGTGTGTGACTTTCCTTAGGTGCCTGGCTAGGTACCAGAGACCTCCTCCCTGACATGGATGTCCCCTATCAACTTTCCAGGTTGCTACTATAAGGTCAGTAAAGAATTAGGGCACTGTAGTGCACAGCAATCCGTGCATTGTGTAGTTCCCCAACACTGCATCTTATGATCCCTAGCCCTCATGCAGTTTTCATGGCTCTGGTAACAGGAACCTAACATCTGCCTTGAGTGGAAGATCATTATCTGTCTTACTTCAATGAAGTGTCACAGCATACTGGTTCTCTCTGAATCTGTGTGTGCAGCTGGGTGTGGAGACATCAACGTGTCAGCTACATGTAAGAACGCCAGGAGCAGCTATGAAAAGCAAGCAGGACGCTGGGTCTAGAAGCTAGCTTGGGAGATCTGAGGTATATGCAACAGGGACAAGAACAGCCTAAAAGCAAGTGCAATGGGAAGAAATGAAGTAGTGTGCTTCTGTCAGTAAAGGAAAAGTGTGAAGCCCAGACTGCATTTTCATGGCAAAGAGGCCAGGAATGGAGAACACTCAAAAGTTAATGATACTGCAATTTAGTAAGCTTCTATACGCTTTACATTTTGAACAGAGTCATCCAATAATACTGGCTATCTGCTCACACTTGGGCTCTTAAGTTTTTGTTCTTTTTTTGTGTTGACAGCCTTGTTTCCATCTACTACTGCCCACTCCATATGACACAGAGAGTTCTTGCTCAGCACTCTGCTTTGCGGCATGAGAAACAGGACCTACTGAGGGAGCACCTGAAGCAGTGATTTGCAAAATAGTACACATCACGTATTCCTGGTGTTTGTACATGTGAGGAATGTGGAGGTTAAAGGCTGAGCTGTTGAGACTGTCCTTTGGGCCCAAAGTTCAGGAAAAGAATATCAACTTAATAATTGACTACGGAAGGCCACTGGGAGAAAAGTCACTTGTCCTTGCAGTTCATCACCTTTTGTTAGGGATTTGACTTTCTGAGATGGCAAGTAACCTCATCTCTCATTAAGGTTATTAAACTGCAGATTAAAACCTTAGGAAAAACGATGTATAAGATCTTCTGGCTTGGTAACAGGCAGTGCTCATTGTGATGCATTTCATTTTTCAGGCACCATTTGTAATGCACATTACAGTATTGTTTCCCGAAAGCATCTCAATCCCTGGATCATATTATATGCATGCATAAGGGAGGAGCTATTTCTTATCCCAGATTGGAATGTGCCACGCCATGAAACTGAACAGTTACCTTCACATAATGGCAAGGGTTTACTCCAGCTCCCATTGGCAAGACATGTGATATTCTGGGGCCCAACAAGATGGTATCCAGAGTTGCACACAAAGGTTACATTACTTCTGTATGTGCTTCCTGTAGAGATGGTCTCTGCTTTTTCTATTGATGGATACAGTCCACAAGTAATTCCTAGGAAAGGAGAAAACTTTTTTGTTTTACACAGAGAAGCAAGGCCATTCTCTCTGTTACACATGCTGTCTGACACCTCTGTTCTCACACTGAATTACTGGAAAGATGGGAAGAAAGGAGCTGTGAACTATTATATGGAGAATGGTTATACAATGTCTTGCCTACCCTCTCTCCTGGGGTTCAGGCTGCAGACACCTGAAAGAATGTGCCCAAATGTATCTGATGGTGTTGTAACCTACGAGGTGTGTTCAATCAAACAGTGATCCAGAATATTCCTTCTGAGCAGGCCAGAGGCTGCATTTGCAGTCTCCTTTGCTCCCTGTACAGTGGAAGGTGATCTCAAGATGTCCCCAAGAAAAATGACAGTAGTTAAGAAGGATCGTGCCCCTGTGCTGCACTTACTGTGGGCAATAGGCAAATTGGTCAAAGGTGAGAGAGAAGAATGCAAGGGGCAGGACTATGACATCACCATGAGAAGATGGGAAATGATTTATTGGTAGACTATAAAATCTTGGCATATTATTTATGAGCTGTATGAAATAAGTCATAAATCCTTCTTTCCCTACTCCCACAATTAATCATCCTTCTGCTGCACAGAGAGCTATGATTTGATCCTAGGGAGCAGAGTCTTGATCTCCAGATATAGAGAGTAGCCAGGATATATTAGCCTTGGCATGGCAGAGATGAACCACCCAGCACATGATGTCCAAGGCCCTGCACATCACAATGCAAGGCAAATAAAATACAGCAGGCCACAATCCTCCCCTACTGACCTGAGCACAACTCTATGCTTGTCCCATTTTAATATGCCAAAAGAAGCTCCAATCAGATCAAGAGAGGAACTGCCAATGAGAACTCCTCTTCTGGCTTTTCCTCTGGCTGCATCTGTTACAGCCTTCCAGCTGGAGGGGGAGACTGGGAGGAAGCCAGCAAAAGCACTCTGTTTTTTCCCCAGCTCTCCTGGAAAACTGCCACCATGTTGCTCTGCTTGCTACTTACGCATGCATGAAGGGGCGGAGGGGCTCCACTTCTTGTCAACGTGGCAAATCCTTCGGCTTGGTCCCTGTAGCTCAAAGCCAGGGTCACAGCTGTAAAAAACTTCACTGCCAAACAGGAACTCCTCTCCCTGAACAGATCCATTTTCTATCATGTCCGGGCGTCCACATGATACTCCTGTAACATAAGGTATATGTTCCAATCAGACATAATGCGTACGGCCTGTCCTGTTCCCAGCTCCTCCACAGGTTTTACTCTGAGAAACAGGAAAAGAACACAGCATTTATCTGGCTATTCCCAGATATTTGCCCCTGAGTAGCAGAACAGCATCATGCTTGGTGCTTCCAGTTCCTGCAAAAAGACAAAATCTATTGCGGCTCTGCTGGCAGGAAGCCTTGGGAAACTCCACTGTTGCCAGTTACAGCCAACAGCTACAGTCCAAGTAAGTATTTATACAGACAACTCCTATTTCAGCACTGCAGTCAGTGGGCATCAGACATCTCACACAAGTGAAGAACCTTTGAGAATGAGTATCCATAGACTTACATTTGAGGGTGCTAAGTACCTGTGACTCCTGGCAACTAACATGTTCAGAAGTCCTCAGTAACCCCAGAAATCCTGTCCTCAGTTTCAGAACTATTTAAACTTGGAAGTTGTCTGCACAGCTTTCTTAGGGATACAGCAGCAAGGCAGAAAGGTGTAGTGATTTCCTTCACACTATTACCTGCACACACCAGCAATTCTGCAACTCCTCCAGGCTGTTATCAGTGGTACTTACCAAAAATTTTTAGGCAAATGTGGACAGTATGAATTATAAAGCAACACGAACATTAGTGTTTTCTATTGTGTAAAATCAACCTCGACCAACATAAATTCATGTGGAACATACTTCTGCACACTGGCACTGTGCCACTCCAAAGCTTGTCTTCTTGGCAAGTCCGTTCTGCATCACCCTGTGAAACAAAAGGAAGTGCTCAAAGAACAACTTCACTTAGTCAACTCTTTTCTCCCATCAACTCTAGTATCCAGCAAGGCCAGAATGTTTTCCCTCCATGTGCAACCCCATGTAAAGAGAGTTAAACTTTACAGCCCAAGCCTACTAGCAGAGTTTATGGTAGAACAACTTCCTGCAAAGTGATGGGTATTGTTTATAAACCAAAAGTTTGTGGGGCCAGTTAGTCAGTTCTCTTGTCCTTCTCCCTGGAGTATCATTTTTCTTGCCAGTTTTACCATTCTTGTTCCCAGGAATGTGTTCTGCTACCAAATTTTCTTCTTCCAGGACTCACAGAAAATCTAACTACCATTTTTTTCAAGACAAGCTCATGTTTTATAAACGTAACATGCTGATTTTGACCACATCTCAAAGACTCTTTCTTTAAATGTGATTATAAATAATGTTATTTCTTTCTTGTGTACAGGCTTTATAGCCAGTCTAATAGCCCAGGATTTATTTCTTATTTTATTCCAAGACATGGGAACAACATCTAAATTTTTCCCTTGAAGTAATGTACTTTCATTACAAAGCAAACCCACTGACAAAGGGAAGCAGTTTGACATGAATGTTGTATGGCATCACACCCAATGGACTTTGCTTCCCAAAGAAAAAAAAACAGTACTTCTCTTCAACAGCAGGGAGACAGATTGACGCTAGGTGGCAAGGCTGGAATACAAAGCTCGGAAGGACTTTTTACTGCATGAAAGCACTGGCTTATTACCTCCAAAAATTACTTGAAACAGCAATTCTACCTACCTGTCCAAATACCAACCCGCCCCTCCATCCCCAGTGATATTACATATGTGGCAATATAATGCAAATCAAATTTATTGTTACCTAAGCATTTTCTATACTCTCCTTATTTTTATATTGAGTGACCGAGTGAATTCACTTCTGACTGGGTGAATTCACATGCATGAAATTCTTAATTTGTTATTGGCATTACGACAGTACAAAGGAAGCACAACACTGCATTCTGCTTGGTACTCACAGAACACAGCGTTAAGAGCCAGCTTGTGTCCTGGAGACACCTCACCACCTTGTGCCTCTGGACACAACTGTGCCCTACTCTGCCATCACCTGGGGATGGCGGAGGCTATGCTGTGCCACAGCAGCATACTTTCATTTCTGAATTCACTGCACCTTTGGAAAACACACCTGAGGCAGCTCTGAATTGGCTAGCCTGGGTCCTGATAACTGGACAGCAGTGCTGCTCCAGAGCTCAGGTGGGGTTAAGAGCCCAACACTTATAATAAAACAGTGGACAGGAAAGGACTTTGTTCCCTCTCCATTGGGGAATAAAGCTGCCATTGAACACACTGGAATCTCTTTGCCTTATTAAAACAAGCGGCATCACTTTCATACCACCTAGCAATGTCACAGAACTGAGGGCAGTGGGGTTTATCAGGAGCTTTGAGTCTGAAAGGCACAATGCAGCAGACATAACGCTTGGGACTTTATGAAAGCGAGGTAAGAATGCAATCTTACTCTGGCCAGAGAACCAGTTGAAGAGAGCAATACATGAGAAATTAACTCTTCCATGATTTATGGTCACAAGCACATATAACACTGTATTTGCAGAGGACTGAAACAATCTTCAGTTAAAAAAGACCACTGAAAGGTATCTGCTGAACATATATTTCTGAACAGGATGCTTATATTTGCTTCAATACACCCTTAAGTCATTCAAGAACTATCCCAGACATAACAGGAACATTCTACAGACAATAACAACAACAGCAGATACCCAACTTCTGTGACAGTTAAGGGAATATATCAATATGGCCAAGACATAATACATTCTCACAGTCATCATATCAGAACTGAAAATGGCAACTAAAGGTTTAGAATGCTCGAGATTTGAGCTTGCTTACTTGTAATTCATAGCCAGAATCACATTTATAAAGAACGACGGCTTTGTAATTGTATTTAGTGCCAACCACAAATCCATGCTCTGGAGACTCTGGGGTCCCACAGGACACAGGAATGCAGATGTCATCAGAAAATGGCGGCACCCAAATGCCACTTTCCTGAAAAATAGATGTAATTAAAAGTGTGAACGCACCACTTCATATACTTAATTCATATCTAAATGAAAAAGTTATGAAAATCACAGTAGAAGCATCCAATGGCTGTGAGTGTACAGATATGGTTAATGTAATACTATCTGTGCAATCCTTAATAAAACTCAGTAATAAGTAACACTTTTAAGATGTCAACATAGACTGGAGCTCAACTTTGGCAGGATTGTTCAGCTTAGGCTTACAAGACAGAAGAAATAAAATGTAAATGGGGAAATACAAGTTTGAAAAAGCCAGTTCACTTGTAGAAGGTGATGTCACCTAATAGCTCAGGGAACTCATCGGGAGCAGTACGAAAACTACAGCTGCCTGATTCCATGTTCTGTACTTCTCTCCTGGCTGAATGTCTAACACCATGACTAAGTGGTTCACCTGCCTTCCCAGACTCTCTAAGGGAAGTTTGATACGTACAGAGAGACTCATAAAACACACCTACTCCTACCTCCACAGATCTTTGAAGTCACAAAACAAGGGGAAAACCCTTCCTTATGAAGTGTTGATTCTGCAAAACCACGCATGCTCAGCTTTTCTCATATGAGCAGACTTACTGACTTTAAAGAGTCTATTTACAAGCTTAAATCAAGGTTGTCCACAGCTAATGTGACAAGACGTTACTAGCAGAACTGATGAGGATGTTTGTTCTTTAACACACACAGGATTCACGTTTCTACAGCTGCACAGTGGATGAAATGTGTGCTGCCTGTTATTCTGGAGAAAAAGAGCTCTGCACACAGTCCTCAAAATACATTAGAATTCTTGGACGTAATTTTTTAAAATCTCAGACATTATTTATTCCCTGAAATGTGATAAAAGGAATTAGCATTAGTTTTCGATGGAAGAAGAAATCAGTAATTTCCAGTTCTGAAACTCTATAAATGGAAAACTAATAACTGCTCTTACCAGGCAACAAGGAAGCATATTATATCTTGCAGGACATGCTTTTAATTTTTTTGTTGTGTGCAATTAAGGGCCAAAAGCTAACAAGGGCATGAGGAGGACTCTTGAATTCAACAAAGCCAGCAAAATAAAACAGTGCAAATAACACTATACCTTGCACGTAGATCTGCTTGCTCCCACCAAAGTATAGCCTTCTATGCATGACAAAGTGATGTTTGTGTTCACAGTGAAGTTGTCCCCAAGTACGATTACATGGGTGATATTTTCTGGGAGGGGACACTTTCTGGGGCAACAGGAAATACTTTGAGGAGACCACTGTCCATCTTCCTGGCAAATGCATACATCCACCTCTGTCCCCATTGTGTAGCCTTCCAGGCATCTGCAACACAGCATGAAGGCCTCACCACAGAGACACAGCTAGGGATGAGCTAACCCATATACAAAGTTAGACAGTGATTTTTCAGCATTAGTTGTTCACAAGCACACCTTGGGATTTCTCTATTATTTCAAGGTAACCCTGGAAGAAGCATGCCTGGACTGAGTTTATTCTGTTGCAAGAGCTGGAAGCTTCAGACTTCACCTCCAGCTGCTTCATGCTGCTGCAGCACCACAATAGAAAGTGAGTTGGTGGCTTTAGTGCTTGGAGGGTACTGAATGCTTTAGTGCAGTTCCTGCACTGCCCTTCCCTTTGCATGGCGGGCTTTTGGTTAGGTAAACAGTGTGCAAGCACCAAGCAATTCTAAAGATGATTTCACTTTCTTCCAGGAACAAACCAAGCCTTAGGCTGACCACAAGCCATTTGCTTAGACATTTAAGGATGATTTGTTCTATTCCACGTGGTGCTTCACCAAGAGCAACTCAACTGGCTTGCACAAGTGGGTTCACTTGTAGAAAGGCAGACACAAGCACCCCATTCACGTTGTTAAGATGCATGGAAATAACTGGCATTGTTAAATTAATCCACATGCAATCTCCCAGTTCTGTCCCATACTATTATTTGCTTTTACTGCCAAAAACCATCTCCCCTTCTGTCAAGGAATTCCTCACCTTGGAGAAAGAGATCAGCAGTGTGCACACTTCACGAAATTAACAAAAACCCCTTGCTTTCATATCTGACAAAGGAGTAACTTTGCATCAGCAACACTTGCTGACAATGCGCTGTTGTACAGAAAATGGGATAAGAGAGCGAGCAGCTCTTCTGTATTACAACAGGCACCTGAAGCAGGAGGAACACATAAATGCGGTGCCAAAAGGGGAGAAAAATTGCACACCCTGCTGAGTGTCGCTGCCACTTGCTAAGAAAACCTGAATGTCCAGACCAGTGTTCCAGAGGAGGAGATGAATGCAAAGGGGAATGGGAAATGAAAGGCGGTGGAGGACTGCAGCCCAACAAGCTGAAATATCTTGCTGGAATTTTGACAGTCATCCAAATAACATTTCATATGTGCATGGCAACATGGGCTTTGTCAATCTGAGCACGTGATAGGGCATAACTTTTCTTCCAGGTCTTTTAAAAACTTGCACTAACCAAGGGTGCATAAACCTGCCATCTTTATTCCTTCAGAGATTTTATGGAAACAGAAAGGCAGCACCATTCTTACCTGTACTGGACCTTGCTCCCATAGGTGTAAGTGTTCCCAAAAACCTCTGCATTTGGGACAGAAGGTGGTGGGCCACAGCTTAACAGCTCACAGCTTGGGTATGGTTTCTTCCAGACACCAGTCTCCACACAAGTCAGTTCTGGACTCCCTGACATGACAAAACCTGTCAAGCAGGTATAGATGATGGTGTTCTCATCTGCGGAGCTACTCCCATTGATAAATGTGTTGGGGATGATGGGTGGAGAGCTGCAGGAAATCTGCCCGCAGCGAGGAAACCCAGAACTCCATTTGCCAGCTGCCTCACAGGTGACTTCAGAAGGCCCTAGCAGTTTGAAGCCCTCCAGGCATTGAAACTGGGCACTATTCCCACAGCTGAAATCTGTACCAAGAACGACCCCATTCTGAATCTGCGGTGTAGGACACAGACAGGGTAGGCAAGATGGAAGGCTTCCACTCCAGGAGCCATTGGACAAACATTGCCGCAAAGGATTGCCATGCAGCTCATAACCAGGGAAGCACACATACTGGACAAATTCCCCATAGGTAAAGCCTGAGCCGTTCAGAAAGCCATGGGAGATGTCTTCAGGAGGTCCACAAATGACTGGCTCACAGTGTGGAGCTTCTGAATCCCAGGTACCATCACTCTGACAGGTAAGCGTAGACACTCCTTGCAGGCTATATCCTTTGTTGCAGTGATACTGCACTTCTTTCTTAAAGCCAAAATCTGAACCACTAGTTCTCCCATTGGGAAAAGGCAGTGGCGTAGGGCAGGTCACCGCTTTGCAGACTGGAGCAATTCCACTCCAGCTTCCATTTGCAAGGCAGACTCTACTCCTGTCCCCATGTAACAGGAAACCTTCATTGCAGCTGTATTCTATATGTCTCTGGAACGTGTATTCCTCTCCAGTCACCTGACCGTTCTCCAAAACTGGCGGTGGGCTGCAGGAAACAGGAATGCAAATCGGTTCACTGCCATCCCATTTCTGGTTCTCTTGGCATTTCCTCTCTGTGGGGCCATTTAACTGGTATCCAGGATCACACTCATAGTAGACAACACTCCCATATGTGTAGTTTTCTCCTCTTATGTTCCCATTCATAAGCTGGGTAGGTGAGTTGCATGTTATTTCTTTGCAGTAAGGAGCAGTGCTACTCCACTGCCGACTTGGCAAACACAGTCGTGTGTCAGAACCAACAAGTGTGAACCCTGGCTTGCACGTGTACTGCACTGCGCTACCGAGTGTGTTCTCAGTGAAATGTAAAAAACCGTTCTCCGGGGGTGACAGCAAAGTGCACTCTATTGAAATGCAGGCAGGGGCAGTGCCATTCCAAGCCCCATCTTCTTGGCAAGCTAGAACAGGGTTTCCCAGCAGCTCGTAGCCAGAGTAACATGTGTATAAAATGATAGTTCCAAATAAGAAAGTGGTGAGCTGCATTGCACTGTCCTCCTTCACGGAACTTTTGAAGTCTTTCAAATTGTCAGCCAGTAACATATGCAAAAGGGAGGGACTCTCTGTAACACTCTCCTGGTCAGAACGTCTTTCCCCATGTCTCACCTGCACGTACTCCCCAAAGTCAATGTGAGGAGGCAGGCCACAGTCTGTTGGGAGGCAGGTTGGTGTGGAGCTAGACCAGCCTGATTCTTCACAGGTCTGCATGGCAAGGCCAGACAGCTGGAAGCCTGGCACACAGCTGTAAATGACCATGGCCCCATAGCTATAATCTGCACCCTCCACAAAGCCATTCTCGATAGGCTGAGGGGGCTGGCAATTTATGGCTTTGCAGGAGGGAACCTCTGTACTCCACTCCCCTGTCTCCAGGCATCTCAGTGTTTCCTCTCCTTGGAGCTGGAAACCCCTATCACAAGAATACCTAACAGTCTGCCCATAATGGAAGTTTGTGAATGAGTATTTGCCATTGAGGATCTTCTTAGGCCTTGGGCATTGAATAGGTTTGCAAGCTGGCCTTCCTCCAAGCCACTGGCCATCTTCTCCACAGAGGATAGTTGTGTTCCCCACCAGTTCGAAGCCTGGTTTACACGTATAGAGGGCCGTGCTAAGGAAGGTGAGGCCCTGCACATCAACAATGCCATTTTGAATTTCTTCTGGTTGGGGGCACTCCACAGGAATACATTCTGGCAAAGGCAAGCTCCATAAGCCATTAGCCTGGCATCTGATGGTAGACTCACCCTTCAGTAGAAACCCATCCACGCAGATGTATTTCACAGTGCTACCAAAATGAAGGGATGAAGTCAAGGGGTCACCAAAAGGGATGTATGGAGGTGAAGGACACTGTACAACCTTGCAGAAGGGAAAGGAATCATTCCACTGTTGGGAGGGCAAGCATTTCAGTACAGAGGAGCCATGCAAAACATAACCCTCCTTGCAGGAAAACTCTACAACACCAACTTGATACGTCACTTCCCTCAAGACTAGCTGATTTTCTGCCAAGGGTGGTTCTGGACATTTTGTTGGCACACACTTTGGGCTTTGCTTTTTGCTCCATTTCCCAGACTTCTGGCATGTCCAAGAAGCATCTCCAAGCAGCTCATAGCCTTCATCACACAAAAACTCAACTTTGGAGCCCATATCAAAAGTTTCTCCCTTGGAGTAGCCATGCTGGATGGGTGGTGGTTTTCCACAGCTGAGGGGAACACAGTAAGGAGGTGATTCACTGTACCATTGCCGATTGGCTTGGCAGATAAACACTGAGCTCCCAACCAGCTGGTAGCCAGACTCACACTGATAATTTGCCTGATTCTCAAAGAAGCGTCCAGTTGTTTCCTGCAAAACAGATAAGATGGGGACATGTCTGAAATGAAGGTGCATGACTGGGGCAATAGGAGGCTGATTTCATTTCTTGTGTTCTCTTGGTCTAGCTTCTAGCTGAATCCTGGACAGCAGTGAAGGCTGTTGGCAAAGGAATGAATGCAAATAACTGACACGGAATATCTTGCCTCAAATGATGCACTCTGCTGTCAGGAAATCTGAGAGCACCATCAAAAGAAAACAGAAAATTCAAGGCTTAAAAGGTAAATGCTCGAAAATACTTCCTCTGCTTCCTGCCTTCCTGATCCATGAAGCCAAAAAATGTGTTGACAAGGTAGACAGAAAAGAAATGGATCAGGAGAAGCTGCCATGAAATGGCCTATTGTTGTTATGATTCTTTAGCTTACAGACGTATTCAAGGCTGGAGCCTTCAGATGTACTGCTACTAGGAGATGCTTATAAGTGCTCCCTATGCAGCTGAAGGGTCTTGAAGAGGCTGAGCTCTGACTGAGGTATTAAAAAATGTCTCTAACTGGAAGGAATACTGGGACGAGTGATCCTACCTAAGGAAGACAACACAGTGATATGCATTAATTAGATAATGTATCTGTGTGGGAATCTGAACAGAAATTGTTGCTATTACTGCTGGAAGCCCATGTAGGAACTGGGATACAACCCCCTCCCTGTTTTCAGCAAATGTGGATTCCCTGGTGGCTAGATTTAAGGAAGGAGGGGGAATGTTCAGAAGCAAAATGCTTTAAAAATTCAAAGGTGAATCTTTACAATAGTGTCTTTGATCTTCCTTCCCACAATATTACCCTTGTGCATCAAAGCACAACACAGATTAAGTAGTTCTTACAGGTTTGGGCTGCCACAAGGAGATTTTTACCTTCAGGCATTGTTGCAATGTAATTTGATAAGGAAAGGGAAGTTCTGACTTCAGTAAAGAAGTGTCCTTGCATCGAGAGGAGAGAAATCATCCCAAGGTGATTTATCTATTGCAAATTAGGTATTTTTTCATAGCAGTGAAAAGACCAAGCCTTGTGAACTGGCAACAGTACTTCACATGTCTCCAGATGGCACTGGAAAACCACCCATGGACCAAACAATTGAAGAGTAAGACATTAAGGAAATCAATTGATTGTCATATGGTGTCTTGAGTCTCCTAAAGGAAAGCCCACTTTAAGATAGGAAATCCCGTGGAAGTGTCCCATGTTTTTCAGAACAATTCTGCTGCAAATCCACCCACTTTTCCCTTTGCTTATTCCATCCAGTCATGTGCTTCCTCAATTTTAACAGAAGAGCAAAACAGAAGAAAGAAAACCCCAACAGCGGCAATTGTGAAGACATACTCAATTTGCTATGTTACGATGCAGATGAGAAAACTCATTCTGTACCTTAATAAAGCCATTCTCAAGCTGCGGTGGTTCTCCACAGGACACTGGGTGGCACGTGGGCAAACTGCCACTCCAGTTGCCAGTGGCCTCACAGGTCCGCTTCTTCTCTCCCTTGATGTAGAACCCCTTGTTGCAGCTGTAAGCCACCACTGCTCCGAAGCTGTAGTTGGCCCCACTGGCATAGCCATTGCTAATGTGGGGAGGCTCTCCGCAGCGAACAGGGATGCACTGGATGCTCAAAGGAGAAGGATTCCACTGTCCCCCACGAAGGCACTCGATCTTGGCTGAAGTGTTCAGAACAAAGCCTTCCATGCACTTGAAGCTCACGATGGAGCCAGCTGCAAACCTGGCTTTACTAACCGACTCCAGAATGCTGTATGAGACAGTGGATGGCTTTTCACAGAAATCAGCTATGCAGTGGGGCATCTCCCTGCCCTCTGGAGGCACCCACTTCCCTTCTGCATTACAAAGCAGCTGAGAGTTATCAGCCAGGCTGTAGCCATCCGAGCAGAAGTAATAAGCTATATCGCCAAAGAGGCGGTGACCACTCTCTGGTGATGCATTTTCCACATGGGGTGGTTCATCACAGGATACTGCCAGGCACTGCTGGTGGCTCACACTCCACTCGCCGCTGGCTAAGCACTCTATGGCTGCAGGGCCAACTAACGTGTAACTGTGGATAAGGAAACCACATAAGAAGTCAAAAAGACAAGCATTCTCAAATGCTACCTACCGTTTCCTGAAGCCCCTGCAGTTCAAGCTTGCTTGCTAGCACCCCAGAAGAACAAGATCCTTTACAAAAGCTATGATCAACTTCAAAAGGAAAATCTTAAAGCCTACATGTCCATGGGTGAGGTATCGCAATGAGGGAAATCCTAGAACACTCTGTGTATATTGCTTCTCTCTCATCTGTCCATCTGATTACGATTCCTAAACTTCCATTTTGGTTGAAACTACTGCAACAAACCTAGTATTATGCTGTGACAGTCCATACAATCCTCAAAGAAACTATCCCACCGAGAAATTCTTCCCCTTTAGCAGAACTGAATGGAGAATAAAGATATGAAAAGCCCATAAATGCCTTTTGGGTTCCTGTATCAGCCCTATCAATCTATTTTCACATTTGCAAGGAATGAGAAACTGCTTTGTGAGTTACCCTGAGATGCTCTTGCCAATAATGCACATGGCAATTTTGTAACAACTTCTATCTAAAAAAACACTGTAAAAATTGTTACAAAAGCCAAAAAAAATTAATGCTGAGTAGAAAAAAAATATCATCTTTTACAATGAAATTCTACCACATGATTACTGCTAGTGTAGTTGTATTTCTCTATTCTGTCTCTGGGACACAGTGACAGGCATTACTCCATGCTGCTCATCACTCCACTTAAAACCCTCCTGCTTAAACATGCAACTGGACAGTCACAGTACCTGTGACTAGCTTCTTCCTCAATTTTGAAATATCTGTGGTGTACTCTCACAGAAAGGAAAGAAACAACAACTACTGCAAAGTTCCCAGTGACTCTTTCCAGCTGCAGGCTGCAAACTGGTTGTTCAGATTTTGATGGCAATGCCTGTAAAAGTCGTGTTTCCATGATTTGTTTTCAAAGCTCCATAACTGGAATCCAGAAGAAGAGCATATTATGTGTCAATGTTCAATATGATCCACTCTATTCATTGTCACAGACAGCTGTGACCCTCTTTAAATGCTACTATCCTATCCCATTTAAAATGTTTACACAGGAAAGGGAAGCAGCTTTTAAAATCATAGTACAGTCAAGAAAACAGAGTAAGGACACTTTGTTTCAACTATGTTTCAAAACTGCAAAGCCGGTTTATAAGAAAAATGCTGGTTTATCAATCTACCTTTTAACATGAAGAAGGAGTACAAAATCCTCCAGTCGCTTGGGGTCTGACCTGGCAAAAGCTCTGCACACCTGCTCTGCCTTTTGGACAGAACAGTTTCAAGAAATTCAGTGGGACTGCTCACAGGCTTTAAAGATTAAGCATGTGCAAAGGTTCTTGCAGGATCAGAGTCCAGCACTACATTCATGCTCGATATCATCAAAATGGAGCCTCACCTTTGATGAAATTTGGTCTGAAAAGGTCACTACATTGAGTAGATGGAAATAAAAAAAAAATAATGCACCTCAATAAATGAGGAGTCTTAGTTTTAAGGAAGCAGAATTTAGAACACCAGAACAGACACCAAACAGACTCCAAACACACCAAACAGCTTTCTTATAGCCTGAAGAGACATAGGGAATTCTTTATGATCAGGGTACTAGTTCTGTAGTAACTCCAAGGGACGGGGCTTCCGATTGAGTTAGTCTACCATCCCCCATGACTCCTCTCCATTCTCCTCTTCCAGAGTGTATTCAGCTGCTGTGAAACTACTTTAAGAAATGCCTATGTGACCTGTACTAACTTCACAGCCCACAAAAAATTCTCAATCATATTTAATCTCAAGACAGTTAAGACAGAAGCAGTAAAAATGAATTAGCGTGCAGTTATAAAGGACCTGTGAAGCAGTGCACCATTTTTACTTGTCCTGACTATTAGTCCAGTAGTGCTCATCTACATACCCTTCCTTACACGTGTAAGAGACCATGTTTCCAAAAGTAAAGTTATTTCCATTGATGACCGCATCTTTGATGGCAGGAGGCGATCCACAAGAGACAATGTTGCAAGTTGGAGGTGTGCTGTTCCAGTTCCCTGAAGATGCACAGACAAGTACAGAAGGTCCCTGAAGGCTGAGACACAAAGATCGTTATTAAAGTTGCCATTTCAGTCCGGGTGAGGAACAGAGAAGGAAAGAGGCGCTTTGCTTCTCACTGACTTCCTGGCCCCAGTGAAACCAAGGGGCCACAGACTTCAGCAGAAGCCAGAATCTCACCCTCTGTTCATGAAAAAAGCACTCTGATGCTGTCAAAAAAGCTGGTCTTTAGATTATTTTGAAGAGAGAGCTGGTGGAATTCATGTGGGGCCTCAATGCACTGTGCAGACACACATAACTTGTGCTGTAGCTTTGCCCATCTTTGAGCCACAAAACAAAGTCACAGGGTGCTTAAATATTTATTTAAACTTAAAGATTTACTTGTATGCCATCAACACCACAACAATGTTTAGACTTGCAACCAGACCTCAGTCTGAGACGTGATTCACTCAAGGACTTAAAACACTACCTTCACTCACAAAACTGAAGGAAATGCTCCAGTTCGGGTTTGTTTACAAAAAAGCATTCAGTTCCTTCAGGAGGTAAAGGATTTTGCTTGAGTGAATGCCCACATACGTTTGAAGTTGATGTTATTTTTTTGTTTCCTTAGCTGAGGAAACAGCAATGCATTGGTACATAAGTTGTGACTCAGTTGTCTAAGCAGAGGTATCCAGCACCACCCTGAGGTGCCCTGGGTGAACCCCCCGGCCTCCAGCTGCTATGTCAGTTGGCTATGGATATCTCAGAGCCCTACACACGTGGGTCTGATTCCCTACAATTTAGTGTCAAATAGTATTAGAATGCCATGTTTAGTGGACTGATATAAGCTCAGGGGTTAATGGAAGAGAACAACATTGAACTGTAAAGCCCTTACAGATATGGGACAGGCCCTTGTCAGGGCAGTGGACTCTGCCCATCTGTGGCAATATGTTCAATACAAAAAGTATATAAAAGGTGCTTGAAGGAAGATACTGGCTCCGCGCTTATGTACAGAACTACTGCATAATAGGGATACTGTTTGGGAGGGCTTCCCCTGGAGTGGTGACCACAGGAAACAGGACTTCTCTCACAAAGCTGTGCTAAGCAGGTAAAGGGAAAGAATCACAATTGATGTGGTATTTGCTGCCTATATGTCCTAAATCCATGATCAAAAAACTCATTGACATTGGTAAAAACACTACCTGGTTTAGTGGGGTACAGATAAGCCCACACTGTGGATCTATGACTTAATGCTACATTGGACTGCAGCTGAGGTAGCCATTTGTATTAACACAACTAAAACATTCATCAGATGAGCACACCTTACCTACCTGTCTGCATCTGGACAAGGGAATGCTTGTAGCAGGAAAATACAGAAAAAATTCAGAGCTAAACAGATCCATATGAGACTGCTTATGTCAGAATAAATCTGCTAGAGGTACAAGCAGGTACCAGGAGAGGCAGAAACTTGTACTAAAAGCCACATCCTTGGACATAGCATTACTGTATTAATTTTTAATTGCAGCATATTAAAAATGTGTTTCCAATATAACTGCTTACAAATGTAAAACAGAATAAAAGACTAGAATAAATAAGTACTACAAAGAGTTCAAGGAATAAATGAGCAACTTCCAGAAGGTTCTTTCCCCAAAAGCATTGTAAAACACTAGCAAAAATAATATTGGGTATGCACTAAAGCTGTAGGGGTATGATATCCTTTAAAGACAAATAAGAACTTTCAAAAATAGTGACAACTATTTTTCTGAATATTCAAAATATGTCTGAGCTTGATGGTAAAATGAAAGCATTACATATATATAGTAAATCCTGAATGACCTTCTTGAACTGCCCCAGTTTAGGATGAAATACAGAAATTACTTTCAAGATATAAACAAGTCTTTTAAAATTCTATTTTAGTATCTTAACTTGTTAAGCAATGATCCCAGCTTTGTCCCTTTCAGATGTTAGACCTTGCAGCAAGCATACTGCCTGCATTTGGCTCAGGAACGTTCCTGCATTTACCTGTATCCATTGTCACAGGTGTATGAAACAGAGGAAAGGTAGGTTGTGCCAGTGAGCGTGTATTTTCCATTGCTGATATCCTGTGGGCTAGGACAAACCACCATTTCACAGGAGGGAGGAGGATGATTCCAAATGCCACTAGCAAGACATAGAATTTCCTTTTCGCCCACTAAGTTGTATCCGTCATTGCATCTGAGTTAGAAGAAAAGAAGTGCTATCAAACACAGAGTCTTTTATGCACAATGTAATCAGCCATCCCTTTTCTCTCTTCAATCCACACCTGCATACGCCATCTTTCTCTGCAGGGCATAGAGAGGTAGTACTGGGGTAAACATTCTGCTAGTGGATAGCCACAGCTATAATCAAATGTCTTTCCATTACTTTAATCCCATCTTGCTCCTCTCCTTCATTTCAACCACTCTCTCAATTCAGCCATACTCTCATTTGTTGCCAGATTCTCAATCGATTATTAATACAGCACTTCAAACATACTGAATTCCTACCTGTACACCACCTTATTGGGGTATGTAAAATTTGAGCCCAGAATGGCACTGTTCTCTGGAATAACTGGACTGCCACAGGATATAGCTTTAAAAAGACAGGATGACAAGAGAGGTTGATACAACACAAATAAAAAAGAACAGAAAATCAGGATTCGCTCTGTTTTCTCTAAATAGGGTTGAAGAAGTGTAAAGGCCTAGGTAACACTGGATTCTTGACTGAGCTATAACTGACATTTAGGGTTCTTTATCTGACTTCACATTACTGAGAAATTTGACTAACTGGAAATAGGTAGTTGGAACTGTTCTACAAACCACACGATTGGCTATCAAAAGGACTCCATATCCACCCCTCCCTATGGACAAAGTAATTGATTTTTTGACATTGTCTTTGTCACCCCTTCATTTTACCCTGTTGCTTCACCTCATTAGTTCGGTTTCCTAAAAATACCAATTTTTGCAATTATACTATGTATACGTACATGTACCAGCCTGTCCTCTCTGGTTGCTTTTTATCCACTGAAATACAGTTAACGATCTCTAATACATTAACTTCCCACAAGCTCCTTGAAAACAGGAGGCTGGGTGGAGAAGAAACACACTTTTAATGCTTGCATTAAAATGAGATGAGTCTACGCCTTTGACACTTTGGAGAATATGCATAAGAGAGTACCACTATGAATATGAGAACGGTTGGAAAAGCTTCAACTGGTGCTTATACCTGTTAAGACAACAGACACTCCAACACTGAGATCCAGGTCTGCTAGGACAGGTTTTCATAAGCTGCCATGGTCTCTAAAGGCTCTAAACTACTACTTTCCCCCTTCCATCTCTCTAACAACACACATTACAATACACATTCTCCCCAGGAACCACACCTTCACAGTATGGTACTGGGTGGCTCCACTTTCCAGACTCCATGCATGTAAGTTTAGTCACTCCTGTCAGCTGAAACCCTTCTTCACAGGAAAACCTTACTTCACTGCCAACACTGTAAGTGTCCCCAAATAAATGGCCATGCTCTGGATTTCCTGGTTTACGGCACTTCACTGGCTCTGAGGAAAAAAAGAGAAACTATCAATAACATGACTAAGTACCAGGTTTTATAAACAAGTTGAAGGAGATATTCTTGTGAATTTTTTGAAAGTAGGAAAGCAGAGCACGTGGAAAGCACTCATAAGTAGATTACAGCCTTAACAGCTTTTCTCTGTTCTATATGTAAGTGACAGGCACTGAAGACCTGTGCAAGTAATCTTGATACGGAAGAGCCCTCTGTAACTGAGTTTGTATTCAGTGTCAGAAGCAAACACATCTTGCAGTCATTTTTCCCTCTGTGAAGGAAAGCCCAGTCCAGCATGTCCAGCCCTGAACATGAAATCAGCTCAGCTACCTTTTATCCCAACCTGTGCCACTGTCTTGTCAACTTCATGCAAAGTTACCTTGTTTAATATTTTCACAGGCAGCTCAAGCCCTACTCAGAAGACTGCAATTAAGTATTTCTTCACTGCATAACTCTGCTGTGGGAAGTGGCACATTGTGGCATGTGGCCTTCCCAGGTCTTCAGCACACTTGCTCCATGTGCAAGGGGATTTTGGATATGTGTATGTCTCGGAGCAGAACCCCAATGACAGTAGTCTCCATAGGGAGAGGTGAGTTGTCAAGAAACAAAAGGAGACACTTCATCACAGCCTTATTCAGGCCAAAGTGACCTGGAGATGACAGCATGGCTGCCCTGTACCTCCCTAGATATCAATTACTGGCAACCGTCTTCCACAGTGGCAGGCAGTATACTGGCATATACAGAACCTTGGAAAGGCTAGCCTTACGTTTTTCTTTCCCATACCTGCACATTTTTTACCATCTCCTGTGTAAGGAGGGATGCAAGTGCAAACATAGGATCCATTTGTGTTGAGACAAGATGCATGCTCATCGCAGTCTGATCCAACAGCGCATTCATCAACATCTACAAAACAAACACAAAAACGATGTAGGGTGGTATTTGTAATAAGCATCTGCTTTAAATTTCTGTCTCACTGTCAAGACGAATTGCTTTAATTAGTATAATTAAAAGTCACTCTTACTTCAATAAGATTTTTGATGGACTGGTCAAAATAATTAATATTTAAATTAATATTCATGCTTTCTACATAATTTACTATACAATATTGTGAAACATGAGAAAATCAGAGACAAAGCCCATTAACCTTCAGTCAATACTTCCACAAAAAGTATCTAATTTTCCAGTAGTAAAAGAACAGACATCGTAACTCATGTGCTGTTACTCCTAGTTTGGACAGACACTATGAGGAAGGACTTTGCATTAAACATTTGCTTGGGAAATCCACTATATTTCAAAATTCTCTCCTGTAAGACAGGAAAACTTAGCCAAGAGGTGAAACACTCTCAACACAAAATATGATTAGAGTCCCATCTTTGCTGAGGAGAATTCCATTAGACTAGGAAAGAGAAATGCCTGCAGTTGCCAGAAAAGTTAAAGTGAGTTCAAAATACATTAGTTATTATAATTAACTATTTATATGATAGTAGTGCCTAGAAATGCCAATTGATGATTTATACTCCATGTGGTTTGGTACTGTACACCAAAAATTCCCTTGCTCTAGAATACTTCAGATCAGCTTTCAAATCCTGACTGTAAAGAAGTGTCTTTAGCGTGTAAACAATGAGTCATAAATTGCAAAGGGTCAATTTCAAAATATCAGGGATTATTCCTCACATAAACTAGACTGTTAGAGATAGAACAATTCTTCATTTCAAACCCCTCCTACAGGACAGCTGTTGAACTAGATATACCATGCAGACATACAGCTGGAGTTCTTTGCCCATTTCCAGGCAAAAAAAGTGACTTGGCTAAAAAAGCAACAAAATGTACTGAATTGGTCTGTTCATTCTTCACTGCTGAATGAGTCTGGCCAGCATGAAAAGAATCCAACAATGTTCTGAATAGAAAAGGGAGTTTCTTTCTGGCATGCAGGATGAAAACTGCACATTAAAATCAAAACAGTTGTCAATTACACAAGCATCAGGGGAATGCAAAGTGCTACCACAGCAGAACTGGAATGACTGCTCCTCCTGTAATGTCTTGAAGGCAAGGAAGAGTGGAAGGACACTATGAATCAGAACTATAACAGAGCAAAAGGAATGCCCCAGGGCATAGGTGTACCTGGCTTTGTTAGAACCTGCCTAGAGTGTGAATCAGAAAGTTAAAGGGTGGGTTAGGGTGTCAAAGCCATTCTGCTTTTCATTTTCCCCTTAGTCTACTCTGCTTTATGAGAGACAAGGCAAGCTAGAAGGTGGGACACAGGGCTTGTCCTTGTCCACATCATGCTTTCTACTGCACAGACGTCATGCTATCTGGACAGCTTTGCAGCACCTGCTCTGAGCCTGCTCATCTTTAGGCCTTGGTATAAAGTGCAAAGGAGAAAAGCAAAGAGAGGAACAGACTGGACGGCCTGTTTGGAGGAGGAGTGCTGGTAGACAGGATGCTACGAAACCAGACAGATCCTACTCCAAAGTGAATTTTGGCAGAACTAAAAGACTGTTGACTTTGGTTTTACTCACCTTGACTAAAAAAAAAAAAAAGTGCTATACCTACATAAAATAAAAAAGTCAAATCAAACACAAATCTTGCCAGGCTGTCACCCTGCAACTCCTATGTTAGGTGTGACTAAGACAGCAGCAATCCGAGTACAGCTAGCTAGTGGATTCCAGCAGGAACCTGCTGGACACATGGTCCTATAAGAACAGTCACACACAGTCCTCCACATGCAGTACAATTCTGGTCTGTCTCACCTTTCAGCTCCTGCAGCTGCATCTGGTGCATCAGACCTAGCTGACCAGGATGTACATTATGGTGTGGCAACTACGTGAACTGTGTCCATAAGTGCACTCCCAGCCCTTTCAGTGCTGCAGCTGCTTGACTGACCAATAAACCCCTGACTCAACACAATGGGACAAGAAAGTGGCCTTTGTTTTAGGTTAACAGCTATCAACAGTTAGTGGATCACTCAACAGGGAGTGGATCAGCTGGTCGTGTAAATGTCTTTCCCTGAGTTCATTAAATGGGTGTGAATGTCTCCCTGAGTTAGCCAGACCAGCATGGGGGAGAATTGAATATGTGGCGCAAGCCAACACAGAGTACAAAAAACTGACAACTAGCAAAGCGGCTTCAACCCACGTTCTCATTCCCAGCTACTGAGGACGCCCAGTGTCATGACGGTGAGCATATTATCGAGACTGGTAATGGAAAACACAGTGGTATTGTGATTGAACTGTGTATTGCAATTGCTATATTTTCCTAGGTGTAACTTGCATTTATTTGTATTGTGTTATGCAGTATATTTTATATCACTCTGCTAAATCAGGAATCCAGTGCAGCATCAACTATCTTCAGATAAGTAAATTTGATACTAAACATGACGTGTGGATACATCCCACGTGTGGAACATCACAAAGAACCTGGTCAGAGAGCATGGGATACTGACAGCATGTTAAAGCACGAGGAAATGCACAGGTTAGAAGCAGAGAATGCAAGGACCCCAGGGGTAAGTGAACCCGGAAGGAGAGAGACTGGGAGTGCAATGCAGGCTTATTAAGCACAGGGTGTGGGGCATACAAAAGGACTGACAGAGAAAGGTGTCAGAATGTAGTTTTGGTTTCACATAAAGCTGAGCACGGTATTTCACAAATGTGAGTATTTTGGAGTGTGATTTCTGAGACTCTGGTCAGCCTTCACAATTTCAGAATGAAATCCCACCCAAGCCCAAGGGCACAGGATAAGTGCAAAATTGCCAGCCCCTGCAGCCACATGTAGGCACATCTCACCAAGGCAAGACGGTGAAATGCTGTTCCAGCTCCCGTTGTCCAGGCACAACATCCTGGAGTCGCCCAACAAATAGTAGCCATTGTTGCAATGATAGGTAACAGTACTGCCAGCAAAGAAGTCCTCAGCCGAATAAAATCCATTTTCTAAAGGTGGAGGCACTCCACAGCTGATTCCTGCAACATGGGTGAAAAGAGGGCACAGACATTAGCAGAGCAGACACAGATCAACTTTATAATAATTCCACATGATAGCCACCACCGAAGACTTTTTCTCTGCAACTGTGGAATCCCATCCACAAGGGGGCCCAGACGTTTTCTGAGGTAGCTAATTGATTTCAGTTCTGGCAAAGGGTCTTGTTTTGTGGGCACCTGTCAACCAGAGACTGAGCAGGACTCTCCAGCTCCTGCTACTCTGCTAGCTCTGGTGGAGACATCTGCGACTAAGATCTGAGCAGATGCCCTTCAGTCACAGGACACTTCTCCTGATAATCAATGATCCTTGGTGAGTTTTAAGGAAAAAGGAAAACTAAGTTTGCCTCCACGGAGGTTTCTGTTATTTCCCTTCACTGAAAAACAAGCTCAGTGTTACTGTGTTTGAACATTGCAAAAACAGCTAACAGATTACTGCTAAGAAGTTACAGTACTGGTCTGAGACCAGGGAGTGTATGAACGACGGAGAGACTGGAACTGACCTCACATATAACCTTGGGCATCACTTTGACTTTGACTATAGTAAATAAGCCCTCCTGACCCCAGCTGCACCAGCAGAAGGCATCACTGTATCTGCCTGCCGGCGGTTGCTATTTATGAAGCTTCTGTGCATCTTCATTTCAATCAAGATGACATGAACGTATTCCAACAGCTACACAGCTCATCTTTGTAACTACATGGATTGTAGCAACTCCTTGCTCCCCAGCCACATGCAAGGATCACACAGTAACACAGAGAAGCGGTTAGAGTCCATGTTAATGGAAGCCAAGTACTGGCTATAGAGGGATAGAACGGAAAAGTCTGTAACAAAGACAGGCTGTCATGGGATTGGGCAGCTGTAGTTTTGGGTTCTTTGGTAGCTTGAAGAGGAAAAGGATCCTGCTGGGTGAAGGCAGTGATTACAATGAGCCTGATTCAGTCAGTAGAAAAACCTTTCCTACACCAGACCTTCCACTATAAACCTTGTAGTTCTTTATGCAGGAAACACCTATCTTCAACCCACTTTCATCCATCAGGTACTTGTGGAACAGGCTGAGACAGGCCAGTGGGCAAGTCTGGCCCTCATTCACTCAGCATGTTTGTGGCAGGTCAACCTTGGTCTGTCTGAGGTCTGTGCTCAACAACTAAAACTTCCTGGCCCAACACAGAGAAATCAGATGACAACACTACCAGGATTCTGGTGGCTTGTCACTGATAACACACCAAGAAAGAGAAAAGCTGCCTCTGCCAGTGATCTTCTGTTCTGCCCAGCAGGAGTTGCTTTTGGGTAAGTCTTAACATGCATGCTATCCTTTAGGGAGAAAAGGAGACAGATCCTGGATTTGTGCTACGAACAACTGAATAAAGAGAAAGACACAAAAATCACATACAATCTAGATCAACTGTTTTAAAGGTATTTTTAACAAATTTGATGATTTTCACATAACTACTGATCAATTTTGGGATCGTGAAATACCTGCTTCTGGAGTTAATTTACTATTCTCGTGACATAAAAAATATAGTCAGCTCCAACACACGCAACTGCAGTCGCATGTGCCATCACAGCAGGGGAGAACCAAAGGAAAGGAGAAGGCAGGAGCAAGAAAGCTGGAATCAAAGAACTCCGGCAACTTGAATGTATCCAGCACAGTTTCTTAGAAGAAATCCTGTAAGTCTTGGAGCACTTGTAAGCCCTGACAGAAATACCTGTTGCCTTTAACGAAATTACTCTATAACATACTAATGCCAAGGCAGATATTCTCAGTGACACTTAAAAATCACAGAGATATTCTAGCATTTCCTGTGCATCTTCCACACTCTTGGTGCCACTGGGGAGGAAAGTTTGGAGTATCAGATTGCTGATCCCAATAGACTCATTTCTGACATGGGCATTAGAAACTGACTGAAAAAGGTGGCAGAATCCAATTGTGGTGTAGTTCCTGCTCAGTAAAACAGAATTTTAGTTTTAAGCTTATATGTGTGTGCTGCAACATGGATGGATTCAAGCGCATCATAGCTGCAGGGATAAACAAGCCATGAATAGTGGTAGGGTTCAAATAAAAGCTGGGGTTTCCTAATCCTGTCAGCCCACTGAGACAACTCACTTTCACAGCGGGGAAAAGGCCGTGTCCACTGTCCCAGGTTAAGGCAGTGTTGAACAGAGTTTCCCACTATCTGGAAGCCTGGGTCACAGGAAAGGCTCACTTTTGACCCTGGCTTTAAGTCAGCAGAAGAGGCCCGCAGATGTGGTACGGATCCTTGCAAAGACGGACAGTCTGTGGACAAAATATATGCACACAGTAAGAGATACAGCTATATGCTGAAATGAATAAATTTGTTATGTATTTGTTTGATCCTGTATAACTTTATCCAGGAGTAAGCTTTGGGAAGTGTTATGTATGCTACATCCTGCTTGGATTCAAAGGGGTTTGAGAATCATTGACATCTAATATCAGAAAAGGAATCTGTAAGAAAAGAGGTAAGGAGGCAGTAGATATCTTAATACCATCCAATTATTTTTAGAATAAAAGACAAGAAAAACCTCTTTCTGACCCAACACCATCTTCACTCTTTCCCCATCTCAATTCAGGAAGCAATAAATCTCTGTCAGAGATTCCAATGAACTTTTGTTACAAAACCCTGGAATTCGAGGAATGAAGGACTGAATGTTCTAACTGTCAAATTATCAAAATAATTTATTCAAGGTTAGTAGGGTAAAGGCTGCAAGCTAGCATATTTGACCTCATAAGAGAGTCTTATAATATTGTTCAGAATAAAAGGGTTCTAGGAAATAAAGTTCTAACCAGCACAAAATATACTCTTGTAATCTATCTTCACTCTTCCAACAACTCCTGGCAGGAAATCTGGCCAGGCTAGTACATTTCCTTTTTGGAGTTCTTCTGGACAGGATGTAGCCAGAGATTTTACCTATGGATTTAAAACAATTGATTAGGTGCTGTTGAAGGACCATGTAGGAAAAGAATGTAAAAAAATATTCCTTCCATCTCTGCATGCAACACTAGAACAAATCATTGAATAAGCGATGTTCATCGTTTCTAGCACAAGAGGCTTCTGGCTGAAGTACTTGTTACTCTGCACTTATAAGCCAGCTAGCTGTGGACAGGCATGTACTGAGGCAATA
Organism: Himantopus leucocephalus; assembly: GCA_003993805.1. NCBI lineage: Eukaryota > Metazoa > Chordata > Aves > Charadriiformes > Recurvirostridae > Himantopus > Himantopus leucocephalus. The sequence goes on from RSEF01000031.1 coordinate 59,032,814, forward strand.
CCTGAAGGAATACTTGTCACACAAGCAAAATATAAAACATAGTTCTTGAAACACAATGGCATTTGTTAGCATGAAAAAAACAGGCATTTCTGTCACAGAAAAAGGCGGATATGAGAATGCAATCTGAAGAGCAAACTTGACGTATCTGCAGAAAAATGTCAAATAGGAGCCAAAAGGAACTTAATGTTGAAGATCTGCATTCCTCAAACTCTGCTAGCACTGCACCACATTTAAGGAACAGAAACACCAAAAGGAGCAGTTTAATAAAGCAACGTGCTGTTTCCAGGACAAGAGTTTTGTGAATTCAATGCACTAGGCTGTTGTGTGGCTTTTCAACACACCTACCCAAGGCCTACCCATACCAATACTAACATTGGCATTGGTATTGGTATTGGCACTGGTATTGGCGTTGACTTGAACAAAAGCAGGACAGGGCCATAACTAACCGTGTGCTGAAATAGGAATTATATAGGCAAACTAAGGATGAGAAAGAAAGGAACACGCTGTTAGATCAACAGCAGATTAATATCTTGAGAGCAGATCTGGGAAAATGATGGAAAAGTTTTCTATTTAAAACATAATTCCTTTAATGGCACCACTTCTTTTGCTTTCTTGCTACAAGAAACTGAAATGCCAATGGGAATCCTTACGCTATTTCAGTACTGTATTTTAATGCTAAAAAAAATTATTTCAATAAGGTAAAAGTATTTCTACTTCTTCACTGTGACTCTGAGAATCTGTTAAACATAGTAACATTACTATATTTCTATCTGGCCACCAACAGAAGGAACTTGGGGAATACAACCCCAGATGGCACAGCACTTTTAAGCTATTCAGACACCAGCGTAAATTATATGCAACAGTAAGAACATGCAGACAGACCCTTTATGATGGGATGTCACATAAATATTCCATAGTGGTCCCTGGAAAGGAGCTCAGATGCCCTGACCCCAGTATTTGTAAAAAAGAAGGCCATCTATTTCCATTGGATGCTCAGGGAGATTTCTGCTAAATGTTTTCTAAATTGTAATTTCTAAAATGTTTTAAAATTGCAAATGAAAGACCAGGGCTTGGATTCACTCTGCATTGCCGTTGTTCACTGTAACTCCAGGAAAAGAAAGGAAACACAGTCCCAGGAGGTGACTGGGACTACAGCATATTATTGGCACAGTACTCCCCATTATATTTCTCCCTGTCACAACAGACACAATCATATCTCAGCCATGGAAATGATGAAAAAAACATATGTGCTTTGAGTAGGATAAATGCGCAGTAAAGGGATAATTAAGGATTTCCTCTTCTTTGAAGATATCAGAGAAGGAAGTGGTGTACGGAGAAAAGATAGTTATTCAATTAAGAGAACAGGTTAGTAATTAGGCCACTGAGACTACTTCCTACTCTTTGGCTCTTCTGTGCTGGAGGGTCATTCCAGTAATTCTCTGGCAGGCAGAAAGGAATATTTCCTTCAGCAGTGTGAAAAAAATGAATTAAGAGGAGCAAAGATGAGCAGCCCAGTGGGCTGTGTACATCTCAGCACAGCCAGTTTACCCATACAATATACACAGCATGGCTTCAGGGCATAACTAGCTAGCTAGAGAGCACAGGTGTGCCCAGTTCATGCCCAACAGTTGGGAACCTGCCTTTCTCAGAAGGGTGACTGGCTTCTGTCATGTCTCCAGTGGATGAAATCACTACCAAGAATAATGTGCTATACTGTGTCTTTGTGAGAAAGGAAGGCACAGCATGAACCTCAGGCTGAATTATTCTCACATTTCCCCTACTCTGAACTCCAGTGAGGCAGATCACTCTTCTAGAATCAGCTTAGCTGAGAAGAAAGCAACATCCTCTATTTATTCTGAGGCCATTTCAAAGATCTCACTTCAACAGTATGTGCTGATGGAAACTGCTTAGGTCAAGGGCTGCAAATAAACTGCAAGGAATCTGTAGAGAAAAATTTCCAGTGTGGGAAAGGCAGGTTTGGGAATCAGCCATTCCAAGCCATATGATGGAGAATGGAAGGCTGGAAAGGACCTCACATTCCCATAGAGACAACTCATATTTCTACTGCTGTCTACTCAGCAACAAAACACTAGACTGTTGGTTTACCTATACAAAATTAATATGCAAGTGGATGAGCAACTAAAGCACACAAAGAAAAATTTTGAAGAGTGGACTCTGCCCTACTTTCCTTTATGGCTAAGAATAGGAAGGTAAGATTTACTGAGTAGTTCCACCTGGCCACAACAAAACTGATAGTAACAGATTGACGACAGTGATTTACTACCCCAAGCTCTGAAATGAGATAGAAATTTTGTAGGAATCTTACTTGGCTCAGTTCCCTGTCTGGTCTCACATCTGTCTTTTCAGACGAGTAATATGGGTACCATCAATGAATAGCAGGATTTTCTTCCTCATCCTAACCGTATTGCATTTGAAGCAAATGGGAATTTGATCAAGCCTGTCATTAAAGACTGGCAACTACTACTGAGAAAGACTCAGAAAATTGCACTTAACCTCTTCACCAGTGTGTCCTGTAAAATCACAGGTATACTTACCAGCTTCAAAACTGCTAGTGAACAAAACCCTGAAGATTTGACTTGGCAATGCAACAACTGGTGACCCCAAAAGCCAAGAACAGTAACAGATTGCTGGGCAGTTCTGAACCTAGCAGAAAGCCAAAGTAGCAAAGAAAAGGGGAAAGAAGCAGAGGAGACATTTGCATGCTGGAAGCAAAGATTCTGCTTTACTTCTATTTTTTGTTAATTTCATTATTTCTTATTTGGATCATGGATAACACACAGTGACAAGCCACTAAATAGCAGTAAAACCTTAAAAAAACACCAGGAGAAGAGCAAAACCTTTTAATCCAAAGACTCCTTCTCCAAGAAATGCGTCTAACTTTGATCACTAGTCCTTGCTGCTCAAGCATTACCAACAGTTTTATCACTTCTGACCTTCACAATTGAAATACTAATGTCCAGGAAGTAGTGATGGAGCACACGGTCATCAGGTTTGCAGATAATATCAAACTGGGAGGCCCAGCCAGTATGCTCAAGGACAGAGGTACATCCCTAGAGACCTCGACAGGGTGGAGGAATGGGCCAAACCAGACCTCATGAAATTCAACAAGAACAAATGGGAAGGAAAAACCTCTGATAAAGGCTGGGGAAAGCCTGCAGAGGGAGCAGCTCTGTGGAAAAGGGCCTAGAGGTTCTGGCAGGCACTGAGCTGAGTATGAGCCAGCTGAGTGCTCTAGCAATAATGAACACCAATAGCATCCTTAGCCATGTGAATGGGGTCACAACCAGAAAACCAAGGAAGGGATTACCCCCTCTTCTCAGTGCTTGTTAGACCACATCTGGAGTATTGCATTCAATTTTGGGCTCCTCAGTACAAGAAAGACATTGACAACCTGGAGCCAGTTCAGGGGAGGGCATGAAAAAGGTGCCGGGCTAGAGCATTTGCCCTGTGAGAAAAGGCTGTGGGACTAAAACTGGTTCAGCCTGGAGCAGAGACAGCTCTGGGGACACCTAACAGCAGCCCCTGGTAGCTATGGGGAGGTAATGAAGTATATAGAGTCAGGCTCTTCACAGCAGTGTATGGTGGCAGACAAAAACAGTAGTCATAAACTGAAGTGAGAGGTCCCAACTAGATATAAAGAAAAAGATTTCACTATGAGTACTCAGAGTGAAAAGCACTGAAGCTTGTCCCCCAGAGAAGTTGAGGGGTCACTGTCCTTGGAGACCTTTGTGATCTACACTAATTTTTTAACTCTGTGAAAGTTTAGTGCCAAACCTTTATTTTTGGTACCTGAATAAAAGTAGCCTAATATTCAGTAACACTGCCCATTCGGACTTTTCCTGGGACTATATAGCTCAGTTTTTTCATAGCACCTAATGCATCGACATAAATTCTGTTGTCTTCCCTCTGAAGTTTTACTGGAGCCTTCACACAGCAGGATGGGGGAAACTGTAACCTGTAAAACAAGCCTTGAGCTCATTTCATTGGGTTTTCTCCCTCTTCTAATAGGACTGCTAGCTTTTGTGTATGCCTTCATTTCTCTTTCAAAGCTACATAATACAAAAAAGCCCAGTAAAAATAGCAGGTGACTTCAGTATTGATTTTACCACACCTAGATTTGCTTAAAGCTACTCTACTTACTATGCTAAGCTTATTACCCTAAGCCAGAGCTTCATCTGGTCCCCAGTGACTTCTGTGAGAACAGAGGTCTATCCGATATGCTAACTGGAATGCTTTTTCAAATGTTCATCCCACGCTCAGAGTCCTGTGCTCAAACACTGCAGTAAGGACTTACCTGCTGTGGAGACAGGACATGGTCCCAAATATTGAGCTGGCTGATGGAGCCCACAAAAGATTCAGCTGGGTTGAATCCTTCTCCTTTCTGATCTTGCTCTTGACCCAGTACAAGCGCACCACCACCTAAACTCAGAGACAATTAGAACAGGGATAGGAAACAAAGCCTTACAGCAGGGATCCCCATAGGAAGACTGAAAACTAAGCAAAACAAAGCTTTTGCTACCCTGTGTTACTAAGATTATGTAGTGCAGGAGACCAGCCACCGTCAACAAATTCTCTCAGCAAACCTCTGCAAGCCTTATACTAGACTGAGGTAACTAAGCATAACAAGTTGGAAGTAACTCTCTAATACGCATTAATGCTAAACTCATGCTGATGAGAGAAGAAACTTTACATGGCTGCTTCAGGAATGGTACCGGCTCTAAGAGACCACTTCTAGTTTAGTATTTGAAGCATATTACAGAGCAATGCAAAATGCAGTTTTGAGCAGGTGGAGCGTATTTTACAGTGCTAGCTTGCACCTCCTGCTTTAAACAAAAGCTTAGAAAGTCAGATAGAACAAATTTGATTCCAAACCCTCAGAAGCACATTGTGCTTAGACAGTCATTGATCTGACATGCCATACAAATTAAATTTCCTCTCCTTGACAATATGATGTGGACATGCATTTTGAATATCACAGGGCGTATGGACAAGGGCAAAAAGTAATGGAGACCACACTTCCTTAGGTTTTGTCTCTGGAGATAACTCCAATGTAATTGGGAAAGACAGGGGAAAGCATAGGTACACAGACTAAAATGCTTCACTGTTTTTTTTTTAATATGGATAGTTTTTTGAAACTCCATGTAAATTTGGACAGTGGTAGTATGAAACCACTATCAAAATGAAATCTCTTTGCAGCAATCTAACACCAGGCTTTTCAAAGCTCTTCAATGCTGATGGTATTTCTTTTCAGGTCTTCTGGTATTACTGGAAAGACCGCTGATCACAAGAAACAATGAAATAGCAAAAACCCACCTTGTTAGGAAAAAATGCAAACATAACTTTAAAAAGATGTCTGAAAGTAACAGGAGAAGGCTAATTCAATCAACTCTGAGCACACATTTTAAGGGAAATGCCATCTGAACTTAAGTTTGTTGTGTGAGAAACCTATTCCCATGAAGCCATTCCAAAATCAGCTCAGCACAGGCTCCTTTGTGGACTAAACTCTGTCACCCCGAAAACAAGTTACCTACTAATTTACCCTAGAAATGTGCACTTTGTCTTCAGTGAGGCTGAGTGAGGGAACTGTCTTCATGAACAAGAATAGCAAACATGAGCCCTGCATAAATGTTGAAAATGTGAAAACATACTAAAACCACCAAAATAAACATTTCCTTGCAGGCACAGCAAATTCTGCAATAAAAACAGATTGAAGGCAACAGATCTGGTGTAATATAAATAAAGCATACCAGGGATTTTTGAGCCAACAGAGAGCCCGCTGCCTCCATCAGACAGTTTTCCATCGATGTACACTTTCCATGCCCCATCTGTGCATGTCCATGTGACCGCAATGTGATGCCAATTACCATCATTCACGGAAGGACAGTCTGTGATCCTCTCTTTTCCATTTACATAAAGAACCCAGCTGCATGGAACGAAGATGAAGGCATACTCAGTTGCGTGCAGAAACTTTAAAAGCATGGCCTGTCCCACACTACTCAAAGAAATGTTACTTGCCAAACTAGGTAACCGTGTCTACATCATACAAGAAATCTCTTGAAAGATCATCATACAAGATATATCCCTTTTGGAGAACTTGGAAGTTACAGTTATCATATGCAAAGCGTGGTGAAATAAGTAATGTGCTTTTGTACCAAAACACGAAGGGTCAAGTCATTGCTGCTGCTGTCCAAACAAAAATATCCCGCTTTCTAAACTTCACTGCTTTCTTGCCATTACTCTTCTACTTGACAGAAACTGAAGGCAACAAAGCAAGGAGAAAAACAAAATGAAGAGGCAACTCCAGCTATGGAGTCTGGATGCAGATTTTTCTACCCCAAAGTAGACAAAGCAGATGCTTGGACTTCTGGTCTATGCTTTCTTTATCAATTCAAGACATCTCTAAGCTATAGAAAAGCAGAACTGTGATTTACCCATTGTAATCAGTCAGAAGAAATGCATTATCACTTCCATTCTCCACTGCATAAGAAATGGGAGTCCCATAGTTTGTGGTGTCAGTGGATTTCATCCAGAATGTACAGGTGATGTCACCAAGAGATGGGAAGACACCATCAAGCATGACATATCCATAGATACCAGAGACTTCGAAATCAAGGTTGAAACCAGAGGACTGTTCTGCAATAAAGACAAAGAGTTTTCAGAGCTACTTTCCTGAAAACACAGCAAGACAATCAAATGGAATCTAAGCAAATGTAATAAAATGGAACGCATCCCATCTACAAAAATTATTAACTTTAAATTGATCAGAAGTAGAAAGAATGTATAGCAATATAACATCAGCCAGCATACAGAGGTTTCCAAACCTAGAAAACACACAGGGTTTGAAGAAAAATGACTGGAAAAGAAGCTGATTATCTAATCATCTTGATTCTTGTGAATAAAATGGAACCAGCTGATGGAGATGTCATTTAATTGACAGAGGACTGAAAAGCAAGGTTCCTGTTAGCCCTCTATCAAAGACACGACATATCTATCTGCCATCCAACAACCTAAAGAGGTATGATCAGCTGGTTCCATTTTATTCACAAGAGTCAAGATTGAAAAAATACATCCTTTTTCTGTTCTGGACTTACTGAAATACACTTCACTGGTATGCAACAGCACTTCTGTGCTGCTTTTCAATGCAGAGTGACATGCTTTACAAGGATACTACATGTATTCACTGGGTAGTGGAGCTCTCCTGAAAGCTGGGTGTTCTTAAACTCCAACATAGGATGGCAGCTTTAAATGACCTGTATGTCCTCTACTGTCTCTGTAAAATCAACACGGGTTCTTCAGCTTCTGTTTAAAGATTCACCAGTATAATACTTCATAATTTTCATGGAGTGGCTAAAAGACAAATGGATTTGAGCCTTGTGGTTGTGTGGCCCAACTCCAGCATCTTCCAAAAGGTTGCATGAGGTGTGACCCATTTTGCCTGAAGGTGTAGAACTTGATGCCCTTTTGCTCACAGGGAACTTGATGCCTTTAGGACTTCTAAAGCTGAGACTACCACATACTAATCTCTAACTCTGTGATGGAAAGCCCTACGTGAAATATGAGAACAGGAAGAGCTAATTAACTCAGATACACAGAGCAAATACAAATTAAACTCAATAGACTAACTAGATATTAAAAAGATAGACCTGTGCCTTAGCAAAGAGAAATAACTATAAATATGAATAGTACACATGCTGTTACTTGTCTGCAATGACACTTATTAACACTGTAGTCACACGGGCTCCACTCAACCTCTCAGAGTCCCACCACCCTAGCTGCCTTCTGGGGAAGCTGTATGAAATCAGCCCACCCAGACCAAATCTTGCCCAGAGACTTAGTCAAGCCACCTTTTTCTGACACTTGGTCCTGTGTACCTGTTTCACACCTGCTGCCTGTAAAGCCAGGGGGACATTTACAAACGTACGAGTTCAAGGCATCCACACAGGTGGCTTGGTTTAGGCAGGGACTGGAGTCACAGTCATTGATGTTCACTTCACAGTTTAGTCCCGTGTACCCTGTCACACACAGACACCTAAGGAAGAAAAGAGAAGCACACTTCGAAGGTGGCTGCTATCATGACAAAGAACCCTGGCCATGAGGCCAGGTCCATCAATCGGAATGGCATATACTTGAAAAAAAAAAAAACCCAACAGAAGAGATACTGAAGAATTAATGGAGTTTTAGTTTGGTTGATCCTTTAAGTATGCTTGAATTCTATTAGCTGCATAATATTTCTTCTTGATAGTGACAATACAAACACACTGTCTGTATTTCTTCACATGAAATTGGGAGAGGCAATCATTGCATTCCTGAGAGTGAAGTGTGCCTTCTAGAGTCCACGGAATTATAGATGAGAGGTACTCGACTTTTCAGGCAGATATGCTTACACAGAGGGAAAACCAAAGAAGTAGAAAGGCAGCAAAATGTCTGGTACTTGGAAAACCAAAGTATTTGAAAGGGATCAAAACTTCTGGGGCTTCGGGGAGGGAAAGAGTTACTAAACCCAGACAGTGACAGTTGGTCCATCTTTCTACAGTGATCTAGGATATGACACCATTATTGGTATTTGTAACTTCTGATCTGAGTTCGGATACCCTAAAGCATAAAAATAAATATTTGGAAGATTCCATCAGTGTTTGTATTTTAATCTCTATATTCTCAATATGTACAGCTATGCCTGTCTTCCAGGCTATAAAAATGTAATATTACCATGTACATAACTGGTCATCACCTATTCTTCTAGTGGAAAGCAAGACAAGCCCTTGAAGCTTGGGAAAGTGGGTTTCTTTGGAAGATCAATACCAAAACCATGCAGTCCTACCATGCTTACGCTTCAAACTCTGTATATTTTCTTTGCTGTCTACCTTGGAATTTCTTAAGAGTGAGGACACTAGGATTTATTTTCTTGCCTTTTAAAATCTTCTTTAGTGTACATAAGGGGATCACTTATATTGGATCGGCCTGCCAAATGCCTTGCTGAAATCTAAGAAGGCTGAAGCACCACATATCTGACTCTCCACATTGTATTACATCAATCATCTGTTTTTCACCTGAAGCTGTTGATACCATCTCTGCATGTAGCTCCATTCCTACAGGGTCTGCTGAGACACTCATCGATGTTTTTTTCACACAAGACACCAGTAAAACCTGGGAGGCACTTGCAGGAGAAACTGCCAACTCGATCTTCACAAATAGCCCTATTAAGACATGGGTTTGAAAGGCATTCATTGACCTCCGTTTCACAGTGAGCACCTGAGAAGAAAAGAACACAGTCACAGCTCCACTCTGAATTAACCTAAGAAAGATTACTAACCCATCTCTGTCAGACTGTTGCTGATCTTCCAGGAAACGGCAAACACCAGGGTACCCATGCAGGTTTCGGATTTACTCCATTAACTGAGGTTAAGTGGTCATAGAACTAAAGGAACCATCTTTGTAGCTGTAGCAATTAACACCCAGAAACTGTCGGGAATTTAAAGGCATATTGCTATTAAGTGAGTAATGTGGGCTGAATTGGGAAATCACCTGAGAAACTATTCAGAGCAACTAATGAAAAGCTGCTACAAAACACATTTAAGTCTAAGGAGAAACATTAAAGCCAGAAACACATGATTCTGGGATTTCTGCTGTGAAAGAGGCTCTATATTACAAGCACCAAAGAACGAAGAAACTGCATGTGATCTTACAGTAGAGCTCTTTGGCAACACGATAATCAACAAATATGACTAGTTCTTACCGAAATCTGTGAAAGCAGTAGAAAGCTGAATATTGGCGTGAGGAGTAGTTTTAATATAGACCATCTTGTCTACTGTCATAATATTTTTCTTTTTTAAATAAAATTAAAAATAACAATTCACACCCATGTGAATGTCGTTATTCTTTCCTCAACATCACATGGTAATGGCAAAATTAGGAACAGAAGACTGTTCACTTACTAACTCCTTCTGAAGCCACACCTACACTACAGGGACTTTGACAGATTACATGGACCTAGCGAATCTAGTACATCCATATCATAGCAATGAGATTGAAATATATTGGAAAGGGTAGGAAGACAATTTTTGGTCAGAAATAGCAAAGCCTGACTTAAACAGAAAAAGGTGTACCTGTGAACCCTTTTGTACAAGTGCAGCGGTAACCGTTCTTGCCATCAACACAGTGGGCTCCATTAAAACACGGACTGGAGCTACATTCATTTATGTCTTCCTCACACAAGAGACCTTCAAACAGCAAAGGTTACAAGGCATGATCAAGACATAGTCAACGTCTGCATGCTGCAGTGACTGAATGTGGAATACAGAACATCATCATACTGCTTGCATAACACAACGCTACTGAGATCAGGTGATATAATTCCACTTTGACTGCACTACTTCAAACATCTACAGATATCTGCATTATTTAGATGCTGGGATGTGCAAGATGTGAAGTCTTTATAAAGTTTGTCTTTATAAAGTTTAAAAAATATCCAGCAGGTGTTGCTGTCAATAAATGTATAGCCATAAACATGAAAAATGAGGGACACCATTTCTGGAGGAAAATATCAGGCCCTTTTTTTTAATCACACAAAATTACCTCCTTAATAGTTTATTTCAATATTTACAAATCAGGTGCTCTTTTGGCAAAGTTCTCAAGCATGTCAGTTTCCCCACAGATTTCAATACCTTTAACATGAAAAAAGACTGAGAAAAAAGATAAGAAAAAGCCCATTCACTTACTCATAGGGCTGGAGTAAAGCAACTGTGTAAATGCTTTGTCTAGTCAGGCCATATTCTGTCTCAGAAGCATTTTACCCGTGAGTATTTACTAATTCCCTAAACTTAATTCCTTTTTTTTTTCAGACCAGAAATGTCACAAAACAGAAGCATACATGCACACACACGCGCACAGACTGTCCTTGAATGCTCATCCTTTTATTTCAAAACCTATTCATGCACAGTGGAACCTTACTCTAACCTGTAGATCAGGTTGCTTTCCTGTTAGAAATCCATGGTTGTGGAATTATACAGCCCTTGCGTTTTGTGTTACCTATTTGGCACAGAAACAATGTCTGTCTGAAGAAGAGCTATGAAGTGAAACAAATTACCTGAATAGCCTGGTTGACAATGGCAAACAAAGGTCCCAATGCCATCTTTACACATCCCTTTGTTGTGACAAGGAGATGACTTACACTCATCAACTTCTGTTTCACACTTCAAGCCTAGAATGCAAAATAAAGGACTGAGAACACAGAGAAAAATTTGAAATTGTTCAGAAACACAGACCTGAGACAAAATGCTATTAGAAAGGTATGATGCACATTGGGTAACAGAATGATCAGTTCCAGATAGTGGCATTTAATACCTATCACAAATAACGAAGATCAGTTCTTGATAATAGCTGAATAGTAAGCCATCTGTTCATGACTTACTCCCACCCTGTCCCCTGACCTGGGCCACGTAACAATACAATGGACCAGAACTTTATGTCAAACCATTGACATCTGGGACACATAATGGTCCAGCCTAAAAGAACAAAAGAAAGTGAAGGGTGACGGACCAGAATGTTATGGCAACCACTTAGCGCAGCTGGCTCTGTGACTCCTATCAGTAACAGTAATCAATCACTCCTAATAATACATGGGTCATGGCCCAAAGAGGGGGGTGATACCAGAACTTCAAGATATAACAAGTTCTGGGCTTGTGCAACTGGTGGGAAGTACCAGAATATCCCATTGCCCGAGTTGGACAGGAGTGGAAAAATACCAGAATATCCCATTGTCCAATTTACGAAAGTCCATTATCTCGGACCCTATAAGTAGAGACCCTAGCGAGATCCTTTGAACTCTTCTGGATCGCAGTGGGCTGTGAGCAGCATCTCCCTTGATTTAGGATGCCACTCAGGCAGATACCTTGAGAATTAAAACACTAGGGCAAGTCAACACTCTTGAGTCTCAGTTATTGCCCGCTGAGGAATGCTGATGCATTGTGAGTATTTACTCCAAACTTGAGAAGAGGGCAATTTTAACTATAGGCTAGACATTCTTTCATCCACCTCTTTAACCATGTGTCTCTAATACACACATTAGCTTTTACGAGTGTGGGTGTTCTCATACTTCATTGGATGCAAATACTTCCTGCCCATTTGTCTGTGTGCATGTAAGGAGTCAAAAGGGGCACCTCTTGGCTCACTGGAGTCACCCACTGCGAAGGGATCTTTGGTCCTGGCAGTTAGACTCCTCTGTGTGTGTGTGTGCAACGCCTTGAGTGGTGTGCATTTGTATGTTTGTGCTCATATGCATATGTATTGATTTGGGATACCTCATAGTAGGTTGGTGTGAATCTTGCAATTTTCAAATCTGTAATTAAGTCTCTGTTCAAGTAGTTTGTTAAATCATCTTGTAAAACCTTAAATCCGTTAATGATTAAGTGCTGCTAAAATTCAACCTCTTGATCTGCCTCAAATCATTAACAAATTTTGAATTGCTGCTAAATCATAACCATGTCAAATATTTCCATCCGTGACAAGGAACTGGGAAGCTAACAGTGAAGAGGAAAACAGGCAGTCTGGCAGAATTAGCTGTTTAGAGTGCGAATTTCCAGCTTTTGCTAATCATAAATATTGCCAAGTGACAGGATTTTCAAATCCACTAACTCCACTAAAAGAAACCCCATTCAAAATCCTTTTCTGCCAAACACAATACAATTCAGTGAGAACATGAGGAACTATTTCTTTTTTTAATACTAATGTATGGTAAATCTGTGATGGATATTCCAAATAGTTAGGCTATACTCTTGCACTGAATTGTTTTGCTCCTTTATCCTCGCTCATATTAAGGTCATGGACATACGTTAGCTCCTCCACCTGCTTCTAATTTTTTTACCTGTATATCCAAGTGGGCATATGCAAATATATCCACTTCCCAATTGTTTGCATGTCCCATTGTTGTGGCACGGTTCCAGGAAACATTCATGAAAGACCTGCCAGAGGCAAGAATAATACAATTACAGTGAAGGTGGAAATACAGGTGGAACAAAATACTGTAATTTTAAACTGCACTGCCTACAGTAATTTTGGAAAGCTGGGAAAAAAAAGTCACTGATGTTAACTTCTAGCTCTTCCTCTGTGTCTCCTCAGCACACCAACCATTCTTTTTGCTAGAGAAAAATATCAGGAATCTGAATTATTACTTTCAAGTGACCTTTTACTTAGCAAAATGTGATCATCGCAGTTGTTCCCTTAGAACTTTCTTAGCTATGATTTGCAGGTGACATTTTATATTATGCTGTCTTTTATATGAGAGTTCTTCACTTTGCATCCTTTTACACTGGCTAATCACTTCCTGTTACTGGTCATGTGGTGAACTGGTGGGGAACTTCACTGTGTGGTGTTATTTTTTCTAACGTAGCTAACCTGAATTTAGCAAAGCCCTTGAGTAAATGGTCAACTAAAACTACAAGAGATTAGTTTGTCACCTGTCCATATGTTATATAGTTGATCAGGTCAAATTTACCATCAGTCAACTTTGCTCCTGTTTACACAATATCCTAACTTTAGATTCAAACAAAGCAGTCTTGTCAGAGTTACAGACTCGGGGGGAGATGGAGAGGATAAGGGGGCATCTCTGGCAAACATTGTCACTGGTGTAGTTTCTATTACATGAGGACTTGCCTGTATTTCAAAGGGGGTACTCACAGCAGAAGGGAGCTCTGCTTGCCTCCTTTCAAGTGTATCTATGTTGCAATAAGTAAAACAAAGATTTTACAACTGGGACTTTGATGCCTGGTAGCATTTTCTGGAATTCAGCATATGGAAGACATCAGAAGGCTGAGTGTGGTCGATGTACTTTTTATAGATTGACTGAACCTCCACCACGGAGTTTACATTTCTTTTATAAGTGTGATAAATATTTCATGCATTAGGCGAAGGCTTCAAGTCCAGAATTTCAGATTGCCAATAGCCGATGCAGCTTCCTTTGTTCAGCAAAAGTGCTTCTATGATTACAAAAAGAGTTTTGAGTGTACCCCTCACGACCATCACTCTCATCTCTTCAGGAAACATAGTCAGCACAACAATTACATTTAAAAATGGCCTTAGTCGTTTACTGCTGCATAAGGCACTCTTTTTTTCATTTGAGATAACATTGGAAAATATATCTTGTCCTTGCCTGACTGCTGACTTTGTACTGCTTGCTGATATTTTCTGGAGAGGCTGGTACCATCATTACACTTTCCTCAGCTGCTGAAAAAGTAGACCCAAAACCTAAAGAGGAAAGATATGAAAGTGCTGTTAATAATACTGTATGGCAAGGCCCCTCCCTATTCCATGAGGGCATAATAATTGCATGTTAGTAATGCATCTAAAGATATGTTGAACAAAGTGAATCTGTGGGAATAAAAAACAAACTTTACAGTAATCACATAGTATTTTATGTATATTTTACACATATATGTATTTGTAAGCACATATATTTCTAAAACTAACATATATGTGTGTGTATATTTTATGTGTATTTATACACACACATACATGCATATACATATTTGTATATATAATTATATATTATATATCCTTCTCTACAGTGTGTGTATATATATATATAGTATACATACACAACGTGTGTGTGTGTGTGTATGCACATGCTCTATATATGTATACTCTGTTATTGAGCCTTGGTATGTATCACAGAGTCATACATAACACAGAGGCAACACCAGTAGGCAAAACCAGCTGCGCACTTCACTGGTTGACATGCAAGGTCTACATTTGTTAGAAGAGTGAGAAAGATGTTTTCTGTTAAGACTACTGCTTGCCATCCTTTAGATGTTCCCATTACCCACTTTCTCCAGCAGAGATAATCTGACATACTTGAACAATCTGTGATGGATCTGGCACCAATGACAGTTGTTGTTCCGTAAAAGGGACAAGACAAGCAGTAGGACTTTCCTGGGTCTGGTTGATAGTAGTCTCTGGGACAAGGGTAGCAAGGTGTCAAACCTGTACGAGAGAACTCGCCTGCAAGACATGGCACTGCAAGAACAAAAGAACATTTTTTTGAGCAATCACTTGCACCTCCACCCTACCTTCCCCCACCTCTTCCTGGTCATCTTCTCTCCTCCCCTCATAGTTCCTCCTCAGACTTAAAGGAATAGGGTGAGACCTGCCAGGAATTCACAACTCTAGGAAATGCTTATTTAAATTGTGCTGCTAGGTGACATGTGGTTCTTAAAGGACTAAAGAAATATCTGGGAATTATTTCTATTTATTCCTTATGCTGCTCTGGGGACAGCTTTCAAATGCAACTTCTTTTCCCTTTTCTCTCTCACACATCTATTTTTTATATTTTTTTTTGCTTCAAGAAGGAGTAAGGACAAAAGACAAGTTATTTAGTCTTTTTTCTACCATTATCCCCCGCAGACTATTTCCTCTGGGAATCTTTCTGACAAAGCTTCCCAAGGACAGTTGAGGACAATTACTTGAAAAAAGTTAATGAACAAACTGTGTTAAAATTCAGTATTTTTGTATAGAAGATGTGGAAGCTCTTCTGGAGATAACAGTAACAAACATCCTGTCATCCCCTTCACCTTCTGTAAGGAAAAAGGTTTTATTTTCATGTATGATATATCTTGTTTTATTCATCTTTAGGTAAGAATCCATCTTGGAAATCAGAAGGAGGGCATTTGAAATAATCAGGGTATCAGGAAATGACCTCTCATTTTGCTGGGAAATGCTGCTTGGTCCACACTTAATGAGAAGCAGAATTCAGTCTCACGCAGATGAATTGCATTACATTAGCTGATGTTTAAATAACATTCAGAAATTTTTAGAATTGAATTAAAAAAATTTCATAGCCCCTTTTGTTACAAACCTCCACAAGCTGAGATATCCACTGCGCCTCTTTTTACCGTTGATGTATTTTCTGGGCAAGAGATGCAATTCCTGGATCCAAATGCTGGCTGATATGTGCCAAGTGGACAAGTTTCACAGGTCTCAAGACCATTAGGTGAATACGTTCCCTGCTTGCACTGAGCTACAAGGCAGAAGAATTCATAAAGATTAAGCAATGTCAAATAGGAAACATGGCTCCTAACTTCTGAAAATAATGCTGAAATCACAATACATGTCACAGGGACTTTTATTTCTAGAGTTTATTCTGAAGGACTTCATGGGTACAAAGAGCAAAAAAAAAAAGGAATTGTGTAAGTTACTGATAGTGCATTTGTGAATTATTAACCACTTAATTCTCTTCCTATCAGCTTCACAGATGATTTACTGCAACTCAGTTACTTATTTTTAATCAATAGAATTAATGATAAGGCAATAAACAGGAAAGAAAATTATCAACTTATTCTT
The DNA here is from genome assembly GCA_003993805.1 of Himantopus leucocephalus. Lineage (NCBI taxonomy): Eukaryota > Metazoa > Chordata > Aves > Charadriiformes > Recurvirostridae > Himantopus > Himantopus leucocephalus. The sequence goes on from RSEF01000031.1 coordinate 59,049,164, forward strand.
TTCACAACAAGTCTCAAAGAGATAGTGGTGCTGAGATGCTCAATGCCAGAGCATTGTAGTGTAGGATGCAGACATTTCATCTTTGCTCACAGTAGGATGGAGAGGGGCTGGCAAGCAGAAGAATGGCATTATTTTAAGTGTGTTAGTCCCTGCAAAATGGGCTCACTATCTCACAGAATGTACACAGATATGAAACAAAGCTTCAAAGGCTGGCTCTTCTTAAAACATCTGTCCAGGTATCCTGCACGCCACAGCAGTGGTGAAGACCTGGATTTTTCTCTTTACATATGCATCAAGGGGCAGTTAGGACTGCTCCTCATTTCACAGGCTAACCTCATTCCAGTACTCCCACAATGTGGACCAAAAGGATGCCACCACGCATTCAGACGTGGCTGTCTGAAGAAGACAAAGTTCTCACCTTTGCATTCAGAGATGCTCCTAGAGTGCAGATACTCAGTATAGCTACCAGATGGACAACTTTTGCATTCCAGCTGCCCTTCCTCATCTTGGTAGGATCCAGTCCAGCAGCTTTCACAGGTATGATGCTCCAGGGAGTAATAGGTACCCAAAGGGCAGTTGACTGTAACATTGGAAACATAAGAGTCCCCTCAGAATGCACAATCATACATACTTGTCCTGCCTTGAGAGTTCCCATTTAGTCAAATCCTGTTTACATGAAATGTGACTCCGTTCCTCAGGAAACGGGGTATCTCTCTGGAACACTGCAAAGATCTCACTATGCATGGAAAATGGAATCCAATTTCCTATCTTAGCTATGCATCACCCACAAGACTAATAGGGTTAAAAGACTGCATACCAAGCACTGTTTTCCTGTGTATCACCAAGTGTGGATATGCCTGATTTCCCCATGGGAGAGGAATCCTGGGTACAAAAGTGTCCTTTTTCCACAGGCCTTGGTTAGGAACATAAACATCCTCTGGAAGTCAAACTGCGCAAAGCATTTTTGCAGTTTATTGTTCTGGGAGACCACAAGCACTGGACTGTGTCAAACCATAACCCTCTGCAAACATCCTCTAAAACCTTGCTTTTCAAAAGGATTCTAAACACATGTAAGGAGCAAGTAATCTGCCTTACCACACATTCTTCCCCTCAGCACAGAACCAGGCCTGCAGAAAAGAAAGGCCTTCTCGGTCTCCAGTGAGTTGCTGTCAGCTACAATGAGTTCGGATGCAAACTGAAAAGAATACATGGGTTCCTTATTAAGAGTCCTATTCAGCCTGTTTGTGATCGTCTCCAGAGTTTTAAGGAGCCGTCGCTGGTTTTCCAGTTCCAATGTATCATTCCTTTCATCAGGCAGTGGCACACTAGCTGGGATATAAACAGAAAACACAAAAAGCACACAGATTTTACAGTCAGCACTTCCATTGTAATCTGGAGTATATCAAGAGTGCAATACTCAAGCTTGCCAGTGGAAAGTGGTAAGCAGGCCATATGCACAATGCTCTTCATGAACATGAGGCTGTGATCTTTCCCCCAGGCAGAAAGTCTGTGATGAAATGGGGCTATCAATGTCCCCAGAAAACTGACAGTTTTCTGATCTGAAAACTATGATCTGCATCTCCAGCAGACTTTGTGAACTGAAGGCTAAGTTTCACTGAATGTATTAGAAACATGTTTTTTGAAAAGAAAGAATAGGATGATATTTTGACTTCTCTTACCTGTGATGTTAAAAATTAACTTGATTTTGTGGTCGGTCATTGGAACATTCAGCTTATGCCTTTTGACTCGAGCAGGTGCTGCCTTTACTGAGGCAGAGAGATGCTTGGATAAATCTTCTTCTTGTGCTGCATCAACAAAATCATCATAGGAATAATCCAGCTGGTTTGCTGCCCCCCAGCCAGCAGGTCCTGTGAGGCATTAAGAAAGAACAAAAAGAGAAGCAACATCATGCGGAAATTAAGTGTCTGTACTTATTTCTAAAATACATCCCCAATAGAATGGGGTCTGTTTGAAGCTACAGATGATGGGTACTGGCTTTGCCTCTGCACAAGTGCCTATTGTACCAGCATTTTGACTAAAGAAAAATGAAAAACCAGTCTCACTCCTAACTGGTATCCTAGAGATCCTGAATCTTGTGCAGTTAGCCAAAGCTTTAAAGAAATAATAATATAAAACTTACAGGTTGCAATTCTTTCTCTTCCCCTGCCTTGCATGGACCCTTCCATGCCAGCAACATCTTAAACAATTCCATATTGCTCCTTCTTCCTCTTCCTGCTCAATTACAGACAGCATGGCCTATGCTACATGTCTCCATTGCATCTTCTTCTCACAACTCCTAAATAGTTCTGCCATCATCTGCCCTCTGAGAAAAGGCCAGTAGCATTCTTATGTGTTTATTCCCCCAATACATGCATTTCTTTTTATATATAGTGAGTCAAATTCACCCCCTGTATAACGTCCTTCACCTATAACATGCTTTCAACCAGAAACAATTAAACAATTGTTTCTATACATAACCTATTTTTTCATAATGACTAAATCTAGAGGTGAATGGTCTATTTCATTGATATAGCTCTTTTTTAAAAAAAAAATGAAAACAGAAAAAAATTCTTCCAATTACTGTTAGCAGTAACCTAGATTATGCTTAATATACAGTGGAAACCAGGAGAAATTAATTCCACAACTTTGCTGTTAATACCGTGTGACTATTCCACAACTAATTTTCTAAACTGCTGCCTCTTACGACCTGAGGAGAGTTCTCCTCTCCTGCGTCCCCAGCGTAAAATCATGAGAAACTCCGGAAAAACAGCAACAAGGTTATTCTGATAAGAGGTTGACATGAAACACAAGAGAATAGGACCCTACATCCCATGTGTTTCCTCCAAGTGCTTTTACAGGTTAGCTCCAACTGTCATCAATATTTGTCCTTACCCTGATGACAACTGCAAACTGAACACCCATGCCCCCTCAACCCGCCCCCATGTCTGATTACAAACAAATATGCTTTCAAATTCAGTGAAGCTTGTCTCAAACGTGAGAATAATCAGGAAGCTCTACCAAGTAACTCCACTAAAAACCTGTAGAAGAGCCACAGTCTTATGACAGAGTATGTATTCTGATATTGATTTGACAGAATGCCTCCTGCTTAAGACAGGTAATGTAAGTTATCTGTTTTTAGCCTTTCTGCTCTGAGCACCGCTACGGGCCAGGGACAACAGCAGTACAACACAGACATTAACCTGTTTGAAAATGGACTGAAAATGACAACTTACTTGGCATAAAGCAAAGTGGGAACAAGCACTAGGACTGTCACAGCTTTCACTCTGATACAGCTACAGTCATCCTGCAAAATGTGCCCTTGCAGACAGGAAGTAATGTCGTAGCTAATGGGAAAACTTAACCTTGTATAGCTTTACACTGTTAGGGTTCTGTGCTGATCTGAACCAACACCAAGGATGCTCCTGATTTTCTTAACAATCTCCAGAACCACCTATTGTACTTTTTGAGTATTTTGGTTTGAAACTGTATGTTTTTTAAAAGTTGCTTTCTTCCAGGCTAACCAAGCAGATCTGTAGGACCCTGTGTGTCTGTGCTTTCTTAACCCTGCCCATCATGAGGCATCTCAGTAAACTTTTTCTCTAGGAAGCAGTATCAAAACCAGACAGCAAATAGTTCCGTAATATTGTTATAAAATCTATTATGTAATTGCTTAGTATCTTCAGACCTCTACAGTTATTTTAAAAAAATATCTCACATAACATACTGCGTACTTCAGAACAAAAGGTATTATGCTGTGTTAAACCTGGATGGCTAAGAATCTATGCAATCAATAATTACCAATGGCAAATCCATTTTCGTAATCATAATTATATTCCAAGCAATGTTTCTGTGTCTGATCTTCCAATCTGCAGTCAATATCGTCAACATCATTACAGAATGATGGGACCTTCCAAGATAAAGAAGAATAACATTAAAAAATAAAACCACATAGCTCCCTCCCACGACTTATAAAAACTTCTAGTTACACTGTAAAGCATTGGTTCTGCCAGTGACACTAGATTTCCTCTTTCATGTCTCTTATAACCCTGGCACGGTCTGCTGAAAGGAGTTCGTTTTATTGAGACCGCAGGGAAATAAGACAGCAGCTTGTAGGCATACAAGCTTTTTGTTATAGAAGATCTTTTTTATATGAGATGATGTCCATTCAGTTAACCGCTCTGGCACGTGAAATCCCAAAATACAGAAATAAGTTCAGGCTTGTTTGTCCCTGCTGAAAATGACAGGAGAGCTCACACCTTCGAAAACATCTGTGTTTTTTCCAGCTATGTAACTTGTAATTCTGTCAGGTTCACAACAATGCTGTCACTTTGTTTCTAGCTTTGAAACCTTATTTCTTCATATCCACCTCTGCCTACCCATGGAAAGGGACTCATGCATTCCAGCAAAAGACCTCAGAGGACAGGGGAAATAATCTGAGAAGGACAGAAACCACAGAACTGAAAACTCAACGTAAACCTTTCTGGTATTGTTGATTTCTTCTCTCCACAAAAGCAGTACAGATTAGGTAAGAATAGATGAATGCATGATTTTTGATAAAATTTGTGTTTCTTTGTTTTTCCAGAAAGCTTTCACGGAAATTGGACTCTAGGTTGTGTTTTGGAATTGCTTTGCTTTTTCTATATCAATTTTCATTGGAAAGATGGCTCCTGCTGATTCCTCCCCCTTTTCAGATATCTGCTAGAATTTCAAATTCTTGGGAATAGGACTAGGCATATTCAAAACAGCTTTTTTGACTATTTTCCCAGATTGTTGCATTTTGACATAATTGCTTGGGCAGGTCACTATGCATTTTTTCCTTATTATTTTTTGCTTGCTGATAGTAACAGTCTAAGCACTGGAACCTGGTGGTAGCTGGCTCTTAGGGGAAACGAACACAAATAAAACCAACCAAGATTTCTCTACTGGAAGAGAACAAACCTGAAGCAAGGCAAGAAAGTAACAGATACTTAGGCCCAAGTGTCAGAGATTGCCTGAAGTTTTATGTAAGTTTTCAGCCATTTCACAAGGGCTACTGACATATATTCCAAAGTTGCAGGAGTTTGTCCATTAGCTGCATATGATAATAGTGCTTTTTAGTCAGTAGAGAAGCTTTTAGCATATGGACCTTGTCCTGCAGAAAATCTGTAATTGCCTAGTGTTTTCTTCTGGAGCAGTGCTATCACACTAGAAACGGACATCCACTCTTGAGACCACAACTCAAAGTCCTGCTGCTTCTGCTTTGCAGTTGAGGACAGACTCAAGGATTAAGAAGGGAGATTGTGATACTGAAGTGGAAAGCAAGAGACACGGTAGAGAAGGAACATGCTGCCCCTTCAAATTCAATGCCATGTAATTCTTAATGATAAGAATGAAAACTCAGAAACTCAAGAAACTCAGGAAACCTGAGCAAATTATTTAAATCACTACTACTGCATTTAAGTGCCTGGACTTAGGCACCAAATGTGGAATTTATCCATTTGTATACATGTATATTCATTTATATTATATGGATATATGTTATACATATTCTATATACAATACATATAGTTTATAATCACATCCAACTTTAAAAAACAACACTGAGGTTAGGGGATAAGGGACTGGGGTTTTCAAAATTTCACAGGTTCTGTTTGGAAGCCTACTGAAAATGAGTGCCAGGTTCCTAAGCTACTTGGACACTTCTATGAATTCTGTCCTATATAACTCCACATCAAAGGCTGAACTGAATTACATTAAAATGACAGTGAATTAGGTTTATTTTTAAAGGAGACTTGTCATGTTCTGAAAAAGCACAAATTTCATTTAGTGGTTTCTGTTATATTTTCCTTCTATGAAATTAGTTATCTGGGAAAAGAAAGAACAAGGTACATTTTTTTAAAAAGTATGTAAAAGGAAAGAGTATTTACTAACCTACCATTTTACCAAGGGCGCTCTGGAACGCATCAGTAAAGCTATTGAGAAGACTGTTGTCATCACATCGTGTTGCTTTGTAGAGCATCTCAAAGGATTTGAACCCATGGTTTGCAAAACGATTTACTGAAAAACGTTGGAGAAATAAGATTTTTTCTGGTCAATGCAAGAATTTCAGAGCTCAAAGAAAGATCATTCAGGCTAAAGTTGGAATGCACTAAGCTAAGAAGCATTGTCTTTAAATCAGCAACCTAAATTCCCAATGTTGCACACATGAAAATGGATCACAAATACCTCAGCCAATGCAGTCGAATATGACCATTTGACAGGTATCAAATTTACTGGGGAAGCTAACAGACATTAAAAAAAGGTCTGTCATTTATCTATTTCAGCATTTTTTTAACAGAAGAAACCTGTGAGCTGTCAACTAAACTCCATACTTACTTTCTACTGAGAAAGACACAATAAATATTAGAAGTCCTACTACTAATGCTGCTAGGCTAAATATGAAAAACTCTCATCCAGAATTTAAGCACATTGAAGTTTCTTAATGTCCAAGTTATGAACTTTGAATTGATAGATAGCTCTGAAACATCTCTCATTTGCTCATAGCTGAAACATTGCTCTCGTTTGCTGAAAGCAAGGAATCCAGTCTGATGGCACTGGATGCAACATGGTGCCAAGACTGGCTTCATATGTAGCTCTAATACATCAATTATTAAAATGTCACCAAAGCTAAGAAATTCCACAGCTGAAGTTTTGCACGTGTGCATCTCAAAGAAAATACATACAGGCTTCTGATTTGGTGATAATTAGATATGAAAGTGCAGCATGCACTGTGCATTTGGACAAATAAGTTGCAAACGCGGTTGAAATTCCTATTGAAAAGACACTGCTAGTGTTTGTAAACAAACTGTTTCATGTACCAATTCAAAATAATGACAGACATTGCCTACTTTGCCATCTTCATTATTTTGTGATTCCCAGGATTCAACTTCACTACTATTTTTGTGTTCTAGACAGCTTCTGAAATAATACATTTAGGGACTTTCAGGCATTCTTTCACAATGTTTGTAACAATTTGGAGGCAGAGGACAAAGAAGATGTTACGATTAAATAGAAGTCATAATTTCTAAAATTTTTTCATTTACTTCCTCATTAAACATAGTGTTTGATGAATTGCAGATTCATTTTAATAACAATAAGACTTACAAGAGCAGCCAGGCCACTCTGGAGAATAAGGTGGCTTCCAGACACCATCCTTATATGCACAATAGTAGTTTTCACTTGATCCTTCTGAAAAGCTATAACCCTCTGCACAGTGCAATGTGCAATTAACTCCCGCTTCATCTGATGTGCATGTAAAATCACCATTCACAGGCTCAAAGGAGATTTCACAGGGGGAACCTATGAAAAATACAAAGATTTATATATTGACGAATGTGGTGAAGTAAGCAAGCACACAGGAAAACAGCACTGATTTCCAAACGTACCTAGTATCAACCTGATCTTGCCTCTGTTGAAGTCTGTGGAAGTATTATTTGTTACTTCCGTAAAGGCAGGATCAGGATACTGCTAAATTATTCTCAGACTCTGCCACTGGAATTTGAAATCCAGAAATGTGTAGACTTAAAAAAAAATGTGATACATATAAGAAATTAAAAAAACTTAGAAAGGCAAGACCTGAACCCTTCTGTACTTCTTCAAAGGTATATGCTCAAGCATGTACTTACTCAAATAATACAAAACATTAACCTAAGTCTTTACATGAACTTTCATACAATAAATTATAGTAAACTATATTACAGCTTGAATTCTGAAACTAAGCATTATCCATTCTACACTATTGCAACAACACATGGACTTGTCAGAATCATCTTAGGAGGAACTGACTGTAAAACCCCAGTTATGATTTACTTTACAGGCCAATTGTGAAGGAGATTGTGAACATCTGAAAATATTACGTCACAAACACCAAACCACAAAAAGTCTGAGGTGGTGTAGAACTTGAAATAATGCCAATTTTAAGCACTGGCTTGCTCTTGCTAAGATTTACAGCAAATCAGAAATTAGCACATCCATTTGCAACTTACCTTTTCTGAAAGCTATAACAAAAATTACAGTCTGCATGATTTTCAATTCTCTCTTCACTAGCAGACTTTTTTATATAGATGTCCAACTGAGACATAGGCACCAGAGAGCAGAGATGAAGTAGAATTTTCATCCTTAATACTTTATCTTTAATACTTAATACTTTTATCTTTAACATTTTATCTGCCAAATTATTGTTTGACCTTTAAAGAAGAAACTGAACTGGGGAAAAAGGTGTCTATGCAATAAACAGAAATGCACCCACATATCTACAGGTACAGACAGCTTCTAAAATCTAAAGAGTGTTCTAGTATCTGCTACAATATTTGTAAGTCATTACAGAAATATTTCCATAAAGTTTTCCATTTTAACTACAGATTTGAAGTAAGACTTCAGTAAGACCTATTAATTCATTTTATGTGGTAACTGTCACTGAGAAAAAAGTGGATCCATTACTGTAAGTTTTACTGCTTAATGAATCATAATTTCAGTGCTTTTACACCTAATGTGAATTTATAGGACCAAAATTCACTGCTGTGCTGCTTCAGTCTTAGAAAATTTATTCTTTGGTACTAACAAATACCCTGACTGCCTTCAAGTTACCCCAATATAAAATGGGAATAACTAAAAGAAAAAGTGGAGACTAAATGAAAAAATGGACTAGCATTGCATCCTTTATGACATTCAGTTAAAACAAGGCCATACACTCTTGACCAGAAGATTAAGACAACAAACCTTTGATGACAATGTGGATCTCACATGTCCTGTTATTGCCAGAGGGATCCACAGCTGTGTATTGAACTGTTGTCTCTCCTTTGGGAAAGAGATCTCCAGGGGCATGACTCCTAGTGACAGTCAGCGGAGCACCTAGAAGAGTTGAAAGATGACCTAAAACTTCAATAAGTGATAAGAGGGTTCCTCACACCCAGCCTTGGCAAATGAAGAAGGAAACAGCAGCACATCTTCCAAATTATGTGTTCTTAAAAATAAATTAAAAAAAAATAAAAAAAATCCTAAACTCCAAGGGATCAAGGTTGAACAGGTTGGAGTTTCCATAGCCCTCCACTGTTGTGTGCATGTTTTGGGGTGCACTGTCTCACCTGAATTGTCTGAAAATTGTGGTTCTTCCCATGTTGCTGGGTACTCATTCTCTACTGCTTGCACGGGTGGTGGAGATCTGCATCTGTCAATTACAGGAGGTTCTGTATCTGCAGAATTTGAAGGAATGGCATGACATTAGCTTCCTGAACTGCTGCCATACTCAAATGAAATCTATAATCAGAAGAAGTCAATTAAACAGAAGTTTTAGGTTCACATCAGAAGATACAACAAAGTTAGATGCATGCTTGTAAGCTGCTGCAAGTGGCAGATGCTGAGGGAATGGACAAGACTAATTCTTCTGCTGAACTCATACTTTCTGCATTCTGTTTGCTTTTTACAGAGCAAATCTTGATTAAGATGACTTAAAAAAAGGGTAGACAAGGTACTTGGGGATATGGTTTAGATGTGGTTTTGTCAGGTTAGGTTAATGGTTGGACTAGATGATCTGAAAGGTCCCTTCCAACCTTAACAATTCTATGATTCTATGATTCTATGCTGAATAATACAACTGTCTGACAGAAATACTTGCACAATGATTTGCATCAGCAATGTACAAGAACCTTGGAAATTTTTTGGAATCCTTCAGGAAGAAAAAAAAAGATATATATATTGAAGGCAATAAGTGACAACACAATAAAACATTTAATCTATCAGTATGAGGAGAAATCTCAACATTCAGAACGAACAACAGAACAAAACACAACCCAGACTGAAGACCTGGGAGCAATGACTGCACACTATGCAAACTGTGATCCAAGATCAGCAGAGCATTTATGGAGTTGATATTACTCCTGGGCTTATACTTGCACATATGGGCCACAGTGACTCATAGTCTCTTTCTGCACAAAATTAGAAGATTTCAACCATGACAGACTCTTCCCCAGTGATTTTTACCAGCACTTACCAATAACCTTGACACTGAATGTACAGCTTGCCTCATTGCCTGACTTATCAGCCGCTGTGTAAGTAATGGCAACTTCGCCAATTGGCAGAAGAAACGGTGGTATGAAAGCTGGGGTAACGTGAACTGAGACCTTTTACAGGAAAACACTTGTTATTTAAAAAACAAAGCTGATTAGTAATCACAACAATCATGTTTCAAGGAATGGCCACAGAATAGTATTCTTCAATGTCAAACTTACTCATTCTTAATGCAAATGGCCTCTTCAAGTAATGAGGGTAGACTTTGCAACAGAGTGCTCTGCTCCCTTTCTCAAGACTGCCTCCTTTATAGCAACAGGGATTTACTCAGTCAGGATTTGGACCCTGACCTGCTGCAGTTTACAGCACTGTGCATTAAGTAAACTTGACTGACCCTTGTCTGCCTCATGGCATTGAACATATGCTACACCAGCTCACAACCTGCTTTGCCTGCAGTTCAGCTATCCAGCTGCAATGGCAGCAGACCTGTGAGATGAGTGGGGCAGGCAGTTATGAGCTATAAGTACTTACATATCCAGTTTTAATCTACATATCTTTACGAGTCAATGGTCCATAGATGCTTCAAAACATTCTGGCACAGCAAAGGAATTCTACATTTGGAGTAAATGACACTTACATGCTGTCTATGGCTCTTTCATATGGGTTAGAACTGCCTTGAGGAACTTCCTAAAAGAACTCTTAAGGCACTTGGTTTCTACAGTTCAATGAATGACCCTGTGTCAGCAGAGCTACAGTACCTGACCATGGCTATGCTACAGCAAAAATTATGAGAACTTAAAACCTCTGTTACTGGGATAGCTCACAGTCTCCAAGTGCAAAAAAATCCTGTGTTTGCAGCAAATTAAAAGCACACACAGAGTCACTGCTCCTCTGCTGACTCACGATAAAGCATTCAGCTGCTGTAACTTGAGCATGTCTGAGCCTAAAGGGAATGTTACTCTTTACAAAACAGCTCTGGAGCAAGTTTTCCTTGTAAATCCTTGTAATTTCCAGACCTCTGATACCCATAGTAGCCAAAGGCCCATGTCTGAACCTTGCCTTGGGTAGCAAAATGAGATTTTTCTTTCTCACTTGGGAAGCTGAAATGAGTTTTTACTTATGTAAACTTACTTTTACTTATGTGTGTTCTTGTTAGCCTTTTAGATTAATGAACTGGTTTACTTCCTTCTGAGAAGAGTTTATTAAACTTCTTCACATTCTAAGAGCTCATTTTTAAAGCAGCTGTCTCCATTTTATAAACAAGGGCACATTCTTTCTTTTGACTGCATAAATTAACCATATGAGATTTTATGCACTTAAACACCATGCAGAGTGTCCTGTGACTGCATAACCCTAACCAAGACAGAAAATGCTGAGTTCTCAAGAAACAAACTTTTCAGGCTTTTCTTCTACTCCTGCTTATCAGAAGAAAGAAACTCTAGTGGTTCAAAAAATTAATTTGAAATAGCTAGCTACAGAAAGACTGCCTCCAGTCAAATGTATAGATTTTAACTTGCCTCATCTCCAGAGTTATCCTCAGCTGTTGGTATTTGCCAGCTGATATTAGCAGAGTTATGATGTTCCAGAGTCTCAGTCTTAATATTTTCTGGACAGTGGATCCGAGGAGCTTCAATATCTGATCCAGGAAGAGACAAAGTAGTTTTATATGTGGGATTATAGAAGTAAAAACTCTATAATGGTTAGGCTGCAACTTGTTATAACCACTGATTTTTGTGCTGCCTGGAACATAAATGCACATATTTTTGCAGACTTCCTGTCTCTGCCCCTTTTTAATTCTTGCCTACACACTCATACTTAAACAGTAAATTCTCCTGGGGAAGGGATTATTCTTTGCTGCATTTTTGTACATCACTTAGCATAATGCAACTCTGGTTTCTACTTGCAACCATAAAACAAGGAATAAATACGACAGAATGAATTTGTTTCTCTTATTACTCATCCATTCATTAAACACATATACTCATTAAGAAGGAATGGCTTCTCCTTTCACTGCCCACACACATGACACATACAGATGTAAACACTTGTTTCTGATAATCAGTGACTTAAAAAAAAATGTATTTGTGACACAATGTATGTACTACGAACAAGACAGTAGTGATTCTCAGATTCCCTGGAGCATGGTGTGGAACTGACTTGAAAGAAACAATGGTAAGATTTCTGGCACCAGCTGCTGGAAATGTTTCCTAATAAGCTCCTGCTACAAGGTATTATGTAGGACAATTACAGTCTTCTTGTGACATATGTGACAATGCTGGATTGTTTCAAAGGCCTGGTGGTACAATACCAGTAACATCACCACCAACATTTAAGCTTTAAGTTTCTCTGGCAAACCTAAAGTACTTCTTTATTTCCCTGGCACAGGGCCTCCCAAAATATTTGTGGTCAGGTTATTTTATTGCTGTAGTGTTGTTTGATAAATGTCCTCCAGATTCATGAGACAAGGACAACAGCATTCAGCTCTGAACTCATCTATGCCCAGGAGGCTTTACAACAACTCAGAACTGATATCACTTACAGTTTTATTACTAAATAGTTCCAGTAAAGACATAACTCAGGCAATTAAACCTCTGTAATTAAGAGTGCAAAGCAATAAATACAAATGATTTTGCCTTCCTCTGAACTCATTCCGATGAAAATTTTATTAGAAATGCACTCTTTTAAATAACTACCAGTTATGGTTCACACTCCCCTGACCACAGCCTTCAGGCTGGGGCAAATTCCATTTAAAAGTGAAATTCTGTAAAAAGACTAATAAGTAAGTCATAAAGAAAAAGGCTATTTTGAACTGGCCAAATATGTTGGCAGCAAAATAGAGAGAGACAATAACAAGAATGAAAGCAATTGAAATGCAACTGTTCATTTTTACTAGAGAAGAATAACTTTCAGAGTTTCTTGGTGCCTCTTATTTTAAGATTTTATGCACTGGTAATATCTAAAAGCTTGAATCCAAGCCATGCTGCTTTATCTCGATCCAACCACTTCAGCTTGCAGCCTTGTGCTGGATCCCATCAAATATTAAAAACTGTGGTTTGGCACAGGTTTACACAGAGGATTCAGAAAAACAATATGGTACATCACAGAGTGGGAAATAATATGTTTAAAGAGAGGGATCAAATCTTCCTGGCCATTACAGAGAAAAAAGTTCCCACCTCAGTTTCTGTAGTGACCTGGCATCATGACTGCCATAACTGTTTTCTGTACTGTTCTTGCACCCAGTGTCTGTCGAGGGCCCCAGTTTGGGGTGGAAGCATTAGTTCTAGGAGCACAATAGTTCATGAAGAGGTGAATAACATATTCCCAGACAAACTGCACTTTTGCTCGTATCCTCCTATAATCCAAAGCTAAACTCCTTCCAACCCGGTGTGCGTGTGTGTAAGGGAATAAATAACCTAACATTTCTGGAAGAGGTGGGTAAACGTGGCAGAACGTGCACATAACCATCTTCTGCCCATCTTTACACTCCGTGCACTTGTGTCAGCCAATTTTGGCCTTAACTCTTGTGTGCTGTTGCTTGGGGTGTGTCAACAGCCATAGTCAGTTCAAAGACAACTGAAATGAACCATCTCTCTATAGTCCCTGTATCAGCCAAGTTTACACAGCATTTACAGATTTGGTCTGACTACAGGGCTTACATAAACCTGTGCTAAACCAGTAATAGTATTATTATCATTGTTGTTTTACAAGAAATGTGGGTTCCACTTTGCCTATCTTTAAGCTAACAGCTTTCACTTCTACTTTGAAATTTCTAATTTACCTGCACATCAAGCCTTTTAGCTGGCAGCTTCCCAAAAACAGACTTGTGAGATGGATCCCAGGAAAGACAGTTGATGATGAGCACTGTAAGATGGCACTCAAGCAACCTCTGAATTCCACATTTTCATTACAAACTACAAGTAAATCTGACAGCCAAGCTACAATGGTACAGGCAACACTTCTTACAGACTGTTTAAATCATGCTTTCCCCAGTTCAAACCTGTCCTCACTTAATTATTTGCTGTGTGCCTCCCTTCAATTCTGCACAGGTGTAAACAGAAATGATTTTGTGCCGGTCTCTACCTTTACACAGAGCCTCCTGGATGTTTGCACTCCATCTCCCAAATGAAATGCACCTTAGTTCTTCTCTAGCTCCAGACAAGACGAATCCTTGGGGACAGCTCAGCTGGCACACAGTCCCAGAAACAGCAGGCTCCAGCCCACATCTGGGAGGGAGAACTGTTACACCTGCTGGTTTCTGGAGGACTGGGCAACGCATTTCTACAAAAGACCAGTAGAACATGTCTTTTAATTGACATACACAAAGTATACATTCAAACAAATCTGCTAATAAAGTCATATGGCAACGCTGCATGCGCTATGAGTGCATCAAAACAGTAAGATCTGCTGAAGCTTTGTACTCCAGGGCTGACTGAAGTAAACAGCTCCCAGTATATCAGGTCATCTATTTTCTTGCTCATGCTTTTCAGAGGGACAGAAACACAGTATTTTTCATGTGGCTCCACTACAGCTTATTCTCTCTCTGTTTTTTGGGGTTTTTTTTCCTTTTTTTTTTTCCCTCTCCTTTTCAACTTCACCTTTCATGGTTGCTTTTAGCTGCATTCCCTTGCCTTCTATGGAAAACAGACCTTCATAGCAGTAGAGAAGTAACAGTCTTGTATCTGTTGCCTTCTACAGCTTTTAAACTGTGTTGAAATAAGAATGAGAGAAAACAAATGACACCCTGCCATAAGCTCACTGTAGATTAGGGACACGGCATGTGATTTTGCCTACCACACTCCAAACCGAATGAAACTGTACTTGGTCTTGACTGTGTTCAAACCCAGATGCAAAGACTATGGGTGACAGTAAGTGGCAGCTGACCACCTCTGTAAAGTCAGGACGGGCCGATGGTTGCTTAAAGGCCTAAAATTGAAGTTTTGAACTATTTTATTACTAGAATTCACTACACATTCTGAAGACCATTTGCATCAAAGCGTACTTCCAAAACCCACAGTGTCTGTAAACAGGTTCAATTGACACAAAAGCTTTGTTTCATTTTTGAGCTGTTGTTTTTACCATGTGAGGCAAAGAATGTTATTTTTAATTCAAATGT
The DNA here is from genome assembly GCA_003993805.1 of Himantopus leucocephalus. Taxonomy (NCBI): domain Eukaryota; kingdom Metazoa; phylum Chordata; class Aves; order Charadriiformes; family Recurvirostridae; genus Himantopus; species Himantopus leucocephalus. The sequence goes on from RSEF01000031.1 coordinate 59,064,300, forward strand.
GGAGGCATTAACAAACAGGGCAAAAAGGGGTATCCCAGAAATGTAGTTCATAGACTTTCAGTAGTGTTTCTCACAACAGATAATAGAAAAACACACAAGAAAAATGTTTCATTATTTATAGCAAATGAGAAAACTTGTAACTCTTTAGCTCATCAGTGAAGAAAGCAGACAGGTCTTTAGACAAAGGGCACACAAAGAACAACCCAAACCAGCTACAGAAGGGAAAGCTCTGTTCATCTCTTAGCAATGGTTTAGTGACACAGAAGTGATTCACATTCAGAACGCTTCACATGCCTTTCCTCTTCTGTCCCAAAAAATGCAGCGAGTAACTGAAAACTGGTTCTTCTGCATGAAACAAAATTTAAAGAGTCTAAGTGTTCTAAGTATTTCCTGCCCTTTAAACTCTCAATACCAAAATCATGTTTAAAGTCCCAGCAATTAAAAACTGCATTTCATTTAAACAGGATGCAAAGATCACAAACGTTAACACGTTTGTGCACTTCAGGCAGACCCTGCTGGATAATGCAATGTAAAACAACTCCATCAGAAAAAAAACCTCAAACTCTAACTTTTGGTTGCTCACCACAGGAAGGTAACTGACAAATAGCAAAAGTATCAGAAATTGGAAAAAACAACGTATGAAAAGACAAGCTAAAAGCATTAAAATTCATGCTTCTCAGGGAAGTAGAAGAAAGGCTATGAAAGGTGTAAGCATGAAAACCAGCGAAAACTGCAGCTTTTGGGGAAGTAGCAACACTCCTCCTGGTTGACATGCTTCCAATTATACTAGCAAAATCCTAGTAGAGCGCAAGCCTGAAACATCTGATGAACATTCAGGATAACCTTTGGTATATGTAGCCCAAGCGTATCTCCTCTAAGTGAGACAGATTTTTACCAGAAAAAATACCTGTAATAGTGTCCTTAGCTTTTTTATCTGTACTCAATTCCAGAATTTGATCAAGCTGACCCATGAAATCTGGACTTCATGAGTAGCAGAGCAATATCCATGATATTAGTCTTACGGATAGGGAAGTAATAGAGAGACAGGAAAAAAGTACTTCTAAGGAGATGGAAGAATCTGCTTTTGTCTGCAACTGCCTGTGATGAATCACAGCACTGTTATTACAATTCTTAACATCAAGAGGAACTTCAATATTGTAACAAAAGAAAAGATTACCAAGCAAATCATGCCTCTTTCCTTCAACCCCTTTGCAAACACAGCGTTTCAGGGAAAGAATTGGCCAACTGCAACTAGAAGTGTGGAGGAGTACTTCTTTCAACACTAGGTGGCATCAACACCCCGGATGCCACCTGTATTTTCACCTTCCTTCACTAAACCTTGAACAAAGCAAGGAGAACAGTATCTTGCAAAATTAATTAATTTTAACGTGCTGGATATTAATCTTTCTCTGGTGGGGAAGGAAACACAAGAACATGACTGCGGAAATATTTTTTTCAAATTGGACAAATGACAAAGCTTCCTTTTTCAGCAGATACTTTGTTTGTAAGCGATCTATAATATATGTAACCTACTCAAAAGTAACTCACTGCTAACAGCACCTTTCATGAAAAATATAAAAATTTAAAACATATGAAATAGCCAAACTTGCATTAAGTTCCAGTTTATTGGAAAAAGATGCATATAACAACAGAACTCACAGAAGTGATGGTAAACAATCCAGGCTATACTATGATCCAGTGTCATTTATGGTTACAGATGGCTGTAGAACAGTCTCAGTGACCTAACTTTTAAATACGGTAAACTTTGCACTTATGTGCACTCAAACTGATAAACATTCAGAAAAAGAGCTAGGAGAGTACCCCAAGGTCCAAGAAGTCTGTTTCAAGGTAAGAAACTGAACCCAATTCCACTTCATTTTTCTAACAGAAGGGTAGGAAATGAATACATCAATTATAAGTGCGTAAATACAGCAGGATTTCTGGTATCTTTTATGTAGCAGATGATAAATAATAGTTAGGAGCTGTTCAGACTAAAAATAAACAGAGAATACCTCCATGATAATGATGGACATTCAAAAATGAGTACAAAGGGCAGTTTTTGAGGAGGACACGCTATTAATCTCCTGATTTTCATCCTTCCCTGAATAAAACTCCACACATCTATACTGAACAGGAATCTCAGCAAGCTTGTTCTAGACACCAGCCACAACAAGAAGCAGCAGAGACGTTTTCCAGCTAACACTCTTCCCTGTGTGACAATCAAAGGTAACTTTTACACTAGATTTTCAGACTCAGCAAAAATAAGCTATTGCCATGGGTAATCCAGCAATGGAGGCAATATTACATGGCGTGAAGAAATCTTCTGATACAGAGTAGAGCTGGATTTTAATAATCAAAATGCTAAGCTAGGAAGGATGAATTTAACTGAAGAATACAGTTAATCTTCCAATTATAATCTTCCAACAGGATTTCAGGGTCCCTTCCTTTTGAAGTTAATTGAAGTTTTTCCACTGACTTCAACAGAAGAAAGATTAGGATCTCTTAACGATCTCTCTTCATAAATTAATAGTTGTGGATTATTTTCATCATTTTAGAGAGCATATCTACAGTTATAAATTTATCCTTGTCTCACGCAAAGTCCACATTTTTAAGCCTGCAGTAAAACAGTAAAAAAAAAGCCACAGGTTCAAGCCAAGTCACCCTACTGGAATCACATTTACTGGACTATTGGGGGTCGGACTAGATGTTTTCCAGAGGTCCCTTCCAACCCTGACCATTCTGTGATTCTGTGACCCAGGTGACATACTTCACCCTGACTTTAGTCAGCACTGGATCAGCTTCTGAATTGCTGTACTTCACACTTACACTTTTTTTCTGCACTCTACCCTTCAAAGTGTTTCAACTGTATTTCTTCCTCTTTCTAAGTTAATTTAACACCTGTCACTATTCCTAAATGGGTATTTCTGAAATCTATAATCCTCTAGTTCTGGAACAGCAATATATGCTTACTTATCCTTGCGCAGCTGGTGTGACCTCTGAATCCTGCCTTAGAGGTGCTTGGTCCCTAACTTGCCTGAACTCTCCTTTCCGGCTGGGAGTTCAGCAAAAGTGACAACTGTCACATCCCTACTTGGCACTCACAGTGCCTGGCTAACATACCTTAGTCCTTGTCTGGTGTAGGTAGTTAGGGTCTGGTGCCCGGAAGATGTCGCGCTGTATGGAAAGTTAAGACCCCTCTCCTGTTAGCCAATAGCGTTTCGTTCATGATGTAAGCAGACAGAAATGATGTCGCAAACCCGAGCTATATATAATGCCGTGTCATTACGCAATAAACGCCATTTGCCGTCCACCACATTGGTGTCTGTGAGCTTATGGCCTGAGCGGCCCGGGGTTGGTCGCCGTGCCGTTCCTGAACCAGGTCGCCACGCCCCTTCGAAGGCAACAGTCTGGAAGTTAACTTTAGCTTTAAAATGGTAACTCAAACTCCTGGTTGTTCACATTTAACCCATAGTATAGACGTACAACTTGCATGTTTCCTACAACACATTGTGTGACGGTGTCTTAACACTCACCAGATGCACCTACCTTTTAGTTATCAGCTCTCTGTGCTGGACTTCAATGATAATCTGACCACTTTCTCCATTTACAAATTCCTTTGCCCCTCCCCAACTTCTAAGACTTGTATAAAACATCCACAGACAAATTGTCATTCCTTTCTTAGCTTCACCACATATTAAGGGAGAGTTTCTCACTTGTGTCAACATGTCAGAAAAGGCTGCACTCTGACATGAACAGAATGTGATACCTACCCACACACTTTGGCTCCTTTGAATCCCACTGTGAGGTTCCTTGGCAGGTGAGTTTGGTGTTTCCTTCTATTTCATAGCCCTCGTTGCAGGTCACAAAACATACTGTCTTATAGGAGATATCAGCCGTTGAACAATTAATGCGTCCGTTTTCAGGGGCCCGAAGTTTGGGACATGTTCGAACTGCAAAAGTAAAAGAACACCAGTTCACTCTGCAGCAATGAGAACCAGTGCAGTTATGCTAATTTGCCCAGGTTTTCAGAGGTGGGACAGGTACTGGCTTATACATTAGTTATAATAGTTTGTACAAATTTAGGGAACAGAGCTGGAACTGGGCTATTTTTTTTCCAAGGCTTGATGCCTTCCTCTTCCTGAAACAGTCTTACATAGCATGTATGAGGTTGGGCACACACTTCCAAGCTCACCTAAGTTCTAACTCCAGGTTAGCAAACTAAATGTACTCAGAAATGTTCCTAGCCATTCAAGGCATCTGGCACATAGTGTGTGGCCTGTACTAGTACTGTCTATCAGCCTCCAAAAACAGGACAGTTGCAGGCAAATGGCATCCTGTGGAAAAGCGTGTGTCTTTGGAAGTTTCTAATCCCCCAGCCATGCCTGAGAGCTCTTTGGGGGATTTCCTACTGGCAGTCTGGTATGGTCTGACTGCACACCAGCGAAGAGGCTAAGAGTTTATTAATAGGGCAAATGACAGCGTCCCAGTGCTCAGGAACATTCTCAGGCACTCTGGTGGGTATTGATGGAGACACACATGTGTGAGCCTCCACTAATCAGAAGAGCAGACATTCATCATGGTGGGTAAGAGAGAGAGATGAAGAAGGAACACATAACCTCAAGCTTTTCTAGGACCACTTTCCTTTGCACTGCTTCCAGCTCTCCTCCTCTTCAGCCAGTATCTTAGCTTCTGCATTCATCGGCAGGGGGGTTGGACTAGATGATCTCCAAGGGTCCATTCCAACCTCTACCATTCTGTGATTTTGTGATTCTGTGCTCCGCTCTGGATATGACTCTGAGCTACATACACACTGCCTGGCCTTTGGGTCCCTCGAACAGCTAAGATGGTACACACCTACTGTCTGGCCATGACTATGTGATCATGATAAATGTATGATAACTGGGTGATAACAAGCCCAAATGTGTAGATGCCTGCTGAGGTCCTAGTGCACCTTTTCCTTCAATAATTCATGTCTCTTTTAAATAACCAGCTACTGATTTTCCAAAAACAGTGGAAAATTTGTATGGTTGAAAACTCTGCTCTCAGTTGAAGCTGGCAGATATTGCTTAGTATGTTCAATGGTTATTAGGGGCAGAAAAACACACAAGAGCAAACAGTGTGACTGCTCAAAAACACAACCAAGAAGACTGCAGTTCCCTAAACTCTGCTCTCCCTGGACTGTTTTCCACAGCTTCTGTTGACCTGGCTGGCAGGAGGGCAAGTTCTGATGATGGGTGGCTTCAGAGATCTGGACCACTGCTGTGGTCTGGGATACCGGTTTTACCACTAACCCATTCTTGCTGCTGTGACGTAGGAGGAAAACCACCAGCTCCTCTCCAAATGCACTTGAAAGTAAGCCAACTTGGCTACTTTCTCTCCTCTTCCCAGTAGTTGTTTGCTCTGCACACTGACGAGACAGGACACGCCTACAAGTGGACACATAGACTCAACAGATCACTATACACCCTCAAACTAATAAATGGGCAGATACCCTCAGTTCTCCTTCAAATGAAAGCCAGCTGTATAAATGCCAATAACTACGAGCCCCTCAAAGCTACAAAAAACACATGTTAAATAATGTCTTTTTTGAAAACAGCTATAGTGGTACCTGAGTGGAAAAATAGTCTGTAGGAAAACCTATGTATATTGGCCAGGAAAGAAAGAAATAAATAAAGCCATTCAGGTCGACCTGATAAATCTTTGCATTACCACTGTCTCATGTTTACTCTGTGAAAGTACTATTCCTCTTGTGCTTGCACATCCACAGGCATCCTCTAGGGAGTGCATTTAAGAGTTTAAAAAAGACCTTGAAACTTCCATTATGCGAGAGGCACTCTGAGAGAGGCAGCTTCCTAATACGCTGTATCTTAACTGCAGTAGAGTCAGTAAGAAAGATGTTTTTACAGCTGAATCACCTATGTTTTATACAGAAGAGAACAGGCTTTCTCTTTTAAGGTTTCTGTGGAAGCCTTTAACACCCCATCTATGGTAAAAGGAAGCGAATGCTACCAAACTCTACAGCATTATTGAGGAAGCCTGAATGAATTAAGAGCACTGAGGAGGCTCTCAGCAATATTAATGTGCCTACAGAGAAGGTACTCCCTTCCACTACCTGGTAAGTCTAGCCACCTCTTCTGGGAGGACTGCACAGCTGCAGAGCTTCTGCCTCCTCAGTGTTTCAATGTTCACGCTTACTCAGTGTCTCAGTACGGCTCTGGCAGAAACTTATAACTGAGCTGATGTTATCCTGGTTATGGTTCCATGCATTATACACAAAACCATCCTCTTGTCAATAAGGCATTTTCCATGAACAAGAAATATTTCCACAAAGCTAGTGAAAACAATAACAATGACAACAACAATGGTATATTTTGCTTGTTCTTGGTTTTCTCCCAATACATTTTCTGGATTAAATACATGCTTTGTAGTTGTTTGTTTTCATGGGTCACTGTTAATTGCATGACATAACTGCATTAATCACTTTCCAACAGCACAGCAGATTTTAGCTAGCAGAGCAACTGAGAAGTGTTTAATGCCAAAATCCAAAGCAATGCAAAGGGATTTTCCTTCACTCTCCCTTCCTAATTTATGTGATAAAATACTCCTGGGATTACCATGACAGATATAAACCGTGCCTTTGATCTTGCTCCCTTTCATAGTCTGAGCAAAACGAGACTAGGAGATCCAGCACATGTAAACGTAGGATTTTTTAATATATCTTTTTCTAATTTGAATTCTTCAGTATGATGGAGAATGGCACAAGAAAAGCAAAAATATATCCTTTCCATGCTTCAAAGGATATTAACTCAACATCAAGACAATATCTCAAGACAGACTTCCCACACCCTCCAGACAAACTCCCTGTTAAAAGAAGATCATGCACTAACACCCAATAGGTGAGTATTTTTAAATGCGCCATAAAGTTTTCCAAGTACTAGAATCTCCCATTTCTCTATAGACAGTGAAGATCAAGAATCCTTTCTTCGTGGCTGACTGCAGCTTTCCCCAGATTTTTTGCACTGGAGGGTACTGTGTGGGAGAAGCTTTGAAAGGCAGGTGTTCTTTCCCACTATCCCAGTCTACCTGAAGTAGCATACATCTTCAGTCTGTGTTTTGACTGCTGGAAAGTCAACAGCTCTAAGTCTAGCTTCTCAAGATACCCTCATGGTACCGTCCAGCAATTTATTTTCTGTTGGAAGCTCCTCCTTTCTGTCTTCTGTCACTGGAAGCCATAAAGGAAGACTAAGTTTTTCAGGATTATCTGAAGAAGAGTCCTGCATTGTTATCAGAAGTGAACTGCTATATAAGAATTGCCTGAGGCACTGATTTTGAGCTCAGATCCCTCCTTTCAGAAGTACGACTTGCTGTTTCTTTAAGGGCTGCAGTGTTTGCTGTAGTGGCATAAAGTGCTAATGTCCCCAGGGATCTATCCTGCCTCTTTCCGTGAACTCAAGGGCCAGGGCAAGAGTTACAGAAGGAGCCGATGACTTCTTCTTTACTGGCTTCCAGTGCAGCATACTAATGTCAAGTGCATCCAGCTCAAGTTCAACATGTTGAACTACAACCTGTAGCTGCTGAGATGATGAGGGCTGCTACTTGTTTTTTCAGGCCCTCCTTGGAAGACATACCAGACAGGACTACCTGGGGATGCAGCTTGCCTTTGAATACATCAAGAATCCAACCCCAGGTAGACACAGGTGAAAACAAAGCAAAACTGTGTTCCTATGGACTTGTACGAGCTCCAGAAATAATGTTTTTCAGGATGCTCTTTCCTGTGTCTCCTCCCTTTCACACATTCTGTTTATTTCTTTTCTAGCTGACATTCTCTTACAGTGAACTTCTAGGATACTGGCAGTTGTTCCCTAGTGAAACTCCACTCTGAATTGTTCTGAAGACTACGCTCAAGGCCCAAGCTTTCATATTTTTAATAAGAAGGAACTGTAAGAAAGTAAAATGGAATTCTTCCATCAGTACTGTCTACCAATGTGAACGCCTGACTAAGCCAGGAGTCTGCTGGACAGCCTAAAACACCCATGTGGCAAGGTCTTGTCATATACTTGACTACTTTGTAGGTTCGCTGGATTTACATAATGTTGATACAAAATTCATAGATATTAGGGGGAGAGAGGTTTAAGGAAGGACAGTGTAGATGCATTTGCAAAAGACTGTCTGCCTAGTAAGTATTGCCCTTCATTTTCTATTGTAGATGTCCTCCTTTCATTTTAGGAAATGGGAGTTTACCTTTGGAACATTCTTTCACCCAAGAGCTGACAGGATCAGATCTGCACACCCAACTACCTAGTAAGCAGAGAAAACCACAAACTAATCAAACAGAAGAAGACTTTTCAAACACACAACGTCCATACCTCTGCAAGTAGCCTCTGATCCAGACCATTGCCCATTTGGCTGACAAAGCCGGATGCTGCTTCCCACGAGATCAAATCCTGCTTTGCATCGGATCCCACAGGCAGCATTAAAGTAATTGTTGCAGATATTCTGGACGAAGTAACCATTTTCAGGGGGCTTCAGTTCAGGACAGTGAACAACTATATAATTAAACAACCACAACAGAGTTATGATGCTAGCTGGGTTGCTATAGGCTACTGAAAGAAAATATTTTTTTTCATTTCCTACTTGACTTGCATCTTGTTACTTTTGTTGTTTTGGAATGTCACAGAAAATCTTGCATGCAATTGGACATGTCCTTCACAGTGCAAACACAATTAAAATTGTCCCAGAACTGCATTGTGCATTCCATTCCATGGGTATTCTGTTCCTGGATGGAAACACTTACCTTCACAGGTTTGTCCTACAGCATGATATCCCTCCTGGCATGTACAATCCTCAATGGAGGTACTTCCCGGTGGAGAAGTATGATTCTTATCAGGACATGAGATGCAAGTGCTGATTCCACCCGGTGAACCTTCAGGTTTGTATGTTCCTGGTGGACAAGCTGTTGAACAAAAGAAAACATGACAGAAAGGAGTTCAGGATATCCACCTTTCACAGTCAACGTAATTTTTCAGGTGTGTTGCTCTACTTTTTTACATTATTTTTTCCTACCTCACACATCAAGTGTCACTTAGGGCAGGAGCATTCTCCACTTAAAGTGCTGTAGAGTTCTTACAGGGGTGAACTAAAGCCCACCAAACCTGATGGAGGTCTCTCTAGTAACTGCCTGGGACTGATATTAAATTCATGATTAATCTTCTTGAAAAGAAGCCCAGTCCCAGAAGACGCACCACATTTTCACTGATAAAACATGTGCTGACCTCACAAAGACATTCTTGATTTAGAGGTGTAAAAAATTAGTTCAGACAAAATCCTTGCCATTCAAAACTACACCAAAGTTTAATGCATACAAATTCTTAGTAACAAGCCAACATGAGCTAGCAAAAAACCCTGCCCTTGTTTTACACTTTATGATTTTATGACCTAAACACTGTATTTGCTAAAATGTATGAACACAAACAATGAAGCAGTTGATCACAGCACCAGCTCCCTGAAGCTTCTGCACTCATTTATATCCCATTTAATATTTTTAACTCTGTGTATCTATATGCACAAGCCTTAAAGAGATGTAGGAGATGTCTTCAGAGGCAGGGAAATTGCATAGGGGAAAGGCACCTCTCACCTGAGAACTTCAGATTGGTTGGATAAGTCTAAGTCTTATCTCCCTCTGCCTTGAATTCTGTTCTTCAGGAAACCACCATAATTATCTTCATTTATTTCACAAGGATGATGTGAGAAACGGGGGAGTGACTAATCAACAGGTACTGATAAAGTGAAGTATTGATTGATCAGATTACCACTTGAAACAGAACTCAGAGACACTTGTACTGAGAAATATACCTCCTGATGTAAAGTTCAGGAAGTATTTCAAGCAGGTTATGTAATATTAACACTGAAACTCAGCCAAAAAAGCTCTTATTTCTTAAATTTCACTGTCTACAAATTTCCTACCAAATTTTCCTTTCAAGAACTGTACAACCATAAACACCCTCAAGTGCCTTCCTCCGTATATAGTCAGGTGTGCTCTGCTTCTGGAGCAAATCTCTTGAGGTATATTTCCTGGAGTTCAGAGATTTTGGCAGTATCAGTCTTTTCTTTGGTAGATATCGAACCAGCTCTGTTCTGTGCGTTAGGCGCTAAGATACTGTGACTCTTGTCTTATTAATGAAAATAACTTTCTGCTTTCTAGGCAACTGCCGCAAAAAAAACCCAGACAGAAAAAACGAAACCAAAAGGAAACCCCAGCCTCCTTTTGCCTCACCTGTCATAGGAGATTTGACTTTCATAAACCAAATTTTATGGATCCTATCTTAAAAAATCAACCCGTATTAACAGTTAGCGCTTCTTTTTTCCAGAAGGAGCATGCTCTTTTGAATAGCTTCCAGAGATACTATTTTTGTTTCCTTTTCAGAAAAAATTGCAGTTTTATTTTGAAGAAAGCAACCCAGTGGCTAGCAGTTAAGAGGTGATTTTGGGTGTTGTGAATTGGCTTCACAAATCTGTATTTTAAATACATTTTTTAAAAAAGACAATGAGAATGCCTAAGCAGTGAAGGATATAAGTACAAAGTAAAGCATTTCAGGAAGGAAAAAGGGCAGAAAAATCCAATCAGAATTAGAGCTGCGAATTTTTCATTTTTGTTTTTGGGACTTCAGGAAAAGTATTTGCAAAAAATACCCCTTTCCTATAGTTCACCTGCTCTTCCCATCCAAGACACTCCCCTTGGAATGTTACTGCTTTCTGCTCTTCTGTGCAGAAATCCCCTCCTTGGACATTATGTCTCTCTGAAATATTCTCTCATGCTTCAGATGATCACCTCCAAACTGGCTAAGTATCAGAGGTATTACTCTGAAATCTCTGAAATACTTCCTTCCCACACTTTGTGGAAGTCTCTGTGCATCCTTACTAAAACTAATCGGTATCCAGCACAAAGTGATGAAGTGCATCCAAAAGGATACAGCAAAGAGTGCAAGCGAAGCATCACAAGGGACCTGCTGTATGACAAAGCTACATTCCGTGTGCCAGCGAAAGTAAATTAGTCTCTTCTGTTGTATGTGGGGCATATAAAATGACATCTAAAAGAAGTGTTTCATTAAAAAAACCCAACCAAACAAACCCCAACCTAACTTCACTCTTTCTTGCAACCTCACCTTAGATGAAGAAGCAGCAGCTCTTTTCTGTTTCTGTTTTGTGAATTATAGGATAAAAATAATCACCCATTCTGTGATGTGAGCATTTTTTAAAACAAACCTTGTAACTTAGTTAGGGCTTTGAATCAGTCTGGTTTTGACAAAAATGGTTCATTCTCAAATTACACTTAAAATTTGCTCTTTCCAGCAAAGCAGCACAAGGTGAATAATACTGTTAAAATGGTTATTAATGTCTCTACTGGGAAATACAACTTTCCCCAGATGTCCTGATTCTTTCTGTATGCTTCAAATGCTTCCCACCACCTTTCTAAAAAGTTGAACTACATCCTATCTTGGCTTTTTATGTAGAATTTTCTCCAAGCCTGAGTCCCTGAACCGCTCATTGGCACCACATGTCCCCTAGATGTAAACTCCACGCAAGCTACATTCAAAATTTCCACAAGATAACACTTGGTTACAGACCTATTTCTAAGTGTGCGAGATGACAGTCTATCCTGTGATGCCAAGAGATGGTTCAAGAATGGAGCATCAGCACACTGATCTCAGTCCGTTTCCATCACAGCTGTAGAGTTTAGCCTGGCCACGGCTTAGATTAAAACCATCCAAAATCAGCTGTGGAAGAGCAGAGCTTCAGCCATCTGCTGTAGACTGGACTTGTCCCTGCCTGACCCAGCTAGACTGCAGGCCCAACCCTTCCTGCTATAGACAGCACTACAGCATGGCCCACGTCTACACACAGCGATGCATTCAGAGGCGAGACAGAACCTGATGGGCAAGAACACCTGAAGAGCATATGTGGCCCCATGGATGACTACATGACTGACCTACAGGCATCTCTCTGGGGTCTCTTCCAAGGATCAAGCAGTGCCAAATTTTCACTGCATTCTAGTCACCAGTCTGCCTGCACTCACCAACATGCCCTCTATACCTGCAAAAACTGACTGCAGAGAGAGATTATCTTCTCCAGTGCTAATCTGTAAAAACAATTTACATTTTTTTTCAAGGCTTGCTTCCCCTTGCCAACAATGTGATGGTATAAGAGCTCAAAACAGTGCATGAATGAATCCCCGTGTAAATAAGCATCAATCTGGCACTTTCAAGAATGACTAAAAAGGCAAGAATTTTAGAAATGGGGAAACAATTTCTGGTGGATTGACCTTGGCTGGAAGCCAGGTGCCCACCAAGCCAGTCTATCACTCCCCTTCTCAGCTGGACAGCGGAGAGAAAATATGACAAAAGGCTCGTGGGTCGAGATAAGGACAGGGAGAGATCATTCACCAATTACCGTCACAGGCAAAACAGACTCGACTTGGGGAAATGAGTTTAATTTATTACCAATCATATCAGAGTAGGATCATTAAAAATAAAACCAAATCTTAGAAATACCTTCCCCCCACCCCCTTCTTCCCGGGCTCAACTTTACTCCTGATTTTCTCTACCTCCTCCCCCTGCGTGGCGCAGGGCGATAGGGAATGGGGGTTGTGGTCAGTTCATCAGACTTTGTCTCTGCTGATCCTTCCTCCTCAAGGGGAGAACTCCTCACACTTTTCCCCTGCTCCAGAGTGGGGTCCCTCCCACGGGAGACAGTCCTCCACAAACTTCTCC
>RSEF01000031.1:59077166-59117885 GCA_003993805.1 Himantopus leucocephalus
AATCTCTGCTGTGGCACCTGGAGCACCTCCTCCCCCTCCTTCTGCACTCATCTTGGTGTCTGTGCAGTTGTTTCTCTCACATATTCTCACTCCACTCTCTGGCTGCTGCCACGCAGGTTCTGGGTTGTTTTTTTCCCCTTCTTAAACATGTTATCCCAGCAGCACTACCACCGTCACTGATGGGCTCTGCCTTGGCCAGCGGCAGGTCTGTCTTGGAGCTGGCTCGCATTTGCTTTATCAGACATGAGGGAAGCTTAGGGCAGCTTCTCACAGAAGCCACCCTGTAGCACCCCTGCTACCAAAACCTGGCCACAAAAACCCAATACACAATTTTAACAGCATCAGCCTTTAAAACGAGAGGACACTTATGTGCAGATCTGCATGTATGATCTTCTCAATAGCAGATTTAACTACCGCCTGTATGTGAACCATGTTGTTCTTTGCCCAGAAGCAAGGGGAGGAGAAAGGAAATGCTTTTTGTTTAATGTAATTCTCCTCATGAGACCAGAATAGTGAATACTGAGTTTCAACAGAGGATTACCTCTTTGTTACAGGAACGAAAGGATATCTGGAAGCAGGGATTAGTGTGCTAACTCAAATAAGCACAGGCCCCAAACTCCCCAAGCACACAAAGATGGCTCACATCTTGTCAGTTGTCAACAACAACAACCTGCTTTCATAAAATGGTGGATATTCACCAACAATTCACATTCAGATTCTATTGTTCGTGGTAATGGTAGTGCAATAACCTTCTGATCAGAAATGGGAATGAAATAGTACATGTCTACTTCAGCATGCTTCCTGCATTTTCCTCCTCAGTTATGCTCTCCCAGGGTATACAACTAACTGAAAAAATGGAAGAAAATCCAGCTTGTCTATTTTGTTTTGGAACACTACAGGGCTTGATGACTTCTTAGGCCACCAATGGAACACACTTTCTACCAAAAAGATTAAATTGCACATAGAAGGGAACAGTAGAAAGGAAATATGATGCAGCTCTGCTAGAAACAAAGACCCACAGGGTAGGCATTAAAACATTTCAGTCAGTGCGTATTTATTCACAGCATAACTATACCTCAAGACATTGCATGAAGCTGAACAATGGACATGGAAAGTTAGGAAAGTCCACCAAAAAATCAAAGGACAAACTTTCAAATTCATCAGGAATTCTTCTGCTCTGCCTGCCTCCAGTAATGACAAACCTGATATTTTAATTCTCAAGCAGGAGAATTTAAAACATTGTAAAAGTGACAATATAAACCAAGATATATTTCAGAGATTCACGGAACACTTACCACGTATTATCCAGTTTGGCTTTTTTTAAATTGCAAATACTAAAGCCAGTGGCAAAGTTAAGCCAATTGGTGTTGAAACCATACGATGGCATTATGAGTCCAGTCTGGATTTAAACAGGTAGAGATCACGTGTCAAAGGGTTCTACTCTGTGACACAGGGTAACAATTCTTCCTCTGAATGTATGAGTACAAATTTTAAGGATAAACAAATCTTCCTTAAAAATTGAGATCTTTTAAAATCCTGGGAGAGCAGGCAAGCTCAATTTCCTCTCCCTAAGTCACTGCAATGGAATTATTCTTCATTTATTCCAGTGTAATAGAGAAGAGAGTCAAACTCCATGTATTTCAAAGATTAATATGAGGGATTTTGTATTTTCTTCAATGCATAATTTATCCCACTAACTACATTTACCAAGTAATCCCTGGCATGAGCTGTTTTTTCCACACTTGATGCTAATGAAGGATCCGATTAAGGGTTTATCTTTTGCGGGATATGGCAGGAATCAGCTAGGCAATATCCTGCTCTCTCCTGCAGCAACCTCAGCTCTATTCGTATGCTGCTACTGTGATGATTGTGGGCTCTAATTCTCATTTTTTCCCCATATGTGTAAAGCCTAAATGACATGACACCTTGATGCAAATCACAAATACCTAGTCTTTTTAACTCAATCCCCAAAATTCTTAAATGAGGAAACAAAGCCTAGTTTTCCATTTAATCAAACTGGTTTTATGCTACTGTAATTACTTTTATGACACTGATGAAATGGATACACACTCAATGTAATGAAGTGGTGAATCTGTCCCAGAATCCCCAGAATCAAAGTATACCATGAATACCTATTCTTATTTTGGTTTGCTGGTGTCTATTAAAAATGATACAATCCATAGGTCACAGAATCCTAAACAATGATCACTGGATGTTTGTATTCAATTCTTTACCTTCTTCCTCAGTTTTCGTTACTGAATATACATGGACAGGAGATTTTGGTTACATGGATCTTTGACCTGGCATATGCAGTCTTGTACTTTTGCTAATTTGTTGGGAAGTTACGTGGAAGATCCAGTGTGTGCCTAGAACTACTTCAAATTATAGTCCACAACATCAGGACAACCAAAACCTCAAATTAACTCACATTTATGCCCTTGCAGGAGAACTGCAGTCTGAAGGTGTGGGCTCTCTCTCCCACTGCTTTCCTTCATCTACAATTCTTGTGCCTTGGCAACAGCAAAAAAAAATATGAAAATTAGAAAATACGTCACCCTGACCTTAATGTGTGTGAAACAAGTGCTGTGGTAGCTGTATTTGCCATCAGTCATGTTTTAAATTCACCACTGTGAATGGGCCCAACTATAAACCTTAGTTATTTTACTAAACAGAAGTAAAAACTTCCATGAGGAAGGAAGTACAAAGACATTATAGTATATTAACATGTGCTACATCTTTCTACCCTGTTATCTGCATCTCTCATTGTGACAAATGATCAGATTTGCCTAAAGGCCAGGCACGCCCTTTATTAGAAGAAGCAGTAGGAATGAAGAGCTGTTATATGTTCCCTGTGACAATGGCATGCCAAATAAAATATGCTTTACTCAGATAATGCATGGTGTCATGGAGATCCCTGTTCTGTACCAAGCAGCCAGAGACTTCCTGATGCTTTCCCACTTACTGCTGCAGCAGAGGAAGAGTTTGGGACGTCTTGCAGTACTAGCATGCAGTGCTGCCCAACCCTCCCTCCTGCCTCCAAAAACCATTCCACTGCTGCTGCATAGTTCATTTGTGGGTGGCCTCTGCAAGGGAAATTCCCCAGTCCCCTGCCCTCTCCATCTGTTTTGCAGTGATATCTCTTGGCTGTTGCTTTAACTATTGTGTTCTGCAAACGTGGGGCACCAATGTGCCCCAGGATTCTGTAATTTTCAAGTCTATTCTACTAAACCAAACGATGAACCGTGGTTGTGGGTTTCTCTCCTGGTGTTTATAAACAAAAAAATGCTTGGCTTGGGCCAGCAGAAAAACAGACTACCCTGGCCTCTGAAATGTACCTCACTGGACCTGCACATGAATAACTTTAAGCCTGCTTCTCAAACACTTTCCACACCCTGGGTCTCTACATTAGAGACCGCCTCCAAAAGTTACAGCTTTTGTTGTCACATTTAAGTTATCTGGGAAAATGGTTATTTTAAAAATCTCCTATATGGTAGGTTTGTCAGAATGGGCACTTTGTGCCCATGAAATGCCTTTGGAAAGTTAAGGAGAAAAAAATCTAAATCTTTGGCAGATACTGTAATCCACCTTTCTGCAGTTTGCAACATGTATGGTGCCATAAAAAATATATGAGCCAGGAGCATGCCAGGATTACAAGAAGTATGCAAGGAAGTGGCTTTAGTTAAACATTTGACATGTATGACTTGTACAAAGGCTGCAAAAGAAAACCTTGAGCTTGCCTTTAAGTGAAGGGATCAGAGGAGGATTTCTGCTAAGTCTCAGCATGTTCTCCAACTCTTTAATATCTCCTGTTATCCCCAGCATGTGCTCTGCATTAATTTCAGACAGCATTGGACTTGCTTATCCATCTGCTCTTTGTCAGTATTCCTGAAGCATCCTTTTCACAGCAACATGATTAGCAATTTAACAAGCTAGATGTCTTCTCTGTTCCTATTTGATGTATTTTGCTTCATCTCTTTATTAGATTTATAAATTTCCTCTCACTGGGGAAAGCAGGCTGAAACAAGTCAGAAGTTTAGCTGCTTCTATACGTGATAAAAAGGGAGGGGTTCACTCAAACCTTTTCATTGAGTTTACAGACATCAAAACTGCAATATTCCACTACCTAGCAGGCTGCAGCATTTGGAATGACACTTTGAGATGATCTAGCTCTAGACCTTTAAGCGCTTTAAACAGACATAACAAACTTTCAGCAGAAATAACTTGTTCATGATAAAAATGAGTATCTTGGATCCTCTCCTACGGGGCAGAAGAACTGGAACGTTGCCTGGAAGGACATGCAGTCCCTTGGGTGAACATCCCATCTCAGTACCCCAAGCATACACAGTGTGAGGGAACAATCTGCCTGCTGGAGAATATAAGCCCAAGAGCTATCACAGCTTGTAAAAGGATGCCTACTAGGACCTTCCTCCACTGGGACGTCTGGCAGTGAGCCACAACTGTGCTGAGCACCCCTGTGTAGGCTTGGGGCCAGCCTATTTAGACAGGATGACTGCACACCAATGATTCTGACTGCAAAATAACCTCCTCACTAATAGCAGCAGTACTGAGAATATAGAGAAAATTGATCTATGCCCAATTTTAAAACTTTTTTAAAAGCAGACCAGTTATTATATGTTAAAAACACAGTGAGTGCCTTAAATAGATTCATACTTGAACCACAGATAGGCATTGCAAGGACACAGAGTTTTAAAGAGTATTTTACATGTTTTACAATCATAAAAATAGAGACTACTACATATGCTTTTACAGAGGGTAACTTCTCTCTTTGCCTCAAAGCATGTGGCTTACTCAGGAATAAAAACAGAAAATCCTGATTCCATGTACTGTATTGTAACTTAAAAAGAAGCCTACCCGTACTTCATTCAAGCTACAAGTTCACAAGATATATCCTGACAACTTGTGCAATTTGTATACTCAGAAATGGCATTCATGTATTGAAATGAAGCTTTTTTTGGTTTAAATCTCAGTGGCATTTTAGACAGTGTTTACAGGTTTGCTGTTTGTATAGACATCAAATCTAGCCTTGGTGGTACATTTGGGGGGCATACCCAAAGCAAACATAAACATGCCTATTAGCTACAGGTGTCAGCTCACGGCAGCACTTTTGATTTTTAGAACTTGGATACTGACATATGTCCTTATGCCCCTGCGTATTTCTAAAATGTATCATGCTAAAAGTGTACAAAAACTTCCAAAACTACAAAAAACTCTTTCTGGGATATTAACTTAGTTGATTGTGTGAAGTTTGCCATGCAATTAGAGATTATTTATGAATGTATTTATGTGCAGTCAAGGTTTTGTGTCCAAAACTTTGCACACAATCAGACCCTTACTTAAAAGGGGAAATAAAAGCAATTCTGAAAATGCTTTGCTTAGAGAAGAACTACTATATAGTAGGCTTCTCTGGACATGGTCTTCACCATAATCACAGACACACATTCCTCCGTAACCCTTGATCACTGCTAATGTAACAGCACATGCTAGTCTGAATAGACTATTCTAAGTGCCCTGGATCTCTGGATAGCTTCCTTCTATTTAAATACATAAACACTGAAAAGGAACATCACCGTCCTGTCCTAGGTGCACTTATTTGCCATTTTAATATACTTGCTGTGAAATTCTATTTTTGCTTTTACAAAACTGTAAAAAATACAGACAGGCTGAAATAAAGCAAATTCCATTAAAAAGAACCCAAACATTTTGTTTCGTTTGTGCTGCACACAGATGAGCAAATACCTTTTTCAGAGATCTAGTATCTGTCTCATCTGAAGGCACTAGAAGCCCAGTTTTCTCTAGGCCTGGTCCAACCATTGTACCATGCATCAAATTACTCTTCCTTTCAGCTGACAGAAAAGGTTGTGGGTCAAGAAGGAAAAGGGAGGGCCAAGAAAAGGACACATTTGCAGAGGGGGATTCAAATCAGATGCAGGGAGCAAAGTGACTCCATACTTTTTCTTACTTTTCCATTACTCCTCCTTGTACCAACAAATCCACCAATCCATCACCTCCCTAACAGGACAGACTAATAAGCAGCTTCTAGATGCCCAAAGGGCCAAAGTTATCCCTAAACCAAGCCCCAGGTGATGGCCGTTAGATACATCAGAAGAGTTAAAAAACTCCATCTGGGCTGCACTATATGATGCTCAGTTAACTTCTGTGTGACCTAGAGGCACACATGAGAATGCAAGAAATAGTCCTCCTTTATCCACAACTGGAAAGAGGGACTACTTGGAAAGAGAGAAGTCTTAGCCAGGGCTAGGAAAAAAAAACCAAAATGGTTTCTTAACACCTCCTGATGTGCTACACCCAGAGGAAGCTGGACAGAAGTGAGAATCCACTCCACTGCCTACAACTCTTGGGAGATGCTGAAATCACCACAACTCAGCCAGCGCTTGCTCAGCACAGTCTACATTTTATTCCCGAAGCAAGGAGTGAGAGTGTCATGTTACGCGGCTAACTCAACAGATCACCTTCTCTTAGGATTCCTCAAAGGTAATTTTAATCAAAATAAGGGGTTGGGTTTTAGAAGTCAACAAAGCACGCACCCCAAGCTTTACAGTGCTGATAGGTTTCTGCAGTGAAGAACGTGCCTGGTGGTTCAAGATCGATTTCTATTGTGTCTATCTACTCAGCAACTTGAACACAGTTTTGTGTTCAATGATCTTGGGACTTAAGAGCAT
This sequence comes from Himantopus leucocephalus, assembly GCA_003993805.1. NCBI lineage: Eukaryota > Metazoa > Chordata > Aves > Charadriiformes > Recurvirostridae > Himantopus > Himantopus leucocephalus. The sequence goes on from RSEF01000031.1 coordinate 59,083,868, forward strand.
AACTAAAAAATACTCTGGTCAAACAGAATGACCAAACTGGCTTTCCTGAGAGCAGCAAGTTACATGAGGAATCTAGGAGGAGTCAGAGACTCCACATCCTCAGATTTTCTCCTCCTTCAGGCAAAAATTGTGAATTTGCTCTCTGGCAAAACATTAACAGAACCCTGTATGGTCCTGAATTATTTTACTAGTCTAATGTGAAATGCTCCCTTTCTGTTGTTGCCTCCAACACCCACTCCCAGCAGCTGTTGGTGCACATGATCACGAAGGAAAAAAAAAGATACCTATTTCTGCCTCCTTTCTCTGTAGATCAGAGTAGTTCCAGTTGCTGAATCACAGATGGGGAATGCAGCAAGTAAAAGCTATTATAAACAGGAAAGTGAAGCCATTTCTGCCAGACCCTCAATAAACTGTCACTACTGCATTAGGTGCCAAACTTGGCCTCTTTTCCACATCCCTTATTTTTATCATTAAATATACTTTTCAACAACAGTGATTATACTCCTATTAAGTAACATTTCTGAGCACTGAAGATATAACACATGACTATGCAGATGGAGAACATATGTCACTATTTCCATGTTTATTTACTTAGCAGCCCAGGGTGAGAGTCAGACGGTTTTTGGTTAACTTAAGCGAGCTGAAGCACATGCAATGGCTCAGGCCAGTAATCAGACAATAAAAAGTGATGGTTCTGCCAATTATTTTTTTACATATTGTGAAACTAGCCTAGCTATCCCTGTCTAGAGTTCAGTAAACTGTTGTAATCTTGCTGTTATGGTTTCTACTTAATTCCTGTAATCACTACTGATACCCATGATTTACTGTGAAAAATGCCATAAATGCTATTCTCCATTCCTCGTGCAAAACTCTTATGGAAACTGACAGGATTTCCTGAATTCTTTTAAAATTATCTAAATATTTAGATCAAAATAGAGTCTCCTTTACGGAAAGCAAGAACATTGCGAGAACAACTAGATCACTATGCTCACTATTAACTGCTGCTTGCTCAAGGAACATTTGGAGAAGTGACTGCTGCTCACTTCTTTTACCCCATTTTCGCTCGTCCTTATCCCCTCTTATTTCTTTGCAAGACATAAAGGAAGTCCTTAAGGATGGATCTGACTCTTGCTAAAGAAACGTCAGCTGCAAACAAAAGGGTCACCTCAGATTTCAACTGAAGGAATGTGTTTTAAGTACTAAGTCCTGTGCCTGCCAACAAAGCGAACTCTACTATTGCAAAAGCTATGGTAAAAAAGATTAGAGATAAAGATTATGTTGCAGTACCACAATCAAATACACAGCCTTAGCCCTCAGTCTAACATAAAGCTTCCTTCTGTGAAGAACCTCCGTTAAAACATTTCTGAACAACACCCCCATTAGACAGCACTAACCTGGTCTCCTCCATCTTTTAGCCACTGTGCAAAGACCTAATCTTCTGCAATGCAGGAGTTCTTTCACAAAGCAGGAACGCCTGGCTAGTGACTCATGTTTGTAAGGCCCCTTCTTGCTATCAGTATTGACCAAACGTGACCAAACCGAAGTGCAGTTGTTTAATCTAGAATGAAATAGCCTGATGCTGCTGCCAGAAAGTGAACTGGGAAACAACAGTTTCTTTGAAGGACTGTCAGGTTCTGAGCCTCTCTGTACATCAAAGTGAAACTGTGGTCTGTGTCCCACTTCCCCATCCTCTTCTCAGCTTCAAGGGTATTTTTTCCACCTTGAAGAAGCAGAATTGCTTGTTCTCTTTCTAAAGGGAAGAGAGATCCTTTTTATTATTTGGGAGGAAAAACGTCTGCCACACTTTCGGTCCTACCTTCTTCTCTAAATGCATACCCTTTCTCTGAGCTCTTTTGCCTTAAACAAGGCCATCTACACCTGCAGAGATGGAGAGTAAGAAGGAGGGAACATTCTTAACTGCAACCTGAAGCAAAAAAAAAAAAAAAACTAAGCAGAAATAATGATTAAAACACTGCTNCTTAGTGGACCTAAGACTTACTATTATGAAACCACTGATTTTTAGCTAGAAAATCTATTCCTAAACAGCACTTGATTCCAATTAGTTAGGTTCACAAGATAATTAACACTGTCTAAAAATATCCCAGTTTTTCCTGAGTTGGAGCCAAGTTCTTGGCTAATTTCTTGCACTTTTGCAGACTGTGAAACAGTGAAGGATGGAAGCAATAAATGATAAACTACCTCTCTGATGTAGGAATATACGAGGCACTGCACTTTCTATTTCAACATAGGAGGCCTCCCAAAAATTATCTTAAAAGTAGTGAGAATAAATCAATCTAACATCATTGGGGGTGAAATTTAAGATGTTACTGACAACTTCGCAAAGCATCACATTCACAGACCTTGAACTTGTTACCTTTAATACTCGTGTGTGCTTCAGTCTTGAGACAAAAAACAGACAAGTAACAGCTGTAATCCACCACCTGCATCTTGAGGGATAGGTACTTAAAAAGAAGTGGGGGAATGAGAAGACAGTAAGGGGCTTCCCACATGTTCTGAGGGTGCAAGCTACTTTCTTGCCTGTGATATAGTGGAAAGTGCCCAGACAGCTGCTGAAGAACTGCTGGTGATGGTGAAAGGCTATCAGGACAGTGAAGACAGCAGAATCCTGGAGTCCGGCAGAGCATGAGACCTCATTTGTCAGCTGGAACTGACAGCCATGCAAACTGTGCTCTTGGGGCCACACTATAGCTTAGTATTGCTTCTAGGCCAAACTCCTCTGGCACCTAGGAGAGCCGTTGTCGTGGATGAATACCGAAAAGGAGCATCACTGCTAAGTCGTGGAAAACGAAGGAATGAAGGTAACCCTCAGCTAGTGTTACATTAAAGAGACAGTGGCAAAGGGTGCCTCAGTGTCTGAGCCTGGTATGCTCCTTCTCAGTCCAATTTGTTGTGGTCACATTACTTCTGTTCTCATGGGTATGGACTGTGGGCACAAGGTGGGCTACTGGTCCGCCTAAAAAAAACATACGTGAGTACATCTTCGCTACTCCCGTTGCTGAAATAAAGTCACTAATGAAGACCAAGAGTCCTCGCCTTTGTGTACTCCTGTGCAGTGACCTAACCACCACCTCTGCACTGCCATTGGGACAGTTTTGTGAAGTGTTTTTGGCCAACTGGGAAGAATATGGGTGCTCACATAAGTGCCATGTTTTGGAAATGGTGTTGTATTTTATAAGGCATTGTATTTTGAATTTCCATTCAGAAATAGAAGAGAGAAAAATTTAGGTATGTGTTTTACTCCTCTACAATTCACAATGACATAAAAATTGAGTGAAGGGATTTTCAAGTGACTGCATATTTTTATCCTCATTATGTTGAGGCTTAGACTCTGAAAAGAGAGAAATTGAATATTTGCATTTCAGGTGATATTCTTTGCCAAATTGACAAGAGAAATAGGCCTAGAGGACCAGAATATTTTTTGGTATACAAACTAATGCCTCTGTGAGATAAATAATAATGGAAGTCCAAAAGAAACACCAGCTTAACTACACATAGCTATTCTGCTGTATAACCATGAGGTTTGGCAAGCATGCCTTACGTTCTTACGTTGACACCAAGACTCCTCAGAATAAGGCAACTTAGCCTCCCACTCTACTTCCTGTACTTAGAAAAACCTAGTCCTGTGAACTGAGTTACTTGAAAGAGTAACTTTTGCAGCATTTCTGCAGGCAAACCCTCTTCCACACTGTCTGCCTTGAGACCTATGGCACCTCTGTGCCACAGAGGTAAAAAAGACGCAAAAGATTCAAACTAGTTAGCTGCTGCATTTAAAGGTATTAGAGCACCTCTACACTGGCCTGGACTCACCAGAGTGAGCACACACACTGTCACTGCTGCAAGATGCACTGGGCTTGTCTCCTATGATGCTAAAGTTAACAGACTGCCATTCCCAGGCCTACATAGGCTTCATGGGATGCTCTGAGGGCAGCAGATAGGGAAAGTATGAAGTGAGGGACAGGAAAAGAAAACACAGTGAAAGGCCAACATCATCCTTCAAAGCTCCACGCATTTTTACACAGACATTAAACTCAGAATATAAATATATGCCTTTAAATTAATGTTAGAATATTCCCAGCCCATGTAGATATAGACGTTTCTGCATTACACCAGAACACTGACATTTCCTGTCGCTATCTCCATACAGTTTTTAATACTACCTATGTGTATTTCCAGATAAGAGTTTTTCTGGTGGAGCACAGTCAGAACGTAGCAAGCACTCTTCTGTCATAAAAACCATAAAAATTGGAGCTGAAGGGAAGCTTGACAAAAGTAATAGGAATGTTATACTCTGGACTATTCTGCAAAGCCCTAATCAACAAACAGGATGGAATTAATAGCAATAATCTGTGAAAAAAACCATGCAGCATTCACAGCCACAATGTAGGAAAGTTCTTGTACTTTATCTTCTGGCATTCTTGTTTGAGAAACAAACTACACGCCACAGGGAGATGGAAAAGTTTGCATGGGTATTTACTACGGCATTTACATGGGAACACCCTTTGTTTGAACTTTTTGGGCCAAAAATCCACTTATTTTTTTAGCTATCTTCAGAACGTTCCTTTTGCTCTCATGGAAGAAAACCCAGCAGAATTGCCTCACGGCCAGGAGAAGGAGCCAGATCTTAGGTTGTTTCAATAGGGTGCACCTCAGCATAAAATCAGTACAGCTGCACACAGATGAAGATTTTGCCATTCCTCTGTGCTTTACACTAATGAAAAGCTGCAACTTAGTCCTTAATTGCATTCGGTTTTGTTTCAAATCTGTCAGCTCCAAACTATAACTAAATGACATGACTACAATTAGACTATATGATTAACTATATTATGCACACTACTCGAAAAGTAATCTTTCTCAACTCCTCCAACCCACAACGATCCATTAATACTTCCCATTCTTGTGGAGGAAAATGCTCCATATTGAATACATTTCAGACTAGGGGGAAAAAATTCAACTCTTCAAACTACCTTCAGATGTCAGCCCCACTAAAACATCTGCATTGGAAGAGTGAGTTGCTGGTCTGGCTTTGTTTTGCATGGTAACAAATTAAACCCTAGGGGTTTGGTCTGAAGAGGTTCCCATTTCTGTGCAGAGTCCTGATTTCTGTTTTCATCAAAACACCAACAAAACCAGGAGAAACCAATTTCCTGTTTGATGAAACTGATCTGTGTTGCTGCTTTCTCATTCTCAAGGGACCCAGTCACTCTCCACCACACAGTCAGCACTGTTTCTGGGTGAGAAGGTTGGGCCATCTGCAGTAGATTTTGGAGTGACAGAAGAAAACAAGGCTGCTTACAAGACAGCAGACCAAACTCCTCCAATCCATTCTGGCTGTTGAGTACCTGGCAGACAGATTAAGCTTATCATAAAATGTCTGCAACCGATTTTCCCTAATTATTCTCCAAGTTGAGTGGGCTTTTGCCCCCTTTTCAATATGTTTTTTTTTCCAGCATACTCTTGTTGCTGCCCACTGCCTTTGCTGGAATGGTACCAGAATCTGAAGTACTTCTGGACCCCTGTGGCTGAAGAAACAGAGAATGTGCACAGCAGCAGGAAGCAAGGAGCATAGCTGCATAGGAGAGAGAGAGAGAGAGAGGGCTTCTTCCCTGGAAGTGACTGTGAAATGATCTGAGGAACCTGCCAGACAATTTTCCACAGTGAGCACAGAGAAGTCATCTGGACAGGACTGAACAGGAGAGGCAACAGAAAAGCCATCTCCTCCCTTCTCACTACCATCTTTCCTCTCTTATGGTGGTAGCCAAATGGACAGGAGGTAGTGGAAAGAACATCTATATTGCCTTTTGGGTAAATATCCCTGAAAGACTTTGTTTAGGTCAAAATCTTCAAACAAATTACTTATTTAGCTGTGGTGTATGACCTGATGAGATTTGTGCACCTTTGCTTCTACATTTTCTTTTCCCTCTCAGCAAACCCAGGGTAATTAAGAGATGAACATCTCTGGACACTTAGAAAATTATGCAAACAGCATTTTATACAAAATACTTGCACCATATTGGAAAAGAAGTAAACAATATTGTTTAAAATGTTGAAAGGAATAGTTCTTATTCTTACAGAGAACACACTTCCCAATATTCACTGGCCTGGGTAGAGTCAATATCACAGCATAAGTCAAGATAAGGATTTAAAAATAAAATTAAAATACTCCTACACTCCATGTTCAATTGGAAACCGATTCTGAGAGTTAAGAGTCAAATTTGTTTGACGAAGTGACAAACACACCATGTACAATCCATCAAACTCCAAGTGCAGAGACACAATGACTGCCTGATTTTGTCACATTAAGAGCGCTATGCTCCAGTCTGGTTTAATGAATCAGCTTTGACAAGACTTTGGAAGCAACTTAATGATGCCAGGAATCCCGATACCTATTCACAACCTCACAGGCACAGGCACTAAGGCTAAACCTTACGAGTTAATTGTAGCACAAATTATGTCCTGGGAATGACTCAAGTACTTCAAGGTGGTGCTCTGGAGCCTCAGAGAGCCATTAGGGACAACATAGTTAACTAAAACAAGCTCTAAGTCTCTCAACCTCTCTCCTAATTCCAATAATTAACATTCTTCACTGTATACTGCCATCTTATTTTATCCCTGATGCACTCTTTCAAGAATTTAATTTTTTTCTTCTCTAAGACAAAAGCTACTTAAAGGCTCACAGAATGCTAAGATGTCTGCTTTTAATTTGTAAGACTGGCACAAGTTCAGGAATAATACATGTGCACGTGTGTCTATGAAAACATCTTAGCTATGTGTTTCTGAAAAGGTAGTGAAGGCAAGATGACACCATGTAATCCATAGGGGTAACCAAAGAATGTTGCACTAAAACCTTTTCAATAAGGTTTTTTTCAATGGACAGTTATTCTAATAATTGCCTGGTATGATGTAAGTCCCGATCCTGAAAATGATTCTCAAATCTGCAAGATTAGTCAAAGGCTTATCAAAGGCCTACGCTAAAATGGTAAGAGCCTAAACTGTTTAAAAATCTATGACAACTGGCTGATCAATGTTTCAGGCAGGTAAGGAAGACATGTTCAGCACAAAGTTTGTAAACTAGCACTTTGCCTGGGATTGAACATCTGGAAAAGGATGTTTTCAAACTGTGCAAAATCTCAATGCAGGTAAGACAGCCTGCTTTCTATCCTGTCTAGAGACTCAAGGCAAAGCCCAGACTTAACAGTAAAGGTTTTACAGTCTTTTAACTAAAGGCTAAACCTATCTGGTGCTGTATTTATACTTCGAGCCTTCTCCATTGTGATGGCCCCTTGCAATGGTTACACTGTGGCTCAAAGACAGCTCCAGGGAGAGCCTAAGTCTGATCAGCACAGTAAGCGGGAGACTATTTCTACGTCATGTCTATTTCTATTCAGAGCATGGTTTCTGCTCCTCTCAAGCCCTCCAGATGGTTGATTTTTCTCCTCTAATTGCACATATGAACTTTGGCCAGAGGCTTTATTTTCATGACATTCTAAGGTGACCAGGACAAGTCACTTCCGGGATAGGGAAAAAAGGGTAAGGGAAAAAAGGGTAACTTGTGCATCACTTTCCAACTTTCCATCAAATTTATTTCAGAAATAGCTCTGTGCTTAATGCAAAAGAAAGAGTCTTTTTAGGCATAGAAACTTATTTTCTGAAGCCTCAGATGACATCTAGTTGGAAAGGATGAATGTTTTTCAATACTGCATACAGACATAAAATTACACCTCTGCTTTTCTGGTCTGCACATGTCAAAATTGAATCTGGGTTTTCACCTTCACCCTACAACTTCATTTTTAAAGAATTTCCTCAGAAACGGAGCAGGTATACACAGAAAACTTTTCTGTTGATGGTTATTGTTTAGTTTTAGGGTTTTCTTTCTCTGTTAACAGTTCCCTTAAAAAGCAAAGGAAACAAGCTACATGGTGCAGAGTTAGAAAAAATCTATACCAATGAAACATGATTATCGATATTAGCTATCATGTTCCTTAAAATTTTTACTTTTGCAACAGAAGATGTATATAAGTTGATACATAAGGCCTGGAGACGAGAGAAAAATAAGTCAATCAGTTCCAAGGACTTGATCCAAAACTCATAAACACTACTGGAAATAATCTTATTCACTTCAACAGTCTTATCAAAACTATGGATATGGTTAAAAAACACCAGTAGCTGCACACATCATTAATTTAGGTGAAAAAACTTGAACCAAATTGACCAAGAAAAGCTCCTTTTTTAGAATTTTGGAGGCAAAGCCATTGGTTTGATGTTAAAACTTCCACATTTCTATGATGGTTTGGAAAGCTCACTGTCTGACCCTGGAGTTTGTTAAAGAGTTTTTTTCTGATGGACTGAATGTGGGTTAAAATTCCACTTTGGAAATGATGAGGTTCCCATAATCTTAAAACAACAATCCTCCACCAAAACAAAGGAAAACCCCCAAGCAAGTCTGCATGATCTGCCCCACCTGAGTTGTGAATACTTAGATCCCAAAAGAAAGAAAATAAAATCCCAACCTCATCAGGTTTTTTTTTCTACTTACATTTATAAAATGTATACTTAAAAAAATACTGGTTTGCTATTGTCTCCCTTCAAAGGCTTCACATGAGGAAAGCAGATCATAGAGGTTGTGCAGTACCGTAAAAAACACTTCAGTAACTGACAAAACCTGTTATCTCTTCATACACACTGTGCCTTATGAACCTTTCAGTATCTCTTTGTGGGTGCAAGGTCATAAGGCTTCAAGGAACAAAGTCAGCAAATGAATCTTCCACTGGCAGAACTGCATTGTCTTCATAAAGCAGGCTGTACAGGTGGGAAACAAATTACTTTGGTGCCTGAAGCCACTTAAAATGCAAGCAAAACTACTGTAATATCATGGAAGCTAACATTCACCCTGTCAGAGTCATTCCTGCCAAAAAACCCCCTCCTGACATGAAGAATTTACTGACATCATGCTTTTAAACTACCAAACCAAAGGAAATTTTCTCTATTGTATGCTCCATTTTGAAAAATCTTACAGCATCCAAATCCTTTTTTACTCAGCCTTTGCTTTGCTTCCTATAGCAACAAGTAGGAGAATCTCTACCTGAATTTTCAAAAGCAAAGCAGGAAATACTGGGCTTTATGGGACAAATTTTTGAGAAAGCAGATTTCAATGTAAAAAATCTGGAAGAACATGTCTGCATGTACTTGTTTTCCACACAAAATATCTGTAAAAGCCACTTTCTTCAGTCTTTATGCAAACAATAATTACGCATGTTTTTACTTTCTTTTCTGCAGTCTGAAAAAGACTTTTTTAAAGATAATTAGCTTACTAGACTTCCATAGCCCTGTCTATAGCACTTGCTTTCAATATACACCTTCCTCATCTACCTGTCTTCCTGTACCCTCAGTTGAAAACCAGATTGATTTACATTTCTCTTGTACTTCACCATCACGATGTTATGATACCCTCACTAGAAAGAAACGCTCATTTACATTTCTTTTGTATTTAATCATCACGATGTTATGCTCAAATTGTTACCCATAAAGAGTCAAACAAGATTTATAAGAAAAAGAAAAAATACGCAGAATAACAATGAGGAATGTTTTTGCCAGTATTAATTAGGCATCAATTCATCGTTGCTTAGTCATGGGTATTTTGCATCCTTCCTCTTGGTTTAGATCCCTGCTTTCTTGTTTTCTCTTTTCCTTTCATGACAGCCAGTCATTTTAACACAGTATATTTACAATAGAACCTCTGTGTATTATCACAGACAAAAAGCCACTGAAGAGGCTGTAACAGAAGAAGCGTCCATGAAGGAAAAGCATTTTTTAAAATTAATAAATTAAAAAGAAAAGAGTAAAGTATACAAAGGTATCTCATCCCCCAAAAGGGCTACAGAAAAGGGTTCATGATTAGAGAGCTGTTAAGCAAGAGAGGAGTATCACTGACTGACAGGTGCTGTCCACAGAGCAAGGACTCTGCAGTCACGCTTTTCTGTCTCTACAGTAGATGAGTCCACATCCAAGTCTCTCGAAACTGCTCAAGTTTTGTAAGCATTAATTGATGCTTCATTAAGCACATAGATCCCAACCTCCTTGTCCAGCTGTAATCCAAGTTTTTCCAACTCATCTTTTTTAAAGCTTTTATTTGCTTTCTTCTTTTTGGTTATTGAGATCTGCAGGTTTATGTGGCACAAGATAACACACTAGCAGCCATTTGACATTTTCCTCACGGAGATGCTCCATTTTCAGTTTGCCGGTTTTCAATGGCTGCAGGTCTCAGAAGCTTTCATTTAGTGACAGCTAAGCTAGAACTGAAGAGTATTTTCCTGATTTAGAAATTAAAAACATTAGAACTGAAGAGCATTACTCTGATTTAGAAATGAAAAACAAAGGAGAGAAGAGTAACCAAAAAAAACTCCTGTTCAGTTTTAAGAAGAGTTTCAATAGATGAAAGCATGAAATAGCATTGCCTTGTGAGAAAGCAAGAAACTAAGTTTAAGAGCTTGAAAATCTGCAGTTCTGTGAACTAATCAAACCTTCAAGTTCAACAAATTTTACTGTGGCTGGAGACATTTTGTATGCACTCTTTTTCATGCTCCTTTCTTGCTTCCCTCCCCGTCTGTCAATTACTGGTGGAATCTCAGAGTGCTGCTGGTGGTTCTCCTCCAGATCGAAGACTGGCACCCGCTGAAGGGTATAGTTTATGTTATGGTATGTGTTATTAACTCTGGATGCCTTGGAGCTTGGAGGGATCTTGTAAGTTTAGTGACAATTTCCACATATAGTATGACAAGTTCAAGGTGGTTGGCAAATCTTCATTAAGCCACTATGTCCTACAGGGTAGCTAAAGAAACACCCCCCTAAAAGGAATATTGAGAAAGGGTGACCCAGCTTCTAGGTGGGTAGAAGCTCATATCAAAAGGAAGGGAGGAAGGACACAGCATGGCAGAAGAGATGATTAGCTTTCTTTGACTTTGGAATCATCACTGGAATTAAAGTTCTTCCTGTCTGACAAAGAAAAGAACTGCTAGTTATATATTAAACACAAAAATATTTTTTTTTCTAACTATAAAGCTATCCAACTCATGAACATCAGGTTTTGTTTTGCATTCTCAACAGGAACAATCCTGAAAATCTCATGGAAAAAAATGCTCAGCTGAAAATTGAGTCCAAAATCCAAGAAACCACAAAATGCAAATCTCCCCTGCCTTGCTGGACCTACATTCCCTTAAAGTTTAAAGTCTTTTCAGTGAATGTGTTCTGAATTAAAATTTGTAAAAAAAAGTCAAAGTTTTCACATGATTTCAGGTTTCATTGGAAAGGCTCTTTACAGATCTTATCCATGTGCTGATTTGTAGGCAAAACTGTTGCCCCAGTGGCTGTGCAGATGGTAACTGATATGCTGCATACTCCTAAATCAAAGCCTACGCAACCTATTGAATACTCCTACATATGGTGAAATTCTACACTTCAATAATTGTATCAAAGTAGTGGACCAAAAATAAACAAAAGAAGGAATAACTAGCATCGTCTACCAATATTTCATTTCCTAGCTCTGCCCCGCCAACTGCACACCATCTTCATGGATAACTTGTGCTGCAAGAAAAGGGTCCACATGTTAGATAAAAGAAACTACTGGTTTTAAGACAAGTTTCCTGTCCTCCCCAACAACTGTGGTTCTGCTTAGGAGGTAACTGATGAGATGAACATGACAGGTGTCATCTTCTTGTTGCATCATCATGAATCTGAAAGCTCATCCAACCCAAGAGACCACTTAAAAAAGCACTTTCTCAGGAGGGTCTTGCTGAAAAAAATGTGTGAAAAGTCTGTGTTAAAGACATATTCTCTAACTTCCTAAGACAGAGAAGATACAAATGGAGATCTGGACATTTGTTTTACTTTTCCATGGAACAAGCAGTTGACTTAACGACCCAACTTTTTATTGGTGGAATGGAAGACATCGTCTTATATAGTGGAAATCACAGACTGATTTTTGCTGACCTCTTTATTTTTGTTTGGTTGTCTCTAGTTTGAAACTCAACATTTGTAATCAAGGAAAGGAAGGAGAAAAAAAAGTGAAGCGTTATTGAAAAGGAGGTGTTTAGGTACTCTACAATACTTGGGATTGGTTATGATACTGCCTCTGTTCTTCCTCTTTCTCCCTTCCTTTGTCACAATTGTCACGAATGTCTCTGGCTGCATGTGGCTGCTAGTGTGGGCCAAGAAGCTTTTGTTTGGTTTGCTTTTTAAAGTACAGAACAGTCAGTCTGTTCTTCTTTCTGTGGCACATCATCAACAATATTACAAAGAACAGGAGGGGGACATTGAAGCCAATTTCTGCACTTCAGCATAAAGCATGTGGCTCCTATTTTATTTTATGGAAGCTTTCTAGAGAGTGTTTTCAGGTAATTAGGAAAGTAAAGAACTGTTACAATTTTTACATAGTTATTCTGATGCCTCACATTTAAAACCATAAACAACAGTAAGGCGGTACAATGCATAAGCGCAAAAGCATACAGAAAATAAGCATAGAAAATAAAATAGCAAAAAGAACAGATACTTTGCAGAAGAACAATCTCCCATCTTAATGAAAGCTTTTTAAAAAAAGCCTTAGTGTATTAAGTAAACATAGGCTAGTAGAGTATCTGCAAGTTTAACCAATCAAAAGCTAAAAGTAGTCCAATTAAAACTGTCACTGTAAACCTGCCAAAAGTCCTCCTGCACATTATACAGTGAAGAAAAGTTAAGATGCATTCTTAAGATTCCTTATGCTTTATAAATCCACAGCCATGCTCAGCTGGGAAACATTAAAAAAAAGGTTGGAATCCTTTTCAGAATAAATGATTTCAAAATAGCTGTTTTTCCTTTAAAGAACACACATTGCCTTTTGTTTCTGTCTGTCTTAAAGAACACCACAATAGTAGAGCAGAGCAGACATATTTTAAAGAACAGGCTTGAGTTACTCAGGTCAAATTCTCCCTAAAATATATGTATGCATCTTCAATTATCTTCACATATACAGCAGATGGCTGCAGTCATCAGCTTATTTGCAGTGTATCTCACACCAACCCCTTTAAAAATTTATTTTACAAGTACCTGCTGATGATGTCAAAACAAAACTTTCTTTTGCAGCTGTGAAGTACCCATTTAAAGAAATCAGACTTTTATCATTTTTTCTGGCACTTAAAAGGTATGCTCACCCCATCAAAAGATCCTTTCATGTAGTAAGTGTAACTCTAAAATGATACGCCCACTATCTTTAGGAATAGATCAAAACAATTTTTAATGATACAAGCTATTGATAGAGGCAGAAATGCTGCATTTACTTTGTTCAATAGGTTACTAGGGCACTTGAAGTGGATGAAGTTGACTTGAATTACAAAAGAAAATTAAGATGACAATTTGATTTTGTCTGAAACAAATGAGAATTACAACTGAAAATAAGCAAAATGGAATAGTGTATCTTCATTTAGAGTTAGTTGAGCACACAAGTAAGCTGCACTCACATAAACCAGGATTCTGATCCAATGTGCAGGTGCTGACATTGACTCTAACTACATTCCTCTATTCATCTTGCACTCAAAACCCAATGAATTCCTGCTTACTTTCTTCTCTTAATACAGAACAAAGGAAAGATATTCCAGAGGCACAAGGTGAATTACAGGATGATAACTGGCAGGAGTATAATACAACTGATCAACTTCCAACACAAACACTGGGGTATCTTAGTCCTTTCTTGCACTGGTGACAGACAAGACCTTTCCCCCATCGTGTGCTTATGTATAGTCTGGATCCCTCCGTGTATCCTTATAAACCTCCCTGTGCAGGCATACAGCCATCACAGTCACTGTTAAACCTTTTCCTGAAGGAATTCTTTAGCTTCTAGTCACAAACCTGCCTGTGTCTATTCTCTGAACAGAACTACCAACTGTCATGTTACATCAAGAGACTCTCTACATGTAATGAAAATCACATTTAAAAAAGCAGCATGGCCCTAATAAACAGCTATGATGCGTATATCCACCGTGCTTAGTTCGCACCTCATGAAGAAACATCTCATGAGAACTGTGATATGCAGAACGCAAGTGAGAATATGAGAATACAAATGAAATCAATATAAATACTGCATTTTGTTTCTAGCTGAGAAATATTTGATAAGTACTCCTTTTGTCCACCTCACAAAATAAATATAACAGAGTTCAGATATGCTCTGACAATTTTGAAACTTTTGTCCTAGAAAAATCAAGGGAGTTGGATAAAACCTGCATACCTTCTCTGAAAATAAAGAACTGTAAATTGTTGTTACTTCAACTGTAGACTTTGAATGCATTCTAGTAAAAGGACTTGTCCAAAAAACAGTAACAACAATCTTAACAGAATGTGATGACAAGTTTCTGTTTAATGACTCAAATGTCTACTTCCTCTTTAGTAACTGAAAGTCAACATGAAAGAATTAAAGAACACTTAATTGACTGTAAGTTTCACCAAGGATTTATCCTGCAAAAATCCAAATATACAGCCCCTCTCCAAACTGAAAAGTTTATGAAAGTTCAAAAAGCGATCAGCAAAATTCACGAAGAAAAAATTTGCTAAGAGCACTTGAGTGCAACAGACATCACCTCAGAGTTGGTAAACTCTACTCACAAATTGTTGGTGAGCTGCGTTTTAGGGAAGCTTTACTGTGTCAGAACATTTGCCCTATTCTTACCTCTTTCCTGTGCATCTCTTGGGGCTGCTGCTGGAGACAAGGTTCAAGGTGAGTTTGACTGCTAGAGCTATTCTATGTCTTCAGCGAGAGGAGTTTTTCAATAGCCTCAAATGCATTCTGATCCAGGTTCATAGCCATAATCCCAAATACACCTTTTCACTCTCAACTAGATTAGCCATGGTATTCAGGGCATACAGAGAAACACAAGCACTGAGACATGAGACTCACCTGTGCATTCATGTTGTAGTCCTTTCCCATAGTATCCTTTTTCACAGATGCACTCAAACTGGCCAGTGTGAGTGCCGCATTTGCAGCTTGCCATGATGTCGCAGCAGTTTTCATTTGCCTCACAGAGATATGAACAGTGCGATATATCTTCTTGGATATAGCTGCCAGAGGGCAGGTCTGAAATAGTACCAATTTATTAACAAAAAAAAAAATCCAAGCAAAAGTCCTCCCACAGCCTCACATTCTGTCATTACTGAAATGTTTCTTAAAAACTCTAGGTTCCAGTTCTAAGCAGTAGTGATGGAAGCATGAAGCTTTGAGTGTAGCCTTGCTACACTCAAAATGATAAAAAAAAAAAAAAAAAAAAAAGAAAATAAAGGAAAAGAAAAAAAGGCAAACAANCACTGAAATCCATGGTGCAAAGATCCTCAAATTTTCTCATTTGGCTTCATTTGAGTCTAATGCTGCCAGAATGCAGTCTCACTCCCAACAGAAGCTGCTGAGACAGCTTTTCCCAGCTTTAGTGGATGCCATCTTTGGCATTAGGAGAGCATTTGGTCACAGCATGTATAACCAGTTGGTTTTATTAAAAAAAATCTTTCCTTTGGCACATTCACGTAAACCAATTAAACCTTACCTGGAACAAACAAAATGACAGCAAAGCATACTACTTATGTAAAAGTAACATGCTTTTAAAAATTAAATGTAGCAAATAAATGCTAATGGCTAGTCTGACGCATGTTCTAAGCCTCAATCAAGAAGCACTGGCTTCCGAATGAAGGTCTAGTCATCTGTTCTCACTTGCTAGTCTAAACTTTCTCTATTTTTCAGGACAAACTTTTTTTTAAGAATACAGTAGATTAAAAAAGTATAAAACCACAGTCCAAACTCTCTTCCCACCCCTTGCTCTTTCCAGTTTTACTGACTGTATAAGGTCATAAACATAAATTGTATTTACTCTTATACACAGCAATTTAAATCAGTTCTGAACAGGCTAGCTCTTCTTGCCGTGTAGAACACCAAGAGGTACTAAGGCTAGTCCTGATGTGTGTACCAGATACCACTTTTGGACAACCATTATCTGACCGCAAGGTTCATCTATTCAAGTGAAAGTTAAACTGAGCCAAGACCATAGCCTGTTCTTCATGGACAAAATGAAGAGTTGAATGGATGTAAGTATGTATACACCAAGGAGGCGAATTTGGCTCACATTTTGTTGATGATGAGTAAATCAAACAAACAGTTTATCCTCTTAACTGAGGAACAAACACCTCTGCTAGAAAGTTAAGAGGAAAAATGAAAATAAAAATAAAAATAAAATAAAATAAAATAAAATAAAGGAATCAACACTACATGAAATGTAATAACAAGACAGTTCTGGAGATCTTTCTATTCAGACCCCTCTGCTCTCTGTAGACTTCTGATGTTAGTACATTAATACCTTCATGAAGAGCCCTGCGTGCCAGAGCTTCAAACTCAGTAAAACTGTGAAGAAGGTAACAGTGATCTTCTTTTGGATGGGATGCCATGTCATTCAGTTCTCGGATATTCCCCTGCCATATCCCGAAGGTGAAGATCTCCACTCCAAATTCACGCAAGGATGCTGCAATGGGTCTTGGGTCTCCCCCATTGGAATATCCATCAGTAATGAGAAATATCACCTTTGTGGCATTTCCACGGGCATGCCGTAATATTTGCTGGAAGAGAAAATGAAATTGCACGTCATCAAAGGGTTAGCAGGGTTGATCTGTACAACTTCTTCCATGATATGGCTCCTTTTATTTGAATTACACAGCTAGATGAAGTCCTTGCTATAATGAAGATCAACCATCTGCAAGTAGAGCCTGTGGTTGGACAAGGCCAAACACTGATTCACACTTCAGAAGGTCACAGTCTGCACAACCACAGGAATCATGACATGATCTGAAGTAAGACACTTTTCACACTGTCTGATAAAGTCACCCATGCATCAGACAGCAATGAGCCTAACCAGTGCTTTAGCAGCTTCGTTCAGACTGCAATTTGAATAGAAAATCTAGTGCACGACCCACGGGACCAAAGTTCAGATGCTGCCAACTGTCTGTCCTGGCAGTGGTGTGGATGCATATCAGCTTCCAGTTTGGTCCATGTTGCTTTTCTGTTCAGCACATGAATACCATTTGATCCCAAACTTCCTTAATCATTCAGGTAGGTGAAAACTCACCAACCCCCACCATGAAAATGTGCTGCAAATGTCCCACAAATGGTGGCACACCCATTCTCATTATCACGGCTTTCAGGATGTTATTTATGGGCAAATCCTCTCCAGTTTGTAAGGGGTAATGAAGAACAAAAAGTATATTATTAGGGATTATTTTGCTCAAAAAAATCCACAGATCTATTGGAAAAATTGTTAGTCTTCTCCCAACAAGCATTTGGATTGTTGTTTATTTCAACCCCAGCATAGCATTCCTCATTTGACCCTGTTGAATAGCACTTTTCTGCCTTAGAACAGTTCGCCAAGATCACTTTAGCTTGTCTGTCATGGCCTCAAAAACTGCCCATAGTTCCTTCTACCCTGCTGCCACCTGCAGATTTAAGGATCATTCCTTCTAATACTTCACACACAGAATTTGTGACAATACTCAGTAGTGCCTGAGTGAGGGCATGCCCCACAGGTTCCTGCCCATTTCATCTTTCCAGTCTGACAGTGCACTAGTGCTAATTACTCTCCAAGTATGTTTGCTCTTGGATGACAGGCAGAGCAGATGGAATATGTGATGTTAATGTGCTATGGACTAGAAACTACCCCATGGTGTGGCATAATTAGCCACAGTCTGTCAGAGCGTGAGTAAATATGGGACCACCACCAATCTCCTCTTGGTGGACAGGTGCTGTCTGCAGTCCTAAGGCAAGGAATTGTGAAGGTGTACTTTCTCCTTTCCCTGTGAACTTAAGTAGAAGGAATTAGATGCAGATTTTCAACTTGATAATATGCAAATTACTACCATGTTTATTTCAATAATTGTACCATGCTACAACAGACTACATTTGACAGACCTCTGAATGATACTCCAAAAATCATGTCATTGTTTGATGAGTAGTAAATGTATTTAAGCCACCCTTAACAAACAGGAATTCCAAAAACTGAGATGAACTGAGTTCAGTAGTTTTATTACAAAATCTTAAAGTAAGACTTATAAAGTAAAATTATTTGGCTTTCAGCTTAATGAAAAGCTTAAAAGTAAGGCCAGTCCACAGAACCTGCAGAGATTTCATAACCTTTCTCAGTAAGCCAGGCCACATTTCAGGACAATTTGATTTTGATTGGCAATTCATTGTTTCAGGTAGGTAATAAACAAAATCAAGCGCACACACCATAAATCAAAGCACAGACCACTGGCACCGTAGTTTGAAAGACTGCCAAGCAATGTATTGCTGTTGGGCTTGATTTTATTATTACTTGTATGCAAAACCCAAAGGGAGTGAAACCAAATTCTCTTGCAGACACAAATACCCTTCATAAACCAAACCTATTGTTCCTCGTGTTGCTTAAGTGGAAAACCAGAATGAAGTGAAAAAGCAGAATTATGTGGAAAACTAGAATGAAAAGAATCTGGAAGATAAAGACAAGGCAAAGGACAATACGAAGACAGTAGGAAAAAATACAATGCCTCATTTCAAAATGCATTCTGAAATGGATGCTCTAAGACAAGTGGTATTGCAGGCAGAGGGTAGTGCTATTTATGATTAATGCATAAAATGAACATATTTAGCATTAACTGTGCTATTTTAAAATTGAATGTAAGCAACTTAAACTTCTATCCAACTTTTAAAGTATTCAGGCTGAAATTTTCCACTCAGGATGTTTGTCTCAAGCTGTTTCAGTGAAAATGGCTATTTCGGAAAACACGATGAGGAAAAACATATGTTCCATCCATACTTATCTGTTTCTTGCAACCATAGCACCTCTGCACTTTGCAGAAGGACTTCCAATCTGCAAGTCACGTTTGTATTAAAGGTGGAAAAATAGACGCCAAATATATTCAAGTTGTGGAACTCAGGTAATGGAGGAAGAAACCACAACTTGCACAGGGGTAAGAGACATAATGGAGATTGTCAGTGCAATTCTCTGGAGATCCCACCTGCACACAGCTTGCTCTTCCAGAGTAAGATTTCAACTCACTATTATGTCACAACGTGTACAGAAGGGGGAACAAAGCTTAATTTTGGCAGGACGTGGCTTTGCAATTTCACTAATATCCTTTCAGCACTGTTTCCCTCTGCGTGTAGCATAAAGCTGCACAAACTTTGCAGATGAAGGTAGTGGACGGCATTAAACATTGCCCAAGTTTTTCAGCAAGTGATACTCACAACAGGTAGCAATCAAACCTCTGTATTTTCCCCAAATACAGGGACATGTCTGCATGGCCAATGAACAAACTAGCTTGATCCCCAGAAGTCCAGCCAGCCAACATGGACCTCAGAAAGGACTATTTAATTCTGATTAGTAAATTAGCAGGGATCTCCGCTTTACAAAACTAGACTGCTACCAATGCCCTCTGAAACTGCTGTGCAGAGTACACCAACCTTCCATGTATTTCCAAGAAAGGTTCCCTGGCTGTTCATCCTGTGAACAATAGCTTTCCAAGCCCTCTTAAAAAACGGGGGTCATCAATTACAGTAAGTGGGGAAACATCAGGAAAAGACCACTTTTTGAGGGGCAAATGTCCCTTAGCTACACAAGCCTGAGATAAGGCAAGCAGCCAAAAGCTCTTCTATCCTCTGCGTCTGAAAGGGTCAACCTCCTCTTTGGGGCAGCACTTCTGTCACACACAGACACATACTGAGCTAACAGGTGAGAGAGCACGAAACTGTCTTCCTGCTACCTGACGAACTTTAATATTCAGGCACCAATGGATCTGAGTAGAGAAGCAGAAAGATGAGCAGACAGGATTGCTACATATTGCCCCTAGAAATCAAAACAAAACAATGCCACTGAACAGCTTGGCCCTCAAGTCTTGCAGCTGTAACCCTAGAGACAGAAACCCTGCTGTATAACAGCAGAGGAAAAGAACAAGGGAAAGAAAGAAACATTCAACATTTGAGGGGGAAAAAAAAAGAGACATAAGTCTATTTTAAAATCATCTATGTATGTCTGGTGGTCCAGTTAGTGTTTTGTTTCTTTCTGTGAAAGCATAGTGACATATGGGATAGGCCACCACCGGGAGCTGCTGACAGTCCAAGTTACAGTCTGCATTGCTCTGCCTCTTCTCTCCAATTATTTGTGTGACATTTCACATCATTTTTATTTCCTTTAACCCTGTTTCACACTCCTCTATTCCAAGACACCTCTCTCCTTCCCTCTTTAGAAAGTCCTTCTGAAAGCTGGTTTTTTTCCCCAACAGAAATTTCGTATATTTTAAAACATTTGTTCACTTAACCCCTAAACTTGTAAGCACACAGAGGTGGTTCCATGTATTTAACCAGTCTCCATCGTCTTCATGGACTGTATCTACGTAAAGATTACTTTTTTTCATGACAAGGCTCTGCAGTCATCTCATAAATGGTCAGGTTCTTCAATAAATAAAGCTTAAAAGCCCACTAAACAGTACTCAAAAGTTAAAAGAATCCTGAGAACCTGTTTCTTTGGTATGAATATCCACATCTGCTTCTGATTTCACCATCAAATGAACTAAGCACCAGCCATAACTCAAAATAAGGTGCTGAATGACCTGTTTAATTGAGAACATAAGCCATTTGATCACTACTATAAATTAATAATAATGAGTAAGTACAAACAAAACAAAACAATTAATGCTCTTCATGATTGCAAAGTAATGCATGGGGCCACTAGAAACACCTCGTCTTTGACCGTTTCAGCACCTATTTTCTTGTCTACACTTCTTTCACAAAAGTGATAGATCAGTCAGTTTCAGCAATGCTTCCAGATCTTAAACAAAACATTCTTTTCACATTAGGGAAAAGTTATTACCATCTGTATTGTATTCAGTCTCTGTTCAGTGTGTACAAATATCTGGCAGACTCACCATTTTCTTTGTGCCAATAACAGTTCTTAAGAATTAAAAAATGAAGTCTTGTGCAACAAAAAAGTTGTCGTACAAAATCCTCCTCTAGAAATTCACTACTGCAAGGCAAAATGAAATCCTATCAGTATCACAAAAACAGCTAAACCTCTAACTTCTGTGTTTTTAATTTTAATATAGAATTTGTAATACAAAATCAAGGGATGAGTAGCATCCAAGACCAAAGACTTCTTCAGCCATTTGACAGCCACAGCAATGATGATGTCAAAGGTTCTTTGTTACTGCCTTGATTACATGTTCTGCATCTAATCCATAAACATTTGATCTTGGGCCTAATCTCTGTCCTTACTCAGTGTTTTGCTTTTAAAGAAGATTTTGACCATACCAAATTGGCTATTAGTATATCTGTCTAAAGGGAAACAAACTGAAATGGGTTAATCTGTCTCACTTACAAACTAACCCTTAGATAACATCAGACAGCCCCAGGATCCTTGCCAGGAGAAGCTTGCCTTAAAAGGTTTAAGTTGGAACCCAGCTTTCAAAATAACATTATCCACTCATTCATCACAAAAATTACACTGCTACTTGTATACCTTGTAGGGAATACACTATCTAAGGGCTACAAAGGCAATGTTATTTGTCACAGGTCGGGGAGAACCATCCCTGCACCTCAGAAGTGAAACAGAAAGCCCTCCATTAAAGAGCTATTCAGCTCGGCTATAACAGTAGACCACTTACACTGAATTTGTTGTCACCCTAGGAATTTCGTAAGACCTACACACCATGGGATGAGTTCTGAATAGAACAAGATGATTCTTTCTCCCCGAGGATCACTTATTCCCTATAAAATAAATATTTCCCATTTTACAATATTACAGAATTAATAAAACTATACAACTATTAATTTTATATTAAAATAAATAAATTATACTTTATTACAGAAAACACTGCACAGATATGTCCTATATATTCAGCAGAATATTAAAACAGTACGTCTTCATTTCTCATGGATGGCTTCAGAAGGAGATCTGCATGTCATTAACAAAGGGAAATGGCAATGCTAAATCCTTCTGCGAAGCTCACCCTTTGTTTCAAGGTTCCTTTGCTTTCATCCTTCCTGCAAGTAAAAAAGTCCAAATCTGGCAGGAAATTTTATGTAAATACATATTCTAGAAAGAAAAAAAAATCAGTACTGGGATCAACCATAGCTTTTGGTGGAGGTGAGACATCTTATCACTGAAACCTGAGCAATCCTAAGGAAGTTGGTGATCTCACATGAATAATGCAAAGCTAGGGGGTGACAAATATTGTTCTCCTTAATCATGATACAAATGTTGCTATTCCTCTACATAAAAGAGCTGGCTACACGTTCTCTGGCCCTTCTCTAAACCAGAAACCTTTTCTTTTGGTCACTGAACACTCCTACTGCTCCACTCAAATAAATCTTATCTCCTCTTTCAGTTTCATTGCCCCTTTCAGGAGAGGAACTAAAAGATATTCCACAGTTAGAGGTGTTGGTTTCCAGTTGTTACCTTTCACCACCTTCTTCTGCACTGCTACACAAGCTTTAGGGAATGAGCTGTTACCTATATATAGAAGAAATTAACTAATATAGAAGCTTTCCTTGAATATGCTCCTAGCAGGAAATCTACTCATAATTCAGGGAAAAGATATCTCTATAGGATTAATCTGGATATTTAAATAGTGCTACAAGTAATAGGCTGTTGAAGATAGCTGAAAATAAATTTTTTAAAAAAAAGAAAAAAAGGTTATTTAAAATACAGTGATTTCATGCTGGTCTAGTCTTGTATTACAACGATGTTCACCTCAGTTAAATAATGTACTAGTTCTACTGATTATTTTCTTATGATTAATTTATGCAACAATGTCATCAAAATCATGTCCTTAATCTATGCATGTATCTTTTCATCTTTCCTATCCTTCTCATTCCCTTCATCTTCAGCCTTCATCTCTTCTTTGCACAGTGTCACCCTCTCTGCATGTAGTCATCTTCCACTTGTCTTTTATCCTTTTCCAACTTACTTGTGTTTTTTGCATAATTTAGAATGAACTTTCCAGCCTTCTGAGAATATCAAAGTGCAAGAATCCTAACTAAGTTGGGTTTTTTTGCTTAGCCACAACATTTACCTACCAAGCATGTCTAAGTAACTGGCAGGTATGACCTGAGTAAGTCTCACACCCGAGTCAGACATCCTCACTCTTTGGATCAAACCACACAGGTAAAAAAGTCAGGCATGCTTATAGCAAGGAAATGTAAGGACATGTCATCTGAGGAAAGACTGACAGAACTACTATTGTTCAGCCTGGAGAAAAGAAGACTTGAGATCTGTGTATATAAACTCTTATCCACGTATATAAAAGGGGGGGGAGGGGGGGGCCAGGGGGAGAGGGTGGTTAAGAAGGTGGACCCAAACTCTTCTAATTGGTAGCATAAGGCAAGAAGCACAACTGAAATACAGTTTGTATACACACTGAAATACACTTAAGCAGAGGAAATAACATTTAACTAAAAGGGTGATCAACTATTGAAATAGGTTTCCCAGAGAGGTTGTAGGATCTCCATCCTTGGCAATATTCAAAACCCAACCAGACAGAGTCCTACGCAACCTGGTCTTGTAGACTCCACTCTGAGCAGGGGGGTTGGACTAGATGGGCTCCAGAGGTCCCTTCCAACCACAATTCAGTGGTTCTATGGCTTTGTGATATGGGAGGAACATATTTGACTTCCAATTCTTAGCATTTATTATTAACCTGACTTTTTCCCCTCTTTCTACAGCACGGATTCTGCCTGTAATGTGTGTGTTACGTTTTCAATTCTTCGAGTACCATTGCACAGTTAAAAACTGCCGTTTTACACATATTGTACAGTTTGAAAAATGAGTAAACCATTCTTACCTCAGAGAGCAAAGCTATGCACTCCAAGTCTAAGGCAATCATCTTCACATTGCATAAAGACTGTTTCTTCCCCCTGCTAGCCCCCATGAAAAAAACCCAAACCACCACTGCCTTTGCAACGACAGGAGCTATTACAGAGAATTTTGACCTACACACTTGTTTCACACAAGTGCTAGGACTGTTGGATCTGGTGACTTGAAATTGGGTGGCTTGCAGTTTTGAGCTCTGAATTAGAACGAACAGAATGTACCTAGCTTCCAGGAAACAACTAACATACATATCCTTAATATTCCATCACTCTGAGGTCTTCTAAATGGGACACTAAAAGACAAGGCCTCAGCTTTGAGGAACCAGGCATTTCCTCAGCTCTTGGTGCTGTACAACCTTTTAACAAGTTTATCAGGCCTTTGAAAAGTTGCTGAGGGCCTTATATGCTGCTATGCTATATAGTGCTATAGTCAAAAAACTGTCTTGCTAATAGATCTCAGTTTGATTTGAAAAATGAAAAATCCTAGCTTTCTTCGGGCATGAGCAATTTCCATCATTAATATAACCAAGATGTTACTTGATTTCTCTAGTACTGCTCTGGTCTTTTACTAGCAATAAAAAAGGGACTCCAAAATATTTTACTGAATATGTAATTAATCTTCATGTATTTTCAGACCAAGCATTTACCCACTATTGACTACTGCATCTGCCAAACATTCGTTTCTTTTGTGTTAAACATTCACTACTTTAAAAAAAGGCAGGAAAAAAAAGTAGAACAGAATAATTCATTCCAAAAGGACAGACACAATTCATGACCTGGCCCATCTACTGCCAGCTGTCACTGCTCAATTATCTTCTAAATATCTTCTGAATTGAGCAACATGAACCCACAGTTATCACTGATAAGAGCTGTCCCAGCCCAAGTGGGTGTGGGGGAGTATTTGGGAGAGAAATAGGACAGACAATTGGACTCCTTGCTTCACTGTTTATACTGCATATGCTCAGCAGAGCGCTACAGCTCTGAACGCTAACACTTTTCACAGGCTGTCTCTCCGATTCAAGGAGGTTCTTCATCTTCCTGGTTCAGGTTACCGGAGAGACCCTGAATGAGAGGGAACATCATAATTTTAACAGGAGTTTTTGTTTTGAATTGTCTTAACATCATAGAGAATTAAGTAGCTCAAAGATTTGAACAGGCTCCTGGTCGCCCATAGAGCCTACCTGCTGCTAAAGGCAATAGTGCTTTGAGTTTCTGCACCTAGGACAGTCAGCAAATTCTGAGCACCACAAACATTCCACCTCACCTGCAAAATCTAACTTTCAAATTCCAGTAACAAGTGGAACTGGAGGACAAAGGCTAAAAATGTGTCACAGAATATTTCAAATATATTACATACAGAATATTAATGCCGAGGTTCGTGTCAGGAAATACTGCTAAATAAAATGTATTTTGCTGGCAAGGCCTCTCGGAAGTCTAGGAAATGAATTAAGAAAAACCCAAATTCTTTTGTCCTACCTTCTCCAAATTTTAATGCCTGGAATTTATTTCTTACTCTCAGAACAAATCACTCAGTAGCTTTTCTGGTTTGTCTTTGTATGTCTGGAGCAAAGCATATGGTAAGACTCATTTCTCTGTGAAGGTGCTAACTCTAAAGGAACCGGGGATCAGAGAGTACTTACTGTCAGACCCCTCTAGCAAAGGCTCTGAGACAAGAGGACAAAAAATGGTTTTCTCAGGAAAAGTAATCTCTATTCCTGAAACATTTATGAAAACATCGTCCAGATACCATAGTGATAAAAGGTTTCATTCACTGTGCTGTTCTGCTATTGTATCAGTGAGATTTATGTTAATTCCTGCAGCAACGTCTCATGTTTCTCACCTTTCCTCTGCCTCTTTATGTTACACTAGGAAACGGCTAAAAGGTTTGTGGTATTATGCTATAAATAAAGACTGTGCCTTCTTATGGAGGCCTGTCTTGGCAGACGTGCTACACAGTGGATGCTGGCACACCTCTCTCTCTTTGCATCCCCAAACTTCCTCTCCCTGCTTCACATGTGGCTGTTTGACAGAACGAAGTTCAGGAAGGCCAGTGTACACTATGCAGTGCAGATCCTTCCAGGAAGGAACATCCAACTCAGCTCTCAGAGCTAGAAGTTATGAAAAATGTCAGACGTGCTCTGATCATATGACCTTGTAAGGCTTAGGATTAGACCAGCTTCCTGTAGCCCAGGGAAATGGGCTGAAATAGGTACATGATGGCAAGACAAGGAACAACTACCCAGTAACACGAGTCTCCTTGCTGGTAGTGCCTAACACAGCAATGAGAGACACAGAACACCCTTCTTTGTGCCGAAAGGAGCATGTTCTCCTCTGGCTGCCCCCTTTGCTCCAGAAAGTTATAGTTCTTTGTTGTTGTCTTTTTATGCTTAGCACATAACAACAACACAAGAACAACAGCGAGATGAGAATATGTTAACACCAGTGGAATGGATCAAAATGAAAGGGTCTTTCATACAAATGAAAAACAGACTTCAGATGACTAATTTGCAAAACTTCAGTAAAATCCATGCCATTGCTAAAATATACTGGCTATTTGCACAGTTCCTTGGAATCTGTCTTTAAACACTGTAACAGTTTTTCTGCTTCTGAAAGGCCCCCAAAGCACAGGTGGCACCTCCCATTCGAAGCAGATGGGAAAGTCAGAAAATGTCAGCTCATCATTATATCATTCAACTATACCCCACACAGCATCACCGACAGGCATTTTTTATGGGTGGAATTCATAAAGCACTCCATGCAGTTAGGCGAGGGATCAAACAGTATACCCATAATGAAGATTTCAGCCTTAAAACTTCATGAAGGACATTCAGAAAACAGAGACAGTCAACTGGAAACTAATAAAACGCAACGCACTTTCTGTGGAACTTCGAGATTTTCACAGAGACCATGATTTAGCATGTCTTCAAAGTTCTTCTTTCTGCTGTCTAGAACCAAAAACGCCTTTGAATATTGCTGATCACACTTATAGCGGTGCAATGAGCAATAAACAATATGCTATATTGAGCATCTCAAACATTAAAGATCAAAAAGAGAACTGTAACTTCAAGTTCTTCCGTGGGCTCACTTACCATTCTCTGAGCCACCAAGTTGCATGAGCAAACTGCTTGGCCAGGAGATGTGCAAAAGTGTAAGAACAGATGGTAACTTGAATGCCTTTGACCCAGGTTTTAGTAAGCCATAAACTTTGCATGAACGCATTGTAAACCAGACCATCTGATAACAATTCTTTTTATACAATGTTTTGCATTGCTATTACTTATCCCTAGTACTTTTTGCCTTTTTTTGATCAGAACTACCAAGTGTATTGCTTCTAGGGATACAGGAGAAAAAAGAACATGGAGAATAAGGGAGAGGAAGCACGCATTTAGTTCAGGGTCTAGAGTTAGGCAGTGTATCTCTGCATCTGCAGCTTCCTACACATTCAATGGAGAGGAAGACACTGGAATAAAGGGCTTCAGCACATCTAACACAGAACTGCCATACTGCACGTGGGGACGACCCTACCAGTGATCTCTACTGGGATACAAACTCCCAGGATGAGGCACTTCAGTCTGTGCCTGAAGCCAGGCTATCTTTCTTCCGTACCTTGCACTAATGAACTCAGTGTGCTTCATTGAACTGACGAGGCAAAAGGGTACATAGCTGTATCCTTCAGTACTTCTTGTAATACATGTATTTTAGCATTTTAAAAACAAATTACACTGAAGTTAAAGGGAAGATAATAAATAGCTAATCTGCTAAATACCAGTCTTCCAAATCACACACTTCTGCTTAGACCAAAATGCAGGACACAATTCTGGGAGCACAAACAGACCAATATCCAATGAACAGATTTTCAACCAAAGAAAATCTTAACTCTGCTTAGCCCCATATATGATGCTAAACAGAGCAATTTTTGCCTGTCCCGGCCAAAAAGCCAGAGAAAAAATGAACTGCTTAATATCTTCTTCAGGTAGCCCCATTTCAGGCTAGGTCTAAAGACAATGAACAATGTGCAGATGTGAATCTTGCCTCTGACCCTGCTGCACAAATCTTGTGAGCAAGTTCTATGCAAGTCTGCAGCATGCAGGACAAGTACTTTTCACAAACACTACACTGATTAAAAGTGGTGATTTGGAGCTGACACTAATGATGGCTGACAGGAACTGCACTCTCAATTTGCTCAGTAATCGTTAATGACCAGCTCTGCAATTTCAAAGGTGACCACAGAGGTAAACCAGATTGACTTCAGTTTTTTTCACCATAATCTTTAATACAGACCCCAAGACTGTATCAGAACTTAGAGAGGCCCACTGCTGCCAACTAGTCAGTTAGCTCTAACTGACCTATGCCATCATCAGTTATTTAGAGCACAATGCCAGAGATAGGCTAGAATCTGCTGCTCTCTCATTATAAGCTGCTGATTTTGCAGAGGTCATCAGAATAAAAAGCCATAAACACATTCTTGATAAACAGACAACATACACAACACTAAATGCTCATCTTCTCAGTAAGAGGGTACTATTTTTTTCAAATAAAAAAATTTAAACCACTTACATGGTAAGAAAAGATTTTCAATTTCCTTTGCTTCAACTATTTTTTGTTTTAAAAAGGCCAATTATCCTAGTGGGTAACAATGCTGAATCTTCTACTTTCACGCTTTTGACATAGAGAAGAAACAAAGCCACCATTACTTATTTAAACAAGCATTAAATAAGCATTAGAACTGTTTATCCTAAATTGATATGTGCTTACATTCTTTTCAGGGACATTTTTTTCATGTTTGTTAATTGGACAACAACAGAACACGGAATTTGACATGCTGGTTGGCCATTCATCATGCTCCCTCAAAATCAGGCTAGATACAAAAGCCAAATTTTAAAGACCAGATAGTCAGAAAATGTCAGCTGATTCTGTAGGTGCTGTGACAGACCTTCCACTTACATACACCACTGACTTCTATGGAGTGAAGATGAATTACAAAAGCAAAAAGCTCACCTTCTAATGCAACAATTATTATGATAACACAGAGCAAATCCCAAAGCCTCCCTCAGCTACTGCGTTGCCAAGTTGTTTAGAACAATTGACTTGTCCAGTTAAGGCTGCCTCTGACTTCAGCTCGAGAGCAATGCACACCTTTACCTTCCAAGTGCGGTTTCCCATTTTACTTCCACTGGAAGACAGAAACAAGCCTGCCTTCTTAGAAGCTACTATTATTATTTTGTCAAGAGGGTGCCACATAGAGTAGTTTAAATAATTTGTATTTTCATCCTTTTTAGCCCACAACAATCAGTGCAGCTTCAGGATGTTTAAACCGTCCATCAGTAAAGATGTCACATATGTAACTGTGACTCTTGGGTGCTAAGACAAGAACATGCCATTAAACTTCCACTGCTGTATGACGATTCCTCATTTCTATTTCATGACAGATCCAGCAACAAATGCACATTCCTCCCACGAGGTGCAATGGGTGCTGTTAGCAGTGGCTATCTCTCAGGATCAGAAGCTCCAATCCAGGTGCCTACAGCTGCGGAATTCAGCACTTCACACTATTGAGCTCTTTGGGCTTTAGATGCATTCCTTAATCAGCAGCAGCAACACTTGCTCAAACCTGTTTGTACCTTCTTCAGTCCTGCTTCAGTTCTTCCTCACTGTCACAACAGCTCTGCAGCTTTCCATAATGCAGTAAGAAATCTGCTTAATATAAACTGCATGTAGTTTGTGCTGTCCCACCAACTCACTATGTGAAAAACTTAAGCCAAAGAGTTTTGAATGAGCTTAGTTTCTTCCCCTTTCTTAGACTGTTTACGTGTGCCTTAAAAGAAAGACTGCTGAACACGAGCAACAGCTAATACCTCTAAGTAACTGCTATTACAGATACGTTGTGATGCTAAGTATGTTTTATATAACTCAACATCTGTTCTTCCTAAATTCATAGAATCATAGAACAGTTTGGCTTGGAAGTGACGTTAAAGATCATCTAGTTCCAACCCCCCAGATGCACAATCTAAACACAGGCCAAAAGTCTCAAGCCACATATGTTAATGTCCTTTGAGGGATGTTTTGTGGATCTTAAACCAAATTCTGAACAACTTCACGCCTTAACTCTTTCGCTATTTTAAAATTAACTACTGTAGATACCATAAAAGACACTTAAACCATGCATGATTTCGCTGCATGGAAGATACCATCAAATAAGTTGTCATTCTTATCCATGCTACAGGTTTCAGCCATAAGATGAGAACTGTAGGATCTTCTATTTCACTGTCAGTGAACAGTGCTAACATCTTGGGAATCCAAGACACAGGAAAAAGTATGTGCAACAAAGCTGTTACGTTCCCTGACCTCATGAAGCAGACCTTGATATATCTTGTGTTATGATCAAAGTGGTTTACAGCTGTCATCTAGTTCTAGAAGCAGAACATAGGGGTTTTGACTGGTACCTTCTAAAGGTCCAGATTTGGTACCCAGTTTCCTACTGTTCTCTCTACTCCTGTGTCATATACTAACAAGTAAAGTGAAGACCACAGACTTCTTATGACCTGAAATTATGAATAGCAGTAGTCAAATTAAAAAAAAAAATTAAAAAAAAAGTTATAGCTGCTGGAAGGTTAGCCTGGGGGCCATAAAACTTTACTAGTGAGCAGGAAGGTGCAAGTAGTATTTCTTACAGATGTTAAAAACTACATTTTGGTGAAAGTAAACTTATATTTGAAAACATTCTAGTACATATGTAATGAGCTCAACAGTGATAAAGTCTAAATAAAAATGACCCTGAAATGTTATTAAACCTGACTGTCAGAATCCAAGCTTGAAAAAATTTCCTTCACTGCAGGTTTTTAACTAGCAAGCATGACTAACTCATCATCAAATTCCTGCAATCTGATGCAGGTTTCTGGGAGATGTAGTTGCAACAGATTTCCCTCCTGAAACATAGGGCAAAGTGGTTTGGTCCTTTTTTTTTTTTTCCCTCAAACCTGCAATTAAGTCCTGACTCTGGAGTTCTGGGAAAAAGACCTTGGCAACAGAAACTCTGTGACACCTTGATCACTGAGAGAAGTGACAAAAACACTTGGCTTTTTTACATCAGCAAATGTATCTTACACTTGCTAGCTCAAATGTAGCATGAAATCCCAAACAGGGCTGCAAAATCGAACCTTGATAGCAGTTCAGCCTTCCTCATCAGGGTGCTGTCTCTCGCTGCTGTCTCTTGTGGTACATCTTTCATATTTGTGTGTACCTCATGTATCTTTAATCTGCTCGGTGGGAATGTCAAAGTGTGGTCCACGTGGCTAAGGTAAGCATGGACAGCTTTGAGAAAACACAGAAACTCCACAATAAACTTTTCTGTGAAGCACCTTTGGAGAGGATGCAGAGCTTCAGAGGCAAGGAGAACTCCCTTATTTTTTGAAAGACGGACATTACATGGATGTGCAACAGCTTGTCAAACTGAGTAGCTCTGCTTTTAGGATAATGTTAAATGAAGGGTTTTTCTGCCACAGGTTCTGAGACAGTAACTGCTAAGTAAATCTTGCTCCTGTTCGCTGGTGTTCCCAGGTCAGCCACTGACTGGCCTGATGACCTTGCAGAATTCACTTATCGCCCTGCCTCCGTAGTTTCCATAGAACTGTCACAGACTGGAATTAATCACTCTGAGACCTACCAATGAAGAGTGCTGCATGACGACTTAAGTGCTGGGATTATTCTAACAATGCACTTTCCTTCATTTTCTGTTACTACAACACATAACTGATACTATTTTGGGGAGTTTGTCATGCTTTGCAAACACTTTTGGTTTTGGAAAAGAAGCAGAGAATTTTGGTTAGAAGCAGAAGAAACCTCACATTAAAGTGTAAGAAGAAAAAAGAGACATTTTAGTTAAGTGAAAGAACAAATAATTACAGTTGTACCAAAAGACAGTTAAAAACAAAAAACAGCAGTGTAAGAGTCCAGAGGGAACAACAATTTTGTTATACTTAAAATACTTCTCCAGATTTATTCCAATAGTAGTATTTTAGAACAGTAATTTTCTTAGGAGTCCCTAGAAAGGAGAGTATTCCCTGAAGCTGTAATTTGTCTCACATAAAGAAGACGTCTGAACAAAACCACAGTACAGTATCTTTAACCAAGCGCCAGCAAGCGGCTCGGAATTTAATCTTGTCATTCTATTGCAATTCTCCCTGCCACCATACGAATATTTTTCTTCCTACATTCTTATGAGACCACAGTGTAAAATGACAGTGATGATGTTGTAGCCACAAGGTTTAGCTGAGCTCATAAAACTGTAGGTTTCTGAAGGGAATTTTTGTTTATTCCATTTCAAAGGTATGATTAGTCAAGACTCTGTATCAAGAAAACAGATGGTATTTCTTAAGCTTGTGTTTTGTTTGTAATGGTTATTTTTAACTCATGTAATTAACTTTTTCACACAGCACCCTTGGGATGGGTCTATATTGAAACCTGACTTCACAGTGGAAGATCTAACATAGGGATGTGTTTTCCTAAAGGAGGTTTTCCATGTGCAACTCTGGGCACATTAGAAAATGGTCTTCCTTTCTCCTGCCAAATGTGAAGAAGAGAATAATCTTTGCCAATTTCATATGCCCAGCATTGATACACCTCCTGCAGTCTCACTCATTTTTTTTCTTACAATCTCACTCCGAACGAGGGCATGTAAGATATTTCAAGGTAATTTCACCCAATGCTCAGCTACAGGACACTAGCAGAAATTAGACACAAAAATAACAGAAAACTAGAAGAGTTTTGGGAATGCTCCTGCACAGAGAGGCCAATTGGCAAGGAGCAGCCCAGTCTAGCCTCATAAGCTTCCAGAGCAGACTGGGTGTCTACAAGCCATCTACTGGGAAACCTCTGCAGCATGCCCAAGTGCCAACATATGCCCAGGAGGTGCCTAGACCAAATTTGTGCCATGGCACTGTGTAACAACGTAACGCCACAGATGATCGTGTTCCAGTGTCTGGAAATGTTCCTGGACATGTTCCTATTTATTGGTATACTAGACAGTGCTTCAGGGCACCTTTGTCATCAGCAATTAAAATAGTCACCTGGCGACAGCACATAGATATCTCTGACGGCTGACAGCTATTGGGCACCCAAGTCCCGCTGCCAAGAAACAAGGCAGACGTTTCAGATGCCAGAGTTGACTCATATATATCACTTCTGAAATCAGGACATTGGCTCCTTGCGCGTTCAGAGAGTGAATTTCACACATTTGTTTGCAAGGGCAGCAGAAATCATGGGAGCCGCAGGCACAGACAGCACGGGAAGATGGTGACTAGTTGCCCTGACCAGACTATTCCACGTCCCACACCATACCGTTCCACATCCCACCACAGAGCCCTACGCCCCTTGACACTGAACACCCTTGCACAGCACACAGAACCGTACTCCCACACCACGAGCTGCACAGCACGCCGCACGCCAAGCCATCACACCTCACCACCTCACACACGCCTCACCGCACCTCCTCCCCTCACTGCCGAGAGTTTGCCACAGCGCACGCCACACCTCACCAAACCTCACCTCACCACATCTCACTTCACGGCATCACCACACACCTCACAGCACCACCACACACCTCATGGCACCACCACACACCTTACCTCACCAGATGGCTCATGGCACCACCACACACCTCACGGCACCACCACACACCTCACACCTAACAGCACCACCACACACTTCACCACACACCTCACAGCACCACCACACACCTCACCTCACCTCACTGCCACACGCACACCACACGACCCACCACACACCTCACAGAAACACTACATCCCTCACCACACAACGCACCTCACCACGCACCTCAGCTAACCAGAGGACTCACGGCACTGCCACACACCTCACGGCACCACACACCTCAGCTCACCACACCTCAGCTCACCACACACCTCACAGCACCACCTCACAGCACCACTACACACCTCATGGCATCACACAACTCACCTCATCACACACCTCACAGCACCACCATACACCTCACAGCACCACCACACACCTCACACCTCACAGCACCACCATACACCTCACGGCACCACACACCTCACCTCATCACACACCTCACAGCACCACCACACACCTCAC
>RSEF01000031.1:59128562-59240892 GCA_003993805.1 Himantopus leucocephalus
CCTTCTTGCCTTTTTTGAAGATTGGAGTGATGTTGGCCTTCCTTCAGTCCTCAGGCTCCTCTCCTGTTCCCCATGACCTTTCAAGGATGATGGAGACTGGTCTAGCAATAACATCTGCCAGCTCTCTCAGTGCTCACAGGTACATCCCATCAGGGCCCATGGACTTATGGATGTCCAGCTTGGCCAAGTGGTCTCTAACCCAGTCCTCCTCAACTGAGGGAAAATCTTCCTCCCTCCAGAACTTCCCCCTTNGAAGACAGAAGAAAAGAAGGCATTCAGTAACTCCACCTTCTCTGTGTCTTCCACCACTAGGGTGCCCATCTCATTCATCAGCGGGCCTGCATTTTCCCTAGTCTTCCTTTTTCTATTGATGTACTGAAAGAACCTCTTTTGTTATCTTTAACCGCAGTGGCCAAGCTGAGTTCTGCTGGAGTTTTGGCATTTCTAATTTTCCCCCTGCATAGCTTCACTACATCTTGGTATTCCTCATAAGTTGCCAACCCCCTTTTCCAAAGAATGTAAACTTTGCTTTTGTTCCCGAGGTCCAGCCAAAGCTCTCTATTTAGCCAGGCTGGTCTTCTTCCCTGTCGGCTCATTTTTCGGGACATGGGGATGGCTTTCTCCTGTGCTTTTAAGAGTTCCTGCTTGAAGTATGACCAGCCTTCCTGGGCACCTTTGCCTTTCAGGATTGTCTCCCAAGGGACACTCTCAACCATGCTCCTAAACAGGCTAGAGTCTCCCCTTCGGAAGTTCAAGGTGGCAGTTCTGCTGGCTCTCCACCTTGCTTCTCCAGGAATTGAAAAATCTACCATTTCGTGATCACTCTGCCCAAGACGACGTACAACCTTTACATCCCCCACAAGACCTTCTCTGTTAACAAACAGTAGGTCCAGTAGGGCGCTTTCCCTAGTTGGCTCCCTCACCAGCTGTGTTACAAAGTTGTCTTCCACGCACTCCAGGAACTTCTGGGACTGTTCCATCTCTGCTGTGTTGTATTTCCAGCAGACATCTGGGAAGTTGAAGTCCCCCACGAGAACAACGGCGAGTGATTGCGAGACCTCTGCCAGCTGCTTATAGAATATTTCATCAGCCTCTGATGAGAAGTTGTTTATATCCAACAGGATATAAATAGCCTTTATAAATACCTACTCACCTGTTGGGAGGGAAATGCCAGGGCTTGTTAGTAGCCATTAGGTAGGAAGTGAAGGTCCTGGATCATGCACTGTGTGTGAAGAGATACTTTGGCTCTCTTTTGTTACTTTCTTTTCTGCCCATTGGTGGTTTCAATTCTCCTTCCAAACTTAATGTTTGCATTTTCTGTCCTCGTCATTTGTATGCACACACAAAATGTGCTCTAGATTTTGCCCCTTCTTTTAAACATATCAGTGCAATACCGTGACATCAATATTCAATAACGAGATGGCATTCTGATCTTTCAAAGAGCTCCGTCGTGTCATCAAATACCAGATAGCACCTGGTTCTATATAACCTGATACAGGCTTCTGCTTGACGTAGACCCACACTGTTCTCGTATATACACCAAGCAAATGGGGACTATTGCTGTTTGCACCTTTAAGACACCATTATTCACAAAAACAGCCAACAAAATGACAGAATTCCATGTGAGATACAATCACTAAAATGTCTTCCTTGACATCAGCAGAAGTATCATAAGGGAATGTAATCGGTTTGAAATCTCTCTTGGTGAATGAAAGCAATGGCTTATTTCAGCCCAGTTTAAACTATCTTTTACACTCATTGCTTCTTGTTTATAAACACTAAGTTTGCCTTTTTATTTACAATTAATTGCACTTATGTGCAAAATTATTCCACAAGGAACACATTTTTTTTCTTCAGAAGTACAAGAATTGCTTGCCTTTTTGTTGCTATGTTGTTTTGTTTGTGCAAGTGCCAGCACATAGGTCATGATTGTTTGATACAGCTGGTTAAGGTGTTTACAGGTTGTATCACATCACAACATTTCAAAAGGCGAGTGAGATTTTTAGAGATAATTATTGTATTAATTAATAAAAGTAACACAGTCTTCAATGTTGTTATCTTCAAAAATGGACAGACTCCCGGCAGTGACCATCCCTGCCCTTTCAAATTAACACGGTATATGTAAACTCTTTAAAGATCATTGACAGAGTTGGTACCCATAGCAGCTAGCCATTTATGTAAACTAATCACCTTAAAGCACACCAGCTTCCCTAGGACCCAACCATAAAATGGTGCTTTTCGCTGAGGATAAGATCACTTTTTTTTTTCAGCTTCTACGTGCTAGAGCCATGCTAGCAGAAGTTTACTTACTCTCTCTCTGTCTTGTCACTGTTGATGAGAATTTAAGCTTCCAAGGAGACATGGTGATTTGGATAAAAAAATTCAGAACAAATCCCCCTTACTTAAAATTAGAGGAATAAAGAAATGGCAGCTGGGTGCCAAACATATTTCCAGACCTCTTACCACAATCCCTGAAAAAAAAAATCTTTCATTCTCTGGAGATTTCTTCTCATTATGTGATAAGCCCTTAAAGAACTATAAAAAGTCAAAGCATTTTGTTCCCTCTAAGAATTTTCCAGTTTCCATGACCAGGAACTTTTGCAGGTTTTCATGTTCCACTTGTAGAAATAAACTGATTAGCAGTGTACCATTATTGTATTTAAATAAATATAAGGAAAAGGAATACAGTATGCCACAAATCTACATTGTTTATTACAGCTTGGGAAAATTTTAATGTTAAAAAATTAAGCGTAAAGTACATTCAAATGCTTTTTTTTCAAAGTTCCCTGAATTTGTCAAACACTGAAAAAAAAGACTATATAGACAAGAAGGAAGAGGAAGCCTAATGCTGCATGAACTCTAAAAGAGAATTTTACTACTGTGGTTTCCTTAAGAAAATAATTGGTTATGGTATCGCACATGTTTCTTAAACTCCCATAGATTTATGAACACCGGAATTATTGATTTCTCTTCTTTCCTTTGTTCTGTCCTGTGCAATCTCAGGTTCACAGCTGCAGGAGTTGCCAGCATGCCTACAGAAAGTCATGAAGAAATTGATATGCATTTATGATTACGCATTTAATGCTCCAGTTCAGGTATGTAACCCTGGTCAGGAAAGACGTGCATGATAAAAAGCTTAAAATCAAAGCCAAGTTCAGTGATAGCTCAGATTCACACTGAAGTAATTAAATAGTTGGATTTAGAAAAAGAGTGGAAAGTTTCAACTCCCAAAGTAAAGTTTGCAGAACTGAAAGGGAGGTAATAATGGAAACTGGTTTTTGTCCCTAATGAAAAGGTAAAGGAATAAAAAAAAGTTCCTTTCCACAAAATAGTAGTGTGAGGTTTAAAACTTGCTAATTTCATGTACTAAATTACATGAATACACACATTACAGAGCAGCAAGCAAGAACTTTTTAAAATAAAGGTAGCTACGACCCTGCTGAGCATTAGTTTTTTTTTCCCCCTCCATTAAATAGAAAGAAGAAAGTGTCTTTTCTTATTTGTTTCATCCCTTCCCCTTCATTATTTACTTCTGCTTCTTTTTTTCTGCAAGCACATTTAAAAGTTTACAGTAACAGAACATCTTTCTGGAGTGTTAAAACTTTGGGATCCATCCAACCCCCAAGAGAACAGCTCAGAAAGATCCAGAGTAGAAGAAGGATGATGAACCCTTGGAAAGCTGTGAGGGGTAAGGGAAACAGTTGCCCTTAGGTGTGGAGGCTAGTTTTCATACTCCAGATGGCAGGGAAGAAGGAAAGGTGCTTTTCCAGTTTTAAAAGCTAGGGCCAACCATCCTTTTTGATGTTGAATATAGCATTATGTGTGGATATGATTACTGTGCAAAAACTATCCCATAGAAAGCAGTGGGGCTGGAGGTACGTTCTAATGTAAATACTGGAAAGGAAGAATATGAACTAAAGCATCTATTACAAAAATAAATACTGGAGCATTTAATCCTCTTCCTATGTCTTTGGCACAACTGCCTGTCTCAAGCCATTTCCCCAGTGCACAGCTGGAGTGAAGTGGACTGTCCACTGCTATACCTGTAGGAAAAGTGGGATATTTCTCTGCCATCTAACCATTGCCTCACCTTAGAGGCTCAGGGTGAAGAAGGACCTGTTGATGGCATTTTGGATTGTTGCTTCCTAAGGATGGCCAAATACGGAGGCCTATAAGGTCACTAAGAAAGGTTAAGATAAAGATCATGAGGGCACCTGGAAAGCAGAAGATTTCCAGCGAAAGGATTCCTTTTTTCAATGATGTAAACCTAATCATGGAGGCTACAGAGGCAAAAAACCCCAACCCACTACACTATGCTTAAGCAAAGCCAGATCAATTGCAAATCAAGACAGATGAACTTTATCTGAACAAAACAAGGAGGGATTTGAAGCTTATGTAGATAAATGGGATTTTGATGAT
The DNA here is from genome assembly GCA_003993805.1 of Himantopus leucocephalus. Taxonomy (NCBI): domain Eukaryota; kingdom Metazoa; phylum Chordata; class Aves; order Charadriiformes; family Recurvirostridae; genus Himantopus; species Himantopus leucocephalus. The sequence goes on from RSEF01000031.1 coordinate 59,132,982, forward strand.
AGAGCATGGCTTTTCTCATGGGCATCATTTATTTTAATTATCCTACACATGGAAAGAGAGGATGCTTTGGACAGAAGGAATTTTGCTCAGACATCTTGACCTAATTAAGAGTGCATTGACATTTTATATTTGAATTCTGTCACTAACATGCACATGACCTTGGAAAGTCACATTGGTTATTGTTTCATAAAACAGTCTTAAAACAGTCACATGAAACAAAACGGGAAAGCTCATTTATTTTTCTGGGCTTTGGATCTAGAAGGATTTGACCATTTACACATTAAAATGTTACTATCACTGCACAAGTATGCCTAGAGACTTTAACTTCCTGGACCTGGGTTGTTAAATAGTCTGCATAGTTGTGGCAGAAGGTTAAATGGCAAGATACTTAGTTCACCAGTAAAGGTACTGACATAGCACAGATGAACATACAGAACATACAAAATGCATGTGTTATTCACTGCGCTCCTACACTTCAAGAGTAAATAAAAACAGCATGAAGAGCATGTGTCTTTCTGGAAAGCTTATGGCTCTGCTCTTGCAACATGATTTTTCTACATGTGCTCAGCACCATAGAATTTGGGGTTTTTTTTTGGCAAGAGAAACAGGAAGAATTGTATTTGGGCAATAAATGTAGGACTAAGAAAGTAATATAACCAGAAGATTTCACAGCCTAGAAAAGTTATTAAGAGTATTTCTACTGTCACCTTAGCCTTTGGGTTGGGGCTTGTGTGGTGGAGCATTCAGCTTCTGTCAGATCTGCAAGGTGACACTTACTTTAGAGCTGACAGACCCACTAGGTTTACCCAAAGCCTTTCAAAATAAGAAATATTATTTAACATTTAACAAAACATAATTTTTGATAAGTCTTACATACAATTCAAGAGGATTCTTGAACTGAACTTGACAGATTTGCTGCTCAGAGGTGGAAAGTGTGTGCCTTGGACCTCTGTGACTGAGGAGAGCCATTTTGTCGTGATTCCACTTCCTGAAAGCATTGGAAGAGCTTTGTTTTTCCTCTAGCACACATTGAAAACAAGTTTTGAAACCTTGAGAGCTGTTGTGAAACAGTCATCCTCTGGCAAGCTCTGCTACTTTTGCCTTCCAAATATTTTAAAATTTATATTGTGTCTAGTACACCATTTTTCCAGAGAGCGATGGGAAACATGCAATCTCTGTCTGCTACCTTAATCCTATATTTAAGACCACTTGAAAAGTTTGAGGGATACATTCAGGGTGCAAAAGCGGTCACTCTAAGGCTAGGAAATAACACAGCTCGGTTGTCTTTTTGACCCTTTGGACGCAGCTGAGCAAGGCAACAGTATCCTGAATAAGGAGTGCTGACATAGTCTTGCTCTATGCATGCACGCACCTGGATGAGTCTGAATGAAGGCTGTGCCTCTCACATGGCAAGCTACTCCATACAAATATTGCCGGATACTTTAAATGGACCAACAACTATTCTTAGTAACTAACCAAACACTTAGCAAGCATATCTGTTGGTAGAAACAGGATCAAGCAGCTTGCAGGACTATTAGCTTCCTGCTGTTCTTCTGACTTGGTTTATAAACTTATTTTGTGGATGTCCAGAGTCCTTTAAAATCAGCTTAAGCTGAACATCAGGTTTACTGTCTTATACACAAATACCAAACACACTGTAGTAAGTGAGCATTTACTACTAATTGAAAAAAGCTTCAGGCTTCCGCTCCAAATTGGAAAAGAGATCATTTTTTTTTTTGTCTAGCAGTTGTTTTGAAAAGAAAATGCAACAGGAATAGAAATGACATAGGGAGGAAGTATCTCATTCCCAGTCCACAAATCCATGAATTTTACAACCGTTAGTGCGAACAGGTGCATATATAATGCTACATACTACTCAGGTAAGCTCCAAAGGTTACCTACATGAAGTAAGGTACCCACCACTGCAGCTCTCCCTGCCTTCAGCAGAAAGAGGGCAGTATTCAACATTTGAGAACATGGCCCGCACTGCCATATGTTTATGCCAAAGGAAACTGGTGTGCACCTGAAAAGTAGGTTTTCATGATGTATTGTCCGCAATTATTGTCGTCAATTTATGTACAGAAGAAATGCTAATGCTGGTGCTAAAGCAGAACTGCTACTTCTGAGCATGATCTGACACGACATCCATCAAACTTCCTGGACTGCTGCTTTTTCCTGTTAGTCTCAATTTTGATCGCAGGTTGAAAAGGTGAAGTAACAACCACTGCAGCTGACACAGCTCTTGCAGAGTGTTTGTTTTATGGCAGTACCTCTTTTTTTGGCTGATCTAGTTGTCTTTTTCCTACTCACTTAGGAGCCTCATGAACCAACTGACTCCAAAGAGACAATGCAGGAAATTGCATGGATCAGTTTATTATTCTGAGCTGTTTGTTTAGTTATATGGGGCTTTCACTATCTCTGGCATTCCAGGGCAGCCTTACTTTGAGGACTGTGCTGACGCTAGTTAGCAAATAGGTGAATTAAGCTGTCTGTTCTGTTCTCTCTCTTTTGCCTGAAATACACGTGAAAGAATCAAGACAAGGTGAAGCAGTTGCACTCCAGGTTAGAAGCCCAGCAGTTGCTCATTAACGTTGAGTTTCAAAAGGTAATAAACCAGCAAATTTATGACATCTTCATTAGCAGGGTGCAGTCTGGATGTAGTTTAGTTTAGTAGGATGGATGTAGAATCAGACTGGCTACAACATACCTTACAGACAGCATTCCTGAATGGGTGAGTGAAGAAAGGAGCCTGAGCTGCAGAAGAAATGAAAATCCAGAAGACGACCAGATTTGTATTTTTACATCAAGCGTAATTTCTACCTGCCTTCTGCTGTTCTGGTCCAGATGGAGGTCCAATCCAAATGAAGGAAAAACAGAGTTCACTGTGCATTATGTTGTGACAGCATTCTTGCACTTCATGAATTTCAAGTCTGCATATATATTGCGGGGGGGGTGGGGTGGGGTGGGGGGAAGAATCCTTTCAGCTTCCTCTTATAGATACAGAGAGAGAACAGAATAAAAAGCATTGCATCCCTATATAAACCTGTCATGTAGCCACATCAATACATCAATATTATTACACATGCCTGTTCTCTTGCCTCATCTCAAAGTCAAACTAAACAAAAGAACAGAAAAATCATCAAATGTGTGAAATAACTCTTGCTCCTGGGAACGTGATGATCGAGACAAAGCATAAGTGCAGAGGATTGAGAATTACTGCTGTTAATAATTCAAGGCTGAAGGCAACAGACTTGAAATGTAAGGCAGCCAATTTAAACTGAGAAAAATAAGTAACTTCCCCCTTTTTTGACCTCTTCTCTGCCATACACACTACACAAGTTAAACTTGTAGAAGACACTGATATGTATGGGTTAGAAGAGATTCAGGGAAGAGAACTACACGTGGCTATTAAACTCTACTGAACTCAGTACTTCAAGTTCAAACTCAGTAGCTGCCATGCCAGAAAGTTCTTACACTGTTAGACACTGGAAGCTGAGAGATTTTACAAGAAGAAGAAAAAGAAGAGGTTTAACTTGTCCTGTTCTATGGTTTCCTTAAGCTGTCATTAGTGGCCACTGTTGGAAATGAGTGCTACTCAAAGCAGCATTTTACCTCACCCAGCATGGCAGTTTTTACATCTTTTGGAAATGCATTTCAGAGCTGGTCACTTGATGTTTTTTCAAAATCTTTTGCTGGCTTTTACAAGAATGCATTGAAACCCCTTGTTTTGGTGGCCAAGAGCTTGTGGTTCTAAAGAAATCAATTTATGTGTGTGGAGGCAGCAAAGGGAACAGCACGCACAGAAGTTGTTATGGACTAAGCTAAAGCCAGCTTACTCTAGGAATGCAGGGGGAAAAAAAATCTCTGCTGTTTACATAACTCGAATGTTTCTCCACTTTTAAGCAGGTCAATACTTTTATCATGGGTGTTCAACAGTGCCGAGATGGAAAATCTTGTTTCCTTCAGGTACCTCAAAGTACAACAAACACGTGATAGAGCAGCTTTAGAGTTTATCAGAGAACAAGCCACTTACTAATGCAGCAGGACATGTTCTGTTGTAAGCCATATCTAGCTTGTCACCACAGGACTTGTGTTCTTGAGTGTGTTTGTGCATCCTGCTAACCTGGACAGAGTCAGCAAGAACAGAGCACAGTGCATATCTGAGAGCTGAACGTCTGTTTCCCACCCATCTTAAAGACAGACAGAGAGGGAAAGCTCACTCCCAGAGGCGTTGTTTAAACATAACAATTGTTAGGTCAGAGCCTTGGAACAGCAGACAGACCTCGAGATACCACCCAAGAGATGGGATAGCCTGAGAGCCCTGTACAGAGAGCAGAAGAGATTAGGAAATGTCTGACAGAGGAGGAACCCCACCCAGCTTCCAAAAATAATGCAGAACAAGCCTCACTGTGCAAACTTATGAAAGGGTTGTACAGACTGTATAACAACAAGTTCATGGTAACTTGAAACTGTCATTGTTCATGTTTGCAGGGGCATTTCTTAATCCGTTTCCCTTTGCTCCCGCTTCCTTGATTGCAAAAAATTTCTTAAAGAAGCTTTCTGTTCAACATGAGGAACAATGAAAAGTACACACAAAGAGGACATTCAACATCCATTTTGAAGAGACGAATTCTTGTGTGTGTTATGATCCAGTTAATTTCAGTTATGATGGCTCTTAGTTAGGCTAGTGCTTACATCTGCGAAGACAATGCACGTGCTTAGAGTGCACATTCATACTAAAGGCTCAGCTGGATCACAGCCATGATACTTGGCTTAGAGATTTCGAGGTGCCAGAGAACAAACAGATCTTCACCATACTATTGTCAGTTAAATCACAAAGTATCTTTGCATTGAATTAGTTCATTCTGTCAAACTGACAAGGATTTTTTAGACAAAGCATTAGCAGCGCTAAGGCAGAGGATGGCTGTGCAAAATCCTCTAGATTTCTAAGAGCATGCTATAGTTAATCCCCATGATGAGAACCATGAGAACCAAGGGCTATCATACTGCAATCTCGTCAGACCCCTTCATTTGCAACCCAAGCGAGGGAGCTGGTGGTCCTTTCTTTGGCTGCAAAAACAATCCAGCACCTATTGCAAACCTCTCCTTGAATCACGGCCATTGTTGTCAACTTCGACAGTTAAACTTCAGAGGCAGTGCAGTTGCAAACCTAAAATTAGGGCCTTATGTTAAAAAAACTCGTTAGTAGTCAGTTGGTTTACCTTCCTTACATGCATCTGTGTAGACCGCATGTTCCACCCTGGGCCACAACAGCAATAATCAGCTCTCCTGATTAACTTCTTATATCATGAGCAGCTTTGAAGATCTTACAGCTTTGGGGAACAGAACTGCAAGCACTCTTGTTATAAACAAGTCAGTAATTAATTCTCATATATTGTTTATTGCCTTTTCAGCTTACGGAAACTAAGTGCAGGTGAATATATAATGTGTGCATCCCACATAGTTTTGAACGTGAGGACAACCCTTCATGACAGAGTATTACAGAGTCTCAAAGACACTAACAGATAATGAGTTACTGTAAGCTTCAAACCAGACATAAGGAAGAGAGAGACCTTGGGAAGGAAAGACAGCTGTACAGCCATTTACTAGACATCAGGAAAGCCAAATTGCACAGAGGGAACCCCCAGCAACACAAAGCACATTGTGTTGTTAGCAGGCGTTTCTCAGGTGCTGGTGATTCCCTCCAGAGGACACAGAGCAGGAGGACAGTTGTTCTTCACCTCATGGAGCAACTTATTATATGGACTGTTGCAGTGCTACTACCACCAAATTACTGATATGTAAAAGCAATAGCATAAAGGGTGTGATTTAATTCATTGCAGGCAGACACATACTGGTATTTCCCTCTGTTTGCTCTTTCTGACAGGAATTCCTTTTTGACCAGATACTCAGGAACCTTTTTTACAGGTGTGCAAGATCTTCAAAGCTGCTCATAATATAAGAAGTTAATCAGGAGAGCTGATTATTGCTGTTGTGGCCCAGGGTGGAACATGCGGTCTACACAGATGCATGTAAGGAAGGTAAACCAACAGACTACTAATGAGTTCTTTTAACATAAGGTCTTGCTGACTTCAAGGACAAACCTGACGGAGAGCTGATGTTTCTGCCTTAGCATGTAGGTTTGTGAAGTTTCCTTGTTCCTTCTCTTAAAGAAAGGAGTCAGGCAGGTAGCGAAGGGACAGCACAGAGACAGTAAGTCCTCCCCATGTCAAGTGGAGAGGGGCTGGCACAGAGCTTTTGTCTCCATGCCACAGACCTCTGTCCTGTAGAAAGCGCATGGGGGTATAAGAAAGCGATGGTGGTTGACTAGGACATATGTAACTCACAGGGGAGACCAAGGGCTTCCTGAGCACTGCTTTGGCTGCTCGTGTGGAAGCATCTGAGATCACTTGAACATGCTAATCTTCTCCTGTTGTGCTCACAGTTTTTAAACGCTATTTCTTCTTCCCATTTGTCAACAGTTTATCCAGGAACAGGTAGCTCAAAGAAGGTGCCTCACTTTCACTTGAGTTCTTCACTTTTTGCAGCTGCATGAATTGGAGCACCAAGAATTCATGTATTTTGGTCAGGATCAGAAAGAGTTTGTACATCATCAAGGATTCTCAGCCAAGATCTTCACAGCTATAACCAAATCCCCAAAGTTACAGTACCAACTGTGTGACTTGGTCAAATATGGATCTAACTACTCCCTGTGAAGTACCTGGACGGCCAAGGACAAATCAGACATCTTAACTTTGGTGTAACACATTTGACTTAGTCTCAGACGTCTTAAGAAAATAAGTGGAAATAAAAGCCACAGTCTGTGTTTCAGAGGGCAGTTACATTTGTGACGCAAGTGTAAGTGTGTTAAGAATTCCTTAATTAATCTGTAAAGGCAGAATAAATACCACCAATGCATACTGAAAAGATTCACTGTAGAAAAAGGAGGTGATCACAGGATGAGAGACTGAAGACTGCTTCTTCAAGAGACCAGCTACCCCATGAATACACTGCATTAAAGCCTGTAACAGTTTTCTTGATGCTGGAAATGAGCACAATGAGTTTAATCTGGTATACCACTCCCTCATACATTTCTAGTCCACCAGTCTGGCTTCATGTACCCTACCAAATTCATATCTATTGCCATCCAGTCTTGATTCCTCTCAGTCCTAAGCTGTGTGTGGCCAGCCTGGGCTGAAGTAAGATTCTTGCCTTATTTTGCTTTTGAACCTGCTGGCAGTGCAGGACCAGCTCCACAGATGAGAAATCTGTAGAGCAAAGCCTTTTCCACACCATGGCCATGTAACTGCATCCATGGCGGGGCAGTAGGAGAGACCATGGGCTAAGATGGAGACTTGGCAAGGTATCTTTTATTTTTCAGATGTTGTACTGAAGCAGGCTGCCTGATGGAGCCATTGGCATGCTGTTTCTCGCACTTGGTTTGTGTGTCACTCAGCAAGTAGAGGAGAGCAAGTCTTACTTTTAAGTAGAGTTGCTTGTGATTAATTCAGACAGATCTGACAGCAAAAAGTAAACAGCATTTGGCAGAAGTCACTCTTAATGAGAGTGTCATTAAGAAAGTCACTCCACAGAGGACGTGTGCACAACTTCCCTCCCTCTCATTTTTCTCCCAACCACTACAACATGAAAGATGATAATTTGGGTTTGTTTTCCTAAAATTATGATCCCCGTTGCTACCACATCACAGATTTACCAGAAGAGTTGTTTGAGCTTCCAGCTAAATGAGGCAGAGTTTTTGGACCTCTGCCCTGCTTGGCTGCTGCTGGAAATAGACCACCAAGCTCTGATGTTAGGATACCCTAGACAATGTCCCGTGCAGGAGAAAGGAGCAGAGAGCTACAAGAGAGCTGGAACTGCAGGCTGGCACTGGAAGTCTGCTGCCACCCAGGCTTGATTATCCTTGAAGAGTAGGGTCTGGGTATGAATTGATGAGCAGAAAGAGTGCTTCAGCTAAATTTGTAGTTACAACTGAGAACGTATTTGTTTTCCCTTCTAACAGCAACGGCCTGTGTTCCCTGAAGTGGATACAGCATCATCTAGTGGAAACTGACCCAAACTACTCAGGTCATGGTTGTACGATCCAACTGTCAAACATCAATTCATGCCCATATCATTTTTTACATGAGGCAGAAAATATTATCCCCTTTCCTCCAGGGAGAAAAGGTTACCTAGGAAGAACAGCAGGACCAAGAATGTGGTCCAGCCAAACCAGACACAGCCTGGTGCAGCAGCTGCTAGATAGCTGTGTATCTCCATCTAGGTTGGTCCTCTCCTTTTGCAGAGCTGTTCCTGGACACTCCCAAATTAAGCCTGCAAAGGCAGCAGTGAGGAAAACGATGCCAGTGCACCTATGAACACTGTGGTTCTCTATGTCCATGCCAATGAGTGGAAAGTGCTTTAAGTGCATTGACATTCTTGGGGGACATACCTGACTTTCTCTTTTGATCACTTTCTTACCCTCTTGAAAAGAACCGCTTTGGTCCTAGCTGGGAAGCCTCCAACGACCATCAATGCCAAGAAGAAAAGAAAAAAAAAAGTCTTCACTGGTGCGTAGAAGCATGCATCTTGGGTCCTGTAAGAAATCACAATGAAACAGCAACTGTACAAATCTGTGGCAAACTGCATACTGGAAACGAGCCTTTTAGCAACTGCTTTCCATAGAGGCAACACTGAAATGTGTAGGAGACAGAGTCCTATTTCAGTAATTTTGCTCTTGAAGCTAGAAGGTCGGAGAACAGTAACCACTATTGCTAATGAGTGAGAAGATCGAGTCTGGTCTTCCCACTAAATCTGAACAGCCTTGTACAACTGCCATGCAAGGGTGACAGCTAAGGCAGCTAAGGCTCTTCTGATGGGGATTTCAGTCCCAATTTCCCGTGCTGTCTTTCAAAAAAATAGACAGTAAATAACGTTTGCTGTTTCAGGAAGTTACCATCCCTTACGGATCAAGAGAACAAATGCGGGGAAGGGGGGGATCTGCACTGCAAAACTGCGTCAAACCCCAGGAACACCGGCCGCAAGACGGCGTCCTGCTACCCTCTGGTGATGCTCTGGTGAAACTGCAGACAGCCCACAAGCAGCAGCAGTTTCTTGGACGGTCGCAAACACAACGCTCTCTTAAAACGTGATCCAAATATGAAAAAGACAATTTTCTGTGATTACCCATGTGGTTTTGCTGAAGAGAGCGTACTTGAAACTGCTGGTGAATATTGATTTCAACTAAGGTGTAAGTCAGGGCTGTGCTTTGCAATATACCTGGGGAAGAAAAAAAGGCATTTTTAACACATGCATGCTTTATGATCTTTTTGCATATCCAGGACTCAAGGTGTGAAGGTGGATACAAGAAAGGCTTAAAATTATGCAGGCTACAAATATTTACATTGTATAGGTGTGATGACATTTGAAACTGCTCTAGTGCCCAAGGGTCCTGAGCAGAATCTTAACACCCACCAGTTACTGAGATTTTCAAGCGTTTTTATTCCACCTACAAGTGATTTGAAATAAGCAGCACAAATGAGGAAAAGGAAGTCCATAAAACAAGCAGCCAGTCACTTCTGCCTGCAGGCATAATCTCATGTCTCCTGATCATTTGGGAGGCAGGGAAAAACCCTGCACTGCAAAGCAGGCAACAATTAGTGGCAGTTTCCTGATGAAGTCCTTTCCAGAAAGATTAGTCTGTTTTGAGACTGCAACAAAATAGATGGTTTAAAGCAGCTTCCTCAGCAATGCATGTCATTTGAAATGTCAAACTGTGCCATTTCAACACTTTTAAAGTTATGTTTATCCAAAGGGAATCTGACTCCATAAATACTCACTTTCATTTAAAGATCAGTAAGATTTTGTTTCTGTTTTAGCCCCATAGTGCTGTTTTTCTGAAGTTTAAGGTCTTTTCCTCTCCTTTTCAGGATGGTAGAAGAAGAAACACTCTTGTCAGCTAAAGAGTCAGGAAAGTAACAATATGTTCGTCTCTTTTCTCATCTCCTCTTCTGTCTGCCTGGTTGAAGCATCTGTCATTGCCACAGGACGTGGCCCTTCAGTAGAGTCTCCAATAGATGCATGGGCAGAGATATCCATCAGAAGTGCTGGTGTCACAACATTTTAGGTGAAGGGACAGAGAACGATGTTGAAAACGATGAGGACAAAATCTAGTTATGAAGGGCTTTGAAGGGCTGATCCAAAATCCATTGAAGGAGACAAGATCTTTTCCCAGTCCCAATTTTGTATGACTTCTATTTGCTGCTCTTATTTTCCCCTCATCAGGGACTTTATGAGTTGAAACAACATTTTATAGTCATTTTGCTTTGATGCCTTCCCCTCAGGCCTTTGAGATCGCTGAAGGAAGGATGAGAAACTACATTACAGAGCTGGGGAGAGCACCTCAGAGCTCCAAGAGAGACCAAACCTGCAGGGTAGCCCCTCCACCCGGCTACGCACCCCACTCCCCACAAGGCTTATTTCTGGCCAGAGCTGACAGCTTGACATTTGCTTGTTGCTCCCTCTGTCACAAAGTCTGCATGCCATCCAGATCAAAGGAGCTCACACATGGCAACCTTTGCTGTGGGTGGCCGTGCACCCTGCCAGGGCCTCTCCTGTGTGGGCATGATTAAGCTTCAGCCAAGCTAGGAAGGAAAGCCAGGAGGAGGGGCTGGCGTGGACTTTATGACACGTTATAAACGCAGATTGTAAACAGTGAAGTCTCACATATTTTTGAGGGAAACCTCCCTGTCCTCTAAAGGCTGCTCATGTTTGCCCAAGCCTGCAAGTTCTTGTGCTCTTAGGAAAACCCGTCACAAAATAACTAAAGTGCAGCAGACCTGATGTGAGCTAAGCCACTGTGCAGATCTTGCCAAGGAGTGCAGTATGTGTCTTCCTTGGAGTAAAACACTCTCCACAGCTTCTGAAAGGCTGGAGTTGAGAGCAATACACCCTAAGCATTAATAGGAATGACCAGAGATACAATCTTCAGCCTTTTCCTCTGGGATAAATACTTTGACCTTTCCAGACATGATTAGTTAATTCTAACTCTGCTCAGCTGGAATATGCTTTTCTGATGAGGCAGGCAATGTCCTCTGGCTAATGAAAGATGTAACTAACCATTCAGCGCAGTATCATCTGCAAGCTTACGTGAAAACTGGAATAGTGTCCCTCACAAGTTCTCTGCTTCTCTGCTTTTTTTTTTTTTTTTTTTTTNCTGATGTGAGCAAGTTACAGTTCTTGCCCTGTTATACCACACTGTACAACCACTCTGGCTGATGCAGTTTGCCTCCTGCACCATGTCCTCTGCAGTAGCAAGGGCCTCTCTGAGGGAATTTCAGTTGCAGTGTAACAGGCATCACTACAGGGACCTGGATGATAATTACAGCCTGAGACCCAGACTTATCCTCACCCCTAGCTATCCACAAAGGCTTGCTTGGCTTTAGGCATGACGTTCCTGCATGTTTTGATGAACCGGGATGAATACTGGGCCTGGTCCGCAGCACACTGACTGGTCCCAGTGCCTCCAGGTTACCTTCCTCCTGTCTCAGGCAGGGAGAGGGTTTAGAAATGTCAGCCCATACCCATATGAGCACTTTTTGGCCTTACGTGTTTTGGATGCTGGTTCCCTGGGGCCAGTGATGGAGAGCAGCCAGTGAAAGGGCAGGGCAGCTGCCTACGCGGCAGTCTGCAGGTGTGCATGGGACACCCCGACCCACGAGGGAGGCACTGTGCCCTACGGTGCACGGCTGCAGGCTCCCCAGGCTTGCCCTTTGCCAAGTGCTGCTCTTCAGCCACAAGCTCCACCCGTGCACACAGCAGCTGTTGTTATATGATGTTTGCACGTGTAATGGGTGACTGTTTTGTGAACACCTGATCCACTTTTCACTGTGTGACAGAGCTATAAAATGGTGAGATAATCTTTGCCTGTGTTAAGAGTATCCCTGTTTCTTGTTTCCCCCACTCCCTGTAAGTACCACTCTCATCGGGGAAAAGATCTTTTTCGATGAAGCCTGCAAGAGACAACTTGCATGGCTGATTTGGAGTAGCTCCATGACAAATCAATACTGTGTGAACAATCTCCACAGCCAAGCATCATATCTGCTGGCTTTCCTCTTCACATCCCTGTCTATTCCCTTTTGTGACAGCTTCCACTGATGCTGGTGCTGTGTTGGCTCTTCTGATTGGCATGGGAGTGCTTCTCCTGCCAAGGAGTGAGGTAAGACTGGCTGTTCCTGTGGGACTCCTCCTCAGGGTCACTGCTCGGTGGGAATGCCCCTCTCAGTGCCAGGTCTAGAGGAGGGTCAGCAATAACGTAGAGTCTGTCGGCTCCCGGGCTTGCTTCTTGCAGAGCCTTTTAGCCAGGCCTTCCTTTTCTGGTCTTTGGGGAAAAAAATCCCTCACTGAGGGGCTGCCTCAAAATCACTTCCATCACCCTCCTCAGCCGTCTGCAGCATCCCAGCTCTGCTTATTTTGGTTTTGGGGAGGGAGCAGATATGGCCATCTTGGTCTTTCTTCATTCTCCACAAGCCTCTAGTACCACTGGGACCCTAAAAGGGACGACACTGCCCTCCTTAGACATACGGGAGATTATCAGGGACCAGCTCGCAGGGTTAAATTTGCTTGAAACAGATTAATTAACTGAAGTTAGATGCAAGAAGATTTTCCATAGTGCCCTTCACCAGGGAGGTGGTGAATACGCCTTGGTGAGCTCAGACTCAGCCCCCACTCTAGGCTTTTTATATCTTACGCGGAATGGCTGGGAACAAGCTACATGAATGCGACTCACCCCTATATGCAGGGAGTTGCTTTTTTTTTTAAAAGACATCTCTCACTTTCTTTGCACTTCCAGTATAGTTGTTATGTAATAGACTTTCATTGAGTAGAACTGCAGAAAATTCAACCAAGGCAGACATAGTTAGAAAGTATAGCCCTAAGCAATGCTTTACCAAAAAGCTGAGTATATTCACTGATCAAATAAATCAATATAACAAAGCAAGGGAAAAGTCAGACATTTTGCTTATCAGAAAAGCAGCTGTTTTTGCCTGGAACCTCCTGAAACCAAAACCACAATAAAATTTGCATCTACATACCAAACACACACTTTGTTAAAACTCCTTGTTTGGAGAAGTTGAGATTTTTAGTGACAAAAGGGGTAATTTGTGGCCTGAATTTCCCATGTCACTCATCTGTCCTTTGTCTTGATTTAGCCAGCTTCTTGGAAACGCTCTCTGGCATGAACAGCACTGATCTTCTAGGCATGCATGATCGCACCTGGGGTCTGGGTAAGTGCACATGTAAGTGCATCTGTGGGGGTCTGGGGAGAAGGACAAGGCTGGGTTACACTGACTCAGCATCCCCCAGACAGTCACTTCACCAGTCTCCACCTGAAGACAGTGCAGTGAATGGTGGAAACACATCTGAGTCTTGCCATTGGTGGCTCTGCCAGGAACTGTGAGTCCCTGGGCTGCAGTGCTCCAGGCTTCAGAGTCTGGGCACTTTGGAAACAGCTGGCTTAAAAAAACCCAACTTCTGCTTTTCAAATTTCACATCTAATTTTTTTTCCTTCTCAGTGGTCTACCTTCCTGGAATGAGACAGAATAATGCAATTTATGTAAAAAAAATAGAGTATCCCTTCCTGAAACTAATCTTTTGTACAGGAGCTGGTCACAGTTTCAGATGCAACCAGGAGATGTCACTATGCTCACAAAGAACAAGCCGCTGGAGGTGGTTTTAAGCGGTGCAGAACACACTCTAAGGAACAGATGCTTAGTTTCCCTTGGGAAGTTAATATTTGGATGATATCTTTTATATATGACATGGCTTAGGACAAGGATTCTTCCTGGAGAATTAAAATTGTTCAATATTCGCATGGAAAAGCTAGTAGCACGCCTGCACCTGTATTTTACTCACAGACAAGGTCGGGCAGTGGCCATCCTATTTCTAAAATATGACAGTTTGCTCCCCTTCCATAGCTCATACTCCATGAAAGGGCTGCAAGTAAAGAAGAAACAGAAGAAGAGCTGAAAATCAGAGCTGGAAGTGCCCCTGACCTCTAGGTTGCTAACTCACACCTGTCTCAGATTTTATTGGTTGGATACTGTTAACATTTCACAAGTGTTTTGTGCCTTTGATTTAATGATCTTTGTGCAATTGCTCATGAACAGACATCCCCCATCTCATAAATCAGCGCTGCTAACAACACCCAAAGCTAGTGCATCAAAGAAACCGAGAAGTGATCATCACAAAGAACAATCTGCTCACTTCCAGGCAGCTTGAGGAACAATAGGGACAATCACAGACCTTATTCATGTTTTAAGCAGTCCTCCCATTCTCTCTCACCCAGGAGAACATATTCTAAGTTGATGAGGTCAAGGGTAACAAATAGGACTTAGTTACTTGCCTAGTCAAACTTACAAGAGAGCTCTCCGTGACTTGAAGCACACACTGGACAGCTTTCCATATGTCATTCAGTGACAGCATTTATACATCCATGAAAAAGTAAAGCATCTCCGAAAAACAGATATCTCAAGGGCTTCAGGACCTATCTCAGGCTGAATGTGTTCAGTTCTCCTGCTTAGGTCTCTAAGGGTGGCTAAACCCCTCTATGTTTGAAGGATGCAAGAAGATGTATTCCTGAATAATCTATTAGGAGCCAAATCATGTTTCTTTTAAACCTCTTTGTTGCAGTCCATGCCAAGTCAACAGAAATCAACTGATCTACAAGAATAATCCAGGTTTTCTCATTTTACGTAGTTCATGTGTTCACGGAAGCATACTATTGGCTTCCATCGGCACTGCAACATAGCATTTGACCTGTGATGAGTCCAGATGCTAAAATTCAACATCTACTGAAATAAATCTGTAGCTTTCCTCCACTTCTGCAATGTGCTGTTTCACCAGATTATGAGATTCATTAATTTAGGAAAACATATGCGAGTGTATGCTGTGAGAGTCATGAGTCAGGAGACTGAAGGTCTGACAGATGGAGGAAGAGATAGGAAATAGCCAGGGTATGACACCTTTTCAAATTTGCTACCAAATATTTGGCATCTTGTTCAGTCAAACTCAGAAAATGCCCTTCGGGTCTTAACTTGTGGGTGCTGTGAGAGCTGTGGATAACATACTGGCATTGTGGTAACGCTTTTCACAGGCAGTGGTTAGAAACTTTGTGCAGTTTTAGGAACAACACCCCCGGTCCAAACATCTTCCAGTAGACTGAATTAAATGAAACTGCTACTGGGATACAAGGAAGTCACGGTGACCTTTCCTAACTCCCAAGGTGAGCAGCTGTGTTTGGCATGTTCTAATCTGTGTTCCCCTCCTCAGGTCCTCCTCTGATAAGACTGCTCTGCCTGATGCAAGAGAGAGACTTCTTGTTGGCCAATATACCAGTGTTCTGTTTGTTCTCAAGTCTTAAGCATGTATCTGTATTGCTCCAGTGCTAAAAACCAGACACCCATGGTGAAATGAGGAAAATGGTGTAGTTTACCCATGTTGTGAGGGGGTTATTGTATTGTTTCAGAACTTATGGAATATGCATCAGGCTCACAGAAAGCCCATTGGAAGAAGTTTCACAATAGGATCTGGTTTCAAGAGCTGAAATTTCACCTGAAAAATGGAGTTTGCAGACGGAAAGTCCACTGTTATTTCCTCTGTGTATTGTCAAAGCACATCCTGGGATAATGAAACATTTAAGTGTTAAACTACAGGTTTGAAGCAATGAAAAGAAGTCTGACATTTCCTGTGTCCACAGGTCCTTTCATGGGTGGATGCATATGCCCTACGATGCATATGCCCTACGTACAAGCTGCTGGGAGACTATAGCAGGGTGCTGAAAGTGAACTATCATCCTCCCAAAGATGCTCGGGCCATGGAGCAGTGCACCAGCCTGGATGAAGGGAGCAGATGGAGGTGTACTGTGGACTTACCCTTGAAGTACAAGGCAGGAAACCTATTGGCTATGATTCATCGTCAGTCACAGAAAGTAGACATACTTTCCCAGGGACAAAGCTGGATTCCTGCACATGTGGATGAGAGCCTCAGGCTTCCTCAGACCTCACTGCTGGAGTCTGTTTTCAAAAGAAGTTGTTTTTCATCGTAAGTCTAATTTCTTCCAGCTTTTCTGACTGCGTCACTTTCAGACATTAAAACATCACAAAATCCCCCAAAGTACACTCCTCCACCTTACAAAAAATTCGAGTTTCAGTAAAAGCTAAATTTAATATACAAAATAAAATCACTTAACAGAGAAAGACTTCTTTGAGCTCTGAAAACGAGTAAAAGCTTCTCAGTAGGAACAGTTTAGTATTAGCACTCCCACTTGTGCACTCTTCAGAAGGAGAGTTTGGAAGCAAATCTGTAGAGTGCCAGATGAAGTCAGCTAAGTTTGCAGCTGGGTCAGTCAAAATCCACACTGGGAAATGCAGGTTAGGCCACCGGCTAAAGACTGAACAGGCTGCTGCAGTTTAGGTGTATTGCAGAAAGGGCTGAACGTATCCAGAGATAATGGCAAAATGGATTCACAAATAGAACAAATTCCTGTTTCAAAAGGCAAAGGACAACTGAAGAGGAATTTCCTCTTTAAATATTTTTGTCTAGGAATCTACCTATTTTCTTCTATTGTATTTTTTAGAATAAAACAACCTTATACGGAAAGCTGGTCAAAGAGGTTTTTTTTTGAAACACTGTGAATTTGCTAAATGCAAGGCAGAGAAAATAAAGAGGGATTAAAAGTGAGTTCTTCAGACAAAGCAACAAACCAACAAACCTTCCAAAAACTTCAGTAACTCATGGAGTAATTGAGGTGGGAATGGACCTCTGGCTGTCCAAACCCCTGCATGATGCAGACCCTGTTAAAGCAGGTTGCTGTGTGCCTTGTGCAGTCAAAATTTGAGTATTTCCAAAGCTGGAGATCCCGCAACATCTTCAAGCCCCTCTTCCAATGACTGACCACCCTCATGGTGAAAAATTTTCCTTAATAGGTAAACCAGAATGACCCTTTTTGCAAATCATGTCCTCTTGCCTCTTGTGCAGCATAGAATGGCTGGACATAAGGTCTACCTTTTCCCTCCTCTTCTCTAGGCTGAACCAGCCCAGGACCCTCAGACCTCCCTCATACACCCTATGCTCCAGCCTCAAACGTTGCAAGGACCTCCTGTGGTTACCAGGGAGAATATGCATCTTCTTGCTTCTTGCTTATTCTTTGTATAGTCTCTCTCTCTTTGTATAGTTTAATTTATCATCAAGAAGCCTTTGAATCATAAGAAGGCATAATCCTGGAAAGGATGCGAAGGAATGAAGAACTGCTGCTGGCTGCCAAGGGGACCACATGGTGTCCATGCACCACCATGCTGGCAGGTGAGTTTGGGCAGAGCACAGATGGCTTTGTTGTCAATTGATAGGAAACAAGTTCAATTTTTGTGGAGGCACAACTTTTATACAACAAAGTCCTCAGAAGCAATTTTTTTTTGGTGAAAACTGTAAAAATACACCTTTTCCATGGCTGAAGGAGTCCAGAACCTTTCTGTGAATTTCAGAGGTGCCTTCTCTAAGGCCTCAGTTTTCACACGACTGTTCCATTACCTAAGCAAAATGACATTTAAAAAGCTTGGCCACGGAGAAGGCAGCACGTACGAGGATGTTCAAGCATGTTTTTGGTTTATTAGTTCTTTTACAGACACTCGACCAGATGATTGTAAGAGGAGAAACTGGCTTTATAGTAAAGAAAGAGACCTACAGCAGTGACAAATTAATTTCCATCCTGTCATGACTCATGAGACAGTGCTACAGTAACATTAACAAAACGTCAGTTAAAGTGGTAGTAATTATTTCCATTGCTAATACTGACTCTGGCTTAACAACATTTACAGGCTTTGTTACACTGTCATAAAATAAACAGTAATATAGAAACAAACCAGATTCTCTGCTTTTGAAAGAATGGACTTTTTCCCCATTTGTGCCCATGACAGAACCACGCCTTGTGAAGGAAATCAGAGATGGAGGCATGAAAGCAGCTCATGGAAAATCCTGGTGAGGACTTGCACAAGGTTTTCAGCAGCATTTTATTCAGTGTCAGAAACGCCATGGTCTTGTTTGGCCAGGCTCACCACAGATGGAGACTGCAGGAGTAGGACCCAAACAAAGTCCCATCCAGTCCAAGTAGTGGCAGACTGGGAGGAACTGGTGCCCCAGCAGTCAAGATTTTCTTTTTCCTCTTAGACATGTTGAATTGTGTTAATTTCTCGCAGTTTTGTGTGCTATCGATACCCTGGCTGTTCAGCTATGAGGAACAGCATTATCGGCCACAGCCTGTGAATGGATTTCCTCGTGTTTTCATACCAGAGTATTCAGGAACATCCAGCAAGAAATTAAACAGAACATGCCCTGACAAAGAAATTGTCATAGAAAAACAGACTTTCTTAATGAAATTTCATAATAATGACCAATTCTGAGACAGAAGGGCCCCAGACCAATTTCTGTTTAATCCTTGTATTGTGGATGCCTCATGTTATCCAGTTGCCAGATGCTAGTTTCTAGGCCTACTGGAGGGTCTTAAGACTGTATGTTCAAAACAGAGATTTATAACACCCACCAGACTATGTGTAATTTCACATCACAGAACAGTGTTTCCTAAAGGCTGTGATCCTCAACACAGGGCAAAAATGTGACCAAGCCTGAATGTTCCCCATGAAATATCTTCAGCTAGCTCAACCTTGACTCCTTTGGAAGTGGATGTCTCACCCTCTGGCAGTTTAATGAATATTAAATAACATCCAAGGCCTATTCCTGTCCTTTCAGTGGAAGGCGTGTGCAAAGGAAGCATTCTACTCCTGTG
Source organism: Himantopus leucocephalus (assembly GCA_003993805.1). Classification (NCBI taxonomy): domain Eukaryota; kingdom Metazoa; phylum Chordata; class Aves; order Charadriiformes; family Recurvirostridae; genus Himantopus; species Himantopus leucocephalus. Next base: position 59,151,814 of record RSEF01000031.1, read on the forward strand.
TCTTTAGCCAACACAGAAGGGAAATCACACAGCAGTGGCTCTTTTCGGATAAAGACAGAATTTTTCTTCCAAAATGACCTTATTGCACAATTGAACTTCTCACTTGCTTTTGACTTGGTCGTAACCTTCCAAGCTCATCCTCAACGTTTCTTAAAATGGTCTTTTATTTGGTAACTTGCACATCCTCAATATACTGCTCTTATGAGTCTCTGTCCCTGGAAATTCAGATACTCCGAACCACAGAATTTGCTTGCTGAACAAGCAAGATTGCTGGAGGTAAATAAGGTGCACAGTTTCAGATATGTGCCTGAAGTGCTGCCTTATTGTGGTGTACAGAGTGAGTCACTTCAGTCTTTGCACTTGCCATTACCAGCGACTCAATTTTAAAACCAAACCACAAGGGATGTTCCATTTTGTACCAAGTGAGGGTACTATTCATACCAGCAAATGGACATTGCACCACAGAATCCCATTCATGTTGCCTTTCCTCAAACCTGAAACCCCCCTGCAGATGTTGGAGTAGTCCAAACTCAGTTATATTTGAACTACCATGAATCAGACCATAATTAATTTAAAGAAAGATCATCCATGGGCTAATCCTATGAATTATCAGTACTTTGAATCTAATAGAGGCTTTGTCTGCCAAAAATCTCCTGGGAATTAGTCCCAGACTGCATTTTTCTTTTTATGGCCTCACTTATTTTTCCTAGTGTTTCAGAGAGTTTAACGTGGCAATGTTCAATGATCAACGTTAACTGACTTGTAAAAAGTAATAGCTTTTAGATAAAATCAGACACTTCACACAGTATTAAAGAATGATTATCTGAAGATTGGATAAGAATCCAACTAAAAATCAGGAGACTTTCGTTACATTTTCATTTACTGACAGTTCTTTATATGAGGATCTATAGGACCAACAGTCAATGAACAGAAAAACTTATGTAGGAAAACTTTTCTAGATGACGCCCAGTTGTAATTCAAAGCCTTTTGAAATGAATGCATATCTCTGCAAAAGAAGTGGAACAGATCTTTGTAATCCGCTTCTGAACAACAGCTTACCTCTTTTTTTATTACAGTTGTCACTTAACTTTTTTAATATGCTGGTAATGAATAAAGACACCAAAATTAAGGTGCATCACTAGAACAAAATTTTTGGCACCTTAGCAGCTATTTTAGGACTATCCCTTTGTCCAGGTTTGCTCACTATGAGTGCTTTGGATGTGATATAGCTCCTCCCATGCTGGTCAGCACTACAGGGCTTCATACCCTTATGGCCACGCTGCTGGGGGGAAAGGTGTGCCCTGGAAAACCCACTCACGCTGGCTGCCAGGTCACCAGTTACCTTCAACAGGCTTAAAATCTACTAGACATTGCTACATTGCTGCTACTCTACATTGCTGCTCTGTCCTCACACCCACGTTGCGTGAGCCTTATGTGATGAGTGGTCTCTGTGCCCTCTTGTTCTGCTGTCTGACGGTGCTGGGTACACCCAGGGATGCTCTAACGCTTTGGGCCACAGTAGTCAGGGATTTTCTGGCTAGATTTCTCATTCCATGCTCTGTCTAGTACTAAAATGGCTGCTCAGAAGGTAGCTTACGGGACAGCAGCTAGTAAATGGAGAAGCTACTATTCTGGCAAGATTTAATGACTGCCTCTTTGACTGGTTGCACAGTTACTTGGCTGCTGCTGGTGCCCAGTGGTTGATGTGGATACTTATAGATTAATGCCTCCATACTGGAGCAAGGGTTTAAAGAGCATTACTAAGCTAGCAGGTTGGCAGCAGACTCAGGCTGCCAGCACAAGCATGGTGAGGAAGGCACGAGGTGTATCGTAGTTCGTGCTCTAACAGATTTTCTACTGACCTCAGGCATCCTTGGTGGGTCCTTAGTTTCTCTTTTTGAGATGCCCAGGTTATGCTTTTTAGTTTGCGTGCAGGAAGCAAGGGAAGTCTCCCCACCTCCCTCTGAACTTTTGCTGAGAAGAAATTAAGCTGCTCTTTTTGAGGTGGTGTTCAGAGCGGGTTTTTGACCTCTCCTAGTGTAGGTAGAATTGGAAACATGTGATGTGCAGCCACTCAGTGGGAAAGTCTAGGTGAGCCTGCTTGCGTTGCAGGGATGCAGTTTCCAAACAGAACAGTGATGTTGCATGCACTGGTGAGGTCAGGGCACACCAAGTCTCATTCACCCAGACAGCACCAAGCACCAATGCTCTCCATTAGAACAATCCTCCCTGGTCTGTGGGACCTACTTCCAGCCCACCAAGTGCCTTCATCTCTCAAGGCCAGCCTCTGCTTCTCCCCACACCCCTGGCCAACTCCACATCTCTTAAGATCCATCCCTTCCCCTTCTCTGTCTGCTGTGGCTGGGCTTGTTTCTCACTTGCTTTCTTTACTGCTGCCTGTGTGAACTCCTTCCTTACCATGTATAACTTGTGCTATGCCACTGGCAGTTACAGTAGCTACTGTCATACCCAATTTAATTTCTGGTTACATGTCCCTGTTCCTTTCGCCCAACACCGATGCTAAAGTCAAGTAGTTGGAGGATGGAGGCAAAGGAGTGTTTCCCATCCCACCTGGCCATCAGTGACAGCTGTGCATTGTCACAGACAAGGTACCACAGCCTCAGAGAGAACAGCAAGGTCATTGCCACAACACAGCAGGTCTTCATTAGTCCTTGCACCAACTTCTCTTACCTAACTGAAAGTGAGATACTGCATGTAACAGCCTAAATACTGCTATTGCCGGAGGACAGGATTGATGGGTGTAAGTTCTTGGCTGGCACACAAGAACGGCCACAGACCTTTTATCAAGCCTTGTAGGAGCTTAGACTGGGGCAAAGCCTGTGTCCATGGTGCCTCTGAGCTCACATAAGAGAGTCTAGACATCATCACAGTTGCTTAAGTACCAGCTGCACAGAAAGGATTGTGTAATTTTGTGCTTCTGACAGGCAGGGAGCAGCAGATGGGGATGGCTTCACCACAGAGTGCTATACTGGCAGTACCTTTGCTTTTACGGGCAAAGACTGATGAGGAAGAGCCGCATCCCTTTTCTTAGCAACAATTATGGTGCTCTGTCTTTTATAATAGAGACATGACCAGATGCAGCATCACTTGGCAAAGAAGTTGTAATGAAGTGCACTTGCTGGAAATGTTGATATACACTTTCTGAAAAACATGCTGTATGTTTGGTCACTGTGTGACGTATGGTAACAAACCAAGGGTAGGTGGATCCAAGGGGGTGAATGAAAGGTCTGGCAGAGGATTATAGTTACCTATGTTTCAGAAAAAAAACCAAAAACATGTGGAGGATGTGACATTCAGGGTAAGTCTGTGCTTCTGGAATTGTTTCTAAATATGGAACTGTCTCCAGTCAAATATGGGAATTGTTTCTCCCCTTGTGAAGTGCATTGTGACATCCTTAAAGACTGGGAGCCCATACCAGGTCCATCCTCAGTCTGATGGTGGAGACCCAGGGCTCACAGGCCATCTCCCAGCACGAGGAGCTGGTTGATGGGAAGAGCTCTGATCTGTGCTAGGAGAGGTTAGGCATCTGGAAGGGCTTGTGGAAGTGTCAGAAGCTCAGACTTTTTCTTGCTTTTGAACCAAACCATAGGTCTTCTTAAAAGCCAAGCTGTTAGCAAATAAATAAATGTATTTTAGCCAAACCTCACGCTACACATGAATTTCACCACAATGTGGTACACAGGGGACGAGTTTTAGAAGAACCCAGTGCAACCATTGAAATACAATGGACTCATTCTCCCTGATTAAAGCCCCTAAACCCTCAGAAGGTCCTTTGAAACTCTACACTTTGTTGTGCTAGTTAATTTGTCACTGCAGAAGTCTGTCCCTCAGGGGCTTTTCTTTTCTCTTACTCAGAGAGACTTTTTCCATTGACTGGAACAGTCATGTAATTTCTGACATCTACCATCTGAAAACTGCAGCCTGGAAAAATTATGGCTGTGAATCACTCCACCAGAGCACACTATTTCTATGGATGTGGGTTCTTGAACCAGGTCCCAAACCTATTGCCAGGGCTACACAAGTTAGTTTTTCTCCAGCGTTTCCAACTGTTGGGACTTTATCACATTATCTGTTGTTCTGCTTAATGCCTCAGCCCCTAGAGCTATAAGATTATGTAAGAATCTCTGCTTTTATTACAAAATAAAGTTCATTTTCTAGTTTTTCCAGAAGAACTTAGAAATGTGACCCTTAATACTGCAGACAACGCAAGGTTACTAACTCCCCCAACTATTACGTTTAAGCCAACTATGATTTTTTTAAGACCTGACTCATGATTTTTGAATGCCTTAGGGACACTGGTGTATTTTCAAAAATACAACTATTGTTCAGCTTTTCAGCTTGATTTCTTATTTCCTTAGCCTAACAGCATTGCCTAATTCAGGGATTTTTTTTTTCTCTGAATGTTTTGAACACTGTAGCTCTGTAATGCATTTCTGACATTCCAGAAGCAAGCCCTCAGGAGCCTCTATCATGCATCTGTCTTGGAGGTGCCTTAACAAATGTCCTGCACACGTTTACAGTTTCAAAATCATATTTGTCCGTAAAAAATAGTGGTTGCTAGATATATCACTTTTGGCACCATTTCCATGATGAAACTTTCTTCAGTATGCAAATACCACCAAGGATAACAGGGATCTTTCTTTTTCTAATGTCTGAAAGCACAGACACAACTGCTATGAAGAACCTGTGCCTGCACCTTGACTCTATGTGCAGCCATTTCATATGCTTTTGTGACTTTATAGGCGCAATGGATTCCTCCTTTTGCTGGCCCAATATCTGGGCAGATGAAGTTGTCTACTGCCCCAGGAACATGTCCTCCTCACCCTGAGGTGGCTCCTGAAAGAAAAAGCATTTCCTGTGTCTGACCCCTGACAATGCTGGTGGGTGGTGCTGCCGCTTGGAATCACTGATGGACTGTGCAATGATTTTCCCTGCTGGTAGGAAGCAAAGGAGAGAACTGGGTGGGAAGAAGACAATGCCTCCATCAAAGTGTGACACCACGAATTATTGTACTACAGCTCTGGGCTAAAGGGGATAGGCAGAAGTGTTTGGGAGGGGTTTGCTGGGATGAGTGCATGGCATGGAATGAACATCGCCAGCTGGCACCAGTGACAACAGCCCCCAGAGCTAGGGCTAGGCTCTCTGCAGAGAGCTGTAGACAGTTGCCTCATAACTGCCCAGCTCAGCTGGGCGTAGAAAGGAAAGTGACTGTTGTTTGTGAAAGGCTGCCCGGATTGTTCCTGCGGTTGTGAAAAGCACACTGGCATGAGTGGGGAGAGCAGCTCTGGGGTCCATGTACATTGAGGAAGAGCCAAACACCCATATACCCCAAAGACTTTTTTTTTTTCCTGGACTAAAATGCTGGGCTCTCCTTGCTGTACTCAAAACGGGTCCCTGACTTCCCTTGGACATTGTAGCCCTGTGTATACCTGTAGATAGCACATCAGCAGGAAACACTCCCAGCCCTGGAAGCTCAAGGTCCATACTACTCTGTAGTTTATGAGCACTTTGGTAGACTTTTGGGCCATGTTAAAACAATTCTCAGGGGTGGCTCAGGTTTAGGATGGGCCCTTGCCAGCAGGCAGTCAGGAGGCTGTCCATCTTGTGGTTCAAGAGCATGTAGGCTGGTGGGCTGTCGTTGCTGTTATAGAAGGAGCCTTCTCAGTTCTTTTGGACCTGGTGAAGAGAAAATAGGTTTTTCCTCACACATGGGATTATCTTGTTATAAAAGACCCAGACTTTTAACAGAAACTTCACACACAAAATGCAGAATTTGGCTCCTGTTCTGGGTTTGTTAAAGTAGGAAGATACATCTACTGAAGTTGTGATTTAGATGCCACACAGCCTCTGTGACCCAAGCCTTCACAGAGGCTTAATTTAAAATGTCTCCATGGGCTAAAATACTTCTTTTTCAACTGGAGATGTGGTATGGGAGAGCAGAGTGGTTTACAGAGCATAGCAGCTGCACAGGGAACCTCTGATGTGCAGATAAGACAAACAGCTGAAGTCTCAGTGATGTTAATCAAATATGAAGTACAGACCCAGTTCTCCAGCAAAGGCAAACTGGCATAGCTCCACTATTGCCAAGGGAACAATAACAATTTACACCGGCTGGAAGTCTGCAGACATTTTGTGGAAATTCAAGTCCATCCTGCTTTTTCTGTCTTGCATCTTCAACTGTCTTATCGACTCCAGTAGGAATTGGGCAAGAATTGGCCCCCTGGCATCAGTGAAAGTGGTATTTCCAGCCCCAGCTGAGAAAGGAGTGGATCTTTGCATATCCCTCATGGACCATCTCATGCATCCCCAAATGGCTCGGGAAGAGTCATGGATTTGGGATGCGATGATCTGTCCCTTGCTGTAGGGCAAGGAGGGCCCCATGGTGTAGCTGATGGCACCCCGTGGAGCTGTGTGGCCTGTCCAAGGGCTTGTGGACAGGATTGCAGTTTGGTGAACCCAGTCTGCAATGAGACAGGGAACCCACCATGGGAAAGCCCCCGCCTGCTCCAGACGTGCCGGCAGGCACTGCTCCGCAGCTGTGGCACATTAAGTGCAGCGTTGGGGAGGGGGAAATCCAGCCCTGCTGCATGCCTGCTGCGGTCAGAGGAGACACGCTGGAGATGAATTTGGCCCAGTGCATTTTTTATTCATCCAGACGATCCAGAGCTGCCACTGATACTTACAGAAAAAAGGCAAATACTATGAAAACACCCCTGACAAAAGCTTTCCATGGAAGCACTGACATTTACAACCAACTGATTGCAAGCTGTTTTGGAGCCCGGAGCCCGGTGCCGCTTGCCAAGTGTGATGTCTGGGACAGGGTGAAGTCTCGGCCACCGCTGCAAAGATGCTTAGTTATCTTACCACTCCTGGGGAACATCTGCATTGCTAAACCCATGTGGGTTTCCCTAATGTGGCCTCCTCTCCCATAGACCACCTGCCCACAGCAAATCTGCCGCTGGTGGGGGAAGAACGTCCAAAGCGGAGATATGCTGAAGGAGCGACCAGAAACCCCTTCTCCATCTGGGGTGGGATGGAGGAGCTGGAGGAGAGAAAGGACCCTCACCTGGGCAAATGTCTCCCTCCAGCTGCCCTCTGGGGACAGCACGTCAGGTCAGGTGTATGTAGAAGTCACTCACCCCCTCAGCGGCAGCAGCCATGGCTCTTAGGAAGGGCTCTAAGCCCATCTTCTGAGTCTCAGCCTCTCATAGAGTTACCCAGGGTGCCTTCTGCCCTGTATGGTTTTTGAGTCAAAGTGTTTTGCTTTATGACCATCTTTTCAGGGCATAAGGTGAATTCTGTCCTTTGCCACTCCCTCCCCAACAGATGGATAACGAATGGTGAAGGAGTTAGCTACCAGGCAGTTCCAGTTTAGGTTTCCTTAACCTCCATTTGTATAATCTCCTGACCAGCTGTACTGCTGATCCACCATTCATTAATTACTCACAATATCTTAAGTGACAGAAGCACATTGTGCTGGCCAAGCACTTGGGCTGTAGGGTTAGGCCCACAGACTGTGGACATTGTCCTTGCTTCAAACAGGTTTAATGATGCTATGTCAACAACAGGCGGGGGCAGGACGCTTAGGCCAAGTCCACTGAAGTTAAAGGACTGATTCTGTGGATGTGCCAGTGTTTTGGATCAGGTCTTCTATGCTCTAGTTCTTTTTCAGAACCAAACCCACTCCTAAGGAAAAATACTGGACAGTGTTTATAAATATGGTGCAGGAGAGATGTTATCTAATGGATGTCATAAATGCCACCTGCTATGCAGAGCCAGCAGAATTTTCTTCTCACTGTCTAGTCTTCTTCCCTAGGTTCATCAGGCATGTGCAAAATCCCATACCTGTACCTCTTTTGTAGCTCCCTAGGGGCTCCTGGACTCCATCCTCTCAACACCCTGTGTGTCCCACAGGCTTTTTTGCAGGGCTGCAAAAGCTGCAGAGGGGTGAGCGAGCATGGTTGTGCTGCTGGGGCACAGGACTCCCCTGTGCTTCCTGCAGAAAGCAGTGCCACAGCTGCAGTCTCCCTGGAGCTGGTGCAGGGGCCTATTGTCCGTGGGGAGCTGTGCATTGCTAAGGACCTTTTCCTGAGGCTTGGGTCTTTGGTTCTGCTCTCATTTTTTGCCTCACATCAGTCATCTGGGTGCATATCACTGTCGCAGAGGTTGCTGTTAAATGTGCTGAATGTGTTAGACGCATCTTTCACCTAAAGACTTGCCATTTGACTAAGGAGACATATCCACATGTATTGCCATCATAATTTTGGTGCTTCCAAATAATAGGCAGCAGTGTTTAGATAGCAGCCAGTGAGACTGCTGTAGCAGGTAGATATTGGGATGGTCCAAACCACTATAGCCAAGAATGTCGCATTGAGTGAAGTTCACACTGGGACCTGATCTCTGCACTGGAAGCCTCTCTCCCATAGAAATGACTGGGATGTCACCAAGGATTATGGCTTCAAATGAGCAGCAGGTGAACTCTTAAGAAATAAAGATCACAGGCAACCTTCTGCTCTCAGTTACACTCCATTGACGTCAGTGGGGTTGCCTGGGGTTAACTCAGAGCAGAATTTCGTTCCTTGTTTTTCATGCATATAGTTGAAACCCCCCAAAATGTTTTTCAGCGCATGGTACAATGTCTAAAAACATCACCAGTTACTCCTGGGCTACACACGCTGCAAAGCTCTTCTTCTTATCACAGCAACAGAAAAAAAGCTGTCTTGTCCAGAAAAGACTCGTGGAGCCGTTCTGCATGTTGCGGCATGCTGTGCGCGGTTCAGTGAAATGAAAGGGGATAGGATGCCCCTGGGACTTGTGTGTTGCACACCTCCTGCAACCGGTCATGGCAACCCGCCATCGGCTGGCAGGACGTGGCAGCTCCGTTTCAGGTGTCCTGTTCCACTGGCAGACACGCTATTGCATGGGTGCAGGTACTTTTGAAACTTGAGCGTTTCCCCATATCACACCCATATGTCGTAACACCTCCCAGATCCCATTTGGCTCCAGAGGGATGCTGTGGTGTTTCAGAGATGCCACAGTGATGGGTGGGAAAGGTATTTACAGGCCTACTAATAAAAATCACTTAGAACAGCTAATTTCTAGAGTGTGTACAGGGCCACGGTCTTCCACTCGAAGCTGGTTGTGCTAGAGGCTGAATATTTGAAGCCAAACTGGTTGTTTGCTTGTGGCACACCTATAAACTCCTGCTTCTCGGCTTTTGCTCCTCCACACTCTAAAACAGCAATCAGGAACAACAAATAATGAGTGCCAAAAATTAAAAATGGAACGTTTATCAATCTGACACGAGGCATCATGATACACAGATTTATTTCATCATGCTTTTCCTTTGTTTTAGTTTTGATTGTTTTAAAAAGGTGCTGACAATAATTAAAATATTACTCACAGGAGTTCTGCTGTGAAATAGCCAGATTCTGTTCCGTAGTTCCTGTATTCATGCACTGACTGCTAAGATTACCGTTGGATCAAGCCGGGGCTGAATTTCCTTCTTGGTGAGAGTGAGATTTTACAAGGTGCAGTATTCTGGGATTGAAGTCAATATGATATGTTATATCCCTAATGCATTCCTGTCCTGAAGCACCTCCTTGTTTCTGCAAGGAAGGATTCTGTAGGGAGATGTTCTCCTTTGAGCAGTCCCCGTGGCCTGGAAATCCACACCGCGTCCCTCCTTCCCTGCTTCCCTGGGGTCTTCACTCAGGGCTCTGCTATAACTGTTTCTAAATGCAGGTCTTGTTTCTTGGTTGCCGGGTTGTGCTACCGTGTGATGGAGAGCAGGTTTTGTGTGTCGGCAGCCACCATGGCCCCACAGACTGCACTCTTCTGATGGCAGCCATGGGATGGAGGACTGAAATCAGAGGTTGATGAACAAGGGGTGTGCTTGCCTGTGGCATTCCTGTTTGGGGAAACATGGGGATGTCTGACTCCTCCCCAGCTCAACACAGCAACAGCATTATCCTTGCAGAGAGGAGAAGGTTATCGAGGCTGGAGCTTTCCCCGTGTTACGGTGTGGAGCTGGCTGCTGTGGGCAGCAAAGTGAAATAGGGGGCAGGTCTCCCAGCAGAGAAATTAATTTCATACATTATGAAAAACCTGCATTCGTCTCACTCTCTGTGCTATATACACCAGCGCACAGTTAGCTAGCTGCCTGACGAGGGATCTTCCTCTTTCATTACAGTATTCACACTATTTCACTGCAGTAATTATATCTGATAACACTACATAACTTTACCCCACCACAAAACATAGGACAGCAGACTAGATCGGCCTTAGTCTGTACTGGCAGATCCTGTGAGCTGAAAAATTACAGGAAAGTTTATAGCAAGACAATAGCAAGAAATCAATGTGAATCTTAGGTTTCCCAACATCCACAAAATCTCAAGAGAAGAAAAGGGGACCATTTTAGATTCCGGCATCAGAGCTCAGTAAGTGTTGAAATATTAGTAGGACATCAGAAATTGGTCCAGATGGCTGAGGGCAGAGGCCAGCCAAGTGTGCCTGAAACCCTGCAACTTAAACACAATAACTGGGGCTTTGGGATGTGTCTGAGTTTCTTAAAGGACTTTAGAGAAAAGCGTTTTCTTCATTTTGACAATTAAGAAAAAACAAACCCCCAACAAAAAACTCCCACAAGTGCAGGGTAAAGATCACCAGCAGCGCAGCTTATTCCCTCACATGCTACACTGAATACAGCATTTGCTATTACTGACACAAGCAACAATACCTTACCGGCCGTATGTGTGTTGCAGGTTGGATTAAATCCCTTGGAGCTGGTGGCTGTAACAGCTGCTTCCACTCAGGATCACTGTAAATAACCGAGTTGCAATGTGTAATAAAAGAACTAAAACAATGTTTACCTCCTCCCAAAATGCTGGCATGAGTTGTCAGAGATGCTCTTTCCATGCCGTATACCCGGGACCGTGTGCTGCATTTAGGTACTGCCAGCATCGTGGGCAGAGTGGACTGGGAGGACTGGTGTGCCCATAACCCTGTAGCAATCCAACCTGGATTAATTTCTGTGTAGGAAGGCACACGTGCAGACCCACGTGGTCAGATGGGTTTCACTGTCAAGTATTTTGTGAGGATGCCTGTGTCTGAGAGGCCAGGAGCTTTGAGGAGGGAAGCAGCAAGGGTGCACCAGGCACATTTTTAGGGATTCTTGTTGCCGCTGAAAAGCAAGTAAAAATAGCTTGGCCTGTTGTATGAGGCCTCAGATCCGGTCTCATGCTTCAGAGACTACATCTGTGTTGCATTCAGAAGGGTAACTGCAGGACTGGCAGCATCAAAGCTGAAGACCGGTGGCCCCCATACTTACTCAGGTAGGTTGCCAGCACCGACATTCGTGACATTGCATTAAAATGGACACTGGTCAGGACGGGTTAGTGCTGACTTGGATATTTCTGTGTGACTCACCAGATGCTGGGTGACTGGGGCCATTGTCAAAGCACCTTCGTTGTGTCCCTCTGTAGAAGGAGTTTGTTCCCTGGCTGGACATTTTCTGCTGGAATTACCTGCCGTAGCCTGTCTACTTGGATGAACATCTGGGATTATCTAGGGAGAATACACCCCAGATGGTGATGTGGGGCAAAAAGCAGTTTTCAAAGTATCCATTGCATTAACATGCAAAACTGTCAGCCTCCAGTAGAGCACTTTGAAGAAGGAGAGAGAAAAGAGGCATTCGGAGAAAACGTCCAGCACGGTCCTGTCTGCAAACAGTGAAAAGCAAATTTCCCCCCTTCATGGTGGGAAGATGTCAAGCAATTCATTAACTGGAAGACAGTTATCTGAACTATTCAGCAAACTCTCAAAAATTCTGACTTTCTTTGTATTTATGTATTTATTAAGAAATACTGTGTTTATTAAAAGTCACTCTGCAAACAATTTTCAAAGGGAAAAAATGGTAGCTAGATGAACGAATGCTCCAGCACACCTTGTCTTTGTGCACTGAACTTCATGAACCAACTTTTGTGAAGGTGTTTGCAGTGCAGAGAGCTAAGCTGCTGCACAAAGCTTTGTGGGAAAAAAGATCGCCTGCAACGCGTTAGAGCCAGGGACTGCTTCTTGTTATTAGTTGTGTAGGCTGCTGGGACCTCATCTCAGGCCTTGGGGCATGACTGCAAATAACAACAGCTGTAAATAACAATTAGCTGTAAACTGTATGCATCTCAGCTTTGTTAGAAAAAAAAAAACCCTCAACAACCAAAACCCAGCAAACTCATAACTACTGGGAGTAAAAATTAAAGGAACATTTTACTTTTATAAGGTAAGCCTAGAAAATGCTTGGAGTCCAAGAAAATTTGGTGTCACCAGTATTTCATTTCCACTGATTTCACTCTATACAGAAACATCTTTCCATGATGGGGACAGATGATCACCAGCTTCCCATATATATTGTTTGTTAGCTGTATGGCATGTGTAGCTGGAGAGCAAAATAACTCCACTTTGTGCATGTGTATCCTCTCTACTCCCATTTATAACGTAAATTTGTATCCTTTCAGTTTAAAGCAGCGTAGCTCACTGTGGTCCTTAATAAAAATTTATAAAGCAGAGGAAATGAGAGGTTAGGAACAGTTTGGTAATCCTAAAAACGCAAAGGCATTATTGATATTTAACAATCATTTGTTTCAATGTTGTTTATAAATGTTGTGATAGGCAAGTAAAAGGGAAAGGTTAATTTTTGGATTTGTACTGCATGGTGCAGTTTCAAAGTCCTCACACTGCCCAGACAGGAATCCAATGATGTAGAGGTCTTTCGTCAAGTCCCTCCATGGAGAGAATTTTACCCTAAAAGACCAAGTTGCATTTCTATGGAGCAGATTAATTGGATGTGATTGGACTTAAACAAAACAAAAGAAGTATTTGTAAGTTCAGCCATAAGTCAGGATTTCTCTGTTTCCTGGTAGGATTATTGTTGTTTCATTGTTGTCTTGTTGTTTTGCTTTGTTGTTGTTGCTAGCTCCAGAATTCCTGGAAGATCTTTAACACATGTTCCGTGAGCACTTCTGGACTTTATTCATATTCAGAGGAGCACTGGTCTAGGGATCTTTGCTCCTAATCAGCCTTTGCATGTCCCCAAAGTAACATTGCCATTATCACGCTATGCCAAACCATTGGGATTCACACACACATAGCTCTGGCCAGCTTTACTCCATTTGTTCCTCAGAGGAAACACTGCTGAACTATTTACATTCATTGCAGAAATGACTGTTAAGAAGTGGTTGAAACCGAGAGGTTCAGCAAATAAAGGAAATTCCAGAGATCTCAAAGTACCTTTTACTGTGATATGTTATGACTGCACATTCTCTTTCCTCAAACTATGCCTTTTACTGCAAAGCTCACATCCGCTCTGCTGATAACATGATGAAAAGTATCTGGAGTCATGTTCCCAGGGCATCATTGTCAATTAGATTCTCCCCAGCATGATTATTCATCTTTTTCTCTTCTGCTCATGCAGATGCTGACCCCCACATCAGCCTTTCCACAGTGGTAAGACTGATTGCAAATGCTCTTCATATAAATATTTATGCTGGAAAACCAGGCAGTACAAATGACTTGACATTTTTGAAAAAGATGATGTAATGTAGACCGCTGTGCTAAGATGGGGCAAGACGGAGCCAGGAGATCGCCTCAAGCCTGATGTGCCTCTAAATCTTCCTAGAAAATTAGCTCTGATTTTCAGTCTTTCACTTTAGGTAGAGACCTATTGGATAATAAGATATTTCTGAGGGATTAATAATGTCAGTACCCACCCATCATATTTCCTTACAGCATTGCCTCTACCCTTGCCCAAATTGCCTGGGCTGATGCTGATGTTGAAATGAAATTCTCCATTTCTCCCAGCGTACAACTGTTGCTCCCTCTGTGGATATTCAGTTTTTTTGGGGTCCGTTTCCAGGATAAGGCTCTGCTTTTTCAGTGTGCTGCAACAGTTCTCAAATATGGACAACCTCCTTGGCAAAGAAGGGCACTTTCAGCCCCCAATGCCAACCTCTACCGCTCCAGCAAATACATCTGTTAAGAAAAGAAATGCTATCAGCAGGGCAACAGGTGCCATATTGCAGCCAATCATGAAAGGTTATAATAAGACAGAGGGAACGCGTGTGCAAGAGAGAGAGAAGAAAAAATGAAAAAGAGGGGGACTAAGCTGAAGGAAAATCCCGTGGCAAGAATTTTTTCCACTACTGCACTTACACGATGCTGAAATAAAGGCCTGGTGACTTTGCAGTGCTGGTGTAGGGTACTGCCCTGGAAACGCGTTTGCCCATTGTACTCCTCTCTGTTTGCTTAGAAGGAATTCAGAAGGGATTTGCTTTCTCTTGTTTCACGAGCCCCACGCTTTCACACTGACCGAAGTGGATACGCACCAGCTGGCCATGTCCATCACCGCCACCGGGTGGGAGAATTCCTGATTATACTTAGATCCTGCAGACCCCGCTTGGTCATTAACGGAGGAGCTCTGCTCGTGCACCGTTGTCCGAAATGCAGCCGGCCAGGAGCTCCGGACGCCTTGCCTGAAAGAGCCGGATGCCTTCTGGATCAAACATGAATGACCTGCTGAAGGTGCCCCTGCTGCACGTCCTCATCCTGGCAGCCCTCAGCTTGGCTGAGACGCTCCTGAAAGGTTTGCTTGGAGGGCTTTTGCCCTGCTCTGCTTCTGCCACTTGCTGAAGGAGGTTTTGCAAAGGGGAAGGCATCTCTGGTAACGGTGGGGTGGGTGGTGTGGTAGCGTTCTCGGAAAGGACAAAAATACGGTGCTTTCGGTCATTACTTCACTGCTTTTAGAATGAGAGCAGTGAAAATAATCTCATATTTGTGTCTGGCATTGAAGGTTCTTTGTCTAGGAAGAGCACGCAGTCCTGTTGTAATGGGCAGGGGAGACGTTTGGGTTCAGCCTGGGTGGGACGGACATTTCTCATGTCAAAGGAAGCTTACAGGTTTTGATGCCTGGAAGCACCCGTCACCGCAGAGCCCAAGATTTGTGGTGTTCTGCATGCCTGTGTATGCTTATAAATACATAAAGCTCAAAGAAGTAATGAATAGCTATAATGTCTTTACAGATTGTATGTATATAAATGCAAATATGCATGGTTTGTCCTGTGTATAACATAAAAGTTATTATATGTTCTTCCTTTCTTGTGTGCACACATGCACATGGACACACGCACACATACTTTTAGCCAGCACAAGAACTTTTCAGTTTAGAAAATATCTGTTTAGAAAAGTCTTTGAGGTACAAAGTGCAACAGTGGTCTGCCGGATGTACCATCTGGTAAACCTGTGGACAAAAGATTTTGCTGCATGGTGATTGTCAGGAGCCATTCAAAGCATACCAGAAAATGTGCAGCTTCAGGAAAACAAAAAAAAAACCATCAAGAAGGATGCCAGTATTCACCTGTTAGGCCAATATCGCTGCTCTTGCAGGGCTGTGCTCTTACAATTGTTAGTCAGATTGGCTTCAAAATACAAGGAAAAAAAAAGGTCTTTTTTATAAAAAACTTTTGAAATAAAAATGTCAATTTTTTCCTAAGGCACAAAAGTAAGTTGTTGAACCCAGGTCTTTTTGAAAGCTGTGGTAAGACAAGATTGGAGAGACAAGAAAAAAAATAAAGAGGAAAGTGATTGATTTTTTTTTCCTGGTGGCACAGTGCAATGAAGAGATACACGTCCTTTCCTAAAATGCCACGGGTGGCTGAGTTGCCTTGCTCCCCGTGAGAGGCTGAAACACGGCTACAGCCCAGCGGTGCCCTATTGAGGGTTTGCAGCATTAGCTGGAAATGCCACTGAGGGGGTTTTGACCAGAGGACCTGCAGTATCTCCAGGCATCTGCAATGCTGCAGGGGAGACTGGTGCTCTCTTTTCCGCTTTGTTTTGTTTGCCAGCCTTGTTGTGTTTCGAAAGCGTGAATCCAAAACCAAAGCCAAGCAATTTGGGAGCTTCTGGTGGTCTGGGGATAGAAGGGGATTTGGTTTTCTCATGGGCCCCGTGACCAGCCTTGGGTCATTTTGCTATCTCGGGAAACTACAGCTGACACCCACAAAAACGGCACCTGTGTGGCATTACAGATATGTAAGTTAATTGATTTTCAGTGTTATTTAAAGCCACAGGGTTACCTAAAAAATATCGGAGAGCCCCAATGGACGCACATGGAAAGGTCTGGGGCCATTTCTATATGCTGATAGATATGTCCGTACATTGTTTGGATTTTATTTTGCCACGTTAAAATCTGGTAAAGAAGGCATGGTAAGTTTTGATTCCTTTCCTGAGGAAACAGGGACTGACACCAACACCTGAGCTTTTTGGACAGCTTTTAGAAGCGGGCACCGTCTCAGCCATTTTGGGGCTCTCTCTCCGCCTCATGACAAAATGGCGGCGCGCTCGCCGTCCCCTGCGCAGACACACCATGCGTCCTCTGTTCTCGTGCCCTCTGCCCCCTCACCTTGGCTGCAGGAGCACTGCCTTCACCTCCCTGCTGGCCTGGCACTGGGTTTTAATATCGGAAATGTAAAAAAGGGCATAAGAGAAAATGACACATTGCTGCTGTTGTCCCGGTTGTTCTTCAAGGATGCTTTGGGGAGGCAGCTGTAAAAAAAAAGTTCCCTTTCTGCTTTTGCTATAGGTAAAGTGCTGTTGGTTGGAAAGTATTTTCTATGAGTGTGGGGCTTGATTCTGCCCTAAGAGCTGTGTGCTCTTGGGAGACACCAGATCAGACCTTGGTGCTGGCTTTAAGGAGATGCCAGATCAGATGCCATGTAGGCGATATTGCTAAGGATAATTCCATCATACGTTGAACTAAAGAGATACCATGAAAGTACCTAACTGTTGCTAGTGAATTTATTTAATATATAAAACTGACAGCCCTTGTTTGCCCAAAGAATAAGATACTGTCGTTACGCATACTGGCTCTTGGTACAAATCTAACTTTATTCTTTGTGAGAACGGCTGTGCTTATCGTGACAACACAGTTATAAAACTGATAGCTTTGACTTTTTGTTACTGCAAAAATTTACATTTCTCTGGGTTAAAAAAGCATCCTTCCAGACATCAAGGCACGCGGACAACAGCAATAAAAACATACTATATAAAATTAGATTGTAAAACTCCATTTCAGCCAGGCTTAGTGCCATCAAAACCCAATAAAGTCTGTCACGAAATAGCAACGTCGCCTTTGAAGTAGACAGGATAACCATCGGTGGAGGTTATTCTCCTCAGTCAACCTTCAGTAGCAGGGAAATTTAGGCTTTATGAAAATCTTCCACTCGGTTTCACTGGTGTGGGATTCATCTAGGGTGCAATATGGATGATTACTTCTACCTAGTGTGACCCAAAATGATCCAAAAAATTGAAGCCTGATACAGTTTGAAGCAGTGTTCTTAAACAATGAATCTGACACAGATGTGTCTCAGCTAATGTTTAGTTAATATAATCTTTAGTGCTACCTTAAAATGATGGTTTTAATATCTTTTTATGTAAGTATAGTCACTACTAATAATGCAGTCTGAAGTCATATAATCTAGAAATACTATTGAGGCAGCATCATTCTAATGACATTTCAAAAGCATTAGGATATTTACATAAACCTGATAGTGGAAGCCGATCCTTTCATACTCTAGCCTCATTCCAGCTGAACTCTAATGACATTCTAATTTTTACTCCCATGTAAATTGAAAAAGCATTAAGGTAAACGTTTTCTTATTATTCTTAGTCACTTAAATTGGAGTGTCTTGTATTTTCCCCCTTTTTTTTCGGAGACGGGGGTAAAATTGATGTAGTTAATTTTTTGCTTGAATTTAAATCTTACTGTACTGAGAAGAGCCAGCAGATACAGTATGGGCAGGATTTTCCTGTGAAAAGACATACAGTGAGCCAGATACTGCTACAGTCAGCGACGAACAGGAAGATTCCTGTATCCGCTGTACATTTTCAAGGTGGTGTTTCAGGGACATGGTATGAAACTAGTTCATCTCAGCACAGCTGTCAATGATATCCAGTCCAACAAATATGGGATGTGTGTGTCTTGCAGCCATAGATTAAAAGTCATTCAAGCTTCTTTGGAGGCAATGGCTACAATGCATACCACGCACAGGGAAATTGATTCACTTGGCGTATCCTTTGATCCCTTCCAGCCATGCTTCAAGTCTTTTACCAGGGCAACGGAAAATGTTTCTAAACATACATTTAAATAATGTATGGTGACAGGTCTGTGATAACAAGCATCAGACACAGCTATTAGTCTTCTAACCCTTGTGCTACTTGGTTAGAAAAGGTGAGAAAAAGAGAATGTGTACTAGTCATGCCACAAATCTGGAAGACCTGAAGGGCCTTTACGAACCTGGCTCTGAAAAATATAGTGTTATGTAACATGTTTTTTTTTTTTTAAAGATAAATAGTTGGGTGGAACAATCCTATATTAATGACGAAGAAGCCCAAATCTCATGCATTATGCTTTAATAAGGAAGCACTGTGCCCACTCCAGGGGCAGGTCAGCTTGGCTTCAATTTGTGTGCTGTTCCTTGCACTTCCAGCCCATGCAATGCCACCTCTGTAGCAGGGGGACAGCCTCACCTCTGTCCTCTCAGTATGCCACCTGGTGCTGTGCACCTTGGGGGAGAGGAGGGTTAGAAACAAGGGACACATTGGACTTGCTGGAGATGCCCCATGCTTGGGTCGCTCTGTTTTGCACACTATAGAGAGAGCACAAGGGAGAATGCAAAACCTGCTACAAACGGCAGAAGGCTGCAGCTGCAAATGCGGAGGGATCTCTGTTCCAGAGAATGTGTGGAGAGTGTGCAAAGCACCTCTGTGCTGGGAAAAAGCCATGCAGTGACACTGCAGGGACGCAGCTGCCTCCGCCAAAGGGGTCTGGCAGGCTTCATGCTTCTCTCCGGGAGGCACCGGGATGTTTTCTCATTTTCTCTTCCTTCGTGCAGCTCCCTTGATCAGCACTCCTCTGGAAACTGTGGATGCACTGGTAGAGGATGTTGCCAAGTTTGTCTGCGTAGTGGAGTCGTACCCTGAGCCAGAGATTACCTGGACGCGCAACAGCATTCCCATAAGGTAGGGACCAGCCCCAGCCCTCTCCAGCATCTTCTGCCCAAACCGTCAGTGCTTTCCTTCATGATAAAGGAGATATCTGGAAATATCAAAATGGGTCTATGGCAGGGAAGAGGGTCAGTGGCTGTAATTATATAGGAATCTGTGTTCCTTAGGGAGTGATGGGAGCACCTGGGGGGTGCTCTTGCAGCTTCACACACTTGAGCTTGGAGATGGTTGGTTTCTGCTGCAAGGAACGCAAGGAGTTTGCTCTCCAGCTTCGGACAATACAATCTGCTCTGTTCCTCAGTTTATGCATCTACAATGCTGTATAATATTTAAAAGGAGCACTGCCAGACTTGTTGCCTGAGTGTCTGCAATGTACTTGGAAACTTTGCATGGAAGGGGTTGTATCATGCCATTCTTGTTTGCTTCTAGTTTTGGATCTGACCATAAGAAACTGGTTTCTCGTTGTCGTGCACTGTCAGACATTAATCACCAGGTGTCAAGGTGCTGCCAAAGCAGGGAGCCTTGGAAACATGTTATGGAAGTTGCTACCATTGCTTTAGCTCTGTTGCTGTAGACAGGCTCTTGCAAAGTAAACTGTACTTGACCTTCCAACTCTGAAACCACATTATATCTGCCACATGGCTTCACATCAGTTTCTTATTCTAGATCACTGTTAGTGACTCCCTCTGTAAGGGAAAATCACAGAACAGTCTTAGTGTAACACAGTTAAGGCCCATTCTCCACAAGGGATGATTGTGTTAGGCAGATGTTCACTTGAAGCACTGTTCCTGCTATCGGGGTCAAGTATCCAAAGAGCCCTTGAACCACTGGCTCAGGAGACTCCAAATCGGCAGCCGAAGGAAGTCTTACTGCTAGGAAGACCATTTTAGAATAGGAAAAAAGCCAAACGCTACACATATGCATGCCGACTTTCAGAAATCTGTTTTTCATTGCTTGTAACAGAACCCCAGTGAAACCCCAGTCCTTACCCTCTGACCCTGGCCTTGTTGCAGGACGGAGGTCTGAATTTCCATGGATGCTATTTCCAAATCAGGTCACCTTTCTTCTAATTTCTTCCCCATCAGTGACACTGTGCCTGAAAATCAAAGCTGGGAGAGGAAGCTGTTCATGCAGGACCATGCCTTTCTTTTCCCACAGTCTTTAAAATTTCATTCTCTCTATGTTCTGAGAGCGTATGAAAACCAGACTGTTTCTCACTCCAGTCCCCACTTCCAGAAGCCCAACACACCTTTCTAAAAGCCTTCCCACTCTCTCTGAGA
Source organism: Himantopus leucocephalus (assembly GCA_003993805.1). Taxonomy (NCBI): domain Eukaryota; kingdom Metazoa; phylum Chordata; class Aves; order Charadriiformes; family Recurvirostridae; genus Himantopus; species Himantopus leucocephalus. The sequence continues at coordinate 59,172,168 of RSEF01000031.1, forward strand.
CACAGTGCCTTTTTCACAACAGTGACCAAAAAGGCAAATACTGATCAAAAAATCTCTACTGGTGAGGCCGGAGAGCCCAGGTGCTTCGTTCCCGTACTGGGGCTTCTGAAGCAACATTAACAGCAGCAACTATTTTACTTCCCAAAGCTGTGTTGGCATTAATAGTGCTGGTGGACAAAAGCTGAGACCAAAGATAGGGAAATATATAAACTGAAAATATTTCTGTTACTTTCCAAAAACATGGATGCAAGTATTTCCACAATGGAGAAGGATCAGATCAGTGGACTAATTTTTTCCTGAAAAAAACCCATACAAATATATTTATGTGCCTCTCTGTGTGTATGTATCAAACTTCAAAGGGGCTAGTTTTTACAAGCAATAAATATCAATTATTTTATTTACAAAATTTTCTTCCCTTGCCAAGGTCCCAGCATCCTGAACGGACGGCTAAGCTAACCTTCAGAACAAAACAGTATGTAAACATTCAGCTTCAGTGGGAATAGTGCCAGGACAGAGGCTCTTGTCAGCACTAGTTCTGGAAGTGTCTTTCCACTTGGCAGCAAAATTTGTGCAAGGAGACTGGCAGGTGCCCTGTGCTGAGTGAAATGGTTACCTGTCCCATCGCCTAGGACAGGGCTGCCCGGGGTAAGCCTTCCTCAGGGAAAGATGGGAATGGAGCTGGCATGTCTTTTACACGACGGATGAATTCATTGTACTCTTTCTTCCCAGAGTGAAAAAGAGGAGGGAGATACAAGACTGAAAATCAAAAGGCTGTTGAAAGGAAATATGTGCCTGTAACTTCATAAATGACACATTCAGATTACTCGGTGACTGCTGTACAATTTTTAATGGCAAAAGAAAAACCAGGACATACTTAGGCATCAGGTATTTGTAATAGCTTGGGAGACAATCTTCATGTCAGATCCCTTTTGCTATTTGTCAGAATCAAAGGCCAAATGCATTAAAGCGATTCCAAACCCCATCAACGAAGGTTTGATAATCAAACATGGAGAAATTTATGAAATGTTATTCAAATCTTGTTCCACTGGAGTTTTACTATATTTTTCCAGTTTTGCAATGAAAATCAGAGATCAGCCCTCTGCTTTCTCACCACCTGCCTTTCTCTCTCTCCCTTGCTCTCACATACATACACACACACACGCACACCCCATGCTCTCATACAGAATTGGTCTTTGCTTCGCAGACTTTGTTACAATATCCCATGCCTTTGTTGCTCTAACTTTAGGGCTTTTCTTGACTTCTCTAAAGTCTCCAGGTTAAAGCCTGTTGTCATTAAACTATAGCTATCCTGGCCTCCTTTAATCTTTAGATGGCTTCTTTTCTTCAGCCCATTTCTTTCTTGCTTGTTGGGTTGTTCCCTCTCCTAACACTTTTATAGTTTAAAAAAATAGGTAAAAACACTCTTGGATGCAGACAGAAAAATATTTAGGGTTTGGTTTGCGTCTTTTTCACAACACTTCAAACCTTTCCATAACATTATCTATTTAGTAAAAGATATAATTTTTTTTAAACCGAAGAAGTTTTCTTTAAAAAATTCAGCCAGTTCTAGTTCCTATATAGGTAGTCCTTCCCTTGAACTGAGTGATTGTACCGAAAACAGGACCCAGCTGGATAAGATTACTTGTGCTCATGCCTGTCCTTGGCCAGACAGAAACCCGTGATACCTACTTACTTTAGCAATACCTGACTGAAGGAAGAATTGCCACCATGCTGGTGTCAGTCAGGAACTGCATGGTCTAGTGAGGACCAAGACGAATCTTAAGACTCAACTCAACATTTTCAGTGCCTTCCCTTCTCTTTGCAGGTTGAAAATAAAACGTATAACATATTGCCATTTGTTGTGCCATCAGCATTCTGCAGACACAGATGCGATTCCCCCTCTCCCTCCCTGGCTCTCCCCCTGCCCCTGATGATCTGTACTGTGCCCTGCAGGCTGTTTGACACCCGGTACAGCATACAGAGGAACGGGCAGCTCCTGACCATTTTGAGTGTGGAGGACAGTGATGATGGGGTGTACTGCTGCACAGCGGATAATGGGGTTGGAGCAGCTGCGCAGAGTTGTGGAGCTCTCCAAGTGAAAATGCGTAAGTAAGAATGTAATTTCTTCCTGACACCATGTGAACGGGTAATTGAGAACCTGAGCAGACCCTCAAGTATGGCCCCTGGGGATCTGCATTCAAGGCAGACCCCTGTTCCTCTGGCGCTGGGTGCAGTCCCTTGAGGAAGAGACATGGCATATTGGGTCATATCTTAACTAAAAGCAGTTGTGATCATTCACATTGACACACACTTGTTTGCATAGCCCCTGATAAAAAATGATACTTTGAAGAACGCCCTTTGTACAAAACTTCATAAACGCAGCACAATTTGATAGATTAGACCTCCATAGCAATACTGCATAAATCCCTTGTGAATTTTAAACATAAGATTTCACTAATCAGATTTATGCCTGAAGATGGCAAAAGCAAGTAAATGTTGTTCAGTTGTTCTTAATAGCAATCTTGAAAGGTCTGGAGCACTGTGGTGCAAATCTCATCATCCCACGTGGAAGGCAGACAACTGGTTGTTGCAAAGGGCTATATATGTGCTAAGCTCGGTGAAGCTGAACTCACATGGCTGCAGTTATTTACACAAACACTTAAAAGGGCAGCTGAGACACATCCTGGCTAAAGCATCTGTTCATAGGAAAGGATTTGTTTGCACTAATGAGCATGACCCTCCAGGTCTGGTAATTCTGGGGCTCTCCAGCACCCCAGTTGCCTGCAGGTGGGGGCCAGAAGGTGACGGTCTCTGAAGGTCGTTTTTCTGCTGGTTCGGTATTGTGCAAGGGAGGCAAAACTTCAGATCCCCCAAAACACTGAGGTGAAGATCTTTTTTACTTCCAGCTCAGAGAAAACTAAGCCATGTTTTTCTTTGAGTAAAATGAATTAAAATTTGTCCCATATTAACTTTAAGGGAGCTTGACTGTTTTTTTCTTTAAGGATCCTTTCCCCTTTATACTAACACAGTTATAAATCCTTCAGTTAGGGAGATTAATTGAGTTTACATGCCCCTCTTGTTGAGCTAGAGACAAGCCTGGGTTAAAACTATTTCAAAACCAACTCACTCCAGATTGAGCTTTCACACAAGACACTGTTTATTCAGTGAAGAATGTCAAAACCTGGAATGCAAACGTTCTTCAATATTGGAAATACTCTTATCTGGATTTGGATTTTAGCCCAAGCCCTAATTCAAACGACCATCAAACTCCACTCCTGAAAATAAATAACCATGCAAGTTAGCTGCTTTTGTGTCCATAAGCTGAAACTCTGAATGCTGTACATAAGAAAGTTTTTTCTTTCCAAGGAAGCTCCTGACCTACTAAGACCACTCTATCTTTCCGCAATGTACAGAAAAAGCAGCAGAGATTTTGTTTTCATTTCTGAACTTGTCCTGTTCTAGTACTCTTAGCCTCAGTGTCAACTTTAATTTTTGGCTTTTAAACATTTAGGACCCAAAATAACCCGACCACCTATAAATGTGGAAATAATAGAAGGGTTAAAGGCTGTTCTTCCGTGCACCACAATGGGGAATCCAAAACCTTCTGTTTCATGGATCAAAGGAGAAACAGTTGTAAAGGTGAGTAGAGAATGAAATTTAAGTAATGTTAACTATTCACTAAAGGTACTGTGTTAAAATATTAGCATCCATTACAGTATTTGTAAATTCTAGTTGCTAGGAAGCAAGCATTTGGAAAATCCAGGGCTCATCTCATAAATGTCTACACCTGCAATAATTCTGCCTATAAACCAAACATTCTCTGTGTATCTATATTTTATATTATATATATATTTATTACTACTAAGCATAGCCAAATACTGCTGAATGCTCTGTGAGTGTTCTCATAAACAAGAGCTACTGAGCCGCTCAGCTAAGATTCAGGACTCTTTTGCAGCTATAATTCACTGATCTGCAAAAAGGGGGATGGGTGAGTGTGTCATGACAATGCTGAGCAGGAAGAGCTGGCCTCAAATCCTTCATCTGTGAGACAATGCAAATAATTTTCATGCGTGTAAGCCCAGTCTTTGCAAGTGGGTATACGATGCTGCTTGTGTGCAGCCTGCATGTAGACCCCTCACCTCAATCCCTCCTTCCTCTGGCAGGAGAATGCTCGCATTGCTGTCCTTGATTCAGGGAATTTAAGGATCCACAACGTTCAGAGAGAAGACGCAGGACAATATCGATGTGTAGCCAAGAACAGCTTGGGCACAGCCTATTCGAAACCCGCAATGGTGGTAGTGGAAGGTGAGTAACCCTTGCACCGGGCTCCAGGTCCACATGCCAGCTCCTCGTGCGTAGCTGGTTAACTTGAATTAACCTGAAGTATCACATTAATGTCAACAAAAACATCCTAGGGCAAAACAAACATCCTTTCTACCGAAAAGGTAGAAGAAGGGAAAGGAAAGCAGAGTGAGAAACCGAGAAAGTTTATCCCACACCTGCTCTTATTGCTGGCTGATGGTGAAAGGGACGGTCTGTGTAGGGTCCTTGTCCATGGCTGCTGTGGCTCTGGTGGGGTATTTGTCTGAGGAAGGACTCTCAAATATGTTTTCCCCTCTGACTGATGGCTTTCAAGATGTCAGCTTGTTTCTTGTTTGCAAAGTCCCACCAGACCCATGGGTTATACACTATGGCTTGGGGAGATGGACAAGTAGAAAGCTGATGGCCCTGGAAACTTGCTGCAAACAGCCTGATCAGAGACAGCTGCAAAAAGTGAAGCATTTTGCAGCATTATGTGTATGTCCTTCTCCCTTTCCTCTGAGTTTCCATCTGAATTGGTTGATTCTTCAGGTAAACAGAGCTTTTCTCTTTGAGGATTTGAACATTTTCTGCCCGCTAAACCAAACACCGAATTGATTTTTCAGTTTCTGGTCTTTATGCGCTCAGTGTCTGTCTTGTATTTACAGAAGGTGTTTGCTTTGTGGTATAAATCATCACCAGTTTCAGAGTGCTGAGACCAGTGGAATACAGGGGAACCCAAATGTAGGCAATGAAGCATTCAATATTCCTGGATCCTGTAAGAGAAGTTGGGTTAAGCAAGGTTTTGTGGAGTGGGAAGAAAGATGACTGGCTCAGTAGATGAACTAATTTTTATATCTTATTCAGAATGACTGTACTGTAGAAAGTGGAGAAAGGTGTCCACTTGCCTAGTAAGCTTCAAAAGACTGTTTTAGGTTACATTTGTCCTGGGACTATCAGAGGTTACTTAGGGTGCAATCCCATTTCTAAGAGGACCATTGACTTTCTTCTGTGAGCAGGATCAGGTGTATTAGATCCAACTACAGATTACCGTAGGTCTGTTTTTTCCCCAAAAAATGCATTCATTTTTCAGGTGTGGTTTGTTTTTTGTTTTTTGTTTTTTTNATTCCTTAAATAGCTTTAAAATGGGGAGGAAGCTATTCCTAATCTAGATTCAGAGCTGTACTACTCCTCAGCTAAAAGCGATGAGGTAAACTGAAGACACTTGGATCTGGCTGTAAACAGCTTGGGTCCTGGGTTTTGGTTTGGCCCCATCATTGAGACAGTGGCCAAAGGCTTGTCAAGAATTAACTGTGAATGGTGAATAGTCGGTGCCATGCATACAACCCCTACCAGCCCGGCCTCCCCCCTCTACCTCTTTTTGCTGAAGGGCCTCAGGCACTGGGATTGCTATGGATCTACCAGAGCCAGTTAGGGAATCTAAAAATGGGCCGGAACTGCACCAAAGTCTGGGCTGCTAAGGTTGATATCTTGTTTTGTCCCTGTCTTGAATTATACAGCCGCCTGTTAATTCAAGGAATGGCAAAATAATCCACAAATATCCTACTAGCAAAAGAGAGCCTGTGTGTGCTCTTTTTAAAACGAGGAAGATTAGTTCTTAATTAATCAATGGGAGTTCAGTGCTCCCACACAAACTATCCCCTCATGTTCCATTCATGTGTTGGGTGAACAAAGCAATGCTGTTCTCTAGGCTGGCCTTGGTTTCTCTGGTAGGGCACCCATATAATATACCTCGTTTCAGGCTGCCACCCAAACTAGACTGATACATGTTTGTTTTACTTTTTTGGCTTCCAAAATCCAAAGGTAATAATCCTGACTGCAGCTTGCTGTGTATACAGATCATTTCCCCTCTCAGTATTTTAACTTAATTCTAATGGATATTTAGCATACATACATATGCATGCTCCTGTGTATGCACACAGGTATGGGCACGCATATGCATCCCCCTCATGCACTTCTTTATCATTATTTTTAGTATCCCTCCGTTCCTACCTCTCCTACCCCCTTACTACCAGCTTTTTAAAATATCTCCAAGTAAATAATAATCTAAAATTACTCGATGCAAGAAAATCACACTTCAGTCAGTCGTCCTTGAGCATTCACTATGTTCAGAAAACTTATGAAAATAGGCTGTTTGTAGCTTCTCTGTAATAACACTACAAAATTTTTCCTTAAATCTTCATGCTACTGGAGTTACTAAACTGCATAGTGTGGCTTAATATTGAAATAAAATGACTAAGCATGGCTGGTTAACTATGAATATTTAATCCTGAAGCAAATGCCTATTCAAAGACCAGTGCAAATATTTATGCCCAGCTAAATCTAGATCAGGCGGGTCCTGATTTCTGAAAGAGGTTTCTAATTTTCTGTTGAGCGCTTCCATTTTAACGAGTTCAACATTAGTCCTGCAATCAGTTTCAGACACTGTTCAAAGTGCAGAATTATCTAACTTCTTGAAAGATTGACCCTCTGCCTCTTGCATTTAGTCAGGCTCCTTAACACATTTAAGGTCAGGCACATGCTTAAATGACTTGCTGAAGGTGGGCCCAGAAGCTACAGCAAGTCTTAAATACGTAAAATTATCTGTGATGGATCCAATCATTATATATACATATATATCCAAACTGATTATAATCTTGGCCCAAGCATTTACACCACTGAGGTGCCTTACAGTCCTACTTCTTGTCTGGTTTCAGCGGTCCAGGGTAAAACAGTTTGAAAAATGCTGCTATTTTGATTTTCCAAATATTTTTTCTCCGCTCCTTGTCGGCTTTTCTTACCATTTATAATACTTGCCTCTATTTATTACTTTCAAAGCACAGCTTTAGTATTTTTAAAACTTTATTACTTTTAAAGCAAAGCTGAAATAATTTGAGCAACAATTTTAGATGAATATCCAGGTGCAGTTCTTGTCAGGAAAAAGAAAGTATGGTAGGTCTTTCTTAGTGGAACGGATTTTTCAGTTGTTCCTGATTTTAGCAGTGAATGGGAGGAAGGAGAGGAGGATCCTCTGGGTGCTTCCCCCTGCATGGGCTGGTCCCTAGCCAGCACAACCCGCTTCCTCTCCCAGGGCATGTTTCAGGCACCAGAGTTCAGGTGATGAACTAGTGTACTCTAATCAGTTAATGAGCTTTAGCGTCCAGAACTGGCTCAGGATTTTAATTACAAGGGTTGAAAAAAGCCTGTCCTTTTGGACTGTGGTTTTTCCCAAGTTTGGGACAAACCCACATGAGTTTGGACATGTGATGGTGAAACAGATTCTTTCCTTAAAAGGGAAAATCCATTAGAGGTGGAAATGAGATCACAACGGACCTGACTGCTGGGTCTGTGGGAAGAGCCAGCATCTTCATCAGGAACTGTGCTGAGACCACAGACAGTACTGCCCTCACCAAAAGGCTGCCCAGGGTGCCTGGAGGCTGTCAGGAAGACAAGCAGAGCGTGGGGCATCCCCTTGATTTGACGCAAGGGAGCAGGCACAGGAGATGAGGGACGCGGAAGGGACATAAGAGGCAGGTGTTGGCCAAGAGACCCAAGTGAGCAACCATGCAGGTAGACAGCCCTCCTGCTGAAGGAGGGTTGCACACTAATTTCACGATCTCGGCCATTTGCCCAGAAATGTGTTTTTAATTTCCTGGAGACAACATTTCTGACCTGCATTCTTGTGTTCATTTTCTATCATCTTAAGCGTTTTGCTAATTAGCTGTTTAATTGCTACATTATCAGTTTTGATAAGGAACACTTCTGCTAACCCTAGAAGAGAAGAGCATTTATATACTGAGTGAAGCAATACCTTGCCAAAGGATTTATACAAATTTCCTGTTGATTGCTGTACTGACTCCCAAAGTGAATCTGTGGCTGAAAAGTTCCTGGATGAATCCAACATTCAGGACTATGGTAGAATAGAAGCATTTGCTGTCTTACCTGACCGGCAGCGCACACAGATGTCTGAAGGCTGAAGTTTATTGACAAGATGTTGGCTGAGATGGCTAAGCTGTTCCATCCAGTTTTACCTTAAGATCACTTCTTTGGAAATAGTAGGAGAGCAGCTATTGCCTTCAGTAATGTCAAAAGTTGTCCTCGAGTGCAAAAAATTCCCATTGACGTCAGTGAAAGCTGAGGGCAGGGTATAGACTTTTAGGCTGTGCCAAGAATGCATTTCTTGGCCCTTGTCTGAGCATTTGAAATCTGTAGGGTTTGCATGATAGGCAGCATTAGTGAGACATTCATCTGTTTTTTCCTTCATGTATTGGACAGCTGTTTATCTAACATAGGCTGTAGAATAGGAGGAATTTTGGTTTTCATTGCTATTTGCAGTGACACTGATCCGGCCCATTAATAGGACCAGTTCAGCAAAAGCTATGCAAGAGCTCATCAGGTTCAGATTCTGGGCCTGCTGCCTAAAACTGTACACCCTCTGCGGTCCCCATGGCTTGACATGTGTAACAATGATATTCTCCATACCCCATTATGTATAAATTGTATGACATTGAAAGAATAAATTTAAAGCCATGAGCTCTTGCGTGGTGAGAGGCATGGGGATATTCCTGTTATGATCGTGCTTATCACTCAGACACAGAGAGAAGCTGCCTGGTAGGTTTTTCTTTTTTTTAATGTGCGAAATCAATTCCACTGGATGGTTTTGCTTTAATCTCTTGCTGTCTTTTCAGATGTGGTGCTTATAGCCAATAGTCAAAGTACGTACAATTCCTGCATCAAATACGAAGTGTCTATTGCAAAATAGCAGTAAAACAATACATTTCACGATGACTTACAGGCTTGATCGCCTGACCTGGGCTCTGTGTTCTGTCTGAGTTTTTTGCTCTGTTTTGGAGAATGTTTCCTTCTCTTGTTGGGGGAAGGAATGTGGCACTTTATGAACGCTTAGAACGGGCTCCTGTCCTATATGTTCTTCATTCTTCAAAACAAAAAAGTAAAAGAAGAAATTGAAAAGTTGACCGTGAATTGCTTACAGGTCAGAAGTAACAGCTGTTTATAGATGAGGCGTAAAGCTATAAACCACATTTCACTATCAGCCTTATTTTTAGCTTCAACTATGGAAAGAGCATTTTCTGGAAATGAATGGAGTTACTGCCATTAAAATGTACGAAGTGTTGTGGTGGATTAGGCACTAACACAACTGAAAGAATGTTCTCCTGAGAGGTGTCCTTCCATTCCAATAGAAGCACACGCGTGGAAATCCTCTGCTGTGGGAATACAGTCTGTATTGTCTACTGTGCTTTTTAGCCTTGCGTACCAGGACTTTGTGTGCAGAACTCCTGAAAAAAGGTTTTTCTTTCCCTGAGGATGAAGAACAATCTTCCTGTTGTGCCTTTCTAGGTATTGTACCCAGCCCGTGAAACCTCTGATGTTCCCAGTTTGCCCAGTGATGCATTTTTAATATTGATCAAGAACGAAAAAGGCCATGGACTGTAACGTGAAAGGAAAGAGTCCTGTTGGTTGTGCACTGAGTTAGATGCACCTCCATCTTGTGTTTTACATGAAGTTAAGCTCGATCTCCAGCCTGTGGCACCAGAGAGTTGTGGAATTCAGGAGTTTGGGAGTATACTGTGTGATAAGGTTTAGTTTTGAAGTCATCACTGTACAAAGGCATGTCTAGAGACTCGCAATCATAAATCTGTCGGGAAACAAACAAACAAATTAGCTAGCACAAGTGCTGGAAGATCTAGTGCGCTCATCAAGAAACTAACTAGATTCTCCATGGGTTTAATAACATTCTTGGATCAAATGTTCTCTGCAGTTTCCAATTGGCTGAATGGGGCACTGTTTGAGGGCTACTGATCCTATCTTTATCCAGTTTCATTCATCCCTCTCTTGGAGCGTTGCTGCTCCACTTCCTCCTGCGCTACTATGTGACAGCACACGAAGCAAACAAATAAAAAAAAGGGAAAAAGCAACACTCCTCACGCTCCCCTGACTTAGACGTTGTTTGTTTTTGCGTTCCAAGTCTGGTAGATAGAAGTCTTTTCCTGCCCACAGTTTATTGCTTATTACTAGCTACTAAAATAATACCCTGCCACAGGCCACAAAAATGTTCCCCTATAAGCCACTTGTGAGAACCGCCTTAGCCTTAAAAATAGGAAGGTTTTCCTTGGAGAATCATCCCTTCAGAGGGAAGGATCTGCCAGGACATGGGTAGATTTCGGTCTATTTTTTTGATTTTGACTTTTCTAAATCATTTTGTCTAATTCTTGGGGGCAGTGAGGGGACAGCAGGGTAGATGACAATAGAAAGCAGTGCTTTGCTATTAGATTAACAGACTATGCCCACGAAGTGTAAAGCACTACTTCCTTCAGCTGTTTTGTCAACCTCCTATGTAGCCTTGGGACAAATCTGCATCACAGATAAATCAAAAGACAAGAAAGTTACAGCATAATTCAAGTAACAAGAATGAAAGCACGCATTTAGTCCAACTAATCTATCAATTTGGATGGACGACATTCCAGAGATGGGCCCTATTTCAAATGAAAACTGACTCCAGATGTGCCATCCAGAAAGTTTTCTACAGTTTTGTGTCAACACATCTGTACTTGGCGTAGACGGAATAGGAAAGGGAGATACCAAGAGACCACCAAAGCAGCCAGTCAACACTGTTACCCTGACTCTTGCCACCTTGCCCATAGATCAGCTATCCATGCGAAATCTGAATTTTTATCTGTGCCGTCTTCTGAGGTAGGATGTTTTGGGTGAGATGGATTGCCAAATAGCAGACTGACAAGGAAGTTTGCAGTTTTGCATTTAAGTGCTGGGCAAGATTTCCTCAGGGAAACTCTGATACCGACACTGAGGAAGAATATTTGGCTCTGCTATGAGCAGAGGCAGAAACCCTGGGAAAGGATTACGTTCCCTGTATACGGTGATGCTGGTGTATGTACCTGCTGGCAGTGTCCTATGGCAGTAAATGGTGAAGACTGCAGTTTGGTGTTAAAAACTCCAAAAGGTTTGGCGGGAGGAAGCATTATAAGGAAAGAAAGCAGTACTGAGCTTGCCTGTAATTACACCACAGTAATTGACAGGCCTCAGCAGGGTGGCATGGGTGTAACTGAAATCCTGGAATATCTCATTAAATCTCCTCCTACCTACTGCATTCACCATACTCATCCCGAGGTTCTCAGATGCTGCAGATACAACCATAGCCCTAATTACAGGGTAACAGGGCAAGCCGCAGGAGAAAGAAAACAGCCCCAGTCCTTCAGCAAATGAACAAACAAACGGGAGCTATTCAATTTATTCCTGAGGCTTGCTTTGCTGTCACAGAGGCATGAGGTGCATCCTGCCTTCGAGTAATTGTCGCGGGGTGGCCTCCTGCGCTGAGGAGATGTGAAGCAGGCCTCCTGGGAGCATGAGGTTTCTGACAAGACATACACCGCAATTCTTCTTTAATGGGCATTTAAGCCTGCTATTTCCTTTCGCAAAAACCTCTTTCCTTTAACAAAGAGTTTGGAAAGGCACTTAAAAAATGTATGAATTTCTCACATCATTGCATGAATTGTGGCTTTAAGAAAAAAAATAGATATTGTGGACAAAATCCCTCTGGCCTGTAAACTGTGTTGGGTAGCCAGGTAGCATGTGCTTCCTGCACAACAACAGAGTTGAGGATAGAGAATATCCATAGCTATCAGATAAAGGGGGCCAAAGCAAACTGAGACAACTATCCTGTAGTGACTACCTTTTCACATGGAGAAAGCAAGACAGAGCTGGGGCTGAAGATACAGAAAGGAGAGTTTTGAAGGCAACCTGGAAATTTTACAGAACCTATTTACAAGTCCAGTTTTGGCAAGTTGTCTGCGGACCAATACCATTTTTCTGAGGCTGACTCCTTCTGTCTTCCAAGGAACCCTTCCATCTTTCTCATTCAGGTAGCCTCAGTGGAGGTGAAAACTCCACTCTTATTTTCCACTGGAACTGACTCTTCCAAACTGTACAACTCTAGATTTTGCTTCTAGCACTAATGCCAGTTCTAGTGTCACACAATATTTCTCGAGTATGTGTGCCTATAGCATGGAAGAGAAAGTGTCTACTGTTGTGCTGCTCTGTGTAGGAATGGTCCCACCACATCTCTGAAATGGAATGCAGCCCCAGGCAGCCCCTCCCAGAAAGGGCATCTCAAAGTAGGAGTTGAGAATAGGGAATGAAGGTGGATCTCTGTATTATGAGGGACTAGCAGAGTTTTCAGTGTTGAAAATGAAACACACATGGTGGATAAGGTGAGTAGGGAACAGGCTACTTGTAACACCCCAAAACAAGAAACATCCTAGCAGCTACTGCTAGCAGCACTTTAAAATAGATGAAAGGAATTACTTTTCACATGGCGTGTAATTAAATGCATGGCACTGTTGTTACCCATTGGTGGCAACCAGATGACAGGATGCTGCAGGGCTTATCTCAGTTTTGGATATCCCAGGGATTCCCCATAATTGCCTGGCCCGTTCCTGAAAGTGGGAGAGATGGAGGCTTGTGTGCAGCTGTGGAGATTTCAGTGCATGCAGGCAGACTGGTAGCCTTGGCAGTGGCTTTCATGGGTTGTGATCATGACTGGAATGAACAAAAGAGTTGCTCCTTGACTCAGGAGACTGGGAACTTTTTTCCCAGTCTCACATGCAGTAATGGGTGATGGCAGAGTTAAATGGCACATGGTGTGTCTCCATACTGTAGAAAAGCTAGAGCATGGGGAGGTTCAGAAGGGTCTTTCCTTCAAAGAAACCAAACACATATACAAGACCAGTACTGACATGAAAAGAATTTCCTTATTCATTTCCTTGGGAAGTAATTTGAACATGTTATCCTCGCTTGTCCTTGAATCTGGTGTTTGCTCTGTATATAGAAATGAACACTTGTACAGAACAGGTTTTATATAGTTACACAGGATATAAGCTATCTATTTACATTTTACTCCTGGTTATTATAGCTTTGCGTATTTGCAGGATCTGCTTTTAGGATTCCAGAGACGTCTACATGCGATGCAAAGTCTTTCACAGCCGAGAAGTTCCTGTGCCGGCTGCTGCATTTATCATCATATGAGTCCTTCTGCTGATGCAAATTGTCCCACCATCCATAAATCTCGGAGCTCACCCTAGAATAAGGGTACCTTGAAAAGCTATTGCCTTGCTAAGAAAAACTTGCTTTGATATTAGACACCGGAGCTTAGAATCTGAAGGCATATGCTTGAGGATGGAGATGTGGTTTCCTCCATCTCACTTCCACAGTGATGTTGAGATCTTCCAGCCTCAGGCTGCAGGTTGAGTTTCTATGTATTGCTGTGCTGTCTGGCTTGTGCTGCATGGAGTGTCAGAACTACTGGAAGACCCAAACCTCCCAAATCATGTATCAGGAGCCAGAAGAGCTTGGAGATTTTGAGATTTTGTACGAAACACTGGTATTTCAAATGCATTGGGGGGTTCTCCTCCTAGATTACCATAACCAGGTGAGGGGCAGGTGGATGATGAAGTACTGCTTGCTTACAGTGCTTGTGCAGCATCCTCTTTGGGGGCCCACATCTAATAGTGCTGTTGAGAAATAATACAGTGGTTGTGTGCATTTTCTACTGCATTCGTACGTTTTTTTTTTCCTTTTGATAATCTGTATACACGTGGTTCCCTGGCAATAAGCATATTTGGACAAGGATTAAATAAAAATAGGTGAGCAAGTTGATAGAGATAAGTGGAAGTGTCTCATATCAGCTTTGCCTGTGGCATTTTGCTCCTCTTTGTGATTACTTGGTAGGCTTGCAAAAAGATAAATATTGCAGTTTTGATAAGAAATACTCGGAGATCAAAGTGAAATTGACCTTGCAGTTATCGTGGGATTTAATTATTAACCCAGCAGTTTTGGAAGGGATTGGGAGGGTGACAGCACACCTTGAGCAGCGGCAAAGGTATGTGAGCTGTTCCCATACGGAGGTGTGTGGTAAGCCATATGCAGAGCCCATCAGTGCGGCTGCCAGAGGAGTTGCTGACCATGCTTACTGAAGAATTTGTTTGTTCTCCAAGCTGGGATTTGGTCCCATCGTGTCAGCTGCGGAGACTGTGCCTTGCTTGTTCAGCCCTGTCTCCCGGCATGTGATTAGCTGCTGCACACAGCTCGGTGTGGCTGCCTGTGCGATCGCTGATCCATGAGCACGCTGTGCAGCCTGTTCTCAGCCCTGGTATTTCAGGAATTGTTGGGATTTTAGACCGATTAATTTGAAATGTCAGAAAATGCAAACGATGCTACGTGTTTATAAACGTATTTGTAAGACTCATCTCTCACCATTACCTTTCCTTGACTGTCTGGTTTGGGCTTGTCAGGAGGAGTGAATGGATGTGAGATGAACGGATCTGAATGGGGATTTAGATGACTGGACTTCTCACTGGCGAAAGATTGTGAACACATTGGCACAAGCTTATGGTTTTTCAGAGCATATAGGTGGCAAGCATAAATGATTTTTTACGGATTAGTAAGCAAAGTCCAAGCCCCGAGAACTCCTCTGTAGAGAAGGAGTCGTTTCAATCTGTCACGCTTCAGGTATGAAAGAGCTACAGAAACATTGGCAAATACAAACAAAAAAATGCTTGCCGTTTAGCTCCTAAATGATTACACATGAATAGTACACAGCACAAAGGCTTTGCCAGGATATTTGTAGCAGGAAAGTTTCCTAGGCGCTGTATAGCTTACCAATTCCCCCAGCAATGTAGACACACCAGTTCTCAACACATTACCAGCTGTACCAGAGGAAAATGCCCCTTGCACATAGGAGCTGTGTTTCGCAGCTCAGCTGGAAAAAAATTGTACTATAAGACCTGGCTGTAATTACCCACAAGGCCAATTTTCATGATGAAAGTGAAATAATCAGGGAAAGCGGAGCGGGTTGAGATACCAGATCTGACAGGATGGACACGCCAGGTCTGGCTCACGTGTTAGACTGGTCTCAGACTGCGGTGGGAAGGGAGCATACACCCACTGTCACAAGGTGGCTGCTAACACAAGTTTAGCTCTCAGTGGTCTTATCTCGGTTTGAACTATCAGGTATTCTTCATAATATGCCAGGACTAGCAACAAACGCTCGGACATGAATACATGCGGATGTTGACAGGCTGGGTAAATTCACATACGTTGGCAAATGTTGCTCGTGTTCTCTGAAAGTCAAGGTTCACCAAAGCCAGTGGATGCTCTGGAAAACAAAAAACCCATCCCACAACCAGTGCTTGACTGGGCCTGGTATGTCAAAGCCAGCGTTAAGGCTTATGAAACCCTGGCTAAAGGGGGTGTCCTGCAGCGGGGGCCATGCACACAAGGGTTTCCTGTGAGCTCTGGGTATCACTTTGTCCTTTCCTGAAAGCAGCAGCATGGCCCCAGGCCACCCAGGCTGCTGCCTGGATTCGAGTGGCCCAATCCAGCCTGCTTTAACAAAAAAACAGGCCTTACCCCGTCAGGGGGCAGGCATCTGCCAGGACTGCAGGATTGGGCCCCAAACCCTGGAAATGAAACACAGCTTAGTCAAAGGCGATGGGAAAACAAAGTCACCTGGAAAGAGTTAGCCGTTCAAACTGGGGGCTGGGGGGGGAGCCGGCTTTAATCTTTTTATAGTATAAAAATTTCGTGACTGAATTAAAGCCCTACTGTTTGGACTGGATGATGTTACCTAATTCTCAGAAACGAGAGCAGCTGGCCACAGTGCAGATACCTCCTAGCAAGCCCTACAGTGCACAGCACATCATTTAGCAGGGCTGTAAAAGAAAGGACATTTATTAGGGGGCTTGGGAGTGAAACTTAACGTGCTGGCTTGGCTTTTAGCTGGCTGGATTTCATTTCCAGCTCCTCTGTTTTATTTTCCACTTAAATAAAGAAATAAATGAAGCCCTTTTAGCCCGCCTTCCAAAACTGTTTTTTGTCATGCCTTTGGGTAAATCCCTTGCTGAGAGCCTGGGGGTCTTGACATGAATGTTGTTAACCTTGTGGTGATGTAGCTGAACAGGCAAAGGTCCTGTCAAAATTCACGTTCGGGAGGATCTGGAAAAGGACGTCAAGTAACAAAGGTGTTAAAATTTGCCTGATTGTTGGGAATTTTCACTCTGAGGCAAAATGAAAACAAAAGTTTGTCCTAAGCCCACCAAATAATATGAATTTTACAAATATTTATTGCCGTTTCCTGTTTCTTCCTCTTCCTGCCTTTCACCCGCCTCTCCCCACCAGTTGCTTAGGTTGGCACCATCAAGGTTGCCATTTCTTCCTTGCCTTTGCCTATTTTCTTTGTGTAATATGGTGGGGGAAAAAAAAGTCATAGTTTTGGGAGCTGAGTTCCTCCATTTAGCTACAGTACAGATTTCCTTGCTGATGCAGCTGCCAAAGGGGACCTTGAGCTCATCCTGGTGGTTCTGCCCCACTTTGCACTGGTGGAAGGTGACACTGGCTGTTCTCACACAACCTGTCCTGGCTTTCCCACAGCGCCCGAATCTGCTGGCAACAGCAGTGTGTCCATCATCCACCCATAGATGATGGGGCTGAGAAATAGCTGATGTTATTTTTTTTCATGCTGTTTGCCAAAGCGATGAAGAGCCCTTTGGAAAGTGTGTCCTTGGGTGTGCCAGTCAGTGGCACTCCAAAGCTCATCAGGACCTGGGGAGCCCAGCCCTTGTTCCAGGGCATTTCTCACTTAAAAATAAAATAATGTGAAAAAAAACCCAGGTTATTCCATTCACAGTATCTAGAGCTAACTACTTAAGTTAAATAGCTAAACTTTAAGTAAAATACTTTTAAAAAGCATGCAAATATAAGTACTTGAAATGTTAAAGTATTAAATCTGTAACTTCAATTTTGAAAGTCCTCGAAATGCACAACACTGGCACTGGGGCAGCAGGAGCTTCCGTTTGTCCACACTTTGGAAATCAGCTTATTTCCTTGTAGGCCCACTTTTATTTAGCCATCCCTCCCTGTGCTAGGTAATACACCTGCAGTACTTTCCACAAGAAACTTGTGAATGCTTGGCAGGTGTGGCTGGGGATTTTACCCCTGTATTTGGTGTTCTAGGCTCGAATGGCTTGACCCTTTGCCTTCCCTATGCTGGCAGATGAGCTCTCACGCTAGCAGTGTGCTGGGCTACTAAAGCAAGCGCTGTGATCTGTGCTGACGGAGGGACCCCTGGGAATGGGGTGCAGCTTTCTGGCCTCCCCACAGACGCCGCGCGTGAGCCAGATGAGCCGCCGCACTCGCTGTGGCTTTGCTCCCTGCCTGTCCCACTGCCATCATTTTCAAAGCGTGTCTTTTTTCCTCCTGGCTGAAAGATCCTCGCAGATTTTGGGAGAGTAGTCGGTACAGAGGAGGGCATACACACCTGTGTCTGGCACTGTCTAACGGGGTGCTGTTAATTCATCACTTTGGTATTAATTAAGCTAGGCAGGATGCGAGCAGCAGAGTCGTCGGGCGGGCAGGGTCCCAGCAGCACACTGAGAAACCAACAGCAGCATGAGAAAAGCAGTAAGGGCTGTATTCTGGCTGTGGGAGCTAACGTGCTGGCTTCAGCGGGAGCCATGTGCACATAACTGCTGCCAGGGGACAGGCCCAAAAGTTTAGTATTTCTCCGAATGAAGTATAAAAGTAATTATGAGCTTGGCCCGGGGCGCTTGGGGCTGAATTCATAACCATCTGGTGTTAATGGCCTGAAGTGAAACTTCAGGCAAAGGTTTCATTTTGCTTATTATTCGTCAGGAAAGTCCCTGGCCAGTGACTGCAGCTTTCCTCGTTAGCGGTGGAGCTTCGTACCTGCTGCCTTGCTGAGGGGCAGGGGGGATGCAGCAGCCCTGATGCTGCTCTGCTTTGACTTTAAGCAAGTGGCACAGAGCATTGATAGTGAGGGACCGCTGGGACACCATAGAGGAATTAGGAAGCTGAACATAATATGTATCCTTCCGCCCTTTTCACTTCACTGACATTAAACTTAATCTTAATCATGCCTATTCATGAGCAAAAGATGTTTAGGCTGTTTGTTGACATAAATCTCAGCCCTTCCCAGGCCAAGACTGGGTGGGAGGACTGTGGAAAGCACACTCTTCTTTTATTCCAGCAGAAATTTGCAGACGAAGCCTTCCCATCCCAAATAGCAGGGACAGATGTTCAGTTTCTGAAGGGACGCTCACTGGTCTCCTACTTGTTTTGCATTGGAGGTCTCCACCTGCAAGCAACCAGTGACCAGTGCACAGAGGTGCGTTGGGCAAATGGAGACACAGAAGATGGTGACATGATCAGATATGTTCATAAGGGGAACCATACAGATAGCAAAAGTGGCAAACAAGATATCAGGCTTGTCTGAGAACTCCAAGAGAAACTCCCCTGCTTACTACAATTTCTGATGGAGACTTTAAGTCATTGTTGTGCAGCCCAGAATGTAGAGAGACAGCATTACTCACTAAGCATGAGAAACTGGAGTAAGAAATGGCACAGAACTATTCAGCCTGCTTCTGCACAGACATTCAGGCATATCCATTAAAAATTTTGCGTGAAAACTCAAATGTTCCGCATGGGAAATGTCTCTCTTCTCTGCTTTCCTCTATGTCGTCCAAGTACAGCAGCTGAAATACAGCTTGTGAAGGCCATCAGAGTTGTGTTTCTGGATTGAAATAAATTTTCAGCAAAAATAATTCAGTTCTTCTTTTCACCAAAAAAAAAAATACCTTAGGGCAGGGAGGTGCTTATCTTGGTTATCTCCAAACTGCCCGGTAACCACATTGCCACAAAAGAAGCAAGAGCAGTAGAGATGAGAAGTCACTTTAAAAACCTACTTTCACATTGCAATCTCATCTTCCCAAAGTCTTTGCTAGCCATTCCCCCATAACTTGATGTTAGACTCCCTCCCCTTAGGGCAGCTTGTCGTGGTATGGAAAATGCTGGGGTTTGCGGCTCTCCCTGGTAAGTCCTAATCACTGCGATCACACTAAGGAGTTTATCTGACCCTTAACCTTCATGGTATGTGACCATGCTGGTGGTCTCCCTTGATGGTTTTGAACAAGTTTCACATGTGATCACCCTTGGCAGGGCAGCATGGTAACTTGCTGTGTATTTGCTGTAAGCTGTCCCATCTGCACGCTACTGATGAGTTTGCCCTTGGTTTTTTGCACGTTACCTCCTCTGAGGCATTGAACTCGGACAATGTAGACTTTTCCAGAGGTAAAATTTTGGTCTGTAAGTTGCAGAACATAACCACACCGATCACTTTCCATTTCCTTCTTGTCCCTCTCCCAAGACTGTCACTCACCATGAACCCCGTGCTATGCTCTGCTTTTGTTTGCGGGGTTGTGGATTATTTCAAGACCTGTTGGGGAGGAAGCATCCCCATGCCAGCACAGCCTCAGCTCTACATTGCTGTTCAACTAGCACCTTTGTCTTCTGCAGTTTTTGCCAGAATCCTGAAGGCTCCTGAATCCCAAAATATCACCTTTGGGTCTGTGGTGACGTTGCGGTGTGCGGCGACCGGCCTTCCAGTCCCCACTGTCACCTGGCTGGAAAATGGGAAAGCTGTAAGTTCGTCTTTTTTTCATGCTTTTGGCCCTGGAGGGCTGCTAGCATCCGGAAGCACAGCCCAGGGATTAAAATGTGGGGCTGGGAGCCAGCACCCGTGGTTTCTATTCCTGCCTTACTTAGCGCCTTGCTGTGCAATCAAGTTGAGCCCGCCCCCCCTCCCTGCTGCAATTTTGTCCTTCTCAAAACACTCTCCCGCTTCTCTAGAGTGTTGCATTAGTTAATTTGTTAGGGTCTGGAAAGCCTGAGATGAAGGATGCTTTGGATGCTTACAACCTTCCTCCGAGCCGGGGTTTCTAGGACTTCATCGTGGGTTTAAGTATTTCTGCAGCTACCTTTCCTCTCCTTTTTCCTAATGTGGTAACAATAATATGGCAAAACCCCTTATTTGGCAAAATTGCTTATTTGACAAAATTGCTTAATTGACTAACACAAACTGAGGTAGTTAGGCAAACTGTCTGGAGGCAAAACACCCGTGGGACAGTAAATATACACGGCATATTTGCAGATGAATAGATCTGAAATTTTCTAGACTGACCTACGTGACACACTGAAGTATGTCACCAATTTACTCCTGGCTAGAAGCACATCCTCAAGAAAGCCACACCATCTTTAGCAGGAGGCACCAAGAGATGCAAATCCAGTGCTTCTCACAGGAAGTTGTTCCGTGGTCTAATTATCCTGACCATTTAAAATAGGTGCCTGCTTTGAATTCATCTGGCTTTCATGTCCGTGTGTACACTATTGCAATGTCTTCCCTTCAGCTGAACTGAAGAACCACTTGACACCTGATATTGCCTCCCCGGGAGCGAGCGGCGCACCACAGACACAGCAGGTCTGCAGCCTGAGCCTGCCATGGGTTTCCTCCAGTGTTCACACGGTTGTGGTGGACATGTTTTATACTCTCTGTGGTCTTTCAAAAGTTTTTTTAAGGATGTAGGCCCCAGGGCGTGATGCTGTGGAGGCAGGTGGAGCAGCCACTGCATGCAGGCTGGCAGTTTGCCTCTGCTCTTTCTCACTGATCCTCTGACAACCCCAAGTCCTTCTGGCCACTGGCTGGCCATGGCCATTCCTGTGGACTTACCTGTCCAACAGGATCAATAAATACTTTTGCTCAAGTTCGTTACTTCAGGAGGCTATCCCCATCCTGGTCTGTATCTCCTCTTTTCATGTATTAAAATACATTATTAAGGAGCCTGGGCTACTCTGCAGGCTGTCTTGCCTTCCTTTTCTCCTCCAAACATTATTGTGTCCTCCAGTATGATTATGGCTAATTTTCTATATTCCCTCAAAGTCGCTAGGGAGAACAGCAAAGGGAGCAGATCAGCCCACACAGAGCCCTGTGGGTCCTTGGTAGTTTCTGGCAATAATTATTTTGAGACAACTGTGGGTGTTCATTTAAGACTTCTTCCCCCTAAGGAAAGAAACCTTTTGGGGGAGTCTGGGGTCTCTGGCACAGGCACAGTATTTCTGAAGCACAGACCCATGCTCTGATAAGTTCCCACCGATGTGTTGGTCCTGCAGAGAGCTGTGTGTGAGATGATGCCCAACCCCGGCCGGGGTCAGTGCCTGGCTGGTCAGATCTGCTCTGCCCCACTCCTGCCTGCAAGGCAAAGCCCAGTCCCAGGAGGGTGGTGCTCCAAACTGCCTCATTTTAAATATGGCAAGGAGACCTTAACGAAAGCCTGTCTCTGGGAAAGTCAGGCCAGGAAGCGGGTGGACTACCGTGCTTGTATTTGAGGGCTGGCTCACGAGCAAGCAACAGTGAGTCATTTGAAGATGCAATGTGCCTGTGGAATTACAGTCTCTGAATGCCGACCTGTAATTGTCCTGAGGTTTAAAGAGTGGGAATCTGCTGAGGTTATTGAGCTGCCTTTGAAGAGAAGGATGGAAACTCCTCCGTGCAGCTGCTGTCTTGCCTACCTAAACAGAAACACAATTGCTTTTCCTCCCACTATGCACTGCGGTGCATCACGGACCTTAAACTGTAGTTTTACTTACTGCAAAGAATAAGTAAGCAAGGTGTGAAGATGTGAAGAGGACTCTGCTTTGGTGGTGGCTGAGGTGGCATTTTAAAGGCTAAAAAAATATCTGCTGGAAACAAAATCTCAAGGAACATATTTGAAAAGGGAAGGGAATCAATTAACACAAGGGAATGGCCTGAGGTTCCCAGCAGAGGAAACAGACGGCTGGTGTGGAAGTCCTAGGCATAACTACCTCATACTTTCACCTGTGATTTTCCATGGTGCATGTGACCACATGTACTGCTCCTGCTGTTTGCAGCTATCTGAGTGCCCTTTTCCTCCCACTGCCCAAGCAGGGAGCAGCAATCCTGGCTCTCTGTGCTCACCAGGCACAGTCCGGCGCTGGCGGGAGGGGAGCTAACAGGACAGGGTATGCCTGAGGCCTGAAGGGTAAGGAGGGAGAGAGGACTGGATCAGCACAAGCAGCTCAGGGTGAGTGGCTGCCTCTCCTGGGTAGATGCTGGAGCCAGGGGCATCCTGTAAAGAAATCCCTCCTTTCCACCAGGAAGGCCCCAGCAGCATCTTAGTGCTGAGTGGTTTCTGGGAAGAGAAAAATTCTAGATATAAATCTGATCAGTACTGTAACAAAAGAGGAACTTGTGAAAAAATATCCCCTGAGCTCCCATCCACCTGATCCGTCCTGATCTCCTAGCCTGAGCTCCCATCCATCTTCACAACATAAGGCCAAAAAATATCCCTGGTCTCTGCATTTGCACAGTGACTGGCATACCACCCATCCCTGATGAAATACTTAAAATAACTGTGTTGGTCTGGTTATTTAGTGATTTATTCCCATGCACATTCCCTCACCACAACTCCAAGTTGAGCTTGAGTGAGGCGAAACAAATATATTATTTTCAGCATTTTCTTTTCAGAGAGAAACCAATCTGCTTACTGAAGACGTGATACAATGCTGATGCATCCCTTTTTGCTTTTTCAATTATCACTGTTAATACCTTTGGGAGCAGGGACAGATCCCATTGAAATCATGTTTCTTCTAACTTCCAGGGAGGTCAGATTGATCTCTGTAACCTCTTGATAGATGCGTAGGTAGAGTTCTTTGCTGGGATGGATCCAGGGAGACAACTCTCATTGTCCTTAGGGCCAGGTTGCACGAATAGGATCCATGGGCAACCACATCATGCTTGAATTACGCTTGATGCTTCCTGTCAGGATGAAAGGTAGAGCAGATAATGCTTCTCCTTCCTACTGCCTTTATAAGGTACAGTCTTGGTGTACCATGTCCTCCTACTTTAATGAATGCCATATGAGCAGGAAAGACTTGAGGATAAAATTGAACCCCTGGCCAAAATCAGTATGCTCCAAGCTTATTTCCCTGGGAGTTTCTGACCTGGGAAAAGAACTGGCCCAAATCAACCTATCTGCAGCCCCTTCCATATTTCCAGGTGTGAGATAAGAAAATCTATCAGATATCTGCCAAATTATTGGAGGCAGAGCTCATGACTGCTTTGGAAGTGTGGTAATGGTTACATTAATACAGAATCAACAACTTCTAAATGATTTTGGTCTAGTGGAAGGTGTCCCTGCCCACGGCAGGGGGGTTGGAACTAGATGATCTTTAAGGTCCCGTCCAACCTAAACCATTCTATGACTCTATGATTCTATTTCTTTTCTCCCTCTATATAGCCAGGGTCCACAAAGTCACCTTGTGCCCTTCCTTGCTAAGGCATGAACAGGCAAACAATCTACTAGAAGAGGTCCTGGAGTAATTAGCCAACTCAATTACATGAGCAAAACTGAGACTACAGCGCTCTGGAACTGAAAATTAATTGCAAAAGTATTGCCGAAGGAAACATAGGAGAGGCCTTTAACATTTGCTTTTGTCTTGAAAGCACCAAAATAACACCAGCAACTTTAGCTCTCTGCCACTTCTATCTGCGTGCCACATCTATTTCTGCCAATTTAAATGTTTGGGACTAGGTCACTTAGATTTTTCCTTGGTTTGTTTGCTTGCCTTTGTTGGAAACACCACTGCACTCGGCTTTTCACTCTCTTAGGTTTCTGCAGGGTCTATAGTGGAAAGTGTCAAGGACAGAGTGGTCGACTCCAGACTGCAGGTGTACGTCACCCGACCTGGCCTGTTCACTTGTCTCGCCACGAACAAACACAGCAAAACTTTTGGAGCCGCAAAAGCTGCAGCAACCATCAGTGTTTCAGGTATTCGGGGAAAGAAGGGCGTGTTAATTTCTTACTCTTGCAGTTGCAGTCCTAGCAACCTTCCTGGGGGAGAGGAAAGGGGTGTGAAGTACTCTGGACAAGGAGGGAAAGCCTTGGAGAGCTAATAGTGTGCAGGGTGCTAAATTTGAGTACAAGTGCATCCTCCACCAGGCTATTTCCTCATATGTTCTTACACTTTGGAGACTGGCACAGCTGTCATTTCCTGAATGTTTGGTGCCTTCTTGTACTTTGTGTCCCAGAAGCACACTTGGTAAGTTCATCCATGCGGAGGAAGTCGTGGCCATGACCCAGCATTGGTATCACCTAACAGCAAGGTGAAAATAGCTTTTGTGAGCACTTTGGCTTCTCAGGGGGTTGCATCAATAAAGCAGGGAGGTTGCTGTCAGAGCAGTACCCTGCCTGGGGTAACTTCTGCTCCCAGGGACATCTCCCAAAAGGGGAAAGGATGATCCAAAGAGGAGAAATACCAATGGTCTGAGCTAGGTGACAGCACTTATCACACTAAGAGAAAGGTGGCAGCTTGTGCCTTCCCTCTTGGGACAGGCAGGGAGTTTTAGTTAGAGGAAGAGGAATTACCCAGGACTCCAGACGCAGGGTGGTAGCCCTGCTCCTGCTGTTAACCAGGCATGCATCTCCTCCTCTCTCTGTGCCTCAGCTTCTGCTCTGTTGAGAAAATAACCATGCCCTTTCTTACAGTGGGCATTGAGACTTAGCAGCAAGCTCTGGCCCATAAGACACTCAGCACTTGGTACTGTATTTTACACCCCTACTTCTGATTTTAGCCCAGGCAAGGATTTGGCCCACGAAGCAGAGCTGCAAATGCAGTAGGGAGGGCAGGTGCTTTAGGCTGGTGGGAGAAGCTGCACTACCCTCCTCCAGGCTGTCTGAGCTCAGCAAGAGTGGGACAGCCTCCCAGACCTGAGCAGGAGCCTGCCTTGGCCTTGTCCCAGCTCCCAGGGGTCCCATGGCAGAGGTGTCCTGGTCCTTGGCCGATGCTCAGTGCCACCTCCCCATGCCAGCACAGCGCAGCTCCCTGCAGGGCTGCAAGTGCAGGGCACAGCCTTGTGCCTGTGCTGCTCCCTGGTTTCTCCCACGTGGTGCAGCTGCTGCCTGCAGTAATAGGTGCATGGGTGGCTTAAACAGAGGATGCTATTTGCCAGTTATGTAGGACCCAAAGGATAAGGGTAAAGATGTGGCTTTAGGGTGCAACAGTCCACCTCAGCCAGAACTGCAGTCAACAATCCACTTCCGCCCCCTCATTCCCTCTCCCCATATAGTGTCCAGTGCTGGCAAACTCTCTTTCCCCCCAAGAAAGTGCAAAATAAGGCAAGAATTGAGCTGCATCCTTTTCAGACAGCTTAGAGGTCTCAGACACATTTCCTAGCATGGAAATCTTAACTCCCATATCTCAGAGGGGGCAATGAAGTGTCACTGATGTCTTTTCCATTTCTTCTTTCTCCTGGCTCATCACAATTCCTGGATTCGGTGCCTTCTGGCAGAGTGGAGGTAAGAATGACTTTCTGTGGCTGCCTGGGGCCTTTCTCTGGGCCGGGGAGGAAAAGAAAGATGAACCAAGGGGATTTGGTCAACTTTACTTAAATGAAGGGAGTGGGTTTCTGGATGCCAAGCATGCAGATGAGGTATACCTGAAGGGAACACTGAGCTTCTTTATACAGGCATAATTGGAGTCTGGGACCAGGTAGATAAGGATGCTTCTGTATCAAGCAAGCAGGGGATCACACATCAGTAAGGGTGCTTAAAATATGGTAGTGGGCAGAATATTCTGGAGTAAATTCTGTTCACAGTTACACATCCACAAATTCACTGACCTTATAAATTTACAGGCAAAAGCTTAACTGCAAGTTAAACTCCTGTGTGTACATAGCCAATAAATGTATTTTGGTTTGGTGATGACCAGATTAGGGCAAGAGAAATTTAGTCATTTGTTCCAAGCGGAGTTATGCATGGATAAATCCACTTGTGTGTCATCAGACATGCAATTTTCCTTAGTATTTTTTTGAGTACTGAACAATTTGGCTGTTTTTTTCTTTTTAGAGTCCTAGCATGCTTCTGCAGGCTGCACTGGCAGATCAGTCTGGAAGAAAAATGAGAGGGTTAGCCTTCAAGGATGGTAGCTACTAAGCACACAGAGCAAAGAGCAGAGCCTGAGAAAGCCTGAGCAAATGGCTTTGCCGCTCTGCTGACACAGGCTCCCTGCCAAGGCCCTTGCCTCCTCACAGGGGCTTGCAAGATTGATTCAGGAAGTTTGTAAGTGATTTAGTGACCAGCTGATGATGATGGCAGACTTACACCTTACACCTGCACCCATGTAGGTGTGACAGACACGGGAACAGTTGATCAAATACTCAGCCCTTCTGTCCTTCTGTTGTTCTCCACGTTTGCTGCACAAAATTCCCTTTCTGTGACAAGGTATTGTGAGAAACACATTGTGGCTGCCTCTCCATCACAGCCTGATCCGTGTCTCCCTGCAGGTTCTAAAAAAGCAAGGAAACACAATACTAGTGCTGATGGCTCTTGTCAGGCTGCTTCTGCAGACCACCGAAATCAGCAGCACAGCTGCCCCATGCATGCCTGTGCCTTCTTTTGCCTTTTGGGGCACAGGAAGGACACACCTTTCAGATTAAGCACAATGGGGAAATGTGAATAACGTGACCCCTTTTACGCCAAGGATGGCTCTAGCAGGGTGCTGGGGGCAGCACGGTGCTGTGGGGAAACCTGCTTTGTGCCAGGGAGATGTCGCGGGCTGTGGGACCAGCGCAGGATGCTGAGGAGTGCCCGTGTCACACACAGGGGTGTCTGTGGAGCCTGGGGTGATGCTGGGTGTCACACCTTCACTGCAGTTTTGGTACTACCTCAAGGAATCAGTGCCTTCCTGTACTTTTTAGCCAATGTGATGTATAGGAAAAAGTAATAATGAAAAAAAAATTGACATGGAACTCCAAGTAGTGCAGCTAAACCAGGGCCAGAGGCCGTCATCTGCAGAGAGCAGCATCTGAATAGCTGAAATTTGTATAATTCCTTGTCCGTGTACCTCCAGCTTTCCGAACAAAAACAGCAAGAACCCCCAGGGTTGACAATGGGCGATTATTTGGAGGGGAAAGAAATAAAAGGCAAAGATACAAATAGCTCTGCTGGCTATTCCAAATGGTTGGCGTGTTGTGAATTGAACTCCCTGACCCCAGTTAAACTGGCCGAATGAGCAGTGGGGACAGCTGCACCCAGCCCTCCTCCCCTCCCGATTCAGCCGTCCCCTGCATGCAGGGGAGGCCGTTTTCCCAGGTCTCCCCCCCTCACCAAGGGCACTGCACCCCACGGGCTGCCTGAGCAGAGGGCACAGCCTCGCCACAGACCTTGCTGCCGTGGGGCGGCCATGGGAGCTGCTGGGAGCACGGCTGACCTGTGCGTGCCCTCGCCCTGCTGCTCCCTTTTGATGGCCGTGGGGAAGAAGGGAAGGAGGATGACAGCTGTCTCCTGCTAGATGCAAAAACCCCAGGAAAGATAAATAAGCGGCCCATGAAGGAGCCATCCCTGCTGTGCGTTTTATTGCCCCAGCATAGCTCTGGCCCCATGCTTTGTGGCAGGAGTTTGCAAAGCGGGAGGTGTGGTGAAGAGAAGAAAGGATGGACCTTGCAGGGAAGCACCTGAAGGAAAACTGCAGAGGCTTGTGCCTTTCTCCTCCCTGTGTCTCCCACCTAAATGCGTGTGGAAGAGAGGTCAGGAGGGGTGCAGGAGCTGAGGAGGGGCAGGCAGGAGCTTGGCTGGTCTGATCTTGTGAAGAATTTCCTGGCATGTGTTGCGTGGGACTCACCTGGCTCCTGTTAATTGAGTCCATCGAAAATTAAACTGTTGCTAGCCAGGAGAGAAAAAAATCCTGAGTTATCGCAGGTGTGTAGCAAGCAGCATGGCTGATCTCTACTGCAGGGAAGCATGAAAACAAAACATTTTTCAATTAGGGCCTGGTGGCAGGATGAGGGGCCACGCTAGGTCACAGTTGTGCATGATCGCTCAGTCTTTTTGCCCACTTGGAATGTTAGCAACTCTTGGCTGGAGCCTCAGCCTAGAGCTCACCAAGAGGGCCCTGCATTCACACCAGGGTTCCTTACAGAAGTTTCATTTTTGGATGGTATTAGCTGGTTTTAGTGTTTACAACTATCTACCCTCTCCTCCACCCTTTGTGGATGCCTTACAGATGCCACTCTAGTCTAGGCATCCTGCTCCTGCGGGTGGTTAGGGCTGTGAGCTTACTGTGTGTGTGTGCTCTTGTCCTCAACAGCAAGCTGTACAAGGGTGATGCAGGCTACTGCAGCACATACAGAGGTGAGGTGTGTAGTGCTATCTTGGCGAAGAATGCTCTTGTTTTTTTCAACTCCTCCTATGCTGACCCAGAGGAGACCCAAGAGCTGCTTGTGCACACTGCCTGGACTGAACTGAAAATGGTGAGTTCATTCTGCCAACCGGCCGCTGAGTCTCTGCTGTGTAACTACATCTTCCAGGAGTGCAATCCCTCAGGAGCAGGGCCAGCTCCAAAACCAGTGTGCAGGTAAATTTAAAAAAAGCTCTTCTTTCACCTTCATTTTGTGGGGATGTGTAGGCAACAGGGGTGTGGTGAGGGTCTGTCTAGACCTGCAGTGGCACTGAGTGAAAATGGGCCATCTAGGTTTGCATGGGTTTTCCCTTTGCTCTCCCCTCTGTATGCACAAAGATGACCTGACGCAGCTCTTTCTGTGCTCATTGCTAGGGTATGGACTGACTTTCAGGCCCAGACATCTGTGTTATATCAGGCTTTTAGCAGACAGTGTTGAAAAGAAATATCCATTTGAATGACATAATTGATTTACATAATTAGCATATTGCTATCAGTTAAATCTTACTAGGTCAGTATGTACGCATTATTACTATGAAAAGTAATTGCTTGTTTGGAATTTTGACTAAATATGGTCACAGTGCATGCAACAAATCTGGCCAAGGCAATACACTAATCATTCAGCACTTCCCACCACGATGAAGATGAAACAAAAAAAGATGACACCAGAGACACTGCCAGTGTAATTATACCTGCTAAACCAAACCTCCCATCTGGCTCTTGTATCCTCCCATATGCAGAGAAATGTGGATTGAAACAAGGCTGGCAGGGACCCCGAGGAGTCCGAAGCATCTCCCACTACAGCTAATCCACTGCTGACAGGTGTTTGTGCAACACGTCCCAGTGACAGAGATACTGCTCTCTCCCCATGCAACCTCCTGAGAAGCCTTTCTCGCATTGCTCCTTGTCCTCCCACCATGGCCACAGAGACGTTTCTTTCCTTCCTCTTTGCAGTGAGATTTTACGTCTTCCCCAACTTCTCAGACTAAATACTTTTTTTCCAAGCTCTGCTCATAGCTCTTGCTTTTCTGGCCTCTGAAGCTTCTGCTCCTCATCTTTCCTTGAGTGCTAAATATATATTTAGCCTCCAGCCCAGGTTCTGTTAATGTTAACTATAACGGAATGATGATTGCTTGGTGTGCCTTGCAGAGGACAGCCCCACGTGGATGTCTCGGGGTGAAGCTTTATTTTTCCACTAACACAACTGTTGGTCACAACTGATTCATGTCCATTTTCAGCCCCTGGAAGACTGTATTCTGTCCATTACCCATTTTATGTTTGGGCAGCTGACATCCCTCCCTAAGTGCAGTACTTTGCTCTTGTTCTCCTTGAACCACATCTTAAAACGGATTATTCAGATTTGTGTTTATTGGGAGAGCAGCCCCAACTCTAGTGTCTCAAGTAAAATACAAGACTTCTTTGCAGACATGGCAAGCACGCTTCCAGCTGGACTCGGGCCAGATGTAGTCTACTGACAACTATTTTTCCAGTTATGTAGGGGCTTTTTAGGACAATCAGCAGCATGTTGTTTTTGTAATCTGGACCTTTCTAATTGCTTCTCCTTTAATATCTCTAAAACAAAGGCACAGAGGAAAATCCCAGTACGAAACTTGACAATACATTGTGTTCTCTATTTGGTCTATGCTGTTCAGTATTCCTCTGCCAGCACAGTAGTGGCATATATCCTAGGAGAGAAGTGTATGTGCAAATATCCACAGATAATCATGCAGCCAAGTACTGAAACTTGCTTTTTGCTGGCACGCTCCTCCCTTCCACCTTGTTGTTCTGCTCTTTGTCATTGTGCCCTTTAGTACATGATCTCTCTGCCTTTTTTCAAGATGTGTGACAGTATTTATATCTGAAACACGTATGCACAGCACATTTGGCAGCTAGGGATTTTTCACAGTGCTCCACGAGGCATTTCAGTGAGATTTGGGTCTCACTTCATTTACCCCTGCTCATGAGTGGCCCTGGATGACCAGAACTCATGGTGATTTGACTGAAAACCTGCGCTTCTGGGGCACTTCTGAAGTCAGAGTAATATAAATCAGCATAAATTTGCACTTGATCTCGAGCTAACAGGCACAGCATTTGCAAATATATCTAAATTTTAATGGACTTTCCTGCCATCATCTTTCTTCAAATCCATGAGTCAATGTTATGGTTTTTTCCCTTTAAAGATTTTTCCCTGTGATTTTAATGCAGATTTAAATGCAGCTCTCTTCATGACAAGAGCCCTGGAATGGCATCCTTCCTCTTTCCTGTTCCCAAAGCACATCAGCGGGACAACAGTTCTTCCAAAGCCCTAACCCAATACTCCTTTTGATAACTCAGACATCTGATACGTACTTCTGAACAGTTGAATCCTCTGGGGGCTCTTGAACACATTTCACATGGTCTTGGTTACTTTCCAATTATCTTATCTGCTTTTTCTGACAACTTTATACCTCTCTGCAGAAACTGGCTAGACTACACCAGTTTTCAGCTGAAATTCTTCATGGGTAAGATTTTAACTACCTCAGAGGCTGGAGAATTCTCCTTGTTTTTGAAGGACATATCTCCCTTGACATATTTCCATGTGTTTTTGTCTTGTTATTTATTCTCTGCACCATTTTTTCTCTCCCCATGTAATTTTTTAATGTTCATCTTGGTTTGGAAGCTAGCTAGCAAGAATAACAACTGATAAACAGATGGAGTACAACTTTTATAAAAATAATCAGGGGATAAACCAAGATGAACTGAAACAGAAGAAATCAACATAGGAGAAATTTCACTTCATGTAAATGAAGATGTAATTTGATTAAGATTGGGTTTTCCTGTTTTTAAGGGAAAGTGATATTTCTTCTCATAATTCTTGATTACATCTGCCTTTTACCACTAGCTGCTTCTGTGATAGCAAGAGAAACCCCCTCAATTTGTGTTTCAACCACTGCTGATATGAAGTGACCAGGCTGCAGGGAACAGTCTTATGTTGGGAAACATCTCACTTTGGTTAGGTCTGTGTCCCCACCTCCTTTCAAACACTGTGGTCCCTAAAATGTTATTGGCCCACTCGTCCTCTTCTGCTGCTACCGTTCTTTGTCCACCTGTCACTTACATGACATAAAATTTCTAATAATAATCTGAAGTAATCTTTGCATATGATCTCATCAAGCTCTTGCTGCTCAGGATTAAGTGTTATAACAATGGTATGAATTGAGCTTGAAGATACTGACCATCCCTCCCCCTGGCTGCTTCACCACACCCTTGGGGTGGATTTGTGGGGGAAGATAACCTACCTTTAATGACAGAGCAGACAGGGTTGCAGAGGAATGGTCTTTTGCATTTTGCGGCTGCACACCGAATAGGGGCCTTGATTAAGGATGCTCAGGCTTCAGGAGTGAAGGCAGCTAATGCAGTCCAGATCTCCTGAGTGTCGATCAGTGCTTCAAATGCAGGATTTTTTCATTTCCCTAGCTAAACATTTCTTTACTTCAGAAGGTCATTCCTGTTCCACATGTTGTTTAACATAAAAAAGATAAATTACACCGTCTGGCTGCATTCTGGCTTTCATGGAAGTGAGGAAGGAATAAACTAGCCCTGGTTAAAACCAAGCACACGGCAGCTGGGCTTCAATGACTTCAGCCAGCAGACTTCAAGGGCATCCATTGCTGTTGCAGAAAAGCTGCTGCCCTCATAGGATTCCCAATGGCCTCTGTCCTTCAGGTACTTTAGAGGGTTAGCACTGTTGGTAGTCGTCACCAAAACTTGTGGCCATCTGCTCTTGCCAAAACTATTGTCAGACCGTAAGTAAAGAAACTGCATCGACCCACCAGGTGATGAATTTGGCTAAACCCTTATCATGGCCCCCAGCTGTACCTTTCTGCATCACTGTGTCCTCACCCACACATATCAGCAGGTGTGATGGTCAGGAAGGATGTGAATCCACAAAGGACTTTAGCTGAGCTCGGCAAAAGTAATCTCTGCACGTGACTTCAAAGCTAGTTTTGCAACTCAGGCTTTCCAGAATGAGTACATAAATAATCAAATCACCAATCAATTGACTTATGCAACAAACCCTCAAACTTTCCAGTATGGTACAGTTTCTACTTTTTTTTTTTTCTTGCTGTTAGAGCAGATATTTCTGCTTTTGCCTTCTTCACAAACAGTGTCTGGTCTAAGGAACATTTAAACATTCAAAGCGCTTCTTATCAGTGAATGTTTCACATGGATGGAGGTAATACGTTAGGTAGGAGAGAGTTAGGTGTCTTGTTTTACCAGGCATCGTAAAGGTTTTGCTGCAGACAGCTGACAGATAAAAAAGGGGCTGAAAGGTGTCTGTGGAAAAAAGAAGAAAATTGGATGGGTGATTCTGTGAGATTAAAAATACAGGCAAATATTTAGTTTAAGAAGATTAAGAATTGCAGCTCACCACCTGTCTTTAATAGATGACACTTTAATATACAATTTACAGACAGGTACGATTTTTAGAATGTATTGAAAAATGCTAAGATAACTCCCAGACATTATGTTTATTAGTAGAAGATGGCAATAAATGCATAGGAAAAGATGGGAATGAACTTGTCATAGACTGTGATGTGTGTTGTGATTTGAGCATAACCCTGCTTCATTAAAATTGTAGCTTTGTGGGTTTCCTAAAGGAAGCTGTTACTTTTTATACAGAGTTTCCTTTATGGTTTATGAGCCAGGCATACTGGCTTAAAGAACTGTAGTCCCATTAATGGATTCTGTCAGCCTGCCTAACCCCTGCACACCACTGCTAAGTGCAGCCGTTGTTATCAAGCCATTGACTGCTGTATTTCGCTGTTTTTTGCAAAATAATGTAGAGAGAATTGCCTTGCTGTAAAGGATCTCTACTGCTTTAAGGAATGGCTCTCAATGGAGGAAAACTCTCAGAAGGGGATTTACAAGCCTGGGCTGATGCTGCTCACTCTTCCTGAATGCAACAGGCTGCCCAGCCTGCACCAGGACCCCAGCGCCTGCACCCGCATCCCTTTCTTCGGTAAGGTGGCATCTGCTGCCCATTGTCTGGAGAGCTGTGTTCTTGGTGAGGGAAAGGGGGAATGATACAATCCATAATTTACAACTAAAGTAAAGGCTGATGGTGTGCATCGTCTTGCCAGCACCCGTGCACAGAACTGTTACAGCTGCATCAGCTGTTTGCCTGTCTTGTCCGACCAGGCTGTGGGAAAAATCCCTCAAGGAAATAAAGTCTGGCTCTTTATTGAGAGGGTCATAAAAACCTCATTGCCAAAATCAGTCTTAATGATGGCAAAATTGCCGTTCAGGTGCCATTGCAAAGAAACAAGCTGCTTAAGCACACTGCTGGGAGGGAACTTTTTCCCATTAGCATGCTCCTAAGAAAACACCCACTTATACAACATCCTGGACAACCCCTCTTTACATTTTGTCTTTTTACAGATTTTAAGAAGGAGAATATAACCAGTAAGTAGACTGCTCCAGGCTCTATGTTTCTAGAGGTGGGCATGATATTGTTTGTTGAAGATGCAGCTTGCACAACATTTTTATGTTTTGCTCTGGTCCTGGCTAGCTGGATTCAGGCTATTACCAGTGAATGCCTGAACTTCCACATCCAAGGCATGGGGAAACACATTTCCAGCTCTTCAGGGCTTAGGGAGAACATGAGCTGGTAACTGTTGAAGGCTATTAGAGAGGCACGACGGTTTTAGGTGCTCCCCTCCAGCTGTTCCCCCTTCTTTCTACCCATTGCTTCTAGTTTTGCTTTACCTATATTTAGTATTTCTGATACTACTACTGAAATCATCCCGGCCTTATATGTTGTTACTGATGTGGTTACCTATGTCAGGCTGGCCTTGCAAGACCTTATTACCCAAAAGGCCCCAGTGTTCTCCTCCACTCATCTCTAAAGTCTGATGATTTCTTGCGTGACCCCCCCCATTACCAACAGTGAGACCCAGCCATCCCTCGCAGCCCTGCTGTGACTTCTGTCAGCCTCCCGCCCTGCTGAAGGTCACAGCTGAAACATGCAAATCCAGCTCTTCCAACTGACGTGCAACTGTAGTTTAAAGCTCAGCCACTGAACTTGTCTTGTTGGAAAAAAGAAGAACAGTGCCTGCTTTCTACCACGCTTCCAAGCAGGCGACGTCTGCGTATTTGGCAGTGGCAGGCACCTTCTGCATAGAGAAAGAAACTGAAAAAGGTGAAATCGAGGATTTGGGGGCATTTTCTTTCATGGGAAGGCCTTGGCTTCACCTGGCCACCCAATTCCCAGGCGCCCAATGCAGCACACCTGGGAGACAAGTGCTTTAGCACCCCATGGGTGCTCCAGCATCACTGCCCAACACTTACAGCCCGCAGCTGCAGCCATACCCTCACTGGGGAAAGGAGCATGAGGGAGGGATGCCAGCAGATAAGTGGTGCATTCATAGTATGGTTTCATACTTGTTTGCAAGTTCAGGACATGGCCTGCGTCTCCTGTGTAAATGCCTGACCTTTCTGTTCAGCTTTCACAGTATTTTCCCAGGGTGACATTGCACAAGTGTGCACTATTCAGTCGTGAATCAGGGAAACATAACAACATTTTAGTGATATTTCTCCCTCCTTTTTACTTAAGAGCCAGTGTTACGTGCACAAAGGTTTGGGGAGCATGAACTGAACTGTTTTCTAGCTTGCCCATCAAAGCTATTCATTAAAGCCCAGTTGGACCACCTTCACGTCCTCATTGTAGCAAGACCATGTATGAGAGCATCTGTATTTTCCAGGCCACCAAGGACTCAGGGGTGCTTCCTTAGTGTTGCTGTTGCTCCTAAAGCTCTCCACATTGCTTCTCTAAGGTGTCACACTGATGTTTATTTCAGATCTCTGCAAAAGTTTTTCTTCTTTTTTGGTTACTGGGTCAGTCACAAGGCAGGTTTCAGGCATTGGTTTCCTTGCCTTTGAATGCGAGACATTTAAAATGCTGGGCTCAGACACGCAACTGTGTTCCTGATCAGCGTAACAAGATTCTACACTTTGCAGAGCTACAGGCGCTGGTCAGGTGGGGGCTGCTCGCTTGTTGCAGATGTGAGGCGTAACTTGGTAACTTACACATCAGTCAAAGAAGTCCAAGTTAGAGCATTTTACTTTGCATTTGAGATAGGTTAAATGTGCTCATGAAGTCCATGGCTATTCCTATACTGAGGTTTTTGCGTGTCTTGGGCTACAGGAACTTGATCCTGTGTTCAAGCTCACCCACCTGGAGCAAAGGTTGTCATAGTGGTGTTTCTACCTACCCATGTGTAGTGCCTGGTGCCTGGTGAAAGTTCAGAAAGCTAAGGGTCTATAAAAGACCCATAACTGCAATCCTGAGTGCAGTGGGTGATGGAAGAAGAAAAGAGCAGGTAGTCATCATGATGCATTTACTATCCTGCTACAGGAGAAACAGGACAATCTGCGAGGTTAAATTAAAACACTTAGCCTTTGTCTCAAACTTGGATCAAAACTTATACAAAGCTTTCATGAAGCTGAAAAAGATTTGCTTAAAAAAAATCTCTATTTTAGAACAGGTCAGGTTTCCTCCTGGTTTTCTTTTTCTGAGCTGCAAGTTTAAGAACACAATAGAAAAAAAATTATAACAACAGTGTTTTCTGGCTTGTTAATTTATCTAATAAGGTTAATAATGCAGTGAACCCTAATGCATGCCTTCAACCAGAGTGTTAGTCCCTAGTCAGCAAAGTTTACTTAAGCTTACCTAGCATGATTTACAGTGTGTAAGGCTGCATCTCCTCTGTTGTCTTCCTGCTTCATAATTTATGCCAGCATGCATTAAAATCTTCTATGAGGACAGGTGGTGCCTACATTTATGTTTTGGGAACATGTTAATGCAGTAAAAATCCTCTCAAGATTTTGTCCTTAATTTTTCTACAGCTGGAGTAAGTCTTGTGTATGGAAAGTGAACTACGCATTCTTCATTATGAAGAACATTATTTTATACTGATACTATTCCTTCAGATCTGTAGTTGCCTTTAGTGGGTGGTTTCCACACATGCTGGAAACTATAGGCTGTTTTCAAACGTTCAGTCTAAG
The DNA here is from genome assembly GCA_003993805.1 of Himantopus leucocephalus. Classification (NCBI taxonomy): domain Eukaryota; kingdom Metazoa; phylum Chordata; class Aves; order Charadriiformes; family Recurvirostridae; genus Himantopus; species Himantopus leucocephalus. The sequence goes on from RSEF01000031.1 coordinate 59,208,648, forward strand.
AGGACAAGCACTGTACAGAGGTGGGGAGGAGGGATACCACTGTGGGACTTTATGCATCCCAGCCCTTTGCTACCTACCACAGCAACACGGGTATGTACCTCTTAGCGCCCCTGTAAGAGTGCAGGCTGGGAATCATGCAACCACTGCTGCAATGTGCTTTCTGCCTTGGCTTAGCATGGGTGGCTTCACTGTCATTCTGCTCTGCACTTTCTGCATGGAAGGGGTGTGAACTGGGTAGATGCAGTGCAACCATCACAGGCGCATGGCCCATTTTCTCAATCTGAAAGAGCTCCAGTTACCTCTTTGGTGTTTTACCAGATTTGATCCTATGTATTGAGCTCAAAATCCATTTAAGTGTGAACAGGAGGCTAAGCAGTTCCCTGTCTGCAGTTGTCTGGTCCTTTTATGTGCTTCAGATCTGTTGGTAATTGCCACATGGTCTTGTGTAACGACATGAAGTTTACTCTTGTAAATCCCCACTGCAGGACATGGTCTGAGATGACTTGACCCCATGTGTGTTGTTTTTTTTTTCCCAGGGACTTGCTACAGTGGTAATGGCCAGTTTTACCAGGGCTGGGCTAACATCACGGCCTCTGGCATTCCCTGCCAAAAGTGGAGTGATCAGGTGTGCATCAGTGTGAGACCCACCGAATGGAAAGCGATGCTTGAGATCTGCTTTTTCAAAGAGTTTCCGAGAGCCGGACAGCCCAGTCCCAGTGCAAGGGCTGAGCAGGGGACAGGTTTCCTTCATTCTTGAGTTCATTGGTGCTTCACACCCTCTTTGTATTTCAATCCCCAAGTTCCCCTTCCTGTGGCAAGATGCGTTCTCTGTCATTCTGGCAGGCTACTGAAAGGCTTTTACCTCTGCCTTTCTTTGCTCCTCTGTTTTGTTTGGTTTTGTTTTGCTAATATCAGCAGGAAAAATTATGCTGCAACACTAATTCAATTTGTTTCCTCCCTCAAGGCTCCCCACTTGCACAGGAGGACTCCTCAGGTTTTCCCTGAGCTGTCTGATGCTGAGAATTACTGCCGCAATCCAGGAGGTGAGAATGAACGTCCCTGGTGCTACACAAAAGATCCATCCGTGACCTGGGAATACTGCAGCGTGTCTCCCTGTGGAGATGGTAGGCAACTGCAATTTATGATTTCTGCCACTGTGGTTGTTTTGGGGCCATGCAAGGTGTTTGCATCCTGAGTCCTCATGGTTGCTACAGTCTGTTCTGTCTTCTGGATTCGGCCTGTCCTGGTTCTTCTCATAGATTCATTCACCATCTTTAACCAAAAGGTGTAGCATGCACCTTAAAGATAGGAAAACGAAGACAGACAAATTGAGCACCTTGCCCCAGACTATATTAAGGCCAAAGGATTAAATCAAATTTCCTGTGGTATTATGAAGAATGGATTTGCCACACTGTTTTGAGGAGAAGGTAGGGTTTTGGGCTATTTTACAAAGTTGGTTTGCTTCTGGCAATTTTTTTCAATCATAAAAACCAATTCTAACTAAAACTAAATCTGAAAAAGAAGAAAATGTCTTTGTTCTGTGATGCTGAAACTAACTCCTTCTGTTATTTCTTGTTCAAAAGACAGAACAATTTTTGAAACGTATTTCTTCCAAGATACAGTTTCTGGATCTCAGTGTTTGAAAATAAGACAATGCTGCGTGCACGGAGAACAGGGGTGCTGTGGACTTAAGGGATCAACAATCAATATCAGTTTAGTTGGCCTTAAAAGGAATGGTTTAAATTTCTTTCTGTTCTCAATCATTGTATGTACAGATTAGCATTTTCTAGAACGTCTCAGAAAGTACTCAGCAGATGGCAACCTGTGTATTATTTTTTTTCCCCTAACAATACAGCCAAATGTATTTTACACTAGTTTACCATATTTGCTCCATAAAGACACTGAGATGCAAATTGTTGGAAGCAAGGGGATATTTCAGGAAAGTACCACTGTGTACTTACTTGGTCTTACACTCCTCCCTGCAGGTTCCTTTTAGGACACATGATACATTGTGGTCCACATTGTAGACCATTGATCTTTCCCACTGCAGACATTACTATACTTGAATACTGTTGAGACCGTCAGATGCAATCTCCTATCTGTAGCTCTTGCAAACATTCCTTATGAAAACTCTGTTCCCAGCTCAAGGGGAACTGTGTCTTGGTCTTTACCAGATCCTGGGTTCTCACATTTGGCAAGCAGAAATGGGTTCTGCTTTCTGCAAACCAGGCTTCCCCCATGGTCCTCTGATGCAGTCATATGGTTGCATCTGTAATGTCAGTAATTCCCAGGACATCAGGCTGGCTCCATAAATACCTTAGAGAAATCCCTATAAACTAGCAGAGGCATAACCTTCTGATTTTGTTTGCATTACAGCATCGTTATCACTAGGAACAAGAAAACCAAATGGAGAGACTCCAAATCTCCCCCCTCCTTCTCCCTTTTCCCCTACATACTCCATGACTGTTATCATCTCGATCATCTCCAGCTTTGCCCTGGTTGTAATCCTTGGCATTGTCACCCTGGTTTGCTGCCGTCGGCGAAAGCAGTGGAAAAACAAAAAAAGGTAAACCTTGGGACTTAATTCAAGGCAACAGACATAGCTTTGAAAGAGGGCTTGCCTGTTTCTGAGAGCATAGTCCTACAAACACCTGGTAGGGGGGGAGCAGTCCTCCTTTTGCCTGTGGCCCCAGTGCAAGCTCTGGCAAATTCCTGTGCCAGAGCAGAAGGTGGCCTGGTCACTGTTTTGGGGACATGGCATGACATCTTGCTGCAAGGCTCTTTCAACAGCCCTACTGCACCTTCCTTTTCCATCCTGGAAGAAACCATCACCAAAGGAGATGTTATGTCCTGTTTGAGGGCCGTGCACACACGACCAAAACCTTCTCTGTCATTTCAGAGAGTCAGAGACACCGACACTCACCACTCTGCCCTCTGAACTCCTCCTGGACCGGCTGCACCCCAACCCAATGTACCAGCGGATGCCCCTTCTTCTCAATCCAAAATTGCTCAGCCTTGAGTATCCCAGGAACAATATTGAATACGTAAGAGATATTGGGGAAGGAGCATTTGGGAGAGTCTTCCAAGCAAGGTAAGTGGCCTGTGTGTGAGTCCTCTTTATCTGGAGCTACCTGGGGAAAATTGGCAATCAGGCAACCACTTATCTGGGCACTGCAAATCATTCATTCATTCACTCAAACCAAAATCATATGCACATATACCAAATGGTACACTCAGGCTTGAATAACTGTTTCTGTTGCCCGCTGCTTTCTGTTCATATTAGTTAAAGTTTTGTCACAAATGACTCTCCTGTTCTCTGTAGTAGATGTAATGTCTTACCCACATACCAAAATCTGGTGTAAAAGCTTAGCTAAATTTATCATCACTGTTTTTGCCAAGAGTATTGCCTGTGACATGTGACCTATTGTGAAATTCTTGCATTTCCCAGTATTTACGAATTGTCAGTGTGTGGTGTCCTCCATTATAATGACAGCACTGGCCAGTAATGACCACAGAGGGCAATGTGTCATGCTACAGTTAGGTCCTGACCCGGTTTCCATTTGATTCAGTGGCAAAACCAAACCAAACCAAAAATCCCCTAAAAACCCAAACCACTTAGGCCAACAATTTTTTTTTGTGTCCTCTTTAGTTACCCATTTTTTATTCTTGGAATTTGCAGCCATTGTTGCCTGTTTTAAATTAAAGAAATTAGATGAGATCCCAGTTCTGTTAAATCTTATGGGAGGTGAGATCATGCACTTCTTCAAATGTGAAAAATGTTTCATTGAAAAGCACAGAGATGAACCCAGTCCTGCCTAGACTGAGGTGGATGGAGGGTGTCTCGTTAGCCTTGACAGATTCCATAATTTCTGCAGGACAGTCTTCGATCAGTACTGGTGTCCTCAGAAAATCCCATCCCCAAATTCCTGAAAGAAAGTGGACAGTCTGTCCAGTTCCGTGTTTACTTAGGATGGTTTTCTTTATCCTTTACAGTTAACAAGTCTGGGATGTGGCTGATTTTGTACCTGTATCTGGAGTAGTGTATGATGACCTCAAAAAACCCAGGGGAATGTCAGAGTCCCACCATAGGCCGAGACCTGGCTGGTGGAACTGCTCCCATTAACTTCAAAGACAAAGGACTCTCCTTGCAAAAAGCAGTCATAATTGCAGATACTTTTAATGTTTATAGTAATGCTGTTGATGTATCCCCTAGGAAATGAGTTATGTGCAGGTTAAATGTGTTCGAGTGGGGAAAAAATTTCAATAGCGGTGATTGATTTTTTTTTTTCCTAACGAAGGGATGCATTTTTTCTAATGGAAGAAATGCAGGCATACTTTTCTTTAATACAGAGAGAGCTAAAAATAACAAAGTTTGAAGGGTGTGCAGTGGGAAAATCACAAATGCCTAGCCTGTGATTGATTGTTAGCCTGGATGGCAAAGCCAAATACATCTGAGCTTGAAACAAGGACAAAGCTGTAGGAACTGTGCCACAGCTGTGCTCGGGGCATTGCACACCAGCTGGCACAGGGGCACAGGGCATCCCTCGTCCCAGTCTCAGCATAGTGCTTGGGATGCCCTGCGGAGCATTGCCTTCCTGCTCGGGTGGTGGGGGTCTTCACCACACTGTGGATGCACAAGCAGGGCAGGTGGTCTTCCTGCCAAGTGCCTCTTTGGCTCTGTGCTGGGAGCTCCAGTATGATTTAAGTGCTGCATAGACCCTTCTGAGCTGGAAAACACTCTCACCCACCTCGAGCAGGATCTCTCAAAGGGCATTCAAATGTCACTAAAGCGCTGGGTTAAGCAGGTGCTAAAGTGGCACAGAGACCTTTTATGTGGCTACAATTTCTTTTAATTAAACCTTTTTGGTATTGTCAGTGGAAACTGGGAGAAAAGACACACACACACACAAAGCAACACATCTTCTTAGCCAGCTTTTGCAAAGTGGAGAGTACCATACCCTGAGAAACTCCTGCTCTCTGTGGCTCAAGGAAGGAGACACAGAAATACTGCTTCTGAGGGGCTTCCTTATTTTTATTACTATCTCTATCAAAAGTCCCTCAAAGGCCTTATATTTCCAGGGAACATTTAAGCCACTGGCACTTCGGTGCACCACTGGCAGATCAGCGCAGACTACTGATCCAGTAGCGCCAGCTGTGCATCCCTCCAGGTTACTAAAGCTATCACAACTCAAATCATTGCCTTCCTGTCTCAGATGGATAAAATGTACTTGTCTACGTGTGTTAAATGGACATCTCGAGCTAAGTTTAGCAACCCTCTTACTTCTCCTGGTCTCATGTTTCTCCCTCTCCTGTAAACACAGCTCTGCACCCACTGCCAGCGATGCCTTTGCCAGTTGGCTTGCTGTGAGTCCTGATTCAGTGTTTACTCACTCCTGGGTCAAGCAACATGTTAGGACAGGAAGCGTCTGGCTATCATTTACCAGCTTCTCCTGAAAGGCTGCTGTATTCACTGGGGGCACCTTCACACTGGAAATGATGAGGAAGTAGCCAGTTATCCTAACAGATGTCCTTAAAACAAGATTCAGGACCTGGTTCAGGTCTGTAGCGACTGGATCGTGATGGCTGACTCAGGATCCTCTGCCCCTGGGAAGACCATGCTGGCCCCACATGCCACGAGAGCACCAGCCCTGTGTGGTTCAACACAGACCAGCATGCAGCTTTTCTCCCAAAGCTGGAGGTGCATGGTCCAGGCTAAGCCTGAAGCCTAGGGTTGCCTAAACGCCTGGATGTGGGGTCTTTGCTAGCAGGCCAGTATACCCCCACTGCAAAGCCATAGCTTGTTGTCTCTGCAAGACAGAGGGCTGTCCCTAAGGTTGGGGTTTCTCTGACAGAAGTCTCCTTATATTCTTGCCAAGTGCAAAGGGTGTTTCTTTGACCTGCTGTCTCAAATGTAGTTGAAAAACAATGTGGATGTTAATTAAAAAAAAAACACAACAAAATGAGCCCCTGCCAATTCAGAGCACTCTCCTGCCCACATATAAATTTCTCCCAAGGATAGGGTAAAGCTAGGTCTCCACCAGCGTTAGTAGATGTTAATTGCATCATTTAATAATCTAACAGAAGCTACCCAGCTGTGATGCTGAGGAAAATGGGCGACAGGACACAATCTCAAATACAGGTTCAAGCTGCTCCTCGGTTTCACAGTTACTGCTCTGGAAAGAAAACCTGACTGGAAACTTAAAGTCAGGCACTCTCTGTAAGTGGGCTGAGGGTGAAATCTCTAATTGCACTGCTGGTTAGTTCTTTGAATGGCAGATTCCTAAAAGCCAAGTACTGGTGTTGCACAAAGCCATCAACGGTGAAGGTGGCAAGGACAGTGGCGGTCCATCCCATACACAAACAGTGGACATTCTCCTAAGCATTTAGATAATCACAAGAGAGGAACCCCAAGGTAATTTCTGTTGATACTTCCCAGTTCTAGAAGAAATTTACCTATTTTCTAGAAAATACTTCATGTTCTGGCCTGCCACCTGAATTCTCCTGGTTAATTTCAGAAGCTTCCCATTGGTCCCCTAGCAGATGTGCCCCTATCCCTTTGTGCAAAGACTGTCTTTTGGGCACCGAAGGGGTCAACTTCCAACAGCTCTCTGCCAAGACTGCAAACAGAGTCTGTCTCTGTTCCAGATCAGTGTGGTTTTCCCAGGTCTGCTGAGAACTAGGCTGAAGTAGTACATGAATTACCAAGGGTGAAATTACTTGCTGTTGCCTGAAGGCCCATTAAAAGTCTTTGTGCAGCTTAATCTCACTTAAGTTACATTTAGGTTAGTTTACATTACAGGATTTAAGTGAAGAGTAGATGGATGAGTGTACTTCAGGCTTTAGCCGGGGGTGAGCTTCTCTCTCCAAACCATGCAAGACAGAGCTGTGCCTGCCCCTGCTTTGGCACTGCAGTAGGTCTGCAGTAGGTCTGCTAGCCAGTGATGAGTGGTAATCTACAATGAGGCTGTTTGGAAGAGATAAAGGCCCTCCTCTTTTTACTTTTAAATGCTCTACTGGTTTCTTCAGGCTGTTGCTGCTGACTTTCTTGAGCTCTGAGATTAGACAGCAGCTGGCAGATGCTGGTACTTCTCGCCTCCTACTAGACTGGAAACTCACTGCCAGCACAGGGGAGAAAAGGGATGGTACTTTGCTGTAATGGAGGCAGTGGCAGACAAGTGTGGAGTCCACTCCTCTGCTCCGGCATGCCAGACCTCCTCGCCCAAGTGTCTCAGCTGTGATCTGGCCACCTGTGAGATTCCTTTCTCGATGGGCACCCTGCCATCTTCTGACATTTGACATTTACAGCATCCAAGTGCATCTGTTGCAACTGCCATATGTCTGGAGTAGATGACAAGGAAACTGGAAGTTTGCTTTGGAAATCGGAACCTCCTCTTGGGGCTACTGAGCAGTAAAACAGCCTGGCATTTGAGCCAGGGGAAGGCAGTCGGGCTGGTGTAGTAACACGACACATAAATGGGTGCTGCTCTCCATGGGCACTGGGTGGCTACCTGTAAGGAGTGTGTTCTAACTGCAGGGCCCCGGGAAGAATTGGCGTGGGCAACAAAATGCGCATCTGAAGTTTGATGCATGTTTGAAGAGTGGAAAGTTACTCTTCTTTGGCAACAGCTAACCTTAAATCTTTGGCAAGCCCATCTAATTAAACTTGTTGAGGGTGCAGTGACCTGTGGATAAGAAAACAAAATGAGTCTGTGATTTCTCCAAGTCAGGAAGCTCTGTTTCCTATGGATTTGTGTCTCTAAGCTCTAGATGAAGATTCACCAGCTTCTTAACACAGGTGTATTCATGAATTACCTTGTTCTTCAGACAGGGCACATGTGGGCCTTGCCCTTTCCATCCTGTCACCTGTTTTCACAAAACCTGCAGGAGCGTAACTATTTCCCAGACCTCAGCTCCACCACATCAAATTCAGCTGAAATTAGCCAATGGGTTTATAACTCGCTGACTTACAGGCATACACACATGCCACACACATACAGAGAACAGTGGCAAAAGGCTATTTTCCTTACAAAACCGGATGAACATACTTACCGTAATTGTTATTTTTACTCTATTAGTAGCCAGATGTACCAATGCCACCATTTAGCAAGGTATGGGACAAGATGCAGTGAAAAGAGGCTCTTTCAACATTTTCATATAAAATAGGTTTATTTTTAACTGTGGTAAGCTCAGTCATTACACCCCAAAAGCTAATTGGTTGGACTGAAGAGCCCATTCTGCCCTCCCTGAAGTTTCCGATGTGACCTCCAACTCAGGGAGAGGTTGCTGCTTACCAACCTGTTATTCATCTCTTTAGCAGTCATAGTAAAGAGTCTGTAAGCAGAAAGAGCAGTGATCAAAACAAGCAATACTGGACTTAGTCCCCCCCGAACTAAATTTTATGTCTCTGTACTATGCAATGCAGACATGCCCAAGAGGTGAAGATGGTCTTTCATATCCCTTCAGTTGGTGCTGGGGCCTTCAGCCTTTTTTTTTTTTTCCTTTTCTTTCTTTCTGTCAGCATCTTCTTTTGCACCAGAAACAGAGCCTACATTTGGTGTGCATGCATCCATCCCTGATGCTTTCCCTTCTCCCCTCTTCCTGCAGGGCTCCAGGGCTGCTGCCGTATGAGCCTTTCACAATGGTGGCAGTGAAAATGCTGAAGGAGGAAGCGTCCGCAGACATGCAGGCTGACTTTCAGAGGGAGGCAGCTCTCATGGCAGAGTTTGACAATCCGAATATCGTCAAGCTTTTAGGTATCTGAATGAGTTGCCCTTGTACAGGATACCACCTTCTGCAAGTCTGCTGCGGGGCTGTTGGGAGTGCAGGGGCGAACACACGTGCATGACCAGCACCTAATGCAAATGGAAATGCTGGTCTCTTTTGCAAGAGAAAATGCCTCTTGCAAAAGAGGTGAGCTTTTCTATGTGCCACTGCATGCTCTGCTAGATTGTCCACTGGAACAAATCTCAAAATGTAGGTCGGATGCTGCTGCCTTAACAGGATGGTGCATCGTAATAAACACTTCTTGTCCTGCATTGAGTATACTGTTGACCATCTTGCTGCCTAGCTCTGCTTCCAGTTTAATAACATTGGCACAGATGTCTTACAGGGAAGGCATGAGCTTCCTGGAGCTGTGATTTATTTTGTGGGTACTTAAAAAACCCAGGCACAAGTCTTGTTAGTTTTATGGGTCCCACTTACTATTGTGATGTCTGAGCACTCACCAGCATTAAAAAAACAAAATGAAACAAGTAAACAAAAAAAGCCAACCACAAAAATGGTCTCTTCCTTCCCTTCCCAGCTGAAAGGAAACCCTGGTTTATTGGGGTTTTTTGAAAGTCTCAATGCCACAGCTTGGCCAATAAGGCATTCTTCTGTGAAAGCTGCTGACCAAATTTTATTTCAGTAAATTTTTAGGTTTTGACTGAAATAGGTGTTGCTAGCCACCTTCACCTGGCAATCCTGCTCTAAGGTGTTGTACGCAGATCTGATCCCTGTGAACAGGCAGCTGAGGTCTGCATTTATTTCAATAGGAAGCTCCACAAACTTGGAAATAGGTAAATCCCAGTTTTGGGAAAGCTGGGTTGATACTTTGGCTACAGAAAAGAAAAGCAGGAAATGCCCCAAACTCAAATAAACATTGTGTTTATTGTCAACACATTTTAGGTCAGGAAAGGGCAAAGGTACAGGAACAAACTAGTTTCACATTGTGGGGGTGTGGGGAAAACAGCCATGTTGTTGAAGACAGCTTAGATGATAAAGCTCTCACATATACTCCTCGTGCTTGTCAGATCCTGATTTTATCACTCTGGGAACAGCTATCTGTTTTTCCTCAAAGATTCAAGTGTTAGGTCATCAACAAGAATTTCAGATTTCACAACAAGTTGGATCACCAATTGCTAAATGATGGCCCTAAGAAAGCAAAACATACATTTTAACTGCTGGCTTTTGCTGGTTGGCAATTTAATAACTGGCATGCCAATATTTTTGCCATATCACTGTATGCTCAGTAAAACTCGTGGGAGTGTACTGTACTGATGCTGGCCCCCAGTAAATCTGGTGCAGGGCCAAGCACGTGCCCTTCAGTGGGACTAGCTTCTGCATCAACCAGATGTGGCAAACCTCTCCTTTCTGATGCCTGTTTTTTCTTTGTCTTTCTTTAATTTTTGTGTATCTGTCATGCCAAAAGTAATTTCTGCAACCAACATTTTTTGCATGAGCTGTTTAAAATGAAAGAAAAACCCAGAAGAAGTCGTGGTGGGACACAACTACATTGTAGCAGTAGCAGTATGGGGGACACCCATATCAGTATAAGAACAATAATTACAACAAACAAAAGAATTAAAAAATACTGCACTTAGAACTATAAAGGTTACTCCCTGAAAGTATGTCCTTCCAGTTGCACCTGGGAAGAGGCAAGACTTCTGATAATGCGAACTTAAGCAGGATTGGGGTCTTAATTAAACATAGCTCCAGAAATGTAACTTTTTCCCAGGATGTCCAGACAAAACAGACAACTGCATGACTTGTTAGCATCTCCCACAAAGCTCAGCATTAGATCCCTGGTGAAGGAGCTTCAAAGGCAGAAAGGAATGCATGCAAACTTGATGGTATTTGCATGCTTCACCTTTCTCTCTGTCCCTTCATGCATTCTTGAAACTCTCCCCTTTGTGTAAGTGTTTTTGGATTTTTTTTTGGTTTTGCACAACAGAACCCTCTTTGCTCCCCAAATGACCTGTGTGGTGCATCTGTCTTCTTCCAGGTGTGTGTGCTATTGGGAAACCGATGTGCCTGCTGTTCGAGTACATGGCCTACGGGGATCTCAACGAGTACCTGCGTGACCGCTCGCCCCGCAACCTCTGCAGCCTGGTGCACAGTAGCCTGGACACACGGATCCGCCTCCCCAACCCCTTGGCATTGTGCTGCACCAGCCAGCTCTGCATTGCCAAGCAGGTGGCTGCTGGCATGGCATACCTCTCTGAGCGCAAGTTTGTCCACCGGGATTTGGCTACCAGGAACTGCCTGGTGGGAGAGAACATGGTGGTCAAAATCGCCGATTTTGGTCTATCGAGGAACATGTATTCCGCCGACTATTACAAAGCGAATGAGAATGACGCCATCCCCATCCGCTGGATGCCTCCTGAGTCCATTTTCTACAACCGCTACACCACGGAGTCTGACGTGTGGGCCTATGGGGTGGTGCTGTGGGAGATCTTCTCCTATGGCATGCAGCCCTACTACGGGATGGCTCACGAGGAGGTCATCTACTACGTGAGGGATGGGAACGTCCTCTCCTGCCCGGACAATTGTCCCCTGGAGCTCTACAACCTGATGCGCCTCTGCTGGAGCAAACTGCCTGCTGACCGGCCAGGTTTTGCCAGCATCCACCGCATCTTGGAGCGCATGTATGAGAGGGCTGTCGCCACCCCATCGGTCTGAGGGATATGCCCAGGGGGTTCCCTGTGTCCACCTGTCCAGACTGACTCAGACCAGCCCATGGACCCCCAAGCAGTGGCTCCATGCAAAGCCCCTCTTTAGAGGGAGAAGAAACAGCTTGTTCCAAGCAAGAAGTGTGGACTGCACCCGCCTATGGTGGGCTATGCCTCCCTGAGTGGAACTATATCTCCCAAATGACAGGGCTGACCCCTGGCCACCAAGCCCGGACACCTTGTGTTGGTGAGGGTGCTGGCCATGCTAACTCAGTACCTATATTAGGCATTTCTAGGAGCACAGAGTTCCACAGGGAAATCAAACCAATGTTTTACTGGTGGCACTTCCCTTTCTAACAGGTGCCTCCATGTCCTTCTGCATTTAGGCTATTGGCTTTTAGCTTTTTCTTCCCTTCCTCATATCTTTTCAAGTATTATTTAAAAAAAAAAAGATTGCAGAACTCAATCTTTTTGGGGATACTGTTTAGTCTTTTATTTTTGCATACTCACTTTTGTAGAAAAGATGTTTCTGATGCAGTAAGCCTATTTCTTTTTCCTTTTCTCTTCCACCTCTTCTTTGACACTCATGAACATAATATTGACAGAGTCAAAAGAGGAGCCTGCAGGACCACTGTCAGTCATCCGCATCTCATGTTACATGGACAAGCAAACTCCTGTCAAGCACGGAGCCTTACGTTTTTGAAAGTAGGAAATCCACAGTGAGGTTCATTTGATCTTTGTTAAGATCTCACCCAAAAGCTTGCCTCAAGCATTGCATCCCATCTTTCCTACCTTCCCCTGCAACAAAGCCATTTGGTGCTAAGGAGAAATTCAGCCCAAAGGCCTTGCCCTGCACCTGGTAGGTCTCCAAGGCATATTTTTTTGCCTCTGCCTGCAGTACTGTCCTCACTGCATCGAGAGTGGGGAGAAATACAGCCCCTCTTGCAGAAATGTGGCAGGTTATGTTACTGACTTCTCTTCTTTTCCCTTCCTGTCTTTGCCTCCTATTTCTGGTTTTGCTTTCCTTACCTCAGCTCCTAATCCCTGTAAGCCCCACAGCAGCTTTTGCTGGCCACCTGCCCTTGTGCTGCAGTTTACAGGCACAGATGTAAGGAAGGTGGATGCCTGCCATCAGTGGCCTTCAGAGACAACCTGCCAGTTCAGAGAGGTGGAAAAAGGGGGAGTTCACACTCCACACGAAGCGTTGCAGACCGTCCATCTGCAGGGCAAAGATGAGATTGCCTCAGTTACACATGGTCCACAGCCCACCTCCAGGCACCAAATGTCGTTTCTTTACTAAGAATTCTCCAAATCATAATGGATACTTCAGTGCCAGAGAAAATTATTTTCCTCTGAGCACAGGTTTTATCTTTTAGTTCCTTGGGCAGTGAGGAGCAGTTGTGCCAGAGCCTCGTCACTAATATGAAATATAGCCGGAGGCAGGGATGTGCATTATCCCCGCAGAGCAGGGGTGCCAGTGAGTAAGCAGTTGGTGTGGCTTCTGTAACTGGGACACATTGGTTGAGTCTATCCAAGAAACAGCAGTGGAGAGCAGCCATCTGTAGGGCTACCAGGAGTAGCCTTGGTTTCCGAAAGATAAGCTTGAAAAGCTCTGCCAACCATTGCGAAGAACAAAACCGGACAGCATGTGCTTTCCTCTGCTGTTTCGCTGATTTGCTGTAATGTGAGATAATCTCTGCTACATTATAACTTTGCCTTCTTTTTTTCTTTTTTGTTTTTTTTTTTTCCTTTAATAACCATAGTTCATTCTAGTTGTGCCCACAAGGGCGTACTTTAGTGTTTTCAGACCACTGGTGTCGATTTCACTTGAAGCAAAGAGCTCACAACTACCCTAAACAGTGGTAAGAAAGATGAAGCCCTGCTTGGGCTGCAAAACGTTGACATGCTAAAGTGCTTGGGTATCAGCACAGTGAGCACAAGACCAGTGCTGTCTTACTTATTTAGCAGTCCTGCCTTCATGTTACTATGACACAACAGTTTACTGAAGTCTGGATGCTAACCTCTACCGCTCCCCCCACCACCCCCCTGCCCCGAGAACCCCAATACACACAATTTGAATAAAATAATTACTGGAGAGGCTTACATAGCTCCTGTTACCACATTATGACCACCTCCCAGTCCTCAGCATTAAGTTGTGTTAGGTTTTGTCAGCTACCTGGCTGTCCTCCCTGCTCTGCAGCTGCAGGGGTGAGGAGGAGGGTCTGGAGGGATGGGGCGTAAGCTGCATCCCCAGCTGAGTGGAGATGCCTGCAGCTCTGCAGAGCTGAGCCCCAGTGCACAGCCCAGCAGCTGCTCCATCTCTGTAACAGAGGGTGCAAATTCAAGAGCCTTGCAGTGCTCACGGCAGCAGGGCTCTTGTCACTCTCTTTAGAGAGGGCAGCGTCAGACCTTGTATGTGGGTAGTGGTGTGGGTCCAGGTACCCAGAACCTTCTCCTAACCCAGCAGGTATCTTACACCAAGCAGAGCGTGCAAGGACAGGTTGTAAAACCTGCATCACGTGCTAATGTGAACAAACACACCCATATACAGTACGAAGGACAGTCTGCCTTTCTGCCCTCTAGGATCCCAGTGCTGGCTTCAGTCGCTCACTCTCCATTTCCCCCAGCTAGACTGTTTTGAAGCCATGATCATGGTTTTCTTCTTGTTTCCATGTGGGATGAAGTTAGATGTCTGTAATGGTGCATGCTATGAAGTTTTCCTCACTTTCTTTGTGAAAGAGGGACTCCCACAAACTCGGAAGAGTAGCCCTTTTCATTGCACTTTCCTAGCACAAGTGTTTCTCTCAGTGACCCCATGTTCAGGTCAAGGTGGGCCTACAGTTATAGAAGAGTGGAAAATTTGATTTTCCTTGTCCAGCATTCCAGCCTTTGCATTAGAAGCATGCATTGAAATGTGTGGTAGTGAGTGACTGCAGGTCAGGATGGAAAATGCTTCCTACGTTGTCAGAGGAAAGAGATCATTTCCAGACTGACTCACAGAGAAGCTCTCTGCAGCATGCTCTCCAAGGATGATAATCGCTTCTGCGTCGTGATCGGGCAGGAAGGCTTAGCACCTTAATGGTGATGTCCTTTGAGGATTAAATGGTAGACAGACTTTCTGCTGCTTTAGCGTGTAGCTGAATTTTACCCTGAGTGTTTCCTCCTGTTGTACGCTTTTCAGTTTGCTACAAGCTAGAGGTTGCATTGCTGTCACGATTTGCCTTCTTTCACAGCTTTCTTTTCTCCTCCTTTTATCTGAGACTTCTGCTTTCTTCAATGTATGTTATACGGTGTGCTACTCCAGAGACTTCTAGGCTTTTCTGTATGACTATCACATAACTCAAATTATTTTGAATGGGAGTAAATGGAGGGATTGTGAAAGAGTAGAAGAGAAAGGAAAACTTGTTACTTGGAATTTTGCTTGGAAACAAAAATATTTTGCAGTCTCTAGTTTGGATTTATAATTCATGCAGAGAAAGAAGATGAACGAAAAATGCACATTTTTGTGGGTGATTCCCACTGATGGCAGAGGGAGCCTTGCAGTCAGTGGCACTGGATAAGAACCCTGAGGAGAAGAAGAGGATTTGTGGCACGTTTGATGTACCCATTCCCTCTGCATGTGCCCTGCCTAGAGCATTTGCAGCACGTATACAGCTTTATACTGGATGATATATTGCAGTAATCTGATCAACCAAACACCACAGAAATCCTCTCATGTTCCTGTGACTCTATTTAACAGTTGCATTTAAAATGTGTGTTAAAAGCATAAATTCTGTGCTTGGTTAGACACTGCCTGCAACATGATCAAATTTGGTTTAGAGGAATTGCCTCTCAAGCACATTGTGGACTAAACTCAACTGTCTGGTCTCATTTCTCCAAGGGGATATAATAATTATTGTTCTGTGATTGTTTGCTATATGTTTCACGAATGATGGCTTTGAAAGACATCCCAAGCAGAGATGTACATTTCTCATTATCCCAACCTGTGTAACTCATGTGTGCAATATTTTATAAATAAAGACATATCAGAAAAGGATAATACTAATTCTCACCTCTCTGTTCTCTTCCTCCTCCAGCCCTGGATTTGTTTCTGAAAATGGATGCATTTCATTTTATTAAAACAGCTTTATTACAGCTTTAATATCACAATAGTTATACTGTAGGCAATTGCAGTTATAAGCCTCTTACGTGTGCTCAAAGACATGTTGTTCCGATGGGTTAAATTGGGTGCTATAGGGACACATTAAGACACTATAGACTGAATAAGATGCTTCAAACGAAGAAGCTGGTGAGGTTGCTCTGGAGGAGGCCATTTTGCAGGACGGCATCCAGGTCAGAGCGGGAGGGTGCTGGGCTCTCAGCAAGACGAGCCCCTGTCCTGACGCTAATGCTGCAAGGAGGAAAGAAGGTTGTTTTTACAGCAGCGTGGGTTGGAGTCCCTTGACCACTTTCCCAATGTGAAAGATGTCTCAGGTAGATGGGAATGCCATCTGCCTCCTACCCCATTTCTGTGCCTGGATTCTGATCTCACACCTAGAAGTGCTGGGAATGAAAGCACAGTATAAAATCAAAAAGGAATTGAGTTTGCTGAGTGTAGAGCAGAGCACACGAAAGTTCGTCACTGATGGGTTTATCTAAAAAGTCATAACTCCTTTTTCTGCACACGATTCTTGAACGTGAACTCATTCAGCAGCCTATGGGAATTTTAGCTATTTTAAAATTCATTGCAACTATTTGACAATCAGGACTGGGGAGCAAAACCAAACTTCCTGACTGCAATTAGCCAGGCAAACTGTGAAGTACATTCTTTCATTATTTTTTTTTCTTTTGTCCAAATGAGATGTGAAATCTTTTCTGCAAATAGTCTTGAACATCTTAGAAAAAAAAGTGTTTTGTAAATATTATCTTCACGGAGAAAATTAATAATGAACTAGGAAAAAAGTTGCATTTTTGTCCTTTTAATTGGGGGGAATCATATTAAAAGGGCTGGCTCTTACATGTCAGGTTTTTTTAGGTGCAAGAAGTGGGATCCTTGTTTCCCATCACAAAACAAAGTGGTTTTTGAATCTTTGGAGATGCATTTTTCTAGCCTAGGCTAAAAGGCTGCCGCTATGACAGAACCCGTCGTCTTCAGCAGCACAATCACTGCCAGGCTCCCCTCCCTCCAAACCCTCTCTGAGATGACCTGAACTGGCAAGCCCAAGCAGACGGCCCCAACGACATGAGTCACCCTGAGTATTTTGGGTAGTGCAGCAGTAATGTCAGCCGTCCTGCATGAAGCAATGAGAATAATACGTGGCTGGGGAGAGCAGAAGTGTATAATGGATTATTTCATTTTCCTTGGCTTTTATTTGTGTTCTCGTGAATGCATATGCCTGTGTTTGTGTGTGTGTGTATGGGAACGGACAGGATGAGGAAGCACACTTTGTGCGGGGGGAGAAAGAGGTTTCAGCCAGCACGTGGCGAAAATTTCTCGTTGTGTCTTTCAAAACCTTAATTTCATCCATTTCCATTCTGGTTAAAACTTATCTTCAGCTGGATGTAATAACATCTTGCTTCCTGGAAGGAAACTTGAGGTCCTAAGAGGCCTTTGCAAAGTCTCTGACATTGTGGTGACGTGGGAGTTGCTGCCCCTCTCTGCTGCTGGTGTGGAGCTCTGAAGTAAATGTGAAACTGCTTTTCATATTTCATAAAGAAATTGGAGGCTGCCGGTGGTTCTCAAATGCAGGACTAGGATCTTTTTCTTATAAGCAAGAAGGAAAAAAAGGGAAAAAAAAAGAAAAATTTTGTCGATTTACCAACTCCACCAAAGACACAGAACCCGCCATAATAACGTCATGGATGTTTTTCAAGTTTCTCAACCTGAGGAGAGAAAATATGGACTCATTCACTAGAAAATCTTTAGAAACTTACTTTTTTTCTTGCTGTATGTAGCCAAGAGCATTCGCTAGAGGCAGTGCTCTGTACTGGTGGTACAGTGGCCAGCTTTAACTGTATAAAGGGTAATATCTGAGGAGCTCAAAGCTGCCCTTAAAGCCAGTACCTACAATTTTTCTCAATGCAGGAGGCAGTAGTCTGAAGTGAAGGTCGTACTTTATACCACTGACATGTTTCTGTGCTTATATAGCATCTTCTAGCATCCCACAAATTTAGGATTAAGTAAATAAGAGGTTAATCAGCAACTGATAGACAGGATGCTTTATGACAGATTTGGACTAACAGGCAATCAATTAATTAATTGGTTATGTTTATTAAAAGAATATTTTATTCTGTCTGCTGGGATGCTTTAAATCTCATGCCATTTATAGGCTGATGTGTTTACTTTGACTCTGAGATAACCACACTATACATTTCTACTGGGCATGAGTGAACACGTTGAGGTACTTGTATGTTTATCTGCCCTCCCCCACGGCTCTTACGTAAAAGAGATGTTACAGCTCAGGAGTTTATATAGGCTAGCAAACTTTTATGTAAACAAACAACTTAATGGAAGAGGGGATCTGTGCAGAAACGAGGAGTGCCGGATGAATGAATGGGGGTTATTCACTCTCCTGGATGGTGAGCTCATGCTGTGCTAAATTTAACTTCTTATTTAAAGCGGCGCTAACTTCACAGCACCGACACTGGAGAACAGGCGGGCTTTGGTTACGGTGAAGGCGATGAACTTCCCGTGGCTGGCGGGGAGCAGGCGGCATGACACAGGATCTCTGCGTGGAAAGGGCAGCAGGGAACGGGGCGTTCTTCACTGGAGGAGCATGCCATTATCCCAAGGGATGCAATACCAGGCGTGC
The DNA here is from genome assembly GCA_003993805.1 of Himantopus leucocephalus. Taxonomy (NCBI): domain Eukaryota; kingdom Metazoa; phylum Chordata; class Aves; order Charadriiformes; family Recurvirostridae; genus Himantopus; species Himantopus leucocephalus. The sequence continues at coordinate 59,226,868 of RSEF01000031.1, forward strand.
TGGCTCCCATGATGGATTCACTCAGATTTGGCTGGAATTTACTCCCAGTATCTTTGCTATTGTTCCTCTTATTCAGGAGCACGGTGAGCTGCCCTGGTGCTCCAAGCCCCTGAACTCCCCACATCTAGTGCTCTTCTGAAGCAAAGCAGCCTCTCCCCTCCCATCCTCCCAACGCCGCACCACTTTCATCTGACCGCAGGGTCTGGGCAGGTGCACGTCTGTGGAGCGAGGCAGTGCCGGCAAACGAGGTGCATGTTTCCACAACTGCTATGGCAGTGAAGGGATATTGGCTGCGTGGTGCCTGCTCGGATCAGTGCTACCCCTGCCCCAGGAAGGTACCCGACGTGTGATACGGCTGCAAGTCTCCACGGGGCTGGGAGGCTGCGCCTTGTTTAGAAAGAGCTCCTGGCGAGGACTGTACAAAATGTTCAGATCAAAACCTCCAGCAATGCAAAGCCACTTGCGTCTGGGTGTCATTACTTGCTCTGATGAGGTTTGCTAAGAGGATCTGCGAGCCGCCAGGCTGCTGGTCGGCTCCATTTCAAGAGAAACTGGCCTGATTTATAGCTTGGCATTGGTAGCACATTGCAGTCCGACAGCTGTGGACTGGCAAGGGAACGGACAAGACGACTTGGTATCGGTATGTCTTGCATGTGAGATCTTCAGGTCAATAGCAAAGCTGCTAATGATCTGTCCTCTCATTAATCTAGGATGTGAAAAATTGTAGAATACTGTCTGGCACCTGGTGGCACCTCTCTAGACAAAGCTTTTGGCCAATATCTTTTACTGTGTAACACAACACATGCAGACGCAACACTATGGTACTTACACACTGTGATGAACAGGGTTGCTGTCGCTTTTGCAGACGAGGTGCACTCTTTCGCTGAGTGTACAGGGCAAGGGAGTATTGGATTTTGCTTGCATAAGATAAATCCTGTCAATGCAAGGGACACACTGCCTATTTGGAAGCATAACCTGACTCAGCAAGACTTGCACAAATATTTTTCTTGGACAGCTACCATACAGTCAAGTAACTGCTACTACACATTTGCCCTTTTATGCCACTCCAGACAAAGGATTATCTGTTAGGAAGAAGATTTTCAAAATAACTTGAGATAAAATGTTAGATTAAAATCTTACACATGAGATAAAAGTATCTCTGTCTACAACAAAAAATACGCATAGTTCATCCTTTTGGGACTCTGAGATCCTCTCTGGCTTCACTGGTGATCCTTCTAACTTTACTCAGAGTTTAGTGGGGCTGATAATTGCTCATGGCTCTTCCCAACACAGGAACGAAGGGGCACCCAATGAACTTAGCAACAAGGAAGCAAAAAATCTTACAGAGGGCACAATAACATGCACAGGAGGCTGCAGATGCCAGAAGTATGAAGGAATTTAAAGAAAAAGAGATTGCGCAAATTCACACAGGGAGGCCCACCAATTTTCATTAAATTTGATGGTTTCAATGCCTTACAGTGCTGTTTTCTAGAAGCTTTTAGAGGAACACAGATCAAAAAACTTACTTTATGGATGTAGGTGTGACCTGATCTGGCACTTTTCTTAAAATATCTGCTGGCAACAGTTGGAGTGAGGATACCAAATATCTGACCTTCTGATGCCTGATTTACGACTTCTGTTGTGAGATTCATTTGCAAAAGGGCCTGGGTTGTAAAATCTGGGCTCAGATCACAGATGTCTCCTACCTGAAGGATATTTTGTTGGTCTGAGCTTGACATAAGGCATGTAACGGGAAAAATAAATGTTAACTTTTTGTTTTCTTGTGCAGTGTTTTACTGTTTCCTGGATAACGCTATAATACCTGCCGAACCAACATCTGAGGACCTTCCAATGGGCAAATGCCTTGTGTGGATCTGTAGGGCCAAGGGGATCAGAAAAACTCTTCCTGGTGTAAGGTGAAGTGTTGCTACCCACTGGCTTATGTCAATGACTGTTGAAGCGTTCATTATGTTTCCAGTTGACAAAGATGCAACGGTACTAAAAACTGAAGGGAAATAACTAGAAGATATAATGAAAAATAGAAGATGCAGAGCAAGGAGCCAAGCTCATCTGCAGAGGCAACTGCTAGAAGCCAGGGCTGAAGCCCTACAGCTGCACTCATAGTACCTGTACTGCAGCGGGGTATTCCGACCCTGCGATCCCAATCTGCTGGCTGGGATTGCACAAAAGCACTTTCAAAGTTAAAACTGCATTTGGAGCCCTCGCCTCTGAGCCAGCCATAGTGAAATGTGTGTTGAAAGCTGAGTGCACACCCCACCGGTTTCTGGAGTCTGGTCATGTCCCTAAGGTTACCCTTGCAATGAACTGATTTGGTGTGGTGACATTTCAGGATCAAGCAATTTTCTTCCTCCAGATTTGGCAGTGCCATTCCCTGTAAAACACTGACACACCATCAGCAGTGGCGTTTCTTAGCAAGTGCTCTTTCCACTCAGTCACAACCAGCTATCTATCAGTCTCCTGCTTCAAATGATTGTGGCCAAATCTGATTCTTTCAGTTCCAAACCCCGAAACCGTCAACCTAAGCAGCTGGCTGCCTCGTCTCCCCTGGGCAGGCCTTTTTCCAAGGAAATCCATGATTCATCTGCAGATGTCTCCCTGGATCGGCAGGCAGCTCCACCCACAGCCAAGAAAACCGGCAATCCCAGCGCTTCCCGCCCCAGCAAGGATGTGAACCCCAGCGCCGGCACTGACATCCCTGCATTTCCAGAAACTTCTTCCCATTCATGTTGGGCTCAGCGCTTGGCTGAGCTATAGGAAGGAGAACAGCTTGTGGGCACAACATTTTCACGGTGAAACTGTTCTGCTGCAAATCTGCCTCGCAGAGACGCTGTGATACTGCAGGATGACATCCCTGAGGCACCCCAGGATGGGTGTGACTACTTTTGGGGTGGCTTTTCTGTCCTCCTGAGGGAATGCAATTTGTCCTGGCTGAGCAGCAGCATGCGTGTTAGTGCTGTTACCAAGTAACGGGCACAGTGGGATGCAGCAGGGATCATTTCAAGTAACAGGCATGGTGGGATACAGCAGGGATCATTTCCTGATCCGCTCCATTTCCTGGGGAAGGAAAAGTGGGGCAGAGGTACGAGACTCATCCTTCACCTTTCCCCTGCAAGGTCAGAGCTGCTTGCTGGTCCTTGAGGCCGAACTTCCCTTGATTTTGGTGCCAGCAGGAGAATTTGGCTTGCTCAGAGCATGCTTGAAAATGCCACCCTCACTGTTGACAGCGAGGTTTTTGTAATGTCCGTGGTTATGCAAGGCAAAGATTTATAACATCTATGCTGATGTGAATCCGGACAGTTTTGATCACGTAACGCGGCTTTTTGAGTTGCTCCACATCTGTGCTGGAGTTACACAAGACTGGCCTGTACCTGACCTCCCCTGGTAGCTTCCCGCCTGTAATTAGAGATCTCCTGGTGACAGATTTGTGCTCAGATCCAAACAGTTTGACAAATGCCAGATCTAGTAATTTCTGGCAAGCTGGGAATCCAAGTAGCCCGGTGTTGAACCTGGAATGTCTTCCTGGGGGATGCACACTTTTGGTGGCAGATGGGCAAGGAAAATTTCCTGTCTCCCTCTTTCCCCTTTCCCCTTGCTTCAGAGGTGCTGTGATAAGGAATAGCCTCCTGGCATCCGCTGCCCGGCTGAATTAACAGGTTACAGTGAGCTCTGGGGAAGAGCTCTTCCTATGAGGTTTGTCTTCTTTAGAATCAAATGTATGTTTTCATATGGTCAAAACAGTGCTGTCTGCCACCTACACCACAGCAAGTTCACGCTGTGAGGCTCCCAAGTCAAAGTGACAGGTGGGCACTGGATGCCCCCTGCCTCCCTAATGCTGGATACACAGTGTTTATCACTGCAGCAGAAGGAGAGCAACTGGGAAAAACAGAGAGACCTAAAGCACCTTGCTAGGTCAGGTAGTTGTAGACTAAACCTGCAGTGGTGGGAAGGGGAAGCTGTAACCCATAGCTCTAATCAGGCAAACTGTCAGCCCCAGCACTTAATTGAAGGCCAGTTCTAGGACAACTAGATGTATAGTGTTGGCCCCATGAGAGACCTGGCAGATAAAGGATGCTGGGGCCATTGAGACACTTTTCCCGTATTTTTACCTAGCACAACTCTAGCCTGAATGAACAGGCAAATGGGTGGCCTTAGGGCCATGGTGAGTTGCCCAGCAATGTTCAGTGAAGCATGGATTTGTCTAGAAACCATTTTCCTAATTCTGTCCAAACACAGGCATCAAACGTACACCCACAGTAGCATAATGGAAATGTTACGAGACCCACCACAGCCAACTCATTATTTGAGGCTCATACAAAATGGGATAGTCTGTCTGCTGGTGACTAAGAGAAACTCTCTACTGCTATTGTGAATGGGTCAGGATCAGCTAGTAATTAATCCCTGTTGTGTGTTTTGTATGAGCTGCTGAGAGCTACTCTGGTGGAGCCATTAGGTGAGAATATTTAACAGAGCTTGCCATAGGGGTGTGTGCAGTTTATCGTTTTCTGAGCACAAAAGTTCAATGTCACAGAGACTTGCCCATAAACCTCTGACTAGGAACGAAAAACCTATTACCAAACAAACAGGATAGCTCTCTGAAACATGCTCTGCCATGTTCTTCACTCTGCTCCTGCTTCCCCCTCCCTCCCTCCACGATCTAGGGTAAAATACAAACAAAAGTAGGGTACGTGTAATTAAAACTATCTATTATATGTAGCATAATGGGATTTGATCCAGCTTCCATTCAAGTCAGTTGAACAACTCCCATTGATCTCACATGGGAGATGGCTACAATCCACAGCAAACTGTAGTTAAATTAAACACAAAAACAACCATTCATAAAACAATGAGGAGTGCCATGATGGCTGGTTTTCCCTGGTGTTGGCATGCTTGGGGATGCAAGACAATAAATATGCCTGAACCTTTCTGGGAGAAGTTATTTCATGGAGAAACAGCCCCTTTCATGGGATCCTTCTTCCAGGAATGAACCAGCTTCTTCCACAGAGGTACTATACTAAATCAGACTGAATGTGTGCTAAAACAGTGTTTGGGAAACTGTCTTGGAGGATCTCTGTTGCTCTCTTTCATTCCTGTGTATATCACTTTACTGTCTGTTGGCACTGGCTGTCCCCTGGCTTTCTCTGACAAAGCAGTGACAAATTTCTGTAGGTGTTCTGGGGCACAAAGCATAGCCATTTGATGAATAGTGGACAAAATTAATACTGCTGCAGACTTGGAAGCGGTTTGGACCACACAGGTTGCAACATCACTAACAGACGGCGTTCCTGGCTGGGCACCTTTGTGCTATCTCTGATTCAGTGTTATTTGTTTGAAGGAAAGAGAAGAGGGTGGGGGGAATCAACTCATCAACTCTCACACCAATTGCCCAAAATTTTCACAGTCCTGACTGATGGAGACCTTCTCCCCTCTCCTCCCTTCAGATTCTGAGAAAACAAGCCAATAACTCACATGACTCAATGCCTCTTTGAGTCAGGCTGCTTCGCTCTCCTCCCTCCTCTCATTGCCACAGCAAACTGAGGACAAGATAAGGATAAGCATTGCATGCAAGGAGCATTGAGGTTTGTGGAGGCTGAGACATGAGTAGTCACCAGCACTTGGCTGCATATAGAGCTACAGGTTGCATTTTTATCAGCTGGGAGCAAAGAAACTTAGAAACTCACGGAGGGAAAATCCAACCAGAAATCACCTGTGGCCCTCCACATGGGATTAAGACATGATAGGAACAAGTGAGAGCCTCCCCTCTGCTCCCTCCAAAAAAAAGACAAAAATCCAAACAAGAGGGGCTGTAACTGCTGAGCTGCTCCATGGCTTGTGCAGTGGAGTGAGCAGGGGGTCACATGAGAGAGGTACCTACGCAGGTGTAAAGACTAGAGGGCTGGGAAAGTGACAACAGGTTTGTGGAGGTTGGATGTTTTGGCAGGGGTGTGTGTCTACTCTTTAGGGGACACTGGTCTGCCAAAACATGATGCACACTCAAATCGCAGACACAGACTATGCTGCCACAAGGGAAAAGGCAGCACAGCATATTTTTCTGGGAGGAGAATGGAATCAGAAGAGCCAGAAAAGCAAAAGTCATGAGCTAGGAGCTGACTGAAGATCATTTACCAGTTCCTGCAGTCCAGTTCTCCTTGCACACCCTGCAGGGAAGACACAACTGACTGTCGGCTAGCTGATACCGCTTCCAGGAGAGGAACTGTAAAGGTTTACAGCTTTCATGTCATGCTTTGTTTATGGACCACAGTTTGCTTTGCCAGCACATTTCATGTGTCTGTGTGTGTGCTCGCAAGCTTGAAGCAATGCCTGCCAACTCAAGAAGGCTCAGGCCACATGCAGCATCTGTGGGCTCTCAGAAATATCAGTCATTGCTTTTCGGGGCAGGGATTTAGCTCATAAATATTTACAAGACTGTCAGTTACCAGGACGCAGAGCTGTTAGCAAGACAGTTCTGATCAAAATACGGGAGATGGGGGTTCAGCATGCCTGACTAATCTAGTCTCGTAATTGACCAGCAGAATCATTTATGAGCACAAGGAAAGCAGTTTCCCTCCCTCTGCTTCACAAATAAAGTAACAGCGTACATTGGAGGAGGGCTGCAAAATCCAGCACTGCTCAGAACATGACCCTTGAGACTGCATTTTTCAATCCATATTTAAGCACGCCTCTTTTTTAGAGGGGCTAAATAACTTCTCTCCACACCCTTATGTGTTGTAGGAAATCAAGCCTGAATACATCAGCTTAATCATGACCCAGAGTCCCAGGTCACACAGCCCCAGCCCCACTCAGGCCAGAGTGAACAGGAGAGACCCAAGGGTCACTCCAGTGTCCTGACTTGCTACCCTGCTTCCTAATGAGGAGATGTGGCCATGCCGAGCATCTTCTGTAGGGGCAAATGCTGCTCTCGTCCTCATCTTGGTAGGGCAGTCCAGGGACTTAACAGCATGGCGTTTATGTCTCTGAGTAAGGGTTTGCTCCTAATCTCCCTTGGAGCTCTCTGTGGCTGGGTCACATCTGCAGGCACTAAATCAAGCCTCTGAAGGCTACGCTGGCCTTTGCAGAACCAGAAATTCACTGCTGCAAGCTGGATGCTGTCCTTGTCTGAAGGAGCCAACTTGCACACTTGGAGGATGGGCCTTTGGAAAAAGTAATGCCTGTCTCAAAACATAAATAGATTTTTTTTTTTTTCTAAGAAGTCATGTATTTGTTAGTAGTTTAGTGTTAAAAATTGGGAAGGTTTTGTGTTGGTTTGTTTGTTTGTTTGTTTTAATGACCATGTGGTAAAAGATCTCAAGGTTTGGCACAGTGTTTTGAACAAGAGTACTCCGCATCAGGGATCTATCAAGGGATAGAAAGGAAAAAAAACATGTGAGCCACAGTGGTTAGGTGAGAGACTCCAGCATACGAGGAAATGAGGGGGTTGATACAGATCATCTCATTTTTTTGATCCAGTGCACACGACACACCAGCAGAACCCAAAAGCCTGGGAGTATGGGCTGGACTGGTCCGCAGGAAGCTCAGCAACAGGGATCGAGAGGGACTTGGAGCTCCTGGTTTGGTCAGAAGTTCACAGCTTTGTCAAACATGGAAAAGTCTGGGGCCTGTGGCTAATGAATAGAGCTAAGGTCCATTGCTTTATTTCCAGTTGTTTCTCTTCTGCTTCTTCCTTAACGTGCCTTTTGGCCCAGCATGTGGCATTGGCTTAGGCCTTGTTCTGACTGATCTATTTTGGGGCACCTTCCCTTACGCAATGCTCCAGGTATAACCCTAGAGCACACAAGACTCTATTCGCATAGGTTTAATTGTGGTATCAGGTCTAGAAGGCAAGATTTCTTGGAGAGAGGCTGCCTCTCACTCTGTTTTTTCCAGTACTCAGCTGTGATCCCATTCAAGTCTGGGCATGAGAGTCATGCAACAACAGCATGAGAGCAGCAGCCTTTTGGTGTATATTATCCTCTAGGCACTCACTTTGTAGAGTAACTGCGTCTGTTAAGCCATGGATCATGTTCAAGAAGTGTTTTGGTCTGTACTTCTGCACATTTTCGGGTCTACGTAGAAAGACTCTCAAGTCCCGCTCTTTTTGTTGGTTGTTTTGGCTCTCAGCTGTCAGCCACATTAAAAAGTGGGAATAGAAGCAGCTTTGTTAAGTTGTCCTGTAGCTCTTTCAAGGCACAGAAACTCAAGGTGTTGGAGACCTTTTAAGGTGTGATGAGAACAAAGGCACCCTGCCAAAGGAGGCTGAAAATCCTGAGTCCTGCTTAATTTCTACTGCCACATCCACCCTGGGGAATTTGTGAAGCTTCACCACGCTTCCTCTCCCCAGTCTGTTGTGAGTGAAGAGCGACGTGCAGACTCGTTGCATGGGTGATCACATGAGGGACTCTGATGTCCAGCGTGATGAGATGAGAGAGATGCCCAGCTTCTCCAGGGTGTCTGATGCAACAAGAACGGAGGCAGCTGGTACAAGAGATTTTTGCCAAAGATGCCAATAATGTACCTGATCCTGCCTATGCTTTCTACCCCTGTGGCAACTCACAAACAGCCTGGCACCAGCAGCTCAGCTGTACTACCGAATGCTGTAGAGGTGAGCATCCACAGGGCCGAGTCCTAGCACAGCTGGAGTGATGGCCTGCAGCTCCCTATCTCCCACGGCATCAATCCCTCCAGCCTGGACGTGAGTCCCGAGGCCACGTCAGCACCTCGCTTCTCCACTGAACTCTTCCTTTCAAAAGCTGTGTGCACAAGCTGCTTGCTCTGAGCTGGTGGTAAATTATAGAGACTCATAATGACTGTTCTCTTGGAGGTCAGGAGTCTCCAGGAGGAAAACGGAGGATGCTAAATTATGAGACATACTCTAGCATGTTCTTTTCACAGCTCTTGATTTGCCTCGTACTATAAAATATGAGTAGTGTGGGACTAATGAACTACAAATTTGATAACTGTTCTTGGAGATAAATTTAAAAGTGGAAAAAATAATGGAAAATAATAGTTATGATAAAAAAGCTGAAAATGTTTTACAGAAGTCAATGCCATTGTATGAAAGGACTCACTAGAGTGTTATTCTTTCTTTGCTGAGGGACAGGGAAAAAAATACTACCATTTTTGTTGGAGACTCAGTCTTTTGAAGTGTAGAACAGCAGGTCTGTTTCCATGTCATCTGCATTTGCCGTGTTCTTGCAGAGGCAGGTAAAGACAAAACTATACGTATGAAGAGTAAAACTAGATGTGTGAAGGATAAAAGTAGATGCCTGAGAAAAGTTCTGAAGAGCCATGGTGAACACAACAGATATTTTGCAAAAATAAGAAATATCTGTAAGCAAGATATGCACTTTCTTGAAGAGACGCAGCCTAATTTCACTACTATGTCAGGACCTACAACAAAATAAGCAGGGCAAAACTGGATTTATCAAAAGGCTCTGGGACTAGAGCTGTTTCAAGTGCAGGGTCATGTTTGTCTCAATCACATGTAAATAAAGGTGCTTTTCTGAAAGGAAGAAAAAGCTGTATAACTCAAAGGTTTAACCTGACCTTTATATTATACTTCAAAATATCACCGTTTCCTTATCACTGGCCTCAATTCTACTGCCCTTCCCTACTCAGCAAAACACAGAAATGCATGTTTCATTTCAATCATGTGCTTAGATGAAGCAGTACAGAGCTTTAACTCCCTGGTTGAAGTTGACCTGCACAGGGACTGCTGCGTCACCCTGGCACCAAGGAAGGCAGCAGGGCTTTCCCCACCGGCTTTTGCAGAGCTAGGAATTCTCTCCAGTGCCCCATGGGAATTGCCCAGTGTGTGAGGGATGAAGCTCTTCTCTTTAATGGAAAATGGGAGCTGAAATGTGGGGCTCTGCCCACTTGGTTCCTGAGCACTCCCAGGAAGCTTTTGTGCAGCCTTTGGCCAGATCTCCTCCACTTTCACCGCAGTGAAGCAGTAGGACCGTGAAACTGTTGGCAATGTTCTGTCCCTAGACTCTGCAAATGCTTCCCTGCCTGCTCTCTGGAGGAGGAACGCCTGCTATAGGGTGAACTTAAAGCTTTCACAGGACACAGCAAGTATCAGGAACTCCAATATATCTTCTATTTAAGGCTGTATTTGTACCAGGTTAGTTTTATAAAAGGACTTAAGAAAGGCACGGTAGAGGTAAGGGTCCTTAGAGGACAACCTAATATCACACAAGCCTTACTCCTTTCTGCATCAGTAACTTGTGCTGACTTCCCAAAACAGAATAAACCCCAGAAAACAGCTGGTCTTCAGCCAGTGCTTTTCCCCTAATTAAATCACATCTACAGAATATAGAGGCACTGTAGGATTTGTTCAGGAAATATGATCTCCTAAGCTCTGTCCCATGTTTCTGAAGCATGTTTCCATTACAGGTCATCATTTCTGTGTGTGTGTAACTTATACAGTGTCCCACTTTGTCATCAGGCAAAAACTCAGGAAGATGCACCCTGCCTACCCTTTCATTCACAGGTACCTGGTCAGGCTCTTCCTAACTCCTTTTTTTCATTGAAGATGCCATAGAAATTTCCAGCTCAGCTCCTGCTACAGATGGGAAAGAAACTCTTCACTAAAGACAAAGACAAGATCTGCCTGCATTATTCAGCGCAAAAAGAAGTGCCTGTCCCTGCCCAACACATTAAGTACTGGAGTTCCTGCAGCCATCACTCAGAGAAGCACAAGGCCTTGCAGTCCTTGCTCAGCAGGTCCGACGTGGCCAAGTGGTGGCCGTGATGTAAGAGGAGGGCCAGAGCCTTTGAGACATGGCATGCCTCAAACAATGGGGACAATGTCTTTTGTGCAGAGGAAGTACATCTCCCGGAGGGGAACACGTATTGTGTTTCATGCCACAGAAGATGGAAGCTGTTACAAAGCTTTGGCTGCTGAGTTGCTCATGTTTGCAGCCCTGTACGCCCTCTGTTCCTCAGCACCCTAGCCGCTGGCCAAGGGAGGTTTGTGAATAAACAATTAAACAATATTGTCGGGGGGACATTTTCCAGGAGTTCTATAAAACATTGTGGTCAGCTGAAAACAAAACAAGGCCCAATCCCTGGCAGGAGATGTTCAAGATGTTGGAGGATTGAGCCTGGGCTGAGCCAAAATAAATCCCAAGGAGCAAAAATAATTCAGCAACCTCCATGCTAAACAACAGTTTCCTTCAGTTTATCCACTTCTGTGGTGTTACTGCTTTGGTGTCCAGGTTGTGAAGAAAGCATTTTCTCAGAGACCATAGTTCAAAAATATTCTTCAAAAGTAATAGACACCTCTTCACCTCTCACAGTGTTCAGGACCACACACTACTGCGAGCTATGGGCATGCCTCCAAACAGAGGAGAGGAAAGCTTTGGCAATGCTGTTAACTGCAAATTTAAAAGCTTTGCTGCCATTACCTTCAGAAAATAATAATAAATGTCCTATCTACAAGCCACAGAGTGAGGTGGCCCCAAGCCAGCACTTTAGGAGAACCCTCTTTGCCACTCCATAACAAACCCTAGCAATGCAAGGGCAAAGATAGTCTGTCCATAAAGTCTACGAAGGTATGAGTTTGGTCAGGGAGAGTCTTCTATCTGACTCTGCAGACTACCACAGAGATGCCATTCATGCAGGGTAGTGCAAGGAACTCAGTTTAAAAGCACAGACTGGGATTTTGAAGGCATCTTGCAAAACCTGACCACCTAGCTCTCTGCAGAGTACAGGGTATCCCAGTGAGCAGGGATTACTTGGGGTAGAGCACAGACCAAATGAAAAAGTAACCCTTAAGTAACTTCCCCGTCTGGTTTCAAACACAAGGCTCCCAGTTCATTCAATTTCAGATTACAAATTCAGCAAATGCTAGTGTTTAAGTCTTAAGTCTGCATCCCAGATATCCCTGGGATAGATCCCAGCATTTGTCCGAGTCCAGACATGAGCTCTGAACCTTCCTGTAGCTGATAGAAAAATGCTGGCAAAATACTAGCATACCTAGAGGAGGGTCAACCAGCAGGCAAAAGTCCCCTAAAGGTATTGTTTTTAACTGTTCATAGCTTTTAATGCAATGTCATGACTTGTGCATGAATTACGACTAGCTAGATATTACCACTAAGCTTTGATACCACAGCAATGCATTCAACCCTGCGTCTTCCAAAAATATTGTGTGCAACAAGCATGGTCTTTGTTGCTCAGAGGCTATGGTCCCACATCAAACCTCTGACATTTAACCACAGATACAGTTGCACACTGCAGGGTTTTAATGCTCAGTTTCACACCACAGGTTTTTAAAGTTCCCATGTATTCCTTCACTCGGTTCTTGAATATCTCATCGTATGCATATACTGTTACACAACAATCCATTACACACACAGAATCATGTCAAAGCAGCCACCAATATGAAATCACAAAATGCTGGAGAAAGAGGTTGCCAAAGATCCAAAAAAAAGTTGACATAACTACTTTGGGACAGAATAGGAAAAGCACAGGAGTGCGCATTTATTTTCTTCTCAAATGATTAAGTGAATCAGAAATAATATTAAGTTAATGCCAAACTTTAATATCCTGAATGATTTAAAAAGATGTAACAAGGTCACATGCTCAAAGCCAATATAAATTGATAGGTTTATATTGACTATTGCATTAAAATGAAACAAAATGTAAAAAGCAGCAGGTATGAAAGAAATTATTAGGGTTACTGCAGAAAACTTTGAAGAGTTGAAACTTTGTTCTTTCCAGAAATATACAGAAATGACTGTGCTTGATCCCTGGTGTGTGTGCGTGATTCCTGACTTCATGCAAGCTAGGAATATCACAGAAAGCTGCTGTCTCAGATCATTTCATTCCATCAATTCCTAGTCTTAGCCATAAGCGAGCCTAGGAAATTAAGGAGGAAAAAAAAGAAGAAATTGACTATTTTTGATCCTGAAAGTATTGCAGATCTGGAGAGCTGAAAATATTGGTGCAGTGCCAGAAGGGTCCTTATTTCAGCAAAAGGGGCTGGTCCAGACCTGACTTTAAGGGCGTTGGGCCCAATCCTGTCCCCACTTAAAAAGAAAGTATCTTATCTTTGCCAAGTGCAAACAGGCAAATCCATGGCAGGAAGGCCAAGATGGGTGAAAAACAGCATGATATGTTCCTCGTGAAAATGGAAAATGGTTGAAAGTCTGTGCACACATCCAAACTAATATCTTCCTTTTTTCCTTCTCTGTCTCTTGCCTAAGGCCAAAATAACACAATGATCCAACTAGCAAATGGATCCCCGCTCTGTCTTTCAGTGGCAAAAAACACAGACATCCATTATCCAGAAGGTCTGACTTGAACGACAGGGGAGTCAGCAAAGCCAGCCAGGGACAGTTTTTGAAGACTGCGTTACAAAATAATAAGATGAATGTATTAAGCAGCTTGGGAAACTTCACAATTGGCAAGCTCCACACAGGAACTTACCACATGTTTTCCAAGAAAAAAAATAAAAAAATACACATATCTCCCCCCACGAAAGCCAGCAGCTTTATTGCCGCCTGGCTGCGTTGCACCAAGCCTGCATGGGAATGAGCCACAGCCATCGTTCTGCTCGCTTTGCTTTGCACCCTGCTTTCTCATGCACAGTGCAAAAATGGAACAAGAGAGGGAAAGCGAAATCCAGAGATAAAAGCAAGGAGAGGCAAGATATGGAAAAGTAATGGAGCAGAAAGATGCTGAAAGGCCAAATGGCAGGGCCATGCTGTTCCACCAGGCTCTGTAACATCGCAAATGGCTCAGGATCTCTATTATTTTATTACAAGCAGATCACATGCAAGGTCTGGATCATCTGTCCTGGGCAGCCTGGTGTTTCATACTCCTTGGCTTTGTCTGTACAAAGCTTTTTTTTTCTCCTCTTCAGGTTTCCTCCTGTTGCTTTAGCTGGTGCAGTTCAATTTCTGACAGGAAGAGAAAAGATGCTAGTGCATGGCATTTAAACATGGTGCCAGCTAGATCTTCACCCACAGAATCACAGAATCACAGAATGGTCAGGGTTGGAAGGGA
>RSEF01000031.1:59240992-59255387 GCA_003993805.1 Himantopus leucocephalus
CAAAAACCAAACCACAACCCAAAATCCTTTCCTGAACTTGCCAGAAAGCCTTTGAAAGGATTATAAACCAAACCCTGCACAGAAGGTAGGGCGTTCTCTCCTGTGTTGTCCCTCCCTCCCCACGATTTTTCACTTCTCTTTTCTCTATGTGTTGTATTTATCTCCCACCTACCCCCCCAGGGAATTACAAGGAAACCATATCTGTGGTGGGAAGCACCTGGCGTTCAACTTGCAGCTTTATTCAGAGACAGTTTAGGCTACCTGGAGGAGGTGCACAAAGAAGCAAAAGAAATAAGGAACTGGAAGGGCTCTTTGGAGGGGCGACAAGAAATCCCTGCAAGAGGCTGAGCGTGCAATGCCTGGAGGAAGGAGCAGCAAATCCATAACCACGTGAAGGCCAAGCAGTTACGAAGAGGAAGGCTTTAGACAAAAGTGGAAGAGGCTGATTCACATCTGCTCCTGCTGGGACCAGCTCATCTTCAGCAGTACTGTCCTCCCAGCCACACCTGGCCTGAAGGGGCAGACCTCAAAAGACACAAAGCAGGATGGAGGGGGTTGGCCCATGCGATGCCAGGGGAGTGTGCCACCGGCTCTGGGCATCATCATCCCAAACATGCTGTCTCACCGAGCTCCTGCTCTGCGTGCTGCCTGCTGTGTGCTGAGGCCGCGTCCTGCGTCGCTGCACGTGTTGTGTATTTAATATTAGCAGATTGCCATATAAACAGTCAGACTTTGCCAGCAAATGGTGATCCAGGCTTAAAACAAAAAATCCCAGAGGCATTGCAGTGCATTTTCACGAGGTGTGATTTATTTAGCAATTGTGTATTTTGGCTTTCTGCTCGTTATGTCCAGCAATCAAGCTATATGGGGCTGCTTTACATTACACGTGTCATGTCATGGAAAGCCCAGCACCAGGGCATTAGTCATGAACCACCAGGATTTGGGGAGAGGAAAGAAATTGAAGCCTTCCCTTTTTATATTTTTGTACTTAATAATGCCCCGAATGATTAGTACTGAAATTTTACCTTAGGAATAACAACTTTATTTTCTGTTATTTTGCTGAAGCAGACACTTGGTTTCTTTCAGTATATAAGTGATTAGCTTCTCTAACAAAAGACAGGGGGTTAATCAACCCTTTACTTAAGACCTCTTTTCTTCAAAATGCGAAATAGGAATTAGCATAAAAATACTCTTAAACCAGCTATGCACAAACAGCATTGAAATAAGACCTTTTGTCAGTTCTTCCTCCTTCATATGTCTTTGCAAATCTGTGTGTGGACACATTCACTTCTCTCTATAAGCCAACCAGCTTTGCTTTAGTCAATGTATGAACTTCTACGGTTAAATCAAAACTGGGGGCACATTTTAGGACAAACATGTCCATGTACAGCAAAGAAGGAAAGGAAGGGGAAGGGAGAAGGGAGAGGGAGAAAGGAAAGAAGAGGGAGAGGGAAAAGAAGCAGCAGATTTGTTATCTCTGTGAAGGAAAACTTTTCTGTGTAGCAACAAGAAGAGGCCTGAGGTTAAAAGGTGCAAATGTGGACTTGAAAGGAAGGAAGGTGGGCAGGTAAGAATCAGGAACAGGACTGACTATTAACTGATTTGCTTGAAATAACCTGCCCCTTTATTGTCCCTGTGTTTCAGCCCTATGTTATCTCCTGGAACAGACCAGCCCGTGCCTCCACACAGACATGCTTTTTGAATAATTCCCCTCCACACCCAAAATACCAGCTCTCCTGATGAAGGCTATTTCTTGCACACTCCATATCACACATGCTAAATACTTTATTGTACTAGATACAACCTCTAAACATTTACAGTAAGTGCACTTAATAGCAAAATTGTTTTCCAAACCTCATTGGCTCTCTCTGCACTTGTGAGTGATAAACATGGTTTTGTTTAAACAGGAAAACAAATGAACAGATTCCTGAGTCTCCCACATACACTTCTGGTTATCAGAAGTTTATCACAGGCAAACGGGAACATTTCATGGAGGCTCTTGTTAAAATGCTGGCAGCTTATCAGTGGGTTGGATTTCTATATACCACAGAAGACAACAGCGTAGTTTAATATCCTTGTTTGGTGGGTTTGGGTTTTTTTGTTTGTTTGTTTGTTTGTCTGGTGTTTTTTATTTTTATATCAACCTCTTTTTTTCTCTTTGATAGAAAACTGGAGCTGGGTCAATAACGTATTGGAAAATCCTCTGAGAGAAGAAAATGGGAGGAAATAAAAGGGCACCTTTTCTTGAGGTGACATGGCTGAAGAGGTGTGAGAGTTAATACTCTTTAAGCTATCTGCTTATTTGAAGCGGTCTTTCTCAACAAACGATATTGCAGTTGCAAAGCGCCTCCATACAGACTTCAGCGTATAGCACAGACTGATTGCTAACAGTAAGAACTCATCAGAAAGGACATGATAGGTAGCCTTGTAATTGCAAATTGCTCAACATGAAAGCCCTTAAGAGGACCAGAAAGGAAAAGCCCGTATCTGGGTTACGTTACTTCTGCAGCAGGTGGAAAAGACAGAGTCCACTAAGGCTGACCTCTGCCAGCTCCATCCTGTCTCATGGTCAGGAGGGATCCAAAGGAACATGGGGACGGGATCACCCCTCAGCATGGGGTGGGCACGATGCCCTGGAGAAATGCCTTTGCCAGCTCTGCTTTACATCACCCTGATTCACAGTGACTGAAAGACTATGGATGTTTGCATCAAAGCCTCTCCAGACGGTGGTGTCCTCTTTAATCCCACTTGGGGAGAACAATCTGCTGGGTGGGCTTTTGTTTCTTTTACAGACAAAGCAGCATGGTTTTAGTCTGTGGACGCCTACTGCAATGAGAACAGACAGAGCTGGTGGTGGCAGCATTGCAGAGAGGAACCCCAACTGGCTTTACAGTAGTTAAGCCTGGTACCTGGTAGCATACTTCTGGGGCAAAGCAGAGGTCAGAAGAAGCTACAAAACCTGCTTCAGAAGCAGAGCCTACTTGAGTTTTCCATGACAGATTGCTCCTGGGACCCACACTGGCCATGGCCAACCCCCCTTGACCACCACCAAGGTACAGACCAAAAGACATATGCCTCGGAGTGACCTGAAAAATTTCATCTCAGTGCAATACCAAGAGAAATTTATGCTGATATTGAAAAGTTACTTCGGAGTAACTAAGATACTCAACATAAAAATATGTCCTTTCCTCTTTGACACCCAAGTTACCCAGGCTTAATTTGCACCACGAACATAGCATACCCTTTCTTTTTCACCGTGACCTACGCCAAGCCTTCACTGCCAGCTTGTTTAAGTCACAGCTGTGACTAGTTGGAAAAGATAGAGTTAAAAAACCAATGATGGATCTCAGGGTAACTATTTAAAATTGCAGTCACTAGTGCACTATGGACAAACAGGTGTTCTTGGTTTTAGGAATCACTGAAAAAGCTCTTAATTGGTCTGCCCTTTCTCCTTGTGACAGCTTTAAGCACCCCAGTTAGCAGCCAGCCTGAAGCTACCAGGAGACCTCAGAGAACATGAAGCAAAATGGGTTGACAGGAAATGCAGTGTGTGTCAAACACAGAATATATTTTCAGCTTTTCATGTAAATGCTGTGATTAACAGCTCTGTGGACCAATGGGTGACCCAGCCTCTCTAAATGTGATAGCAACCACGAGTTAAAATTTTACTTAATAATCCTTCACTCAAAAGCAATCTTTTCAATTAGTTTTCAGACTTTTGCTGCCACTGAAAAAAATGAAGTAGGAAAAACACATTTTCTTTGACCTGCAAATTATTTCATCAACCATATTCCTTTTAATACACAACTCCCCACTGCTACAATTGCTGAAACAAACACCATTACATTTGAACTTCAAGAGGATTTACTTGGACCAGAGGCAGCCAGCAACAGAAGAATTTTAATGACTGTGGGAGGATCGTTGGTATTTTAAGAAGTCTTCTAAAACCTTTTGAAGGGTTTGAGATAAGTAAAAATAAGTGGAGCAATTTTTTTTCCCTAAGTACCTTGCACCATGTTTTCACATAGCAGAAGTGAGTTCTACAACAGCACAATGAAGCTGGAAAATCTGAACTGAGAAGCAAAAGTTAAAAAAAATCTGAGATGAAACCAAGTGGCATGGGAACCACTCTAAACAAGAGAGCAAATGAATCCTTCTATTCTAAGCTCTTGTTTTTATTCTCTTTGCTCACAACAGGATTAATTTCATTAACTTGCAAAGAAACTCTCAATCCACAGATCAGATTTCTCATGGATATAGGGAGATGATGTCAATAAAACAAAGCACTAATTAAATTTTCAAACAGCAGCCACATGATCAGTGAGTTCCTTTAGTGGAATCGTACAAGCGACGTTTGCATCCTGTTGCCTTTGATCTAAAGCACTGCGTTTCACCTTTTAGAAGAAAAAAACACCTGCTGCCAAAAGTGTCAGATTATCTACCCCAAGACTGAAATTTAACTGCTGTTAAGAGTTCCAAAGATCCAGCTTCTTGAGTTGTTGAGTGCCTCCTTGGAGAAGGGCTGACCAATGTACCTGGGCAATACCTGCCACCTGTCTCAATTACAATGAGAAAAGAAAAGCCTCCTTGGGCATCCGTCTTCACAAGGGGCCTCTGCACCCATCTGCGTGTCACAAAGGATTGCACCCCTGCTTTAATATTATTCACCTGCAACTTCTCCAACACCACTACACATTCGGTATTTCTTAACACACTGCTATTTCTTAACATCCTCCCATCGTATGCAGGAGAGATTCAATAAAAAGCATGCAAGCAGCAGTAAAAAGGACGCTTGGAAGGGGTAACTCCCCCGAAAATAAAGTGTGGACGATGTCCTTCTTTTGTGGGGAAGTTGGGGACAGGAAAAAGTGCTCTCCCTGGATCCAGGGAAAAAAGCAACTCCAAACACTCTTGAGAAAAGGAAATTATTTTTCAGTCAGATGTCTCCTGGTTTTGGAGGCACTCTTACCCTCTCCATTCTTCTGTTTACCTGTGCTAGCTCAAACATCATGCAGGCACTAAGAAATATTTATGAGTGGCTTAGCAAGCAGATGCTTTTAAATGAAAAAGTTCACACAGCCTGTTCTTTTCCTTCTCAGTACAGTTATATCGATAAAAACCAAATCAACCTTCACTTTCACTTGCTCTCAAATACAGTCAGAAAAAAGAGCTGTTTTGTCCAAAGCAAGTGCGACATTCAATACCTTGGTCAACTGGCAGATAATGCTGCATTTATCCCCTCTGCCCACTCCATTTTCCACAGTGTCCATGCAAATTTGGCTTGACAGTACAGGTGAATTTCAGTTTTACTGAAAGCAGTGGCAAAACTCTGACTTTATTCAGTGAAGACACATTTAGCTCACTTGCTGCTTTTCCCTCCCTCAGCAAGGAACAGCCTTTTCCAAACAATTTTATGCTTGGAAGCATAAAATCCAAGCATCTCTTCCAAGCAAGAGATGTTAAAAACTCTGCTTTTTGCTGGGCTAACCCTCTCCCCTCCATTTCTTCTCTGCCCAAATGGGAGAATATTGTCCCTTATGTTACATTCCAGTATGTTACGTTGACGGATACACCTCTGATTTTTTTTGTTTGTTTTTGGTTTTTCTTTTTTTTTGTTGTTATAGAGACAAATTACAACGATGAAAATGGCCCCAGGAATTTACTGTTGATATACTTTACATTACTAGGAGAACACACAGTTTCTCAAAGAAAGGTCTCAAGTTTTTTATCAGCAAGATCCCATCTTTGCTCACATTTACCGCTGTCATGGAATTTTGATTAATGTCACTGATTCTTGGTGACTGAGATTCACATGAGTGGCAATTCTCTTTGAAACAGCCATATATGAAAAAAATCCATCTGTTAGCTTAGCTATTCCTAACAATGTGCCTATGTGGCTATTATATGTAGCACAGTCCAGTCATTTGCTATAGACTGCTACATATGTTATCTTGACTTTACAAAATAAAACTGTACCTTGGTTTTTAGTAGCCTACTGCTTTTGAAATGAAGGGTGCATCATTTAAAAGATACCCCTACAAATATTTCTCAGTGCAAAAATGCAGAAGGTGTTTTGTTTTCAATTAAAAGAAAGGTTCCATAAAAATGTATACTTTTTTCACGTTAAAAATCCCTTTGCTTTCTGCCATGAACAAGAAAAGCATTCCAATGCCATAAATACATTTTTTTAAAAAATCTACCAATCTGACTGTAGCCCTTTAAGAGCCTTAGGGACGTGTCCTACTTTAAGAACTTGCCCATGAAAAACTTGGGACCCCTCATGTTACACATTTCATACCGCACTTCAAAGAAGAACGTTAAATACCTTGTGACTAGAGTACTGTTTATTTCATAATCTAAACAAACACTGGAATACAGTCTATGCTTTTCTACTTTCCTGCAGACATTACAATGAGCTTTTTTTTTCATAATTAAAACAATCTGCATACACACAGAACATGCATGCTCTCTAACACCAGTAATGAAGGTAAGAAGAGTCAGTTTCCATCATCTTCCTGTTGCCTGTATTAGAAAAAAATACCTTTGTTTTTACTGTAGTTACGGCAGTGTGGCTAAGGATATGAAGACTAGAGTACAGTTTTACTCCCTGCACAGAAAATGTTCATCACAAGCATGCTGATGGTGATAAATATTACATGTCTATTAAATGATAGGCATACTTTTATCCCCTTTACTCCCTTTTTAAAAAGACTAAGTGGCTACATGTAAATGCAGTGAAGCAGGTATAAGCTTAATTAATCAGAGTTGATTCAGACTGGCACCAAGACGCAGCGAAGTCCGACGAAATCTCAGAGAGGCTTTCCATGGGCTACCAATGACCTCTGCAGCAAGGCATCTGCCTTCTACTTTTTGAAAGTAGAAATCAAAGGCCTTGCAGCACGGCCAGTCCTGGGGACGGGGTGGACTGCGCCGGTGTGTCAGGCTCCCTGGAAAAGAAGCACTTGTAGTCCATTAGTGTTTGAGAAAACCTTGTGAGTGGGTTACCTTCCCTGGGGCCAAGCACCCACCCTGCTCCACGGCGTAGCCCACTGCTCTTCGTCGGCCACGCGGCTGGCTGCAGTTTTACACCACCGAGTGGTCGTTGCTGTGGACACCAGCCAAGATGGTGTGGTTGAGCGAGGATGCTGATCGGTCTGATCCTTCGGTGGGGCCGTTGGCGTTCTCACTGCGCTGGCAGCAGAGGATCTGCTTGAAGGTCGTGCTCATCTCCTTGTCCCGGTAGGAGTAGATTATGGGGTTCATGGCAGAGTTGAACTCCGCCAGGAGCAGGAAGAATTTTTCATAGGCCAGGACGTTGCACTGGGGACAGCAAACATCAAGGAGCAGCAAGACTAATCCTGGGGTCCAGCAGATTATGAAAGCACCTAGGAAGAGAAAGAGCAGACAAAACACAACAAAACCCACAAATATACTAATGCACCGTTACTCATCAAGACACTATGAGAACCATCCAACTGGAAGCAGCAACGGTTAATTTTCTCTTTCAAGAGTATCGTTCCCACACTATTTCTTCACTGACCTGATGAGAAGGCTGTCTTTCAAAGATCTGTAAATGATTATGGGCAGCACATCAAAAGAGCAAGGCATTCCCCCCCACACTCACCATTTGAAACGTTCTCTGCTTGGCAAATACATTTGCATTTAAAGTTGATAATGAACATTTTTTCCCTTCAGCTAGAGACCTCTGACTAATCAATCTCTTGATCAGGAGAAACAATGCTGCAATTTACTTCTCAAACTAATAACAACAAAGAAAACCTTTCTGTGAGTGCTGTGACTGAAGCATCAGTAATAGAAAAAGAGTGATGCAGGCAGCAATTCTCAAGAAAAAGAAAGCCTGGGTCTTGTTAATCCATTTGAGCCCCATTATGTAATGGAAAGTCCTAAACATACATCCTTCTTGCACTGAAATGTCATCCTTCAACAGATCTACTTCTTTTCTTAGGGCTCTATTCAACAGAAATTCAGAGGCTCCTCAGGCTTCAATAGTGTAAATGCCAAAGAGCCTTACCCTGATTAAAATGCTTCCCCCTCCTTTCTCTGCTTTGCAAAGCTCTGAGGGGGATAAAGCCCAGAAGAAAATTTGGAGTTCAATGCAGAAATGAAATCAAACGCCTTGCACTTTATTGGGAGTACTGAGTTAAATGAAGATGCTAACTCCTGGCAGAGTTAAAGATGCTTTAAATATAATCAGCACTGGAGAAGCCCTTACACACCAATCATGTCAGAACGAAGAGGGTGCTCCTGAGATTTTCCAGGCTGACATACTTGGCTGAGGTGGAAACCAAGGCCTTATCATCAGCGGGCAGGTTTAGCGCAGGCAGCAGCAATAAGGGCTTCCCCGCACTACCTGGTGACTGCTGTTTTCAAACAGGTTCTCCTGTCCCTGTGGTATTTATTCATTAACATATTGCCTTCGGGTTTTTTTTTTCTGCAGTGATGCTCTCTGCGGGTCTAGCAGCTGACTACAGTCAGACTCTGCATCATGCAACCTTTTTGCCGTGCCTGCCAAGAAGGTGCCAGCTATTTCCATTTTGGGCAATGATGGCTGTAAGCTGTGCAGACACCTTTCTGTTTGGATACCAAACCCACCTAGATCAAACAGAAGAACAGTTTCCAAAGGGCTCTGCAAACACACAGGGTGTGCCAGGCTACAGACATTGGTTGCCAACCAGGCAACCACACACAGGCTTCCTACATACCAAAAAGCATCCCTAAACTGAGCTTGCTTGCAACTGATGGTGCCGCAGTGCCACTCAATGCCTATCACTTTGCTGACCAACAAAGCTCGCAAAGGGAAAGAAGCTGGGAGGCGAACTGCCAGCTGCCAGTACAAAGCACCAATGTCTTTGGCCAAATGACTTTGTTAGGGGCTGGCAGCAATTTTACAGAATAGGGATGAAACTCTCCCACGCTGAGGTGGCATCAAACACATGAATCCACTTCATAGCTTTTGTGTGCAGCTCTTTCAGATTCCAGGAGTCCTAGAAAAGAGTACTTGAAACCCATGCAAACGACTATGGTCTTTTGTCCCTTCCTTGTACCTGTTGCCAGAACAGTAGGAGACTGCATCTTTTTATTTGCAGGATTGTCCGGGTTGATACAGAGGCTGCCCTCTGCGGAGCAGCTCTGCCGAGCTGGTTCCTGCAGAAACCAAGACAATCTTTCAAATTCAAACACTCACTGCTGAAACTGTGTGTTGTGTTCAGCCTCCTAGCTAGTAAGGCAGCGGTGGACTTTGTTGCAGCTTGAGCATGTATTTTCTTCATTACATGCTGCCTTGGGAGAACAACATCAGAGATGGGAACACTGCAAATCGTGGGATCTATAGTCAAGGACAAAAGACGATGACAGCATCCTCACCAGGCCTGTAGTAGAAAAGTCCAACGTGGTAACAATGAAGCTGACAGGAAAGCTCTCCTAGCGTTGTTCAAAGTTGCAATTGAAAACTTCCAATTTTCCAACAATTTTTTTTTGTTGTTGTTTTTTAAATCTGTTGTTGAGAAACTAAATATGTCAAACAGAACATTCTCTTGCTATCATTTTGGTGTTTGTTAAAAGTAGCAACAAGAAGTGCTATGGTGAGGCAGGTAGGAATTTGTTGCTGAGAAAGCCCCAAAGTCTTAGACAAAATTCCACATGCAGCCCACAGCACGGAACAGTGGTCTCAGGTGGAGTTTCTGAGCCTCTCTGGGCTCCTCAGGATCTCAGATAGGTCCAATAACCTCCACGCAGAGGCCTGAAATGGTTGCACTCAAGAAAAAGTGGACTGAGGCTGAGAACGCAACTAAATGCTCTGTGCAGCTCATGCTACACTGAAAAAAGATAAAAACAAAGGGTCACCTTCCCACCCAGCTCTGGAAGAGAATGGAAGTCATTATTCTGCACGTTGACACCCTGCTGCTCATGCCAGGCCTGGAGCTGGGTCAACGACATGCTGGCAGCCAAGGTGTTGAGCAGAGAAGAAACCCAGGCTCCCCAGCTCCAGACCTGCTTGGGTAACGTGGCCTTTCCACCGCCCTGGCCCCCAGCCGCAGACCAGACTGACTTTCCAACCTGTTTCCTCCTCGCAGCAGTGGTGGCAGCAGAAGAGCACACAGCATCCAGGACCTCGCCTTTGTGCAAACAGGGCGAGTAGCCTCAAGCTTCTGAACAGACGGCTCGTTTGTTACTGGGAAGTAAGAGCCATTGAAGCCAGCCCCATTCAGTCTAGTGGGTTTTGTTTTACTTTAGCCCCCGGGATTTTCCTAGCAAAACTTCCCACCATGCTAATGGCTCCTGTGGCTTATTAAGTTAAGTGCTTGCAAATGGTGACACAAACAATGCCTCGGGTTTTCTCACTTGTTATTTAACTGTCAGTACCCTGGAAAATACTGGAAAGCATCACTCACCGTAAAGGCATGTTTGAGTTAGGTACAATGCAAGGAACATAAAAATGTCAGGCTCCTATTACTTCAGATTTAGGAAACATCATCTCTTAAACATGGAATCCTTTCCCTGGAAGGAAAAAAAAGCTTGAAATTTATTTTTTCTACTTCTTACTTGGAATATTTGTCAAAGTAAAGTGATGCTAAGCTAAGAGGTTAAATTCTTCCATTTCCAGAAATCTGTTGTGCATTGATTTCACCAAGAATGAAGATCTAAAAATATCATATCTAATAAAACAATGAGATCCAAAAGCTTCCTGCTGCAATATACTGAAAAGCCTTAAGCATACACCAAAATCTTGATGTATTTTTCTGCTCAGGAACCGAACTGAGAGCAGCGCGAAGTACAGTGTGAGTAATTTTCAGGTGCATCTTAACATTTTACAGACTCGGTCAAACCCATGTTACAATGACATATCTATTGCATTCAGTGAATCAAAGCTGCTCATCTTTGTGGATATGTCATTGTCATGCCACGGCACAAGAAAGCCCAACGTGCATGTATAAAATTGCCGATGGTATGTCCTTGGGTGGCTGAAGAGCACTGTTGCCTGGACAGATAACACCTTGGGGTGACACCTCCAACCCTGGCAGTCCTTAGAGGCGCTGGCACCACATTAAGCTGACTGAGCCGTACATTTGCAGCAGGAGGAATATCCCTATGGTGCACAGCCAAGGTCTGTCCTGCAGATCTGGAAAGAGAGGGCTGGGCGAGAAAGAAACGCCTATCAGGCTGAGGGGTGAATGGCTAGCCATGGGATAGGAAAGCTTGAGGGAACCAGAGAAATGGCACTGCATCTTTTAAAAATATTTAAGGAGAAAAGAGGGGAAGTGTCCCTATAGACCGAGAAGCGCATTTTACAGCAGGAAATCTAAGTTACAACAGAGCAGTCATGACACTAATCTCATTTTCTTTTGCTGTGTGATACCTCGGACCCAGGGCTGAAACTCCAGCTCCTTGTGCATAGTCTGACTTGCTGAGCTGTGCCAGAAGTCCACTGCGGGCTTTCCAAGGACCACCATATGACTACATCACATATGTCTTGAATCCTTGTCTGGTACACCGGTACGGATTGTATTTGTATGGTAGTTGCAGGCTTGGAAACTCCTGGGTAAGCGCGGCATGGCCTGCAGCCAGATTTGATTGCAAGAGAGTAAAAACTGTTGTGGGCAGTAAGCGTATGAAACCAGCCATGATAAATCACACAAAAATGAGTGACTAGTGAAACAAAAGAGAAAACAACTCCAAAACCCAGCAGCAGTAAAGAAACAAGCTACATGAGAATAAACACTGACAAACTAGTCACTCATTGCTAGGTTCTTGGTCCTCCCAGGAATGTTTGCAAAATCAATGCAACAAACTGCAGACAGTACAGAAAGATAAATTAGGAAAAAAGGATATGATAGAAACAGCCTCTTAAAACACAGAAATATCAATTTAAGGCTGCACTTGAATGACAGATCACCTCAGTCAAGCATGCCTGCTGTTTTAGTTTATCGCTAAGCACTGACCATTCAGGATGACTTTTCTTCCTACCGGTGGAGACTGTCTTAAATGCCTGTATTTACGAAAACTTGGTAAGGACCAAAGCAAGTAAGAGCCCCCCTTCTGAGAAGCAGACATACCCGGAGGAGCTGACATAGTGGAAAAGAGGTTGAAACGGGGGGAAAAATATTGTCAGTTCATCTTGTGGAGCTTTCTTTTGTTTTTCAAAGGCAGACAGTGTACAGATCCAAACCCAGACTCAGAGAAGTGAATTCCAAGTGACCATCCCTTTACATGCAGGGCAAGAGCATTTGGTCCAGCTTTATCCTAGGGCGGCTGATTAAATCATTTTATTGCTGCTGCAGATGGAAAGAGAGTCTTGTTTTAGCAGGACACCGATCAACTGCAGTATATTTTTGTGTTAGGCTTCACTCTGGGGAGGATGGAAGAAGCTCACAAACAACATGCTGGAGGCACACTGGCACCCAGCCCCCGGGGACTGCTCGGGGCCAGCCTTGGCAGGGGGTGGCACGGAGAAGCACCCCAATGCTCGCCTGCTGTCTCCCTCCCGGCAGCTCCTGGGGGCCGCGGTGTCCCTGTGCTTCCCTGGGGGTGGGCAGTGGGACAAGGATGCAGTTCTCCAACACCCAGCCCATACACCAAGGACCCGCACATGGCCACCTTCCATGTGTGGTGACCAGACTGGATGGCTACAGGTGAAACTTCTCAGGTTAGCAGGCGAAGCATTTCCNTTTTTTTTTTTTCCTTTTGCCTTGGACAGTGTAAGTCTGTGTTTATTCCATGAACGCTTATTTTCCTCTAACTCACAACAGCAAAATAAAAGAAGCACTTCTGCTCCTGCCAAGTCACACACAGCTGTCCATCCCTCAGAGGCTCCAGTGGGATGTGGCTCTTGTAAATGCACACCTATTCTGAAACAGCCCTTTTCTTCTGCTTAACCATACTGTGTCCCTTTCTTCTGCCGTCTTTCACCATCTTGGTTGTTGATCCTGACTTTACAGTTTTCTGGCATGGCCTCACACTCACCCTGCAAATTCCTTACACAAAGAAGTATGAGGAATAATCTTTTAGGGAGTGAGAGGAGAGAAAAGGAAAAAAAAGATCTTGCTTGTGTTTGCAGTTTTGTTAAGATTACAGAAACAGGATAAGGCGCTACTACATCAAAGACAGAGAAGACTCACTCCAGCTGAACTGCAGGGACATTTATGTTCTTCTGCTATTGCTCACCTCCCCTTGTGCACCCGCTGTCCTCTCCAAATCCCCTCCTGTTCTCAGAGTGGCACTCGCGATGGGCAGCTACACCACCTCTTCCACTGGGACAACGGTGACTGAGACAGGAAAGGACACTGAGCGTCACTGCCAGCTACCAACAGGGAGAAGGGTCTTGGTGCACCTTCTGCAGGCTGGAAGCAATGCTATGGGGAGACAACTTGTTTTAGCCAGAAAGTGCTACAGAAATGCCTGGCATTTTCCACATCCCGATACAATCCCATCCTCAACAGGGAAAGCCACTTGCTATGCTAGCTGAGAAGGAAGCTCATCAGCTGCGACACAACTGCACTTCTTCATGCCCTAGCCATCTGTAAGCTGTATCAAGAACCCTCCTTATCACACTGCGTGTTATCTTGTACATAGCATGAATAGAGATAAGTACTGCATGAAATAGCTGTAGCGCTTATTTACAGCTTTGTATTGTTTTCCCCAGATACAAATATTAGAGAGCGAAATCTAAAATGAATACTGAATCATTATATATGAAAAAGATCCATGCAAATCATTTATCATGGTGTAAACATAGAGAGTGTAGGAGTAATTCTAATTCTAGTCTGACACCATTTTCCCCATATTTGCCACAACATTACTACAACATATCTTATAGTTCTTGGTGGATGAAAACACAGTTGTTGCCGTTTTTTATAGTTTCTACTGGAAATAGTCAGCATTGGGGTAAGGTTTGCTTCCACCCATGGAATTTTTATGTGAAATATAAAATGTGACTACCACATATGGATCAGATTAATAAATGTAAAATAATCCTATGTTAAATTTGGCAAATTCTGCAGAACTTCAGATATGAAAGGCTTGCCTCTCCATCCATAGACTCCAAAAGGCTCAGAGAAGATGGCAGTCAAAGACAGTCCTTGAAAAACACCCCAGGAGAGCAGCATGCAGTGTGCCAGTAGGAATGGCCTTGTTGAAAAGGGTGTTATCAAAGCCCCTTCATGTATTTAAGGTGTTGTTATTTAAGGAAGCTGTATAAATTTTGAATGAGTGAGAGATTCGTAGCATACTCCTACTGCAGTTTTTCACTGAGTGCAAAACACAGCTTTCATAGAATCGTAGAATGGTTTAGTGATCTTAAAGATAATCTAGTTTCAACCCCCCTGCCATGGGTAAGGACACCTCTCACTAGACCAGGTTGCTCAAAGCCCCATCCAGC
>RSEF01000031.1:59255487-59320058 GCA_003993805.1 Himantopus leucocephalus
GGTTGGCCTTCTGGGCTGTGAGCGCACATTGCTGGCTCATGTTCAGCTTCTCATCAACCAACCCCCAAGTCCTTCTCTTCAGGGTTGCTCACAATGCATTGTCCCTCCATACAGCCTGTATTTGTGCTTGGGATTGCCCCGACCCACGTGCAGGACCTTGCACTTGGCCTTTTTGAACTTCAAGAGGTTGTCATGGGCATAGCTCTCAAGCCTGTCCAGGTCCCACTGGATGGCATCCCTTCCCTCCAGCTTGTTGACTGTGCCACACAGCTTGGTGTCATCAGCAAACTTGCTCAGGGTCACCGACAAAGATGTTGAACAGTGCCAGTCGCAGTACCGACCCCTGAGGAACGCCACTCATCACTGGTTTCTACTTGGACATTGAGCCGTTGGCTGCAACTCTTTGTGTGCGACCATCCAACCAGTTCCTTATCCACTGAGTGGTCTACCCATCCATCAAATCCATGCCTCTTCAATTTAGAGACCAGGATGTCATGCCGAACAGTGTCAAATGCTTTGCATAAGCCCAGCTAAATGACATCAGTTGCTCTCCCTTTATCCACCAACGCTGTAACCCTGTCACAGAAGTCCATCAAATATGTTCAGGCATGACTTGCTCTTGGTGAAGCCATCTTAGCTATTACCAATCACCTCCTTATTTTCTATGTGCCTTAGCAGAGTTTCCAGAAGGATCTGCTCCATGATCTTGCCAGGCACAGAGGTGAGACTTGACTGGCCTGTAGTTCACTGGGTCTTCCTTTTTTCCCTTTTTGAAAATGGGGGTTATGTTTCCCTTTTTCCAGTCAGTGAGAAATTCACCAGACTGCCATGACTTTTCAAATATAATGGAAACCAGCTAAGCAACCTCATCTGCCAGTTCCTTCAGGATCCACTGATGGATTTCATCAGGTCCCATAGGCTTGTGCACCTTCAGGATCCTTAGATGGTCTCATACTTGATCCTGACATACAGTGAGCTGTTCTTCATTCTCACAGTCCCTGCCTTTGCTTTCTGTGGCTTGGGCAGTGTGGTTAGAGCCCTTGCTGGTGAAGACTGAAGCAAAAAAGTCATTGAGTACCTCAGCCTTCTCCATGCCCTGGGTAACCAGGTCTCCTGTTTCCTTCCGGAGAGGGCCCACATCTTCACTAGTTTTCCTTTTATCACTGACATACTTATAGAAGTATTTGTTGCCCTTGATGTCCCTGGCCAGATTTAACTCTATCTGTGCTTTAGGTTTCCTAACCTGATCCCTGGCTGCTCAGACATTTTCTCTGTATTCCTTCCAGCCTACCTGTCCTTGCTTCCACCCTCTGTAGGCCTCGTTTGTGCTTTTCAGTGTATCCAGGAGCTCCTTGAATAGAAGCCTTGTTGGCTTCTATTACCTCAGGAGCCCCTGGCTTATCTCCACAAGTCTTTGAGTATGCTACAGTGTACTCAGTACATCTCGGAGCAACAGGTGGAGGGCCCTCACTAACACCCTCTAACCTTGGTGTGTCATCACTTGGCTTGTCACGGGCAGGCCTGATAATACCCCCTTTCCCCTCAAATCTAGTTTAAAGCTTTCTCTGACATGTGCCTGGGAGACTTTCACGCAATGCCCCCTTTGGGCTTCAGGTCAAACATTTCTCTGGTGGGACCGTGTGTGAAAGGAAGTGGGGATATCTCCAGCAGTGTAAAATAGGAAATGAGAAAGAAAGCAAAGCTGAATAAAATCTACATTCGTATTAATGCAACAATATCTTACATGTACTTCTCATAAGATGATTTGGAGCAAGAGGACCCAAGCAAATAAGACAAAATACACAACTAGGAGGCATACGGGAAGATCCAGGTGGTGTGAGCTATCAGCTTGTCTTTCACAACACTACACCTGCCCCATCCCTGAGGACCCCCATTCTAGTCTCCCATGAGCTGAACAGCTCTGAACGTGCAGGTTATAGATAAAATCCTGACCTCAGCTTTTCCAAGTATCTGAACTCCAACAGGAAAATTTGACAGGTTTTCCAGGTTCTTCAGTCTATTGCACCCATGGTTCACAAAGGGACTTTTAAATAAATTGTTTCTGCTAGTACTGCACCCATTTCCTGATTTTCTACCTTCTCCACAGATATATGCACATGCATACTCCAACTTCTTCTGAATTCTGTTCTGGGATTTTGAGCTGCTGGGTTTGGTGACATTTTGCGCAAAATAATGGCTGGATTGTGTAGGAACACTAAAATCATGACTTGCTCCAAAACGTATTTCCCCTTCCCAGCAGGAATACATTATGTGTCTGCTTCAAAAACCTGTCTTCACCTTTGAACTCCTGTGCACAGAATTTATTTGGTGTTTAAGACATGGCTATCTTTGCCAACAAATCACCCCCTCTCTGAGGAACCTGGCTCCTTCCCTCTTGAAGCATGAAACATGATAATGACTTACCGTGAAAGCTTCCTTGGGGCTCTGCCTGTGTTCTAGCTGGGCTGGGAGAAGCAGCAAGCCTTGCCCACAAAGAGTGAAGTTCCAGTGTGTGTAAGCATCACCTCATTCTGGGCCTTAATAGTTAGTATTTCACCTATGTCTGCTCGTCCCTTTAATCCTCATCACCTTCTTTCTTTTCAGAACAAATAAACTAAAGTGAAAAACTATTCCTAAAGGGACCTACAGCCTTGACCACGCCTGATACTCCTGCTGGCATATAGACTCCTTTGCTTACAGGCTGACCTCTGCTCGCCCTGTTCTCTTCCAATGGTCACATCACCACATTGCTCCTGACAATTTATCATTTAAATACTCACAAATTCCTTGGTGAAATCTTTAGGTCAAAGCCCTCCTTTTAAACCAGACACACTTCTGCATCTACACCTGCCACACATAGGGCCGACTGAGGATACACCTGACACACTGTGGCATTCACAGGGTGCTGACAACCACCATTAGCCAACAACCCCACTGGCACCGCCAGCTGCACGACCGCTGTCTCTGAGCATGGAGATGCTCAGGCAGAAAATGCCTGTGGTTGGTGGGGCTGCATCTACAGCCATCACACCTTCCTGTTTCTTGGGGTGGCAAGACACCTTTGGTCTTCTCCTCCTACTTCAGTTTGCAAGCCCAGACCAGAGGTAATGAAAAGCAGGTTTCTCTCAGTAGGAGTCGTAAATGGCAGCCGTGGGAGTTCTCATGAGCTCGATGTCTGCGGCACTTCATGCTTGCCGCCCCCGAGTGCTTGCTGCCAAGTGCTGGAGGCAGGGTACGCTGACACCCAGCTCCTGGCTTTCCTTCTGGAGGTCCTATTGGCTGCGTGTCTTCCCACCTGGACCCTGGGCGGCCTTTCCACACAGCCTGGCACCAGCTGCAGATGTTTCAGACACCACATGGGTCTCCAAGCCCTTGTGTATCTCTGTAGTATCTGAAGCTTTTGAAGTTTGAAACAGCAACAGACAGAAAAGTCTGGGGAGGACCGATAACAAAACAAAACAAACTGAAGAGAAAATGAAACGTGGGCAGAAGCAAGCCCTCAGAACTGACCTGTTTATTTCATGGGTGCTTGTTAAACTCTAGCCCGGGTTAACACTTGCTTGGTGTCATTCTGTGTCTGCTGCTCACAGTCCTGAAAAATGAGTTTGCTGGTCTCTGGCCAGCTGATCCAGCCACCCTCAAGTATTCCTTGGCTGACATCTCTGAAGGAGAAATCAAGTTTTAATGCAAATGGAGGAGACCAGGACTGCTTTTCAGCTGACACCTGCAAACCAGAAGTGTTTGAATACCTCCTCGTTTCAAACATACGGTTGTTGTGGTTTTAAAGAACACCTTGCAAAGATGGCATGTGCAAACTGCTTTCCAAAAAGAAAGACAAAAGCTCGAGCCCATGGCAATTTATCTGCATCCATTTGAATCCCTCAAAGCAAAAGGTTGTTAAGGAAAAATGATATTCACCACTGATCTAGTGACTGCAGGAGAGAGATGGTTCTCCCCTCACTGCCCCCCTGCAAAAGAAGAAAGTAAGCCTTTTATCTATAAAAAACATTTTAGACAAAAACAGGAAGTTATTAAATGCCAATAGTCAGGATTCCAACTGATTTCTACATTCATAAAGATATGTGAAGCTAATCTCTGCATAAAAGCCTGGCTGTTGCCAAAGCAATCTGAGTATTTATCTCTGTGTAAAGACAAACAGTAGTCCCTGCGGAGTTTTGCTGTTGCCAAAAACCTGACACACAGAGGAAATTTTGGTGTCTTTTTCAACTTTCAGGCGTTCTAGACGAGCCTTTATGCTCTATTGTGGACACAAATGCTCCTACAGTCCCAAATCAGTGGCCGTAGCTTGGCTGGAAAAGGAGCACAAAAGCCTAGCTGATAAGAGGGTCCTGAGGCTCATGGTACTGGTCTCCCCGGGTCACGATGACACAGGACAAAGAAAAGCAGGCAAGAGATGTCTGGGAAAAATTAGAAGCAAGAAACTGCCTTTCAGTCCATACAGAACCTGTGTGCATCCCCTAGTCCAAACTCAGCCAGGATCCTCTTTATGGGAACTGATTACTCATGGTCATGACTTGAGGTGCTGGGTGGGGGACAGACCCATCCCTAAATGACAAGACGACCCTGTCCTAGGGGTCTGGGTGAGGCTTTCAAGTCCCGGACATGGGGCAGCTCGATGTGACCAGGTCTGGTGGCAATGCAAACGTGCTTAAGCAAACGTGAAGGCTCACCGCAAGAGGTCATCTGAGGCAGAAGCGGGACAGCTGGCACCCTGCAGGCAGGGCTCACAAACCGGACTCTGTTCTGCCTGCCTCTGCAAGGTATATTTAACATGCTTGGGACCTGGGTGTTTCACCGCTTCTCTAGTACCTGCAGTTTTCAATCACAGAAAAATCATTCACGACCATGTTGAAAAAAACCCTGTTTTGCCCACTTTTCCTTTGGAAATCCATATACCCCCTGTGGTACTCTGGTACTTTCCCAGGGACGGTCACAATGCGACACTCAAACAATACAGTTTGTTTATCAGATTTCAAACAACTTTGGTGCAAGAGATTGTTTAATTGTATTTTCTTTTGTTGTTAAGGACATTAAGCGTTACTGGTATTATGTTTGGATAAACTCCAGTTGCAACACAAGTTTCCAAATGAAGCATGGGCGGATGCAATTTAATATGTAAAGGATTGCTTTGATTCTTGCATAAGATGAAACTAATAATATTAGAAGAAAAATATTAGCCTCTATCTGCTTCCTTAATAGGAATAAAATTTGTTTCTCTCATGCTAGTACCAGACTGTGAACAGCAGAAAGTGTTACAAAAAGGTAGAGATACTTAAAATGACTGTATTATATACCAATTTTACCTCAACTGCAGGAAAACTGCATGTGCTTTTATTTTTATATACCCGTACTGCAATTTATCTGATTATAGCTAGCTGGTTAAGCTGTGGTAGACTCCCCTCAAGGCAATTGCATTAAGTCCAGTTATACAAAACAGTTTCAAGAGGCAGAATCCACCATGACAGCTGTGCTCCTCTGGGAAAACAAAGAGCACGAGCTCCAGAGTGAAGTGGACAACAGGGAGAAAGCCCTTTTGGTTAAGGGGATGTCACTCCAGAATAAATCTTCCTGGAAAATCAGTCTGTTTTTTGATATGTTAGGATAGCTTCCTCCCCAAAAAGACTCCTCCTCTGATGCTTACAGATCAAAATACTGTCTTAAAGCACAAGCAGCCTTGGACAGACTGTACATAAACAATGGTGCTATAGTAAGTCACCTGTACACCCCAGTGCCCAAGCAATATCAGGTCCGTACAGAGGATGCTTGGGCTATCAGACTACCAGTGATATGTTTACAAATAGCAATGATAAAACAGAGGGAGGGTGAAGCCTCATGGTAGCAGACAGGCACAGCATTGCACTTCACAAGAGAAGCTCTGAGTGAAAAACCACCCAAATTTTGCTTGTGGTAAATATATACTGACAACTTCTCAGAAGGGTAAATTCCAAGTTTTAGCACTTAATTCTATATGTACTCGTTTAAACCTGTCTAGACGAGGCTCGTGACTTGGGCAGAAAAAACAGCTTTTGGTCTGTATTTCTATGCTGAAGATGAGAGGTCATTTAAAGGGACGCAGCTACCTATTGGTTCTGACAGATGCCTCTGATTTCCCTTGGAACATCTAATTTTCCCTATCTGGACAAGGTGCCATTATACTGTAACTTATGTCTTAGGTGTCAGGGAGAATGAAAGATTAGTATGTTATCAACTTCTATGAAGCCCATCTCTGGATTCCTTAAAAATATTACCATGCAGAAAGAAGCACTGCAACAGTGTACAGTAGGTACTTTTTTCCCCTGTCAGAAGGGTGTTTACCATCCTGCAGCATATAATTTTGCTGTGGGAATGACAGTATTTCCCATACTTAAAATGGGAAATACAGTGAGTAAGTCTGGAAATGTTTCATTGCTGGTGGTAAATATCTGGATTCCAGTGGCACCTTCTCTGTATTTCCTTTGTATTTACCATCCCAGAATTTATATTGATTTAAAGTGTTCAGGCAAACACAGAAGACAGCATTGATAAAATTTAGCCTTTATTTCAACTCACAGCTTCTAGGATCATATGGCCAAACCATGCATTATACTGAGGAAAAAAGTGCATCTTCAGGTAGTTCTTTCTTTCACCAGTACACAGCTGTGGAAAATCCTGGGAATGCAGCTATTGGGGGAGCGGTGCTTTGCACTGTTCTGTTTTACGTCATTAGGTCAGGACGAGCAGGCAAAAAACAAAGCAAATGAAAAATTCAGAATGCATAAGACACCCTCATCACTACAAACAAGGGAACCCCAGTCTCATCCATTTAAAGGGTTAGCCATTAAAACTTCTTCTGGGTTAGACAAATGATGTGTCCTCTCACTATGACCGTGTTTCCCCACATCTTGTGCATTTATCGGAGATGTGAGTTTGATTCGGCATGCTGAACTGATCTTGGTGTTGCAGCTGGTTTTGGGGAACACTGCTCTACCTTTGGCAGTCTGCTCTCCTGTTCTAATTTTAACCCCTGCTAAGCAAAGTATGGCACCTAAAAGAGTCCAAGAATAATGCTTGCCTTTCAGCTACTGTGTTAGCACCACATACTGCGTCACTGTGGCTTAAAGATTTCTATATAAATAGGCTCTGAAACCACAAAAAAGAGCACTATCATGCTATTTTGAAGGTTGCTCAATCTGCATGTTTCTGAGGATGTGACTCCTTTGACCTCTGGCACGCAGTTTGCTCCAGTGTCCCCATAAAAGACTGTAGATTTTGGCTATGATAAAAAGGAATAATAATAATGAAGGGAAAAATAAAAAGCACTAACTCTTCTCTTTCAGTTCACTTACTCCCACCTACTCATGAAAGAGCAATTGTATCACAGCAGAATACTGAAATACTTTCAACGCCGAAACAGAGCTGATTCCCAGCCACCTTCATCTCTTTCAGAGGTGTTCATGAGAAGTGCCAGACAAAGGTCATTTAAATCTAGCTCATACCTACCAAGCAAGGAAGGAAGAGGCGTTAACATTGCTGCTTTCTTTACAGCATGCCTTGACTGCAGCTTGGCTTTGTCCTGGGTCTTCTGCTGCTGGGCATGAAAGAGCCGTCTCTGTTCCCGCTGAACTCTTGGCCTCTCTAATGAGACTGCCAAAGACGACAGTAATTATTTTCTACTGTCACCTGTTTTCAGACTAAGGGGGAAGCCAACGCGTCCCTCACAGCGACACGGAGCAGGCGAGCTGCTGTGAGGGCAGAGCTCGTGGCTGTGCTCACGCAAGTGCTCCCCACGGACCTGCCGGGGAGCGTGCGGCTTCTGCGGGGCAAGAACTTGAAAATTCTTCCCTTTTAGCACTCTCCGCTTGCCAGGGACTTCAGTCCTCAAGGGATAAGGGATTTAAACACCATTCAGTGTAAAATGTTTGGCAGTTGAAAATGAACCCGTCCAGAATTTTTCAAAATACAAAAGACATTTTAAACAATTCTCTGAGATGCAGACCGAGCTGATCTGGCAATAATTCACATCACCATTAGGTACAGCAGGGCAGTACTTTACTTTTTAAAATAGCCACTAATAACAGTTCGATCAGATGTGGCAGATCAGGCATGTACAGTACAGGCCACTCCAGTGGCTGCCAGAGGCAGAAGATACCTGTGAAAGCATTTGCTTCCCGGTTGGAAAGCCTGAGACTGCATGCAGAGAGCGACAAAGCAGTAGCATCCAAAAAGCAAGCCACATTTTTCTGCATGTTCCGAAGGGCCCTTAGATCTGTCTAATCCCCTCCGATTGACCCCACAGGCTATGCCCACCGGCAACATCTGCATGGCACACTGCTTTGATCACTCCATGGGAACAGGTTCTAGATGCAGGGTTGAGCTCTCTGCTCAAAGAAAGGGGACAGCATATAAGACAGCCGTCAAAGAAATTGTGACTCCACTGACTTCCAGAAGCAGTTGTAAAAACAGTCACAAACGGTATGGCTGCATTGAAAGCAGGCCCCTGAAAGAAACACAAATGGCTCCTCCGTACTCTCTCTATGGAAAACGACCAGAAGTTTCTGCAAGGTTATCAGTCCTCAAAAGAAGGTCTTAGTACATCGGGGCCATCTACTGTATTGCATCCTTTCTGCTTTAGACAATACAGGGTTGTGATCATGGTTACAGGCTGCAAAATAGAAAACCTAGCTAGCATAACACCAGCTGTTGTTCCCCGATGAAAGATGAACTGAAGGACCAAGACTGCTACCGAACCATAAAGGCAATTTCCAGCCGGATTACCTTCAGCGGCTGCACAGGTCTGCAGCTCACCTACGGGGCTGAGGAGGCAGCAAATTGTTGACTAGCAAGAGGAGTGAAACAAGGCCATGATGATTAAAAAAGACACCTCCTCAAAATCCTGCTGCCAGCCTCTGAATTGCTCCATGTTAAAAAAACCTACAGCACAAAGCAGACAGGCTGCACCCACTGGCATTGCTCAATGGAACCAGCACATGTCCAGGAGCTGGAACCTGGGGACACAGGAAATATGTTTTATTGCAATGCCAGCTAATTAAAGCACCTACACTGAGTACTCCTCCTCCAGCACACACCCAAAACAGTGCCTGCAGATGTTCTAATTCAGTACGGCTCACAGTAGTTTAAATCCAATTATTTTGGGACACACTGGTATATGAATTTGCAAGATTTCTACAGTTGGTTTTTTAGCAGATACTTGTGGGCTTTCACCTAAAGCAAATGGGAAGCTGCATGAGATAAACTGAGACCTTTCAGGCAGAAGGCCCTCCACTAAGGAATTTTTGGGTTAAAAAAAAAAAAAAGGCAAAAAAGCAATTAGTACACTGTAAGCAAATCGCTTGCAAAATCCTTCTGCTCAGCAAAGTAATTGCTTCCAAGAAGTACTTCTGCTGCTTTAAATGAAATACACAGCTTTTTTTCTTCTTCATAAAAGAATAAACCCCCCTAACTATTCAGCAACACACTGAAGGAAGCCAATCAGAGCTGACCTCATTTTCTTTTAAAATGTTTTAACAATGAAAGGAGCATTGAGGCAACATTGAGGTAAACTCCCAACACAGCAGCAGTGTGTAGGGGAGGTGCATGAAGGAGGAGCCCTGATGCAAACTCAGCTTAGCCTTTGCTGGACTTAATTTAAAGCTCCGGGTGATACTTGCTGGCTTCTTACCATTTTGCTGCAGAGCTCAGAGCAGTGGCCGTAACAAAGCCAGGCTAGCAAAATTAGGGATGAATGCAGCAAGGCAGAAAGACCATTTCAGTGCTGTAGGAAAAGCCCGTGCCTCCAGCTGATTGTCTTTAATTGGCAGGCTCTGTAGCCTGGGGATTGATCACAGATGGGTCTCAAATAATAAAGAGCCAAACCAACCAGCACAACAAGTTTCAGATCTGCTGGGTTCTTACAAGTGGTTCTGCAAACTGCGAGGGGAGGAGAAGAGCACAGATTTTCTGTCTCTGGTACCTTCTTGGGGAGGCAAGCAACAAGGGATGAGTCCACTTGTTCTTCCTCCAAAACTAATCAGCATTCAGCTTCCTTAGTCACCATATATGGTGATGCCATAAGCTTTTGTACTAGCACCAGTGCTCGCTCTGCTGTCCTGCCATCTGAACCCTGAAATTGTAACTGTGTTCATTAATGCTCTATATCTATGTGCATGAGACTACAGCACTGGGAACAGGGTAATGACCAGGTTTTCCAGCGTGACCTACTGCAACTTTGATGATTCCACAGTATTTCCAGCACATATTTTTCTGAAAACACTCACTATTTATATTTATCATTGAGTACACTCCTGCCTTAAACAGCATTTCTCAGAGAAGGCACATGCCAAGTTTCAACAGCTCTAATGCTTTTAAGGATGCAGCGCTGGCATACGCAACAAGGCTGAACATGGCTATGGGTGCAAGGCAGGAAACGTGGTCTGGGAAGGACAAAGTCTTCAGCCCCTGCTAATTTCATCAGCGTTTGTCTGACCTTATGTGTGAAGCCCGCTGAGCGCTTTGTAAAGCCCACAGCGTTGGGATCCCATCTGAGCTGCTTGGGTCGGCGAGCTCCATGCTCCAGTGCATGGGATGTCGCTCCCGGTTGCAATTCAGCTGCCCTCCTCTGTTATTGTCATGGCTTATGTGCGGAGTTTGCTCTCCTTCCGCCTGACCCACAGCTGGAGAAGCCCACATCAGTGCCCGAACAACGGGGGTTTTGCAAAACTTGAGCTGTGCATGCCTGGGGAAGGGAATGAGTGAGAATGGGGAGGCACGGGAGCACCACTGGAGCCCACTTCTCCTCTTGCCCTCCCAAAACCAGGAGAGTTTTGCCCCAGCAAGTCATAAACAGTGTCACTTTTTCTCAGACAGTGTTGGCTCTTGTTTTCTCTCTGAATTGGCCAGGGAAGATCCCTGGAGATTAAAGCCTGCTACTGTTGCCCATCACTGTGACTGTCCACTGCCATCGATGCTCTGTATGTAACTGCAATTGGCTATACCTTACATTCATAAAAGAAAAAAAAGATGCCTGTAACTGATCCACAGCCTGGATGTTCCTCATCTCTTCTCCTTATTCTGCATCACAGAATAACACCTGTATTCATCAGGGTTACTTTGGGCAGGAGTTCAGGGTTGATGGAAGAGGGTTGAATGCAGAGACCTCCCAGGGTTCAGTCGTGGCTGTCAAACACTGCTGCTAGCGGTGGGTCTGAGCTTGAGTGTTGCTGCAATGCCAAGCATTTCAAGTGGCAAACTCAGTCATTCACAGTAGATGGTGCAGGGTGCAGACAAGAGCAAACACATCAAGAAGCAAGGAATGAATTTGTCTGCAAAATGCAGTGCACACTGTCAGGGGGGGCTTTGAGATAAGCAATGAGATGACCACATACCGCACAATGAGCACAGGGAAAGGGAAAGGTGGAGGAAAGTACACCAATGCCTATAAGAGCGTTGCACATCACTGCAACAGATGAATGCAAACTTTTACAGATGCAATTTAAAACTTAATCTTTTCCCCAGAAACGTTCTGTCAAGACTTGTGTAGAACAGATGAAAAGAGACAACTCCAAAAGTTGTTTACAGCAGGAGAGGGCCATACGTGGTCTGCCACCTCTCCGTCCTTCTCCCTGCTGCACTTTCTGAATTTTGTGATACTATGGAAAGTTGTCCCATGAAGCCGGCATCACAAGAGCATGAGCTGTCTCCTTCCTGTGCGGAATAACCAGCAGAACAAACTTGCTGACAAAACCCTTCCTTGCCACAATTCTTGGGTAATTTTTCTGGGAACATTCATACTTAAAGCAATCTGCAACATGTTAAGCAGAGAGAAGGAGAGGAGTGTGAATTAAGTAACAGTACTGATGTCTCCCTCTGGCCCATTTAGCACAGTGTGGCTTTTCAAAAGCATGTTGTTATCACAGAGGTAGAAATTACTTAATGCCATTGTGGCATTGTGTTTGTATTGCCTGGCTTCCAGGACATCTAACGGTTTTGGTGTTTTGTTTTTTTTTTTGCTTTGAGGAGTGGTGAAAGAAAAAACACCCGCACACCTCCATGTCAAGGGAAGTGACGGGACTCTCTGGGAGTCCTTGCTGGAAGATGCCCTGGAGGGACCAGGAGAAGGAGTCAGAGCAGCCTCCACTTATGCCTTTCTCCGAGAAAAGGGCCAAACAGTTCACAGTGGTTAACCAGGGAGAATCATGGCCAACCTCCATAACACTCCCTGGCATTATGGCACTGTCAGTGAGCCGAAAACCTCGCTCATTGGAGGGAGACCCAAGCCCCAACCCAAACTCACTGCCCCAGCCATCTGTTGGGGTTCAGAGGCAGCTGCTATGACCAGAATTTGAGGGCTCATCTTGCCAGTGCAGAATCACCACCTAAGCCAATGTTTTTTTTTTCTCAAGCATTTGTAGTAACTCAGGGACAGGACACAACTGGAGGCAAACCCTGCCAATGCATCATCACGTGCAGACCAAAGGCACGCTTATCAGCTCTTGAGTACTCATGAACTCTAAGCAAGTCCTGGAGCTAGAGCTGACACTGCCACAAAGAGGGCAGCTGTGATCACAGCAATGAGGAATCCCCTGAAAAAAAACCTCGTACCAAGGGCACAAATTGCAATATGCATGCATACCCTTTAATGTTAAATGATGAAAAATAATCTAATACAAGTCCCCTCCATCTAAATTAAAGATGAAGTGAGCTACCAAACTATTAAATATTTCCAGATGTTTCTGTTACTGATATCTCTCATGCTGGTTCAGGAAGTTTCTGAACCTATCGCTAGCCTAGCAGCTCTTCCCTCACAGCTCTTTAAAATGCTGGCAACGTGCCTGTCTTTTCCAAGCACTTTGCGTTTTATTTTTCTGGGACATGAAAGATAGAGGTGTTTAAACAAAGAAAATATACTTCCAAGTTTCCAAGCATGTGGACCTTTTTTTTTTTTTTTCTGAAAGTGGCCAGTCCATGTCACGGAAGTGGAGGAGATGGTTTCAAGATGTGGCGACATACATCTCGTGTTATCACAGATTTCAGCACATGCAGAACTCCACTGTATCACTCTATTGCAAAATGCTGCCTGCAAAATCACATATGTGCAGCTTTACAGGCAATTATATCAGTCTATGCGCTGTACTAAGACTACTTCCTTAACAACAAAAATACTTAACTCCTTAAAACAGCATCAGAAGCCTTCTGCTTGTGCTGACTTTTTTTGTTTGTTGTGATTTCTGCTTTCTTACATACATCTGAAGAGATGCTCAGTGAAATTGCTGCATCCAACAGACATTCTTCTTTCCTGTTTGACAGCAACAGCAGCAAAAAGAGGCAGTCAATTTAAACATCAAAGGAAAAGAAGGATGTCAAAGCTTGTCTAATAAAACCTCTGGCAGTTTTATTAGAGAATAATTTTCCTTAGTAATTTTCATTATTTTTTGGGACATCTGCACTCAGTGGTGCAATATGCAATAGAGATATCTTTTTAACACAGCCAAATGCAGAACTTGTGCTTCAGGCAGGTCTGGATCCTGCTCTGTCCATTTGTTTTAAAGGGAGAAGGGGATGTTAGAAATTTGAGGCACTGTCACATGCACTGTATCCTAGAAAATTGCGATGCCTGTGGCTGAATATCGCTTCC
The DNA here is from genome assembly GCA_003993805.1 of Himantopus leucocephalus. Lineage (NCBI taxonomy): Eukaryota > Metazoa > Chordata > Aves > Charadriiformes > Recurvirostridae > Himantopus > Himantopus leucocephalus. The sequence goes on from RSEF01000031.1 coordinate 59,269,118, forward strand.
AAAGGGAGATACTCAAACAGGCACAATTTCTTTCTAGATCAAGCCCTGACTGGCCATTATCCACGTGCAGTCTTCTTTTTCAATTATTGATGCTCAATCAGGTCCTGAGCTTAGGAACTGGAAGTACGTGACAACCATGTTAAAATAAAATAAAATATTTTTTTTTAAAGTATCTTTTTGGTGTCAAGTTTGCCAGAGCACAGAGGAGGGTTTACAGTCTTCCTAGAACAAGCAAGATTTTGGGGAACCTGCAAAAAAAAAAAGAGCAACCTCTGCACCTTTAACTACTGACGTGCAGGAAGACCTGCACCAGTCCTGGTCAGCATCTGTGGGCTGCACTGGACCCAGAGGGGGCTACTTGAGGCAAGAAACCCCCCTAAAGCCCCCAAATCTCAGCAGCACCAATAAAAAGACCTGTGCCAGCCAGTGGCCAAGGGCAGTGGTCTCTATCGCACCCCTGTACCCAGCTCCCTTGGACCTGCCCAGCCAGGGAAGCTGGGAGGCAAACGCCAGCCTGTGCAGCTCTGCAGGCAAGGTACTCCATCCATACTCCTCCCACCGAGGTAGTTGTCTCCTTCCATCAGAGAGATAAATCAACAAGAGGGCTCAATGGTGAATATTTAGTCATACTATTTTCTAAACCTTCCAAGGGAAACAAATTAAAGTTCCGTATTCAAAATTAATGGGGGATTTTTATTTATTATTTATTCATTCTTTAATTTAATTTTAATTCTTAGCAATTCAAATTTTATAGGGAATTCAGAATTTCTTCTGCATGTAAGCAACTTGCAGATGGGCTGCAGGGTATGGAACAGGCAATTTCAGCAAAAACAAAAAAACCCCACCCTAAAACATTTCAAAAACTGAGAAAAAAAATTAAACAATTCAGCGAAAGCGTAGTGAACGAAGAGCTCCCTCTTAATTAAATCGCGTTCGCTTGTAAAATCAACGTCCACATCCGTCAAAGAAATGTAAGAGGTTAAATCCCCAATGCACGTTACCAATAACAAACAGTTCGATGAGATCTACTCCTACAGTTTAAATACATCTGTTTTTAATGCATGCTGGAAAAAGCATGGTATTGCCACTGGCAGAGTAAAAATGCAACAAATGCTTCTTCCATTTCACAGCCTGGTTCCAAAAGCTCAGGGGGAAAAAAAAACAACCCTGCTCTTCTTCCAGGAGTAAATCTCTGTATGCTGGGTATTTACACCTATGAGAACGTTTTGCAGGAAGGTGGCTACACTTTGCTTTCTGGAAATAGGCCTGGAATGGGCTTTTCTCTGCCACGCCACGAGCCAGGAGAGCCCAGCAGCCCGGTCTGGCTCAGAGGCAGCCGAGATGGGGCCACCAGCGCAGCAGGACAGGGCGGTTGGGGCTGCCATGGCCCCGCAACTACATCCTCCCCCACAGCGCGGGCTCCCATGTACCGTCCCGGCCGCTGGGGTGGGTCTCAGAGGTGCGGCTCCTGCCTGCCAGCTGAACAGGGCAAGGCCACGGAGATAAAGTTATAAATACAGAAAGGGAGTGGAGAGATGGGAACAGAGGGAGGGGAGAGGGAGGGGAGAGGGAGGGCGGGTGAAGAACTGAAAAAAATTAAATAAAAGGAAAAATCCCACGGGAAATGGCATCAATCACTACTGTGTTCTCTGGAATGTGCTTAAAAGGTCACATTTCTTGAGCGCATACAGCTTTATACACACCTCTCACGCTTACTTGGTGGGGCAAGCGAGGCCAACGCTGTGTATATGAACGCCTTCTGCTCTTTGACACCGCCACACAGCAGCACATGGTGAATGCAGCACTTGGGCTTTTGATGGATTAATAGACTGAGAGCTGAAGTGTTCATCTAAAGAATGCTACGTTAATTATTTCCAGTTAATTAGTTTGCTTTGTTTGTTTATTTAAATTGACCCCTCCTCACTCTAGACTGAACCAAGACAAGCTTTTCTGCTGGAAAGACAGAAACCAGCACAACTCATTTCATGCAGAACGTTGGCTAAACAGCCGAGGATTAGATGCTGGTTATCCTCAGTGAAGGACCATTTTTAATCCCCATGGCCTACAGAAGCCATACAGCCTGCTAATCCATATGCATTCCCTTTACCTTTTTCTGATCCCTCGGTGCGCAGGACCCCTGCACCTACGTCCCACAACATTGCTTCTGCCTGGGCCAAGGGCTTTCTGGGAAACAGGCTGTAAAATGCAAAAATGGGCAACAGGGACACGCAGAGCAACGACGAGGGTCTGAGCAGGAGACGGAGTTTTTGCAGGTGGCCATTTTGTGCACCTCCTGTCCCTGCGGTGTGGAGGCGAGCACCTTCCCTGGGGATGGGAACAGCGTGGGCAGGAGCCCCTGCCCAAACCTAGGGAGCAAGGACCAGAGGCAGCTGCCGGATTAACAGCTCTCTCGGGGCGTCTGCATCTTCTTTCCTCACCTGGGGCTGACAGGCTTTTTCAACAGAGATCTCATTAAGCCCGCAGTGTGGTTGAGAATGAAAAAGGAAGAAACCGCCATATCTTTACGTCTTCAGAGCTCAATCCTGCAGATCACCCTACATTCTGGCACTAGGAACAAAACCAAAGCAAGCAAAAAGCTGGTTTCCTTCATTTCCCATTTCACTATGTTACATGACATGTGCGTATATTGAAATAGCAAGAAAAAAACCTCTGATCTCTTGAAGGAACAATGCATACATTCCACTGTTGTATACTACAAAAGATACTTCCAAAAGATGCTTTGTTGAAATAAATTCATAAATCTTCATAAAGCACTCACACCAATTCCAGAAACTGGCACACATTATCAGAAATGCCAATATCTTCTGTACTTTACAACGTACACAGTGTATCAGCTTCAGTGACCAAAGTACTGCATCTCTTCCACTCTCACCTAACAGTGAGCGTTATCTCCTTTTCTCTAATATGAATTATTGACTTGTCCGCTTCAGAACAAGAATTTTAGTCAGCACATTTTCTTGGGAAATGATTCTTCAGTTTCCCAAACACCACTTGGTATGAACTGACATACAGGAGGAAAAAAAAAACTTTGCAACTGCATGCTTCAAACTAACTTTATGAGCAGTCAACCTCTAGAACAAAATGCAACAAATTAAAACCCAACCAATTTACCTGTTCATCTTGCCTGAATATAAGTCTTCCCTTCCCATTACTATCAACCTTATAGATTATTTTTTTTTAAGCCTTTAAAGCTTGTGCATCACCCCACCACACCCATCCTGCACATTAAGATGGGAAACCCTTTCAGTAACCCACTGGGATCTGTGTGGCTTCTAGAAGCACAACCTACATTTCAGGTGATTTCCGGCAAATCAGGTTGAAGACCCTCTTCAAAAGTATCTTCCACAGCCCTGAAAGGTACATCCATCTCAATGCAAACCTCTTTCTGTTGTCAACACTCACACCTGCAACTGAGGTAACTTAAAAGTTCCATTAGTGGCTAGTGCAGTTACCAAATGGAGACTTTGGCTTTACTACGGCACATGCTCAAGAGCCTACAGCAGCAGAATGGCTGACCCAGCAAGCCTTTTGCTATTCTGAAAGTATATAAAGACCCTCCATATCTAGCTGACAAACCATACACTAAGTAAAGCAGTAGATACAAAAATGGAGGCTTAACTCTGAACTATCAGAAATATGGACCATGACCTCTCCATCTCCTTCACAGGTAGTAAAGATGATAGAAATTTCTCAGCCTCACATGGAGTATGAGACTGAAACACCTGAGGATGTCAGCAGGACCACAAGATACTATGTTTACCTCTCACCTTAAGGTAGAAGAATAGCTTGTGATCTCCTCAGATGCACTCTGCCACTCCAGGGAGCAGGAAGGGCAAAGTTTTAAAGTTGCACACTGTTAATATGTGTTTGGAAAGTTCAAAAGGTCGTTCAAATGAGAACTCCAAGAAACACATAGCAGTTGCTTTTGTGTGCAGCAGCATGTAATCTAGAGAGCTGCTGGGGAGGGGAGACTGGCTAACGTCAGTAAGAAACCCAGACAGAGCAAAAGCTTTTGATTCAGAAAATAAAGAGCCAAGTATCTCTCTGTATTTATATTACTTCAGAAATCACCCACTGGAAACTAAAAATACACTCCTTTTTATAAGGTCGAAGGGCAGTCCCAGCCCTCGTATTCCTTATATTCCTTGGCTTCCATGCAATCCTTACTTTTTCTTCCNTTTTTTTTTTTTAACTTGGGCATATGCATGGCAAAGGCAACAGATCTCCTGGAAAATGAACAGGTGAGTGCCGAACTCCATTTCACTAATTGCTGCCAAAGGAGGAACCAAAACATGGTGGTGTGCCCTGCTGACATGACTTTGAACATAAAACACCAGCAGACATGCTTTGCAGGTTTGCCAGCTCAAGGCAAACAATTCTTCTATCACTAATTTCTGTTTTGACCTGTGCAAGCAGGGGTTTGAAACACCCACACATCATTCCCACCCTGCCTTCTACAGCACAGTAAAAGCAGATGGGAGGTGTTATGCATTTCTATTTGTAAAGACAATGTGGCTTTACTACTTCAGCATGTGCTTTTCCCCACCCATGAGGCTCTTCACAGCCTGGAGTTAAGTGGCTCTTTGTAGCCCCTTTGCCAATTAACGGAGGGCAAAGGGCTGTTTTACACCTCACTTAAAGTTGACAGTTTCTTACTATGTCTTGAAAGAAATATACTTCTCCATTAAATGGTTGTAACCTGAAGGTAGACACCTCATTGCTCAACCTATGTACCCAAACTCATGGCTATGCAAGTAAAATCTTAATTGTAACCATGCTATATTGAAATTAGACCTTGTAGCACCAGCTGCTGATTAATAGGCACAACATGATCGACTTTAATACCTTCACCAGACCCTTCACTCCTCACTCTGCCTGTCAGCTGAAGAGATAAATAAAAAAACCAGCCTGTTCCTCATACACTCAAGCTTTGAAATGAAACTTTTTTTTTTNCCCAATTCGTGGGAGCTAACTGAAATGCACGTGCAATAGCATCGGCACAGAAGCAGGAGGGCTGCAAGGGGCAGCATGTCAGCCAGGAGACCGGCAGGCGATGCCAGGTCCCTGGCATCTGTTTTTGGGGTATTAGTGCAACCACTCCAAGCTGGGAATAATGAGCGCAGTTTCCACTGCACCATTTTTTCTGATATAAGCAGGATGCAGTTATGGTAGAAAATACATCATAACACATGTTTATTTTGCTAATTAATGAAGGTAACCAAAAAATCCAACACAGCATCAAGGAAATCCAGTTACATATCTAAACCCATTTAATATATTTTTTAAATTTTCCTTCAGTTTTCCTTTTATGAACTACAATTTTTAATTTATGTTTGTTTAACAGAAGAAACAGGCAACCATTCTACAAATACGCAATTGATTTACGCAGCTTTTTTTTTATATATATATACACAGCTTCTGCTTGGAAAATTCATGTCTATGTTACTTCTTGTACTTCTGGAAAAGTAAAAAGTGGGCACTTAAAAGCAACTTCAAACAAGGGGAGACAAAAATTATCAATGCCATATGTCAGAACAAGTTCTTTCTGAGATTACATCAATATCAGAAGATGGGAAACAGCTCCAAAAACTGCTTTTAGGAGAACAAGGAAAGTACTGAGTCCAGGGTCAGAGGAAACGATTTCCATGAAAAGAAGATAAATGCAGGAGCCTGGCAGCTTTTCCTGCTTGTACCGGCTAAATTCCCTCAATCTTCTTCAAGAGACGACTACTTCTTTCAGGAAAGAAGATATTTCAAAAATCTTAACTGTCCTTGCATATCTATGGTTATAGTAGCAAATTTGTACTCAGATACCAAGTACTTCATTAAAGCAGAAAGACTCAGATAGCTCTTACTCCAATAAAAAGAAATACAACGGAAGTGCTCTCACTCCCCTCAAGCTTATCCGAACCTTTTTTTTTTTTTTTAATAACCNACATAGGCTTTTAGCACTAACATCAAGTAATTACTATGTCAACTTACTGCAACACAGAGAGGCTGCTCTCCTAACATCAGTCCACAGCAGCAGATGGCCAGCCCTGTGGGAAGTATGTCTGGGACAGTTTTACAGGCTAAGTTCTCACTTCGTCAGATGCAGAACGTAAGATCACCCAGCCCACAAACTTCAAAGCACTCGTCCCTGGGCTCCTGAATGCCTCTTGTTCGCCAGTGGGCCTGGAAACTGAGTATTTTCACTTATGGTAGTTCCCCTTGCTCCAGTGCTTCACTAAGCAGCACAGACTGATGGACAACACTTGAGTGCAGAAAAGAAATGCTTCAGACTTAACAACTGATGTCATAGCTTCTGAAGTCTCATGACCTTCCATACAAGCTCAGAGTCCTTTTATGTGCTCTCCAGGCACTGATGGGAAAGGATATGTGTCTGCCAGTGGACCTGCCACCTACACAAGAAGCACACATGAATGTGGTATCAGCGTTTCTCCATGTGCATAAAAGGAAAATTAATTTCAGAGGCTTTTTGAGGCTGAGAGAAGTACAAGGGTGGTGTGAAGGTTTCCTGAATGAGAACCAGAAAGTATGGGGATTTTCTGTTGCTGTTGTTGCCTTCAGCTTTAAAGAAGGGCATCAAATGTGTAAGTGTGTCACAGAAACGGACTCACGGAAGGGAAGAAAAAAAAAACTTGAAAAAAAGAGGAAAAAAAGGAACAGATCTTTGTCTGAAAGAAAAAAGAAAAAAAATCAGTCCATGTGTGAGCTCAGTGACAGCATCCCCAGCTGTATGAAACAGCAAAATAGGAAGCTGTTCTGCTTATAGAGTCAGAACCAGAAGAACTCAGAATCACATTTTTCTTTCACATTCAGGTTCAAAATGCATTTATTAAAAAAATGGTTAAACCAAGCCTTTTTCTTAAACATGCTTTTCATGCTGACACTTGATGGAGGGAGGGACATATCACTTACTGCCAACCATTTCCCACCCCACTGACCACCTGCTGTACCTTGGATGTCTCAGCAAGCTTTTCCACCAGCAATAGCTTTGTGTTTTGATGTTAAGAGCCATAGTTTCATTGAAACTAGAAAGGCAAAAATAATTTGGGGTTTAGAATTGTATTCTTCTGTTTTCATGGACTGCCCCAGAAAAACAGACAACCCAGAATACTTACTCACACTGCTCACGTGCAATGAAGCAACGCACAAGAAGGAGCGCCACTTCTCCTCTCCCACAAAAGTCTCTTGTTCTCAATGTTTTCCACTGGTGGAAACAAATGATTGTTCAATGCCTCATTGAATGCAGTTTTGCAATACGACAAGTTAACAGCTGGCATTTTTGTTCACGTAGTTTCTCAAGCTAAGGTCTAGCTGTAAGTTTGGCTTAGCATTTGAGCGGTTTTCACTGAAACACTGGAAGGACAAATGGTATCTTAAAGGTGAAAACACCAGCCAGTGGCTGGACATGGACATGACCACAGATCTTCCAGACTGCAAACGCTTTGCTTTAACAGTTATCAAGGGTATATCAGTTTTAGCTGAGGACGCAAGAAATTTAACCCAGAGAGTCAGTGAAGAAATTAAGCAAAACATTTAGAACCAAACTCCCCATGCAACTACGTGCTTTCTAGAGAACAAAAATGTTATCTTGCAAGCAGCCATTTTGTAAAAGCATTCTTGTCTCTTTTAAAGGATGGATTCCTATCTTCAGTTCCAAAAAATTCAGTTCAAAAAGCCTTAGATCAGTAGGTCTTGGTCATGTGCTGACATTTTACATCTAAGTCTTCGTGCACATGCTGATTTTCAAATTTTTTCTTTGGTAAGAACTTCTACCCTGGGCCTTCAGCTTTTCTCAAGGTTTACCAAGACCTCTGGATTTGAGCAAATGTCCCACAACATGTCCCCATCTCCACTATTTTGGAGAAGCCCAGGTTGATGAGTACTCACCCTTGTATGTAGCACTGCTAAGCAAAGTACTAACTCATTTTGGTTTAGTGCGGATTTTCAGTAAGTCAATTTCACTCCTTAGCTCGAAGTTTGTTATTTCACCTGGATCTGGCAGAAAAGGTTGGATTCTATTGCTTGGGGGTAAGGGTGTGATTTTCAATCCTATTATTCATAAAGAAAAATAAAAATCAATTCCCTTGGCCTTGTTCAGAAGAATACCTACTTTTGCCATTGCAATTCATTTTTATAGGCCTTTTGGAAACAAGAGACAACCTATGCAATCAATTATAGATTTTTATTTTTTGGATTTTTTTTTTTTTTTTTACNTTACTCAAAAGCTGAACATGAGTACAAACCAAGAACTACTCAAGGTTTATCCCTCTCTGGCCATTCTTGGAAGAATGCAGAAAGCTTTCCTTTGCCCTTTAAATTTATTTCTTCCCTGAAAAGGTAATAAATTATACTGAAGTCAGGGGAAAGACTTTTATTAAACAAGGCCTCATTTCCATCGTTTGTAAAGGAATGGATTTACTAGAGGGATTTTCCCCCTTCAAAAATGAAATAAAATAAAACCACATTCCTGCCTTGGGAAATGATGGAAGTTCCTCAAAGCACAGTTTCAAAGGATCCCAAATGAAAATAAATAATACTTATTCTTAACTAAAGGGTGAAAGAAGGGGAAAACTTCCAAACGGTTTCCCCAGGGTGAAGCGATGAATTACACAGGGATACCTGGAATACTTTAGAGAAAAGACAGTTAGCAGGGTCATATCAGCTTTAGCTGGGGATGAAATAAATTTAATTGGGAGAGTCAGTGAAGACGTTAAGCAAAACATTTAGAACGATACTCCCAATACACCCGACCAGGTTCCGGGTTCAGAGAAAGAGCTGCCTGGATCCAAGGCACCAATAATTGTGCTTCAGCAAGGACAGCCTGCATGGGCTTGTTTTGAAAAAGAAAGCTACTTATGAAGTTTATCACACAGACAAACTGACCACAGTGTAATTTCCAGATGCTGTGCTTCCTTATTCCTTTTCCTTTTAACATCCTCATCAGCCAAGCAGTACTGGGAAAAGATTTGGTTTGGGGCTACTAGACAAAATTCAAAAAGATCAACTGGAATTCATTTGCAGTACTATAAATGACAATAAAAGTGATCAGTGAGTGAGACTTCGACAGATTGTCAGAGAGCACACATAGTATTGCTTTTACTAGCAGTATGAAAAAAACAAGCAAGCAAGAGACATCCTATGTAAGTCCAAAGGGTCGTAAATTTAAGACACACTCCAATCACTGCATAATTATGTACAGATTACAGTTTAGATCCTTAGCAAGTTTTCATGCCTCCATTATTTTAACTGAAAGCAGAAACCCATTTTGCTGATGAAATGCAACTGATTTTTAATAGTCCTTTGAGAAAATTTGTCTTCCTTTTATAAAACAGTGCTAGATCTGTCTACGACAGTAATGAAGCTATATTTATGAAGAATATGGACATTTACATGTACAAACATAAAAATATTAGTCCACTTATTATAGATAACAGACATCATGAAAATTCTACATTTTTGTTATTAAATCTGAATGATTTCACAATGAAATCTTCTAACAAATATAAGCAATAATATGAAGATTTCCATTCCGCATCACCTACTTTTGCAAGTATTTTTTTTCAGCAAACTTTTTTGCTGAATGCACACTGTTTTTTTAGTCAATACCAAAATGTCATTAAGATGCATGGAAAAAAAAATTAACACATTATAGGCACTAACAGTAAGCCCTGGATGCCACCCTGACCTCAAACTGTATGTGTTATTTTCCTCCAAGGAAGCTTCCGAGGAGCAATCACAACTACTCTTAAGGACTTTCACTAAGAAAAGAGAAAGGAATCCAAGCCATCAAAAATCCTGTAGGATAAGGTGCACTACAAAAAAAAAATCTTATAGAATAATTTTAATGGAGATTTCACTTCTGCATGCAAATATTTGATGATACGGCTTGAAAGTATTGCCATCTCACTGCAGCTCTGAAAGCACTTATTATAAACGTCCCTCTCCATACAATGGCAATACGAAATAATCTTATAAACTGTATGAGGAGTGCTCCATTTAGACAAGTCATCAGCCACAATTTCCAAGTTTACTCGACTGTGGGTTAAATTCACAGTTTATGCACTTTTAAAATATACTTATCTAAAAACACTGGGACTGCACATAACTGCACCCTGTGTGCTAGAACAGAAAGTCATTGATGCTCAGACTTGTATTGCCAGTGCCAGTTCCAGGGTTTATTGCCCTGTTTTTCCGTCAGGACTAAATCAATACACAAGCAACATTACTGTGACGCAGGGGTCAGGCAGGGTTGGTGACTCTGAACGAGACCCTCATGGTGGCCACAGGGTGACCTGGTATTTATGACTTCATCCTCCCCCACTTCCAGAGAAGCAACTGTGAGATGTGCTGCTCTCATCTGAACTCCAGCCTGATCTCGCTGCCCAGCCCAGCTTTCTATGGAAAATGTAATAATGTCAAGGAAAAAAAAAAAGCTGGATGTGGCTCTTCTCCAAATGGGACCACCACTACCTGGTGGAAGGACATCTACAAGCTAAGAGGACATTCTCATTTTCAGTCATCTCAGAAAATGCTGCTGGACACCTCAGCCCTCTTCATGCCAGCAGGACTCCTCAGGGAGGAGGTGAATAGGTGAAGTTGTCTTCTTCCAGTCACAGGGCTCAGAGTTAAACCCTCGCCTCTCCAAAAGATCCTCCTATCAGTTGCATTGCACTACCAGGGCTGATGTTTGCTTTGGCCTACCAGAATAACTTTCCATGGGCAGGGAAGGTCTGCCGAAGTTCAAGTGACGCCATAATCAAGTTCTGTTTAGACAAGATCATCTTCACCTCGGCCCAGGACCACTGACTTGGTAACTGGTGAAATACAATTAATAAGGCTTAGGTAGGTCAAAGCCCTACAATTTAGGGGCTGATGAAGACAGGCCATGCTAGTTAACCACCCAACACTGCCTGAGGGCTATGGAAATACAGACATGTTTCTGGCAAAAAACTGGGTGCTGTCATTCTGGTTGTAGCACTATTTCAGAGTCTTTTTATCTTCTACTGAAAAATCAAGTGCTCTTACTGCATGAGGGGAGGAAGCAGGAAAAGATGCAGACTGCATGCCAGAAGAGACAGCGTAAATAGCGAAAACATCTTTTAAAATACATGCCACCACAGAACTTCATGGTTTTGATCTTGGAATGAAGTGCTGCATATCAATCAATCAATCACCCAGAAAAGTTAAAGTTATCAATAATGCACTTTATTTGCTTTAACTGTGTGGCTACACCATATGTTGACACTCATGTGCATTACCATAGCTATTTGCTGCTTTCCATCCCCATTTGGTACCTAGTAGTGAAAGAAAAGCTACAAAAGTACAAAGTCTCTCATGCAATTCATAACTGTGGCAGAAAGAGAGGGCAGGAAAAAAGCTGTTGCTGAGCAGTTCCATCCTTCCAGATGTTTATACTGAACTTCCAGATGTTTTCCTTGCATTTATTGCTTCTTTATAGTAAGTAAGGGACTGTCTTCAAACACAGTAAGACTCCTTTAAATCAAAACAATTTATACAAAAAGAACATTCACTTTTTTATCTGTGCCCACATTTGTTTCGAAATCTTACAGAATAAACCACGTTCCTCCAAACAAAGTAGATGGTCTTACAGGCGGGAAAGGCCTAAGTGTCTTTTTAGTTCCCAGGAACATAAAGGGTAAGCAATCATGAATTCATTGTTTGCTCTCCCTACATCCTGGAGGCTAGCTGTGGTGCTCAGCTCAACATGCATGCCTAATTTTGGCCAAACACCACTGAAAACTCACCCAACACAGAAGGCTAATTGGCAGGATTGGCAAAATACACATAAGAAGGGTTGTTGCTACTGTTGCTATTTAACATTCAGTTATAAAACCTCGGTATCATAATCACACAGTCTAATGTCTACATGGAGAAGAATGCTCAAAGACATGTATGGAGGTATAGGGAAGAGTTATCCACATTGTAAAAACAAAGACTGAAAAATTAAGGATGGGTGTTTAATCAGTATTTAGGCAGGAGAACATACAGGCTAACTTTCCCGCAGTAACAATCCAAGATGGTAGTTATCAACAAATATGGGTATATAAGAACCCATAAACGACCCTAACTTTTCATGACTTATTCCACGCCATGGAAATCCAGAGCAGAGTTAGTTTTTCCAGCCCTGAGCTCTGAAATCCTTTTTTAATATTTTCACCGTTTCTTAAAAGACTAGTTAGATATTCTCATCCATTTATGCGCCAAACCTGCATTTGGCCCAGCCAAATGCATTCAGAGTCTAACTATGACCTCCACTAGAAAAAAAAAAAAAAAAAGATTAGCTTCTTCTTTAAAATGTAAGATAACAAAATGTGGAGGATGGAGGAGAAGATGCCAACTTTTGCTGTTGTATCCGCTAGGTTTCTGCCTGTTCCTTTGATTGCTTATTTAAACGTAACACATGGTGGTAGTGAAAGGCAAAGTGTCATTGAGCTGCAAGAGAAACCAGACCCGATTTTACGGCTATGTGCAGTACCCAGATCAGTCCTGCCTTAGCCCCAGTGCAAAAGAAAGGCATGCTCTAGAGAAAGAGCTTTATGTTCCTTGTTACTTTCGAAAGATTTCAAAAGCAGCCTTGTTAAAAGAAAAAAGGGCTCAACTATGAAATCACTTCCTTCTGTTTAAAATATTTTACTCAAGGAAAAAAAAAACAAAAGGGCATGAAAAGGAAAAAAAAATAATAAATCTGTTCTCTGCTTTTGACTTGTTCCTAGGATTCAGCATCCCACCCGCTCTGTGGGATGACGCAGTGTGCCAGATCCCGACCGCTCCAGCCAGCGCGTCAAGCAGCCGTAGCCCTCCCCACACAATCGCCCTCTTGTCAGAGGCGGCTGGCGTCCACCCCGCACATGCTGACAGCATCGCCGCCGGGAGGACTGCACCCCTTCGGAGCAGCTCTTCTCCTCTTGGAGCAAGGCAGCAAGGCGCGAGGAGGGCAGGCGGTGTTAGGCAGCTAACAAACAAGAAGCTCTTGTGTTAATTCCATCCCTCTCCTGCCCCCCGAAACACAACGTGGATGGGGATGGGGAAAAGATGATCTTCTGCTTGCCGCAGCAAGGCTTTGCCTGGGAGTACGGCCAGCAGGATGACTGCAGGAAGACCCGTTTATGGATGTTTAAAAGTCAAACGAACAGTTCATTGCTGCCCAAATCACAAGGGGGTTACTTACAGCTCAGCAGCATTTTAACAAAGTCCTAAGACGAGGACTGGTTTGCCTCTGCCAGTACTCATAGGTTTACTCAAGACTCCCAGCTCTGTTTTTCCTTGGTTTGCAAGACACCCTCCCTCTCCTCCAAACTGAATTGCCTCCTCCTGGGTAAGTGGGCTGACACACACCAGCTCCCTTCCCCACTCAGCTGTGGGACAGGAGAGGAGGGAGAGAGATCTTAGGAATAAACTGAAACACTTCCTTTCTCCTCTCCACCTCCAGCAAAAAGTTGGTTTCTGCCTCAAACAGCAATCTATTACCCTGATCTGCACCATTAAGAAAGGCAGGGGGTCTTTTCCTCTGTGTTACTGAGATTCACTGATGCAGAAGAAGCCAGATGGCATGAGATAAATGCTCAGCAAGTTGCTCCAGGCAGCCAAAGACACCCACCTTTTCTGCCTTTCCCAAAGCTAAAGCAGATAAACTTGCAGCACTGTGCACACTCAGGAAGTGTGACACTTGAAATTAAATCTTCTGCTATTGAAAATTTTAAGCCAGACTTGCGAGCAGACTACAAGCAGTGCCAGAGCGCCAGGACACCCGACTGATCAACAGGCTGACCGCACCGTCTACTCCAAACTGAGACAGCGCCTAATCAGCGCTTCAAAGCAATGCTTAGCTTTTTTTCTCTAGAACCACAAACCAATCCTCCATTGGATGTGCAAATTCAGTAATATGGGACAGCACTCCGCCGTTGATGGCAACTAATGAACTTTTCTCGTGGTTCAGCTAGCAGTCTGCTTAACACCCTGATGTATGAACATTAAACCTCCCAAAAGTCTCTGTGATTGCCCCCATGGCTCATTTGTGGCTTCAGGCTATTTTTTTTTTAAATTATTATTTAGAAAAAAACCCAACAAACGCCACAGCTGTTTCCCAGCCATTTTTATCTTGCAATTGTGTATCACAGGTGATACAAGGGTGAAAGCGCTGCTGCTTCTTTACACTATAGCCCTATGACTGACCTCCACCAACAAGAGAAACCATATTGCTTTGAAAAAAGAAACCCATCAATAAACCAAAACTCCTTTTCAAAATAGTACTGAAGTGGGAGACCCAAACACAGGATGAATAGTGTCACAGCCTGGAAGTGCCTTTGTCTTCTTCAAACAGATTTAATAAAATAATACATTACCTCTCTGTAAATGTTGTTTTATTCGGATTAGAAGAGGTGCTAAAACTGTGTGTGTGCACAACACTGAATGAATTTAACTGCACCAGTAAAAGAAATAAGGTCCTGTTTGAATTTTGAAGAAAGCTTCAACATCTGCTGCCTGCAGTCCTGAAAAATCTTAGTCAGATAGCCCCAGTGAGCGATCAGAGATATTACTGAACTACATCGGCAGCTAAACTTGAGTCACCTTCAGTTTGGCTAATGCTACTTAACCTCTGGAGTTTTTGCACTGTTTCCAGAACAATACCTGGAAAAAATAAGGTACTTACTACAGAAAAAGAAGGGCTACTTTATGTTCCTTGTACACGTCTACTTGTGGCCACAGTGGGTGGCCTGTACATCTTCCCTGAGACCTTTGCTCATAGCAGAATGGAGGAGGGTGCAGTCACTAACTAGCCTTCCAGCTGCATACATACCTTCAGTCCCATATATGCTTGGGATTAGCTGCCACATGCTATTTATTCAGTGACTATTTATTTATTCCTACAACTCTGCATTGCACTGGTATAAGGACTTACTATGTCCCACACACCTTTTTTTTTTTTTTTTTTTTTTTTAAGTCTGAGCGAGTCTTTCACCTTACAGGAAATACTCCACTGCTGTATGAAAAGCAATTGCTTCAGGAGGGAAAACAAGTACCTAAAAAGAAGACTGCAAAACCTGAATTTTCTTTGTGTTCTTAACCTCATCTTGCCTCTGCAAGGAGGATGACAGAGGTGGGGAGGGAAAGATTTCTGAACCACCACGCAGTCCGAAGATATTTTACACACCACTAGTCTCCCTTGCTAAACTCATAGAGATTCTTTGCCTGAAGAGAAGAGCAGGACACCTAGGAATAGGACTTATCAATTACTGAACAGGTTAGTCAACTACAGTTTATATTCTGGTTACAGAGCTAATCAGTAGGTCAGAGAGCGACATGTACATTCTTAAACTAACATATGAGTTGACAGAGTGACTCACGTAAAATCTCTGCAGCTATTCTGCCATGTTTGTGCAGACAGTAACTGTGAGAAAGCACAAGTCAGTGTAAAGCCATGGAAATCAGGATGTCAAAGCAAGAACAGAGGCTAAGTTTTGGGCTTTGCAGACTGTGTACAGTTGCATTTATGGACTATTAGGGCAACGTCACAATGCAACAGGGTACTAGGATCCCAAGAGACCTCCATCCTGGAGGACGCAGTTCCCTGTGTGGGAACGCAGTTCGGGACAAGGACACAACTCACACCATCCCTGCCTGCCTGCAGCTCACTATCATCTGCAGCAGCAAAGAGCAGAACAAACTTGCAAGTACATCACCAGAGAATGGTACCCAGTATCCAGGCTGTGCTTTTGCATAAGGAAACTGAGGGGTCCAGACAAAAAACAAATACAGCCATTCACAAAAAGACAGGAACCTTCTGACTCCAAAGTGTGTCATGATGTTTGCCTCATGTTTCCCTGTTTTCCAAGCCCTAAATCTTAGGCACTTCCTGAGCAGTGTGCTGAAGCACACCAGTGCCTCACATGCTACTTTTCTGTATTAGCAAATTGGCAGATACTCAGATGTGCCAAACATTAGAGACCTGAGCAAACTGTCCAGGCAGTCCTGCTTAACATACAAAATTTTTTCATCAATAGCCTGTATCTCCTCATTGTTCTCCAGACACGGGAGTACTGCCTGAATACACACAACACCTTTTGGGTGGCAAAAAGGAGACAAGAGGTACATCAGTGGAAGACTGAAGCTTTCCTTACTATTTTAAGGTTGCAGCCATTTGGCATCTTCAAAGGCAAAAGGGTAAACACTCCACAGGATCAGCTGCTACAACAGGTTTTAAACCTGCATTGCTGCAAAAACCCACCTTACATCTTGAGGTCCTCCATTTACATCAGTTTCATGTTACAGGGCTGACTGACCAAGCCTCTTATACCCACTTCCATAAATAAGCTTGATAGTCCCAACACAGCAAAGAATGCTGGGGGTTCTTGTTGCCTTCACCTCTTCTAGTGTCTTCTAAATGCTGCCACCCTCCCAGAAGTTGGACATGCATTACTGAAATCAACTGATAAGAAACAAAGCGGGGAGAACAGAGGAGGCAAAGTAAGCACTTACCAAGCACAATGACCACAGTCTTCAGGAGGCTCATCATGGTGTCCCGATTCCTGCGGGGTCCAGAACTGTGTCTGGACATTCTCATAGTCCTTTGGCGGACGTACCCAAAGATATGAGCGTATAGGACCACCATGACCACAAAAGTGACCAGGTTGAAAATAGCCCAGAAGACCAGGTAGGAGTCACTATAGAGCGGTGCCATGTTGGAGCAGTGAGTGATATCACAAATACAGTTCCATCCGACACTTGGTATGGCGCCCATGACGATGGCCATAGTCCAGATAACAACAATTACGACCACCACTCGCCGGTTGCTCATTCGAGTATGTAGCTGCATTCGGAAAACTGTAATGTGCCGCTCAATAGCAATGGCCAACAAATTGGCTACAGAGGCTGTCAGGCTAGTGTCAATGAGACCCTGACGGAGAAGCCAGGTGCTTACAGTCAGTCTTCTAGTGTTGGGTCCTGTGTTGAACATTAAGTAAAAGTAGGCCAGCCCTGCAAAAAAGTCCGCAGCGGCTAAGTTGGCCATTAAGTAATAAATAGGAAAGTGAAATCGGCGGTTGACATAAATAGCCACCATAACCAAGAGGTTGGCCAGCATTATGAAGATGCAGACGGTAATCCCCAGTCCCATTACAAGCTTGCTGACAGTGTTCCATTCAGTGGCTAGATATTTTCCACTTCGGTTATAAAAGAAGGCAATGGTTTCATTGTAGTAGCACTGTGGTTCGCTCATGGCTGTGGACTGAAAGAAGAGGGGAAAAGAGAGAAAAAAAACCCAATGACATCAGAACTGAAAACATATGACTGCCTCCATGGACAAGACATGCACAGAGAGTGGGGAGGGGGACAGGAAGGGAACATGCTTCGGAACAAATTTATTATTTCAGACCAAATGGCATTCCACAACTTGCAAACTATTGCTTTAAGGAGTCTAGTAACAGCAACCAGATTAGAAACAACCAGAAATGCTTCCATCTGCTCTGGGAGCTAGCATGATTTTTGACGTAGTTGTAAATTGCATAGCAAATGAGCTTCTGGCCAAGCAGACCTGCTGAAAAAATCACTTAAAAGAGAAGGGCATGCAATTTGTAATTAAGAAAAGTTAACTTTGTTACAGGACACCTTATTTACATTATCAGTTCATAAATCTGTTGTTTGGCTGCAGCAGTGTTAAAAGAAGAGGTCCTCAAAGAGGAGGAAAAGTGGATTACATTTCCCAGCAGGTTTTGACTCATTCAGGTCTCCATCAGGGGCATTCCCTCTTGTCCTGTCTTAAAAATGGGGAAGAACACCCTAAATTGAGATTGTCAATATGCTCTAAGGCTGTGAATTGCCAGGGCCAAGGGCTATGTCTGTCCATAAAGCATGAAGTACATTTATAAACAATGAAAGAAGCATGCCACAGTATTTTTATGAGCATTTTTTTTCCACCAGCCACCTTTCTAAACAGGGTTGGAAATATACCATGCTTGTATGTATAACTCATCTGAACTGGCTCATCCCAATTTGAAATGGAAGGAGTAAGGCAAAAAATCAGAAAAGCAATATTTGACTTAACTAGTGTTAAAAGCATCAAACGTTATTTCTTGCATTAAGTATTGTTATAGCTATGTCAGGGAATACACAATTAATTTTCCTTGCAGAGTACTCAGCTGATCACAGCTACAGGGGTAACAAACAAGCCCCATGCTCCACCAGCACGTAGAAGTTTTGCATATAACTGTTGGCTAACAAGAAAATGCTTAACGAGTTTCCTTCCTCAGTTATAATCAATTATTCAAGGTGCAATTCCCAAAAGGCAAACCTTAGAAAAAGAAACCCCCCTGGATAACATCCAGGTTCCTTTTTTAGCATGCCTTAACAATGAGGATGTAAAAATAATAATTAAAAAGAAAAGGGCGAAACAAGAAACTCATGTCAAGAAAGTCTCTTTCTAAAGAGACCCAGGAGACCTGACTCTAACAGCCTGCTTTTATGGCTGTGAAACTCTACTGACTCTACTGTTTTAGCAAGAACCTGGGTAATAAACCAAATAAAACAATATATCAACAACACTAAAAGATAAGAATTTCTTCCCACTAAAACATGCAAACAAACCCCTATGTTTTGGACAGCTCCAGCCATTCTTCAGGAAATGCTGCAGCTAACCTAATCTTCATGTTGATACCAAAAATGTACAGAACTGGGAAACAGAATTAGTAACTGGACTTCAGTGAAAATAGTATCTAATAAAGATTTCCTTAGAATTACCCAAAGCTATTTCTGTTTCCTTTCATTTTCCTCTGTCAACACAATTAAGCTAATTTCAATAAAGCAACATAGAGAACTTTCCACCTATAACCCAAATGCATGGCATGACATTTAGATATATGTTAAAGAAAAAAGTCTTTTTAGAATTTTACCTCTAACGTAAACATCAATCAGAACATTTGCAGACCCAGGATAATAAAAAGCTAAATAGTATTTCTCAGCACAGTGACTATAAAACTTTTATTGTTCCTCTAGGATACATCAACTCTTAGGTTAGAAACCTTTCAGCCTTAATTATTTGAAAACTTTTTAAAAAGTTCTCATGTAGGATCTCTCTGTTGCATAGAAAAAACAATTTATAAGGGATACTTAACAAAGGGAGACCTAGCTACAAGACATCTGGCTTTAATTTTTTGGTTAAAGACTGTGTGGTAATACCAGGTCAAGCATAGGAAACCTTGAGGGAGAGAGGAAGTCATATGAATGAATTAGTGGCCCTTATAAAAGTTTGCCAACATCTGCATTAATTATGTGAATGCTCTGGGTTTTTTTTCTCTCTGTAGGAATATCTGGATGCAGTCTTACAGTTTGAATTACAGAGGAGGTCAGGACTCCAGGATCTAGTGTACTTTTTTGGTTCTGAATAAATTCTCTTTGTCTATATATTTGTTGATCTAAAATTTTCTTTCAGATGGCTGCTGCCCATAAGTAACTATTCGTGCTCCAGTTGCTCCTGTGGAGAGAGACCAGCTACACCTGGCAGAACACATTTTTTTGATTCAGAAATTTAAAATGTGGTAGATACAACATTTTTTTTTTTGTGTCTTTGTTGTGTACATGGGCTTAGAATGTGAATTATCCTTCAATTTTGTAATATCAACCCCAGCCTTTTCATATGAAATCTGAAACAAGATATTGTAAAAAAAATTGTCTTATTCACAAAATGCCAAGCCAGGGCATTGCACATAAGAGGATGTAAAATGCTGCAGAGTCACACTTGTTAAATTTAAAAGCATGACAGCCCTTGAGCAATCTCAGAGGCATAGCATGAGGCTCACTGGCTTCTTCTCTCCTTTTGGAGATACAGGAACAAAATGCTCTGTTCGCATAAGGGACTTTGGAGAAGTTTTGTTTTTAGGGTGTGCTAATCTAAAACTTGGGATCTCCTTTAAGAGCAATTTTTTCAGTCCCAAGGGAAAGAGACGCAGAAGAAGGGAGAGTTTGCTGACAAGAGTTCAAGCAGGGGACTCCCAGACTATCAGGTTTCTTGGATGCCAGTGTCTATCTTACAGGAAGGTTTTGACCTCCCAGGTCATAAACATACAAATCCCAAGGCATCACATTTACCTGTGAAGCTGCTATCTAACTGGAAAGGCTCAAGCAGGAGGGAAATATAACCTATCTCTGAGTACCGAAAGTGTTAACATACCATAATGGCATATGCAAGCAGGCAGACCCATCGCCTCTCCTGCCCCTGCAGGAAAAGGGGCAGGGAAGTTTATATTTTAATTTCCTGAAGTTTCACTCAGTGTGTTTCATTGCCTGGGTAAGCCAGATGAGTAGTGCCCCGAGATTTACCTCATCCATTTAGTGTATCTCAACAGAAGTTTGAAACAAACTGGTCTGCAAATTGCCTATGTTAACTAAACCTCTAGGACACATCTGTGTAGAAAAAGAAAACGTCTGAATTATAAACCAACAAGACAGATAAAGCAAAATGAAGTAATAGCAGGCTAAAAGCAAAGCCTCCTCTAACCACGTGAGGTTGCTTTAATACTCAAGACACAGTTGTCACAAACCAAAGAACAAGAAAGTCCTGAGTACATGGAGTTAAATCTCTTAAAATCATGAGATGGAGTTATAACCATAATACAGGACATGCAGACCAGGAAATTTGGCACCAGGACTGAGTAAATAAAACTCACTCTACTTCTACAGTCACCACCTAGTCATCCCGTGGCCAGAACGTCACCTTGGCACTGGCCTTCCAGCCACTCTCTGCTATTCTCGTCCTCTTGGCTCCTCTTCTCTGGTGGTACAAGACCGTGCCACTGGGGTGGCAGTGGGGAGACTGGGAATAAGAACCCACGCAGAGCAACTTTCCAATGTGTTGTACTTGATTCATCTTGCTGCTGCCTCACATCTCCATCACACCTTAAAGAGTGGGGTGAGGATTTGGATCCAAGGCATGGAACAGCTTGGCCAAGGGATATTCTTGGGTGAGCAGCCCCATTACCCCCTCCCCGTCTTGGGGAAGAGACTGGAGTGGAGAAGGCACTGGCTGCCTGGAGTGGGAAGGTGAGTGGGGATCTCTGGATCCTGCCAGCTCAGTGGTGAGTGGCAGCCCACCTGGTGAGGGCAGTGCATGGAGAGATGCTCGGGGTGTAAAACAAACACCAAGTTTTCAAACACTGCTGATTGATACAGTCTAAACGAATCATTAGTTAGCACAAGGGGCCCAAGGGGCAAACAATCAGAAAACCCACTGCAATCTAAGAGTTCAGAGCTCCTCAGTCCACCTAACAAAAAAAATGAAAAAGAAAAAAAAGAAGGACTACCCCCCCAGCAGGCATGGGTGCATTTATTTCTGGCTGAGAGAAACAGAGCTGAACATTCTTAGAATACTAAGGTCTGGCTTTTACAGAGCTTTTAAAACTTGGAAGCCACAAAAATGATTCCATATCCAAGAAAACTTTTAAAAATATTTAACCCTTAGCTCTCCAAACACAGTCTGCTCCTGTCTTTTTTTTTCCCTTTACTGAATTAACCTCGACATGCTGCTGGTTTCTTACCCAGAACACAGGAGAGGATGAAAAGCGATTTATTTGGCAAGGAAGTCTGAGGAAGATGACAATTCTGCATACAGTGAAATGCCAAGTACAAGCCAGAGTTTCAGAAGTCATGTAACTTGCATGCAGTCCTTCTGAAGTTTGTGAGCCTCAGAAGAGGCTCCTTCTATACAAGATGAGCTTTCAGTTCTAAAGTCGTTACCCTTGGATCCCAAAACCAGTATTTATCATTCTCAGTGCTGCCCAGAAATCCAGAACACATTTCAGAGGAAATACAGAGTTGGGAATGGTAGACTAGGACTCCAAAACAGCAATAGGTGTCTTAAAGCTTTACATTTAGCACAGCAGCAAATGGAAAAGCAGTAGCACTGCTTTCAGTTTAGCTAAATACACTGAAATTTACCAACATACCAGGAAGGCTAGAGCTGAAAAACTTGGGAGATCCGCCAACTTCAAAATCCCCAAAAAAGGGTATCAATTAAGAATATCTTTAAAATAAGCATAAGCGAGTAAGTATAGGAATAATTGAATCAATATGCAAATACTTTCTCAACCCACAACTGCAAAACCATGGGTTTTATGAAAGTAAAGTTGTAACAGATGAGAAAAAATTCCAGTTTGCAACAAAAGATTCTCCATTACCTAATGAAAAGCACAAACTATTGTTCAAACTCCACAAGGCAAAAGAAACAAGAGGTTTAAAAATAAAGGGGAAAAGACGGTGTTTCCTTTAAAGATAAAAGTAGAAGTTGAGGGAGCTTTTAACCAAAATTTAATTTTAAAAAAATAATCAAAAAGTCAAGACAAGGGTCCTGATTCATTATAGCCTTATGCCTACTATTCCTTACAGACATAATTTCACCTGCACAATGGAAGTATGAAACCCTACCACCAAGTTACAACAGCTCCTCACATGCCCTTTTCAGAATGCATCTCCCAAAGTAATCGTTCAACAGACTTCTATGTTAAGATGTGGTGGTTCGGTCACAGTAGGCCACTTCTTCATTTCACTAGACTCATTTTAGCCTTCACACAGCTAAAAAGGTGCGAGGAAAGGAATCTCTTTGCAAGATGATCCCTTTAACTCTGCTACAATGTGACAAAACGTAAAGTTACTTATGGATCCTGTGGCAATAGCTAGCACATCCATTAATTTTTAGGATGCTTTTGTAGTAGACTGTATTACTATGGAGTCTCAGAGCTAACAAGTGTCCCAACTACTACAAACTGAACTGAGAATTCCTCTGCATCCTACAGTTTATACCTGAAAAGGGTAATGCAACATATCTAGACATTCAGCGTACCAAAGAGACCCAGTCACAAGCGATACTGGAAAAAGAAGCGATTTTACTGCTGGAAGGTATAATTCGCAAGTGACACAGATTCTATTGGAAACTATGATTATGACCTCCACAGACTGACTATAAAACCAGGCAGGGTGTTGACCTTCCTTAGTGCTTATTCACGGTTGCAAAAGCAAGTTCAAAAATAGCTTCTGCGGGCTAAAAAAGGAATGGGTGAGAGCAGGAAGTTCAGCTAACTCTAAAAATGTCTTTCTCCTGGAAGATGCCAGATTTGCCAAGTAGCAGGTCTGAAATACCTCGACTCGGCCCTAGAGCTTTTCAGGATAGATAAATCAGGAGCCATGCAATTCACTATTCAAATACAAGAGCATTTGTGAAGAGCAGTGATGGTCAGGAGCATGCTGAGCTGGCCCAACAGGGCCCCAGATTGCCAGTGCTGTGTTTTCAACTTCTTGCACTTCCTACTGCTGCAGAAAGGAAGCATATGCACGTTCAGATGAAGTCTCTTCTGCTGCAGAATTCTGCAAGCAAAAGGACATTTAGGAAATTAAAAAGCTAAAAGATTGGAAAAAATATCCAAGGAAAGACAGAGAGTGAACCCATCCCTCCAGCAATCTACCCAGTAATTCAGACACTGCTGTATTGTTGCTGTTTTTACACAGATCCAGCATTTTCAGATGAGCTGCATCCCCTGTAAGCACCACCTATGTGTTCTGGTGAACGTTTTCCAGTTGAGGAGGAAATGAAGACTGTTTGAATCAGGGCATAGTTCTACATCAACACTTCCCCCCTTACATTGCTCGGACAGCTTAAACACTTTCATTATTAAAGATTCGTTCCCAGGCCAGACAGCATTTCTGTGCTGCCCTGTCTCTGCCTTCCAAGCTCCTCTCAAAGGGAGGTCACTACTGCAATGTGGAGATATTGCAAAAAGAAGCTAACTGGCTCTGCCACTAGAAGAGACATGATAGGCCATGTTGAGCCCAAACTGGGTAGTTGAGCCCAAATGTCCCGTACAGAGTACAGAAGGGGTTTCTGCAAAGCTCTTCAAGCTTCGTTTTCTTCTGGGGGAGCTTTCATGACAAGCTGAGCTTCACAAACATTAACCAAACATGGGTATAGGCTCAACACCTCCTTGCTCTGTGGGATACACAGGAACGCAATTATATTTGATCAGCTAATTTAGCGACTGAATGTGCCACTTCTTATGCCTTCAAAAAAAGCCTCTGTCATGACACAGACTAGGCTTCTCCACTGTCTCACGTAATTCACTCCTGGTTGCCTACCTGACTTATCCTCAAGGTGAACATCGTAGCCAGACATCCAACCTGCTGTGAGTCCCTGCAGGCTGCTGCGCAGGACGAGTGTAGCGCAGGGCAGACCTTCCCCATAGACCCCAGCCCTTGGAAGAGCTTTCTGGAGAGAGGTGCAGCACACAATCGCCTATCTGTGTAACTTTAGAAGCCAGCAGGGTGGAAGAAACAGGAGGAAAAAAAAAAATAAATCTGCACCTCTAACATCCCAAGTGAGTTTCCATGCATAATGAATTGCAACGTGCATCCTTTGGGCCCAGTTTGGTGCTCAGTGAGCCAAGCTGGGAATTAATTCTTGGCTCCAGCAGCTCAAAGACTGGCCTTTTATGCAGAAAAAATGCTGTAGGCTATTGGGGCTACTTCCATCTCCAGGGCATACCTTCCATCACTCCTCACCAACCAAACCAGCAAAGTGAGCACTTGGGAGAGTTTAGCCTACAAGCAAAATCCTTATTCAAAATTATGTTAATGAGCATAGCAAATTTCATTTTGGGAGGGAAACTGAGATTTCCAAAGAGAAATAATAAGACTATCCTGTGTTTACCATGGCAAATACATTTTTTTTCTTGAAATATATATCAGACAGCTTGGATTTCTTTTGCTTTGATGCACTGCTTTGTGAAATATATAAACAGAATACAGAAAAATCTTTCTCTCTCAGGACTCTGGCAACAACGGGTTCTCTATCAGTAACTTGTTCATACAGTACTGAGCAGCTGCCTATAAGGCAGTATTGGTCTACTTTACACAAAACAGAGATGTATTTTGAACGCCTGGTAACCTCATCCAGTATAAGAATGAAAAAAACCCATACTGGAATTTAAGCTTCCCCTATGATGCCTGTACCTGGGTGGATATACCTCTAATCACAAACAGTTTCTGCCAGTCTCACCATTTGCTTTTGTTGCTTGTTTACCTTATTCACCACCACCAGAGATCTGTTTTGGTGAAGAGGTTAATTTGTTTACTCACCTAGAAGGGGAGAAAAAAATCTGCACTTTTGTTGGCTGCAGAAATTTGGGCACCAAATCCAAAATGCAAATAGTGTTGGGCTTTGTTGGGGAAAGGGGTGACAACAGCTGTGCCACCCCACAAGAATCTGTTCTCAAGCATAAAGAGGAAAAAGCTACTGAGGATGACCATTCTGTGGCAAGGATAGTTTAAATCTCTTCCACTCTAATTCAAACAAAGAAGAAGGGAAAAATAGAAAACTATTCGATGGCACAGAGTGGGAGAAGTGTTTTTTGGCTCTTGTAACTGCACAGCCATGAAAGGCCACTATAATGGAAACTGCTCTGGGTTTCTCTTTGGAACAGCTGCAAGGCAGTTATTTAAATGTACTCATTTACTTCTAGTGTTTGGCTGGTAGGATCCACTGCTGGCAAAAGCAAAGAGAAAATGATGATTTTTTGTTGTTTTCTTGTTTTAAGCATTTCTGAAGCACTGTTGGAAGTCCCTGGTTCATTAAGCAACTGGAGCTCAAATCATTTCTTCTTCAAAGCTTTTACTGCAGAATTCATCTCATGCCATTCACAAAGAGAGAAGATACTAATCACTCCACAGAGTACATTAATCAGTTTAGATCACCACTTGTTATGTTTCCTTTTTGCAAGCAGCAAAGCCCTCTGGGATGCTAAATGCTTCTTACAGAATTATTTAACTTTCCGCTTACTGCATTATCCGATTAATGAGGTTTCTATCATAGAATTTTGCTTATACATAGCTGAGGCATGAAGTCATCACACGTACCACAAAATATCCCCAATTTAAAACTCAAGAAGTTCTGTTACTTTTTGTTTCTCTCTCTTTAGGAGCAGAATGGCTTATCTAATCTGAAATCACTAGATTCTGCCTTACAATAAAACCCCATTGCCAAAAACTCAGAGAATATTCTAGAAATTTTTCACTTAATGGACCTCTTTGACATATTGTGAATGGTGTCCCAGAACTATTTTCTATTTCAGATTTCAGCTGTGGACAGCTAAACTACCCTGAAACTTTACTTATCCTTCACATTTAAACACGACCAAGATGCCTTAAATCTGTGCTCTTAAATGATGCCTTAAATCTCACTTCATATGTCCGGTAACAGGATGCTGGTAGGGAAACCAGATGGGAGCAGAGCGTTTCAGACAGGCCAGTTTGTAGAGAGAATGACGAGACATGACTGTGGAAAATGTGTTGCTTCAGTAGAGGGTTGTAGAGAGCACCACAAGCAGTTCCTGTGTTGACACACTAGCGATAAGAATATTTTAAAACAGTAACAGTATTTTCACACCTGGCATCAAGAAGTGACTTTCAAAAACTTTTCCAAAATGTGAATCTTTTGTTAGCTGACTCGGAAGACAAACCTTGAGAAAGATCCCATTTGCAATTTAATTAGTAGGAACTTCCCTCACTGTGGTGCCACCGCAAGCATCTATAGGTTTCAAGCCCAAGCAAAAACCTGTCCGGGTGGGCTTCAGATTGCAAAAGGTCCTTCTGAGCTCTCTGGAATTCTCCCCCGTGGTAAATAAGAGTCTATTCTTGTTTGCCCTCTGCAGTTAGAGGACTGACAATAAGCAGAGAAAAATTTATTACTGAGATGTACACACATACATACATATACATGTATACAAAATAGATAATATTTATTTCTAAGACTAAATTGACCAAATGTGAAGAAAACCAACTGTCCTGGCAATGCTAAAGGAAAGTTTAAAGATAAAAGATAAAACAAAAGATTAGAGAAAGTTTAAAGTCAAGTAGCAAAACACTTCTTTTTGTAACTGAGATGCCATCTAGCTCATGCAGAAGGCATGCAAGGCTACTTCCAAGTTTAAAAAAAACCCTTCCTTAAAACATTAGTCTCTAAATGTCTTCTGCAGCACACTGTGGCATTTGCTCAGTTTTAAAAGGCAAAATAATGTCCTCCAGAAAAAAACTGATTTTTAACGAATATAGTTATCTAAACTATATCCAAAATTCATTTGTATGTCAATGCAAATTTGAAAGGCAAGTCCATGTAGTCCCAGTCTGAAAAGTGCTTAAGTTCAATACTTCCATCTAATGATTTGTCTCTTTAGGCATGTGTCTCACTACATCCTCACCTGTTAAATAAGCTCTTCCTTACCCTCAGAAACATATGCATGGCTCCCAGCTGATTGTTTGGAGCTGTTACTCCTTTACATAGGATTGAAACCGTATATCAACTCTGAGATCCACAACGGTTTACTGAAATGTATGTGAATTCACGCATGCATGTAAATATGCTCATATGGATATCAAATTTGAGTCCATTTTTACAACCCAAGGTTGAGAGAATGATATTTTACTACTATAA
Organism: Himantopus leucocephalus; assembly: GCA_003993805.1. Classification (NCBI taxonomy): domain Eukaryota; kingdom Metazoa; phylum Chordata; class Aves; order Charadriiformes; family Recurvirostridae; genus Himantopus; species Himantopus leucocephalus. Next base: position 59,296,629 of record RSEF01000031.1, read on the forward strand.
TCTCCCACACTGAGATACCAGTTTTTCCTTTGCTTCCTGTTGCTATTTCTTTTCATCTCCCAAGTTCAATTTCAGTGAAGCACAGTCTCTAAAACCCAAGCGTGGAGGACTGGATTACCAATTAGTGACCAGAATCATCCATTTATCTCTAGTCTTTGGTATAGCGATGCAAGTCCAGGGCAGGATTTATTCATTGGAAACTCCCTGCCGACACAGGACACATACGTTTATTCACCCGTAATTACAACAGAATGCTGACTACATGGATCATGAAGTGCTTTATAAGCAATAACTTTTCTTCCACTCATTCTTGCACCACAGTTGACCTTATTTTCCCTTTGAGAAGGCATTTATCCTGAACAGCAATCCTTAGATACACAGCTTTCTCATACATAAAGGAGGCTTTGAAGAGAGAACCGATGGAGACAAGGGTGCAAGTGCCTTTCAGAGCATGCGAGGAGATGGCCCGAGGGAGCCTGTCTACAGAGAGGGAGCACACTCCAGCAGCAACCAGGCAGCCTGGGATGCAAGCATACAGCATCCACCTCCTACGAGGTATTCCATTCTGCTGTAAAGACACAAAATCCTTCTCTGACCCTAACAGGGACAGAGACTTGAAAAGCAACAAAAATACTTTTAAGATGTACTAGTTCTCCACTTGAAATACAGGAGGAAGAGGAGCACAAAGAAGTTTCTCCAAAGCAGGTTTCAGATTCAGCTCGTTTAACACCATCAATCTTTAGCTGACATATTTTTTGTAACTTCACAGGGTCCAGGGATCTCTGAACTACTGCACTTCTCAGTGCACATTGCTAAGAGGTGAAGTCTCCTGAACCAAAGAATCTCCAGAAAAAAAATAAAAAAGCAAAATAAACATTAGATCTCCAATTTTCTGACATCTACTTTAATCAATTGTTGTACCCTCTTCAGCAAGATACGTGTCTTAAAAGTTTTAAGTTGTAACTGACACTTGGGTCTCTATGAAGTCAAAGGGACTTTGAAAATGCTTTTCTGAGATGAAATCTTGACTGTTATTACATCTTTTCTGTTTGCAATATATACTTCACCAGAAAACACAAGCACTTGGTGTTCAGTACATAGAGCTGAGGAAATCACTTAGGTATTTATAAATATTAAGTCTGAAACACACACTTTGATTCATGAAAGCAAGATTAGTGTGTTAGTAATTTTAAGTATATTATTAATTTTATTGTTGCTTTTGGCTTAAAGCTTTAGCTTTTCTGATAAGAACACTGAACCTAAAGTTTCCTGTGGTAATATTCCAACTGAACCACATTATGAGCTGTATTCATTAGGCACAGTAAAAATCAAACCATAGTGCAGGGACCACCTACATGGAGTCAATGAAGATCATATTTGGCCATATATTTTCTTCTACAAATAGTAGTATAGCACAGCAATGTCATGTCTCAAAGTATAACAACATGATGAGTGTCTTTAATACAATATTTCAGGAAAAATCCCCTCAATGACTCAGAAGTGAGACAGAAGGAAAAGCCAGAACTCAATGAGGAAATAAGAAAGAGGTTTGGTCAGTTCAGATGCTAGAGTTTCATTGTGGTCTACTCACCTCAGCCACCTCAGGTTGGGACATCATGGAGGACGGCACCAAATCAGTGGTGATATCCATGGTAGCTTAAAATGTCCCTGCTGTCCTTGCACCCTTCCTCTGCACCAGCAAACCCTTGGTCAGAACACAGAAGCACTTCCTCAGACCCTAATCATGCTGGCATTCGCTCCTAGCAGGAAGGAAAAAAAAATTGTTGAGAATAATAAGAGAACTGGGTACGCAGTCAAGACTCAAGCCCCTCGGTTGCTGCAAAACCAGCCTGTGAGTTTGCACAACCTGACTTGCTTACATGGCCATCCACAACAGATTTACAGGAGAAGTTTCAAAAGGCACATTAGAATTCAGTTCAGAACAGCAAGACAATTTGCTCGACCACACAAACTAGAATTCACACAAACTGAATACAGCACAAAGGCTAATGCATAAGCCCCGTACACATTTACAAGGAAAGATGGTCACCTACAGAGCATTGGAATCATGTTAACCTTTTTTTTTTTTTCTACACTAAAAGAAAAAAAAAAAGCGCTCACAGAAGAGTACTCATTGAGTTACTTGCTGGAATTTAGGATACAATTATTTCCTCAAGAACTATTGTTTTACAGTTCAGTGATCACATGAACTTTTCTTCTGTGTTAGGAAAAATAACTTAAACATTACTACATCCTTGATTTATTTTAACCATACTTATTTTTGTGCCAGATAGGCACAGATTTGCTGTAGGTGAATATACTGAATTGCTGTGTAAATTTTGATCAGGTGATCCAACAGAATGAAGTTATTTCCATAACTATCATGTTTATCAAGGTTAGATCAGCATCCACGTATGTTTCCGTTCTTTCGTGCAAAGAAAACTAAACAAAACAAAAGGGGAGAAAACTGTGAATGGCCAAGAGATTAAGCCCATTTAAAAATTCCAGTCTCAGCCTACCGCAGTTTTTTTTCCCCAGTCAGGCCAGACATATACAACACAACCCACAAATTAACCACCACAGAAAGGATTTTGGAGAGATACCTATTGCTCTCTATATCTACCACTTCCTATTCTACAAGTCACAGCAGAAAACTGCTTGTGCTAACTGTATTCAGCAGCCAACAAATATACCAAAAATGACCCCAAACCTAACTGGTATTTTTCAAACTGAGACCATGGTGTAGTCATACAGATCATGCTAGTAACTTTCCTGGCCTCCAGTTCACTTTTTCAAAGGCAGCACTTAACTCACCACACCAAGAAAGAACAGATAAATGTTGTAGGAAAGTTGCACTCCACATGCTTTTCTGAGTCAGTTGTATCTTTTTTTTTTTTAATGTTCTTCATTTAAACTCAGCCTTTGCACGCCACTGTGGAAATTATTCCTCCTTAAAAAGCATCATCTTGAAATGCCTGCTTCACATTTCAACACATCCCCGCATGCCTTACGTCACATGTAGCTGTCTCATCTTCCAAGCTCTCGGATCACTTTTTCCATCTTTATATGGCTTTCCAGTGACCCCTATTCTTTCCTACTCATTTCTTGCTAGTAACCTTTCATTCTTTCCACTCCTTGCTCCAAATTTCTACTACTATACTCATGGAGAGGACAGAAAATGGAGATTTAGTATTCCTCCAAGAAAGCCTTCACTGGAAGTCAACGAACAGAGCTACACATCCTTCAGGCTTCCCTTTTTCTTTTCAAAAACAGAGTTTTGCCTGTTCTGTGAAATTCACTGTTTTTTCCACTGTGCATGACAGATGAAGGAAACAGATAGCACCAACTTGAAACTACTGCTTTTCTGACTTAGGGAAGCTTTGCTATTTCACCAAGAAGAGAGCAATTTTCGGTAAAACTCCCATCAACAGTGTCAAGATCCTCAACCAGCACATTTCATCACTGTCTCGTGAGCAGTCACAAATGTAACTTAAATAAGATCTCATAAGACCATTGTTTCTGTTCTTCTCAAAACATGCTTAAGAGCAGCAGTGTCACTGCATCTCCTTTACAGCAGCTCATTATTAGTTTCTTTTAAAAGTTATTCTCTTCTCTTTATCCTGCAATGCTGCCACTCTTGGATAATGAAGATGGGGAAAAAAATTACAGATGAAGCAGACTTTAGGGAAGACTATCTAGATGAAAACCAGAGGTATGCTTAGAATCTTATTTGCCACATATAAAAAGGAGAGAAAATGACCATTTTCCTAGGGACTGTCACAGAGCAGAAGAGAAGAACTAAGGAAAAATAATAATCTTAAATCTGTTCAGCCTTCAGCTAGCTCTGTATACTTCAGGTAGAACACAAATGTCAGAAAAAGCTTAACCCCATAAAACCCAACTACCCCTTTAACACAGATGAAAGGAGAAAAAACTCTGTAGTGACTTTTTACCGTCTCTGCAAGAAATAGAAAACACAGGATTAGTAAAAAATTCCTAAGTCTGTGATCATTTCACATTTCCCCTTCTACACTTAGCTGCCTTTTCGTTGCTTGTACTGCACTGATCCCTCTAATTTGATTAGGAAAAGGAAAGCTCTTCTGCATGCACCTTACTTCTCGACCTCCGGAGCACAGCATACAGAATAATTAAGACTTTCTGCCAACTGGTTAGGCTCCTAAAAGCATTCCAACTGAAAACAGGTTGGACTGTACAAAAGGACTCTCCCCTTGCTCCCAACCCGCCTCATCTTCTTCAGCAATAACAAAGTACAGAGGGGACTGTGCTTTCACAGCAGAGCAGAAACAGGCTGACTCCATTCAAGTGAACAAAGGTGCCTCCTAACTCAATACCCGTGTGAGTTCAGGGTGCAGCCCCATGTTTTTCAAGAACTGCAAATAAAAGGAACAGGATCCTCAAATGAACTTCACTAAAGGGCATTATGACAGAAAATGTAATCTCTATTAAAAAGAAAGTCTGAAACACAAAAGCAAAGGAGTGGCTTCTTACTAATGAGGTTTTGATGGCTTGCTGCATTACGAAGAAAAATACCCACATTTGGAAGCAGATTCACACATATCTTTCCCAAACACTGCAACTGCAGGTGCCACAGGCAAATACCACCCTACACACTCTTGTCTTGATATATGCTGTTGTCTTTACAGAGTGCTTCTAGAGGACTGCAAACTGGGGAAACACATTGGATCCGTACCTAAAATTTGTAAAATGAAGATTATAGAATTTCTTATCCCCTGTGAAGGTGACTCATCTGTCAGAAATTATGCTTCACCATAAACTACAACTCTAAGAAAATTATTTATGGTAACACATTGAGGTTTTTGTTAACTGAGGAAGAAAAATAAATCAGCTGACACTTGGTAGAGTAGCACATACCTAACATGGAGAGCAGGAACGCATCCTTACCAAACAAAATATCCTGCTCGCCGTCATGCTATGATTAAGCATCATGATTTCTGGATTAGTTGTCTGAGACCACAGAAAAGAGGAACCATGCAGTTTTGTCATTACTTGGAGTGGTCAGGAGAAATGCAATCATGTATCACAAAAACATCATTTTGAAGGAACTGCTTCCAGAAAATCCATTACAATAACACAAATTATTACCTTTAATCCTCCCCAGTTTTTTTGCACAGTACACTGTGATCTGCAATTTAGGAGCGATACAGCAATACCAACAACTTCTGCATCACTGTGTGTATCTTATCTGGGGCCACAGATATACAGTGCCTCTGCTAGAGTGAGGTGCTGGGACTGAAAGGCAAATTGGATTTTCAAAATCTGTAGCTGTATCCTATGTCAGACAATTTGAGGTGTCCTGCATTGTTGCTATCTTTCAGCTTTGTTTTCCTGCACCCCTATCAGAGCATCTTTTGGTTCCACAACTGGACTTCACAGCCTTCAAGTTTCTGGATTACATGACTCTGCAGATGCCCATTTGGTATGACCCTGAAGCTGTTAAATGTGACTTAGATAAACAGAGCTACCCTCCCTGCATACCTCTAGTGAACAAAAGCCTAACTTAGGTTTCTCAGAGCACAGTTTTAAGTCCTAATTGATCCCAGATGGATAGGACCCGTAAACCTGTCAAGGAAAATAAAACATTTGAACAACATGCAAAAAGACAAGAAAGTAAGAAAAAAATCTCACATAAGGGTCCCACTTCCAGATGTCACTTCAGAGACATTCCAGATTTCATATGGGATCTGAAGTCTTGCCATCCAAAAGTAAGCATTTGGCATCACTCACCTCCAGCAGCCTCCTTCACTAAACAACCGTTGCTTGTAAGCGTTAGTTTGTTCAACACACAAATAAAAGCATGACCCCACCATGGCAGCCTTACAAGGCAAAAAGGCAAATGAACGCCATCCAGGGAAGAGCAACAGCAATGACTTGACCTGTTTACCGCTTCATTTTATCGCTTGTTAAAGTGGTGGTGATAACATGAATTTTTAGTTACCTGCTATGGACTCACGGAGGTGTTTTTCTGCTCTCCAGTAATCACTTGGTTAATAAAAGAACAACTATGGATACACTTTCTAGCATATAAGAAAATAAACATGAAAGGCAGAAAAGTTGGTTTCAATTTCATGCTGCTAAGAAAAGAGAAGAGGCCTTCCTGTTACTCCTTTATTTGCTACAGTGACTGCTAGGAACTATTGCAAAAATTTGGATTTTCTTTTGCAAGTTACAGAGCAGTAGATTTTCTTCCTAATAGAAAGATATTACCTCTTTTGAGTCCATATATTATTTTAGGTAAAGCCTTCACCACGTCTGATGTTGTCACTTTGAACAGCAGATGTACAGATGCACTCACACAAATGCAATTCACTAGCTTAAAACTGTTCTGAAAAAGTTATTTAATAGCAACTCTTCAAACACTGAAACTTCGTATGCTTTAAAGCAATTAATAAAAAGATCCTAAAAACCTTGAGGATGTTGTAGGTGAGCAGAGGTCCCCACAACTGTGAAACGATAGTCCTATCAGGCTGGCAAAGGGCAAACCACACTGCAGAAATGCAGGTAAGAAGCTCTTGGTCTCCCTGAAATTGCAAGGCAATCCAAACTCTGATGTCAGTAATAACTTCTCTGAAACCGTTTCAGCCAACCTTTGCATAAACACAGCACTTTTTTTTTTTTTTTTTTTTTTTTTTTNTCACTACTGGTTAAAATAAGGGGAAAAGATACATGCCAGCTCCCTGTCCTGTCACCTCAGGACTTTCCTCCTCTTTCCTCGCATGGCACATCTGGAGTGGTGTTTCAGCAAATGTCTTGTTTTGTATCAGGGACCAGAATGCAGAATCTTTAAGTGAGTTTGGTACATGGTGTATTATGACAAATAAATGTGCAGAAAGAGCTGCAAAAGGTATGCGAAGCTTTACTGGATGACCCGCCAAAGCATAAGGACAAGCTGAGCTAATTTATGTCGTTATGATCTCTACAATCCATATTTCCTGCCTGCAAATGAGGATAACCTCCCGCTCCCTGCATTAAGTTGCTCAGTAATTAAAAGGGCTGCAGTAAGTTAATAGCTGTGATTCAGTACTGGGCAAAAGAAACACAAAAGAAATAAAAGAGGAGGTTTCCAGGGAGATGGTGTGGCCCATTATTGTACTCTTGCCTTAAAGTCCTCCTGAACAACAGCAACAAGTCTTTTCCACTTAATGAGACTCTTTCCCTATCGTCTCCCCATCAAATTTCTGATGTCTCAGAAAAGAGAACTCCCCTTCTTTTGCCTCAGCAGGTGCATCAATACAGTTCGGAAGCTAGAACAAAATCAATTGTCTTTGTTGACAGTGTGTGTATATGAATACACACATTTTACTGTACAAATTCTGGAGCTTGGTTAGTATCAGCTTGGCTTTTTCTCTGACACCCCTTTCCAGAAAGCAGGATAAAGGCTGTCATCGCATCCACCGTCTATTACTGTAGCAGTAAGTATCATAATAGATCTAGCATATGGTACTGACTAAACAGGTTTAATAGCAGTGAATCTGAAATTACACTGCTGGAGTAAGAAATTATTTTGTCAATAATAGCATGGAAGACGGTTATCTATTTCTGATGTCACAGGGACTGATGTGAGCACTGACTGGGTTGTACCACCGTTCATATACATCCTTGTGGAAGGAATTGGACCCAACTATGCAGCATACCTTCAGACCAGCTACCAACAACTTGCACAAGTTACACCTGTTATTACAGCACACACAATACCACCCTCCGTTGTCCCAGTGAAGACCAGTTATACAAACATGCCTCCTACCAAAGCCTTCCCATCTGTTGCTTCTAGTCACTGGACAGACTGCTTTAAAGAGCTATGGAGCCAGAGCATCTCACCCATTTGGAAACTCTTCATAAGAATGAATAAATTCACTGTGAAAATGGATTTATGAGGTTTTACTGAGGGATCATGGAAGTCTGGAAGGGGAGTGCCAGAGGAAAAGGACAACAGTATCACAAAGATACATTTTATTATTGTTATGGTCCCACAGAAGTAATATCTGCTTCTATGTTTACATGATGCCTGCTTTGATTGCACTTTGTCAGCCAAAGCATACATTCCCCATAATATATAATACAACCACCTCTTAGCCACTAGCAGCATCAAGAGCAGGACAGCAGCATGTTCAGCTGTGTATCACCTTGCAGATTGCTTTACTGAGAACAGCAACAGCTGGCCAGAGAATTTAGCTTTTACTTAAGCCAAACAAAAAAAAAAAATAACAAATGACACCTTGGGAAATTTAACCTCAACTTGCCCAGCCACCTGAAAAGCATCTTACAAAAAAACATCAGGAATAAGAGAGCTAACTTAAAGAGATCAAATAAAAATGCAGAAGTCCAAAAGTGTATTACTAAAGCAAAAGAAAAGGAACTTATCTTTCCTACTTTCCCTTCTGCCTTCAGCCAACTCACACCCGTACACCTCAAAGAGTTTTTAAAAGGTGCTCCATGGAAGTTTGCAACTTCCTGAAGCTAGAAGACACTTACAGTTTCCACTGCCTCAGTCTTCACTTTCAGGAGCGCAATACAGCTGTTAGCCCCCCTTATATAAGGAAAAAAGATGAAGTTTTCAGCAGCAATCCGAGGCTAGAAAGAAAATGATTTCAACACAAATTAAAAAAATTGCCCTTGCGTTCAGTAGGACTCTTCCACAACACAATAATCAACAGAGGATCTCAAATGTACTTCGTTTGCATTCACAACACATTGCCTGTGCTTCAAACAAAAAATAATGACATCAGTCAAACCTTTTTGAATAGGAGCTCTGTGGCTAATCAGGGAAAGATCATTGTTCTGGGCTCAATAATTAATAATATGAGTACTACAAGACCGCTGCTAGATCTTCCCATGACGAAATACATCCTGCAAGGAGTTCAGCAAAGATGTGTCAGGTGGAGCGTCCTTACCCAAGCTAAAACAGTTTCATGAACTCTGCAGAGGCAGCATTGTGTGAAACTGTCCCTTCTTCCCCACTGCAAGATTAAGGAGACAATCTGTCACCTTATTCGTTTACCACACACTGAACTCATTTACAACAATGAAATAGTGCCACTGTGCAGTGGCACTCCCTCTGAGAAATCACCTGTGCTCACAGAGAACACGTGGGTCAGGAGAGACATCTTCCCAGTCATCCCACCAGGGCAAGATCAGAGCCCTTGCCCATCCCTCCAAAAAAGCAGAAGATCAATCTGAATACATGAAAGAAAAAAAAAAATCTCTATTCACAGATTTTCAAAGCAAAAACTTCAGTAGATAGTACACTACCCTGAAGCATTTATCTTGCAGGGAAATCTTTTCCATATGCCACTCTATTTTGCCTGTCACCATGCCTCATACCCCTTTTGAGGATGACAAAAGCAGGCTGACCACAGTTATGCACTGGGTCCCACCAAAGGGCAGACAGTTCAAGTGTCTGTAATTAACCTATGCATGTCTGCCTTTCTCCTTTGCCTGCTCTGATGTTTATCCCCAGAAGGGACCTTCAGATGTCTTACTGTGGCCACCGTGAAGGCTCTTCGGTGAGTAGATTGTTCCCAAATTACAAGCTGTTCATTCTTTCTGGAATTGTTTTTGTCTCAGGGTTGTGTGTTTTATTGTTTTGGTTTGGGAGTTTGGGTTGGATTTTTTTTTTTTTTTTGGTTTGTTGGTTGTTGATTTTTTGTTTTGCTTTGTTTATTCTGGCAAACCTGTGCCCATGAAGTTCAAATGCGTTTTGCTGATGACCTCAGTGGCAGGCAAGGACAGCAGGAGGACTCCCACTTCCCCAAGCATTTGCTACAGGTCCAACCCTGCTGAAATTGGAGAGCCCCAACACCATTCTTTCTGCAGCATGTATCCACAAGATTTCCTGTTGTTGGTTACTCATGGCAAAAGGTATTTGAGGAGACGACATTACAGCGTTGATGGAAGCAGAATGGATTCTCATTTGGCTCATCATGACACTTCTTTTCAGATTAATGGAAATGGCCAAGAACATCTTGAAGGGAAAATAACAAACATCTTTCCTCCTCTGTGTCAGTGGTAGCAAGATGCTCACTTAAAAGGTCTTTTCTAAGGCACATAAACATCCTATTATGAAGGCAGGAAACTAAACATTGCTGTATCTGATTAAAAATAAAAAAGATTTTTCTTGGCCTTTCTAGTCTTCTGTGTCCAAAACAATTAACTCCTTTGCCTCGGCATACTCTAGGAGACTTGTATCTTTACTATTCTGACTTCTGCTATCAGAAGAAAATGCCAGATTTTACTAAAAAACAGAAAACACATTTTGAAAGGACAAACCCATAGTATTTGGCATTGTAACATGTGAAATCACAAACATACTGCCCCTAAGTCATGTCAGTTATGATACAAACTGGACTCACATCAGCAGCAGCCTAATGCACAAGGCATGGAGCAGCACACCAGGTTTCTCTGCATACTGCTTAGATAAGATTAAAAGGAAAAAAAAAAGAGGCACTCAGTATTTTCTATTCACATCTCAACATTTTTGCTAGAAGTGCCACCACCATACTGTCCACAACTGAATCATGCTCCTTTTCCCTGTTAAACACAGGATACTTTTTATCTCTCTGCTACACGTTGAGGGACTTGAAATCTTATTCACCATTGGATAAAACTTCCATTTAGTTTGTGTAGTTGTCCTTTTTAAGAATCCTTTCTCTGCTTCCCTGACCTAGGTCAGTTTGCAGCATCTAGTGCAATTCTCTCACTTGCTCAAACTTTCTTGATTATTTCCATATTGTATCTATTCCACACCCATCTCTTGGGCAGCATTTTCGTGTTGTTTTTTAAATCCAAAATGATACTTCATCTTCTCTTGAAGCCTCCTACTTCTTTGAAAAGCTGCTTCTGAGCTTTGTCTGAAAAGTCCAAAAGTAAAAAAAAAATACTGCATGGCTTCCTCAGTTTTCTCATTTTCCTGCAGTTTCGCCTTTAAAGCAAACATGTCAGGTTGCCTTCCCGTTACCACCCAGAACCTCTAGACTTATTTCAGTCATTATCTATTAGGAATGTAGCTTCTCCTAATGACCTCCATTAATTCTTGCTTGTTAAGGATTGCTTAGAGATGATCGTTGCTTTGCCACTCAGCAAGGCTGGAGAACCTCTTCCCACTCTCACTTGGGGGAGTGAGCAAGCATCTGCCTTAATGCAAGGGGTGCTGGTTGGTACATGCATATTTCTTCAGATGTATTAGGAGCTTCTTCAACAAAATTATGAGGTCGGCATAAGATAGAATAACCAAACCAAACACAAACACGCACACAAATTGCTTTAAAGCATCTATACTAACCAGAGCACCAGCTTCAAGAACAGTAGCTCCACTGGGTTTTTTGAATTAGCAAGTGCTGGGGCAATAAGATATCCCTGAAAGTGAATTTCTAACGTTTCTGTTTCAAGTAAAAGCAACATGAACTAAGAAGAGTCCAGAGTAATAATTCATGCCTTCATTTCATTTCAATGTTCTTTCACTACTCTAAACTGCAAGAAAGAATCACCAGAAAATGAAGAGGAAAAATACAGCTAGACACTGACTGCTGGAAAATAACACCAATCTGCTCAGGCTTATGTAAACAAGTAACTATGATGTGGATGGTCTCTCGTAGCACAACCATAAGGAAGCTGCTGTCATATGACAATGTTTGCATAATCTGGACTTTCATCGTAATGACTTCTAAAGTACCAAATACTTCTAAAATAAGTCATTTCAAGACAGTTTCTGAAACTCTTTTAAAATTATTTATTTCTACTGACGGACATTACATTTGAAGAAGTTAACTAACAGGGAGAAAAGTTCAAAGTCACCATGGATAGCTCATAATTTAAGATGCATTGTGCCTGCATGCGTGGGTGTAAAAGAAGCAAATATGGTGCACGCTTTTGTCCTCCTCCATTACAAACGAAAAAAAAAAAAAGCAAGGAGCTGCTCCTTAAAATTATTCTGAACACTGGGATTGCAAGAAGCAGTTTTCACAACACAGAGACAAGATGGAGGCATTGCCTCACGCTAGTAGTTGATGGAGTTTAAGTCTTAGTGCATCCTCATTGCTATCTTGCTTACTAATCAGTATTATTAAAGAAGAAAATAATAGACCAAGTCACTTGTATTAAAGCATAAATCACCATATAAGATATCAAGATGCTTTTCTCCAGCTACCACTCCTCAGCAGGAAAAGCAGCAAGAACTTACCTTCTCAACAACTTACAGACATTTAATATTTATTTCCAAGAAGAAAAAACAAAGGGATACAATTCAACACTTCCATGGATCAGCATCAGAGACTCCGTTTGCTAACCCTACCTGACATGACTCACCTTTTGTTTAAAACTCAATAGTAGTAGTATGCTGGCATTCTTCTGAAACAACTTTGTATTTAAACATTCAGGCAATATCCTTTTCAGTAGATAAAAAACATCTGGATGATAACAGAATGTCACAATTCTCTAAACAGCTTTGAGGGGGGCCAGGGTTAAAGCAAATACTTCCCCCCCCCCCCCCCCCCCCCCCCNCCCCCCCCCCCCCCGTATCCACAAAACAGATGTTCAATCTTCAGGCAGAATGAACCACCACAAAATACAATAATCTGGAAATGCTGAAGCCAAGGAAGTCCACAATTAAGCATGCCAAACCCCAAACCCGAAATTACAGATGTACCATCCTAATATAGATCTACATGGACCCTGACCAATAATGCACAAACAGGAGTTTAATGAAGTTTATCTGAAATAGGAATTTGCCAACCACCCCCCACAAAAAAGTACATTAAAGACTGTAAGGCATGATCTTAACACGGTTCAGGCCAGCACCAGTGCAGACACAGTAACCGTTTATCAACCCCTCAAACTAGAAATAACAGTCATGCTGCTTCAGAAATATTTTTGTAACATCTGCATCAGTTCAACTGACTGTTCTCCAGGCAATTTTTGCACTGCTGTATTTTGCATAGTTAAGCTGAATGAAGTTTGAAAGAATTTAGAATTGACAATAAGAAAGAATTATCTTAATGACAGGGTTTAAATTCCCTATTCTCACATCACTGCTTTTTCCCAAGGCCACAAACAAACTTATCTGATGGACAGCAGTGACCCAGAAATAAGATCTTACCTTTGATCTTGCCACGATGGAGGGGGAGCAAACCCAGTAGCTCAAGACAACAAAAATCCTAATATTGACAAATGAAAGGTAATTACTTCTTGCCCACCATATGAGTGTCTCGGGACAATACACCCAGAATTTTTGAGTCCATGCTGTAAAATCAGGGCTGGTTACCAGTTTGTTGGCAGAGACCAAAAGGGCTTCCTTATCCCCTCAGTCTGCACCATATTCCCCACTGTCTACAGCATCCCAACTCAACCACTTGGGGTTTTGGAGGAACAACTTTTAGAGATAATCAGGAAGTAACACACTCCCCAAAATATCCTGGGAACAGCAGCATCTGTCAGGGATGCTTAGTGGGGAGCTGCAACAGAGTACTGGGTTTTGGCCTCAGGTAGCTCATGCTGATCATTCCATGAATTCAAGATTTATAAACGCAAGAAGTTCTGAAATATGCCCTGAAAGGAGACAGATGAAGAAAACACCAAGATTTCATCACCTTTCCCTCCGACCCTTCCTCTCTCAATTATCAAGTGAAGTTTAATGCAACTTAGGCTCTTGCCTATCTGAGTAAGCAGGTAAACACAGAGGATTAGCACGGAGCTTGACTAATTCACTTTAAGAATTGACTTGGATTAACTCTGAGTTGTGTTTAGCAGACAAGCTTTTAGTGCATACAAGAGATCACATGAATTAAGTAGGTTATTGTAAATTCACACCATATTTCAGTGATTACTCAACTTCTCTGACTAGGTCCTCAGCATACATGCCGCCCAACAGAAACAACAAATATGTCAATTAGAATGTTTAGGAGATACCAAGAATTCAAGAGGAAAATGAAAAGCCAGGAGGCAGAATGCAGTCAGCGTAAAACCAGAACAAGAAAAAAAATATCTTCTAACACATACAATGACAGAAAAGTTGGTGTCCAAGCACTATCTAGTCTGTCTCACCACTTTTCAGATACAATCCTTTTGCACATTTTTTAAAGAGCAAGAAAGGAGAAAAAGCAATCCTATCAGAAAAAAAAAGTGTAACTGAATAGCAATGGATTATTCTTAAAGAAAAAAGAAAAACAAAACTAAATAGTAGTTTGCTTCAAACTCTCCCCTTGGAACTCAGTGCACATTAGTATGGGCATAAACATTAAATGCACACTCACTTCAAAGCCTCCTTACGACAGATTGTAACAAAAGCATAAGCCATAAAGCATTACTCAGGAACCACTAAAGACACTTTTTTTTTGTGACTACACAAATAAACCAAGAAGTCCAAGAGATCCAGGCCACAAAAGGAGAATGTACTGAAATTCACCCGCAAACCAGATTTTTTAGGCATCCCACAGTTGTGACCCACCAGCTGCGTCCACAACACCAAAGCTAAAGGCCCACGCAGAGCTTCTCTGACCCCTGACAACACCCACTTAGGGCTGCTGGGTCTGATTTTTGGTCTCTCCTGCTGCTAAGCAGCCTCTCGTAGATTGGCCAACCTTTTACAAACATGTGTCACGGCACACTGGCAGAACTGACAATGTTTTGGAGAAACTCAATGCCTACTACGTGGTCAGCCGCTGAGTAAGGCCACTGGTGGGTCCTGCCTGCTTTCGGTACTGCAGCAGCCTCCTTCCAGGGATGCTCCACTTAACCCAACCGGCAACAGGAAGAGTAAAGCGATATAATTAACCAAATCCTCAAAGTTTCACAGTATAGCTATACTGGCATCCCCCTCTAGTGGAGACGCAGCTTATACCAGCAAGAGTGCCCACCGCAGGGTCTCAGGGGGGGAAGTTAATCAAACCACAAGCACAACAGCTGGGGGGAGATATGGAGCAAGGGATGGCTTCTGGCACAATTACAGGAGGCAGATGCACAGCAGCTTCATGTTTGAGTTTGCTACCAACCAAGAAAAGTCACCTCATCTTGGTAGCTCCAAGGCAAGTCTGTATTTCCTCTCCCTCCTTTTCCATATGCCTGCCAATGCTGAAGCATGAAGGAGCAGGGTGTGGCTTCAATGCCAAACCATTTCCCGCAGTTTTGTGCCATTCTCCTGAAGAAAAAAGCAACTGCTTTCCCACAATAATCATACCAAGAGTCCCTTCACAGAGTCTTCACAGCATATTAGGAAAAATTTAGAGAGAAGAACTGAAAAAGTGGTAAACAAGTCTCTCAACTAGAACTTTGTCATTAAAATCTGGGCAACTGGCTTCTGTTCATAAGAAACTGTGGTGGAGATGCTGAGGAAAGAAATATGCAGGACCACGGCAGAAGTGTTTGTTCAGGCATATTAGTTTTAAGGCATTTATGTGTTCTATAATCACGTAATTCCCTCCTGTCATCGGGTTGTCATCAGCTTGCACATCTCTCCCTGCATTTTTTTTTCTCTAGGCTTAACCTCTTAGGATGGTTTTGTGTGTGAAACTTAAGGAACCCAAGGCAGGGAACAGAAATATACCATACTTCTTGGAGAACCAGGAGCTAAGCTATGCTATTCCTATCAACTGTTTGCAAAATTGCAATAATTCTAGAGACCTATTTTAAGTCTATTCACTAATTACCAGAATTGCTTTGATCACAGCAATACCCTGATGTCTCAGCTTCCAGTCCCACTTGCACGGGGTATTTGAAATAGGACACTCCAACTGCTCTAAACAAGAAGCTGAAAGACTAGGGGAGGAAACAGATGAATTTGAAGAAGTCTTCTCTAGTTTGTAAGGTTTCCATTTGGGGAATGGTAAAGTTTTCTGAGGTAAAGTTTTCATTAGTTCCATGCAAAGCTTTAGGAGGAGCCAAATGAACCTGATGTGTTGCCAGCCACATGAGGACAGCTCTCAAAGCCTTGTGCAGAAACCATGCACAGGGCAGGTCAAAGGCACCGTGGTGCATGTCCACAGCATTGGTCTCCATGTCTGAAGCATTTTGGGAGGAACAGCAAGCAAAAGGGAAGACCACTAAACTCAATAGGCATTTTAATGGTATCTTTCAAGTACAACACGTCACACTGAGGATGGTATTCCATGAACATTGGGTACCTATCCAGACATCAATTTGCTTGCAGATGGTTACCCCACTGCACCCTCTCAGGAAAGCAATCAGTGAATCCCATTTCCCAAGAGGAATGCGGGATCAGTGACCCTGTTGGAGCACTGGTTTTGTGTCTGCAAGAGTGTGGTGGTAAGTGGGGATACATCTAAATAAAACAGCTGAATGCCCTAACGAATCCTTCACCAAAAGCCAAGGCTTTGCTCCTCGACCAAATCTAATGATTATGCAGATGGCAATCACATGCTCAAATGCAACTCCCCGTAGGTCTTAGGTGTTACTGTGGCATATAGGACAACATGCTCTTAGTGCCTTGGCTGGTTCCTCCTGACAAGACAGGAATACACAGGGACATTTTCGGCATGGACCCAGGGAACATTCAAGTTATTGTCCTGTACCAGTAATTTGCCAATCAGACACTCCAGCAGAGCTGTGTACACATGTGCAAAGACATCTTCCAAGTGCAATGGTCAATGACATGCAACGCAGTATTAATACAGAATTTACTATGCAGCACTCTCCTTTGGGATTTACAGACTCACTGTCATCAGTCTGAATCTATTCTGGTCTATCACACATTCTCTTACCAATTTCCCAAACGCTTTTGTGCTTCAATAATTAGTTTTATATGTTCAAAACTAGCAGGCAACTATAGAAATGTACTACAAAGTTTAATCTTATAAGCACAACCTGAGGCAAAGTAGCCAAATTACCCTTTTACATCCTACATTACAGCTTTGTTACCACATCAAAACAACACATTTCCACTGCAGCTCATCTCAGGACTCTTGACCTGTAAAACTGCTGACCCAATCTCTACCGGGAATCACTGAAACTGTACCTGTCACAATAGGCACAGAAACAGCAACTACACAAAAAATGCATAATTTACTTCTACTAGCTGGAGTGTCAATGAAAGCACTCAGAAGCGTCTGGAGAATACCAAACACGCACACACACAACCCCGACAACCTTTGCTACTACTACCTATTTGGTTACAAGTAACGGTGAAAATGGTTAGTAAAATAGCAACAAAATCTTAAACATGCTAGGACCCAAAAAGTTGCATCACCGCTGCACAGTAAGGGATTGGAAAATACACAGTAACCACAAGAAAAAGGATCCCACCAATAAAGTCAGTTAACACCTGATGCAGGCGTGGGAAACGAAGGAATACCATGTCTTGACCACAATAACTACCACCACAGACCCTCCCTGTGCAAGGCAACTTCTAAGAGCAAAGTGACCTCCTCCCGACACGGCTGTTGGCTTGAGGTATTAAACCACAGTCCTTCACGGAGGTCTCCTGCCGTCAGCCAGCCAGTTGAGGGCCAGTAGCTGTAGCTGATGCCACTGCTTGACAATTTGCTTCTCCTTGCCCCAAAGCAGCAGGAGAGTGGAGGTGATCACCACCTGCAGGGCTGCTGTGCTATGAGCTGAAGGGACAGTGACTGTGGCACTGGCAGTGTCCCCAGGGCCAGGATCAGCCTTTCCACCTTGCTCACCACCAGCGAAGCCAATTCGGAAATGAGCAGCGAGCAAAGTGGGACTTTCTTCTGCACCAGCATCCTGATGACACCAGCAGCCTGGCTGGGGATGGGCAGGGAAGGGGAAAGCACGCTGCCCTTCAAACGCTGCACCTGCATAACACCACCCTGGTTGCCTCAGTCTATCACCAGCAGCAACTCAAGGCTTTGGGACACCATCTTGCAGGTCTGCCATGCCCAATGGGCCAAAAGCAGGTTGCACTATCCATGACTAAACATTTAGTGAAATCCAGTGGCTACAGAGCCTTTACCAATGCCCCGTTGTAACAGACAAAACAACACTTTCCAGGCTTGCAAGGTACATAGCTATTTCTGCCTGAGAGGTTAGCAGTCTTTCTCCTTTCCTGCAAACACCAACATGAATTATAACCACCTAACAAATAGATGCAACCTGTACAGCATCTCCCTTGACTTCTCAGGTACCGGTAAGTCTTTGCTGGAGTTCTTGTTAAGCTCAGTGCTCTCAAATAATCATCCACCCATCCAAAGAAGATACAAATTTCTCTATGCAGTAAACATTCAATACTCATCCAACACTTTTTTTTTTCTTTTTAAATTTGAACAGAGCTGCAGCTAACTTCTTCACAGTAAAAAAAGGATACTGCTCTAGTTATACATACATTTTTCCATCCAGGCGGAAAACAATCATCCCCAAATGGCCAAAGAACTTCTAAGAAAAGTCTCTGCAAACTGCTCCCATAAATAATGTACTGGCACTATTTCGTATTTGACATACACACCCTAAAAAGAGGGGGAGGGAAAGGGGCTTACAATGAAAAACAGTATGCATTTCCTTTGCCAGATTTTTACCACTCTTAAAATCTCCAGCATTTTGTACAGAAAGATCTTGGCTTTGATGTCAATCCAATGCTTTTTTGCTTGCTCCTGCAAGCACTGCAGTATGCAATACATTTTCTAGCTGGCAAAGAAACAGATATACTGTCTAGAGAGTGCCTGTGAAATTCACCCTACTCAGAAGGTCACTGTGGCACGTAAATGCCTAAAAAAAAAGGCTAAATGGTGTGTAGGCCTCATGCTGGCGTACTACAGAGAGTTGAAGTTGATCATATACGACTATCAAACTCATCAGCAATTTCTCCAGCAGTTTCAAAAATCCACTTCAGGAGATGTTTCCCTGTTATTCACAGTCAGAAGCACAAGCAGAAAGAAAATATTAGGCTCACATACTTGGCACCTTTGTATTTTTAAATAGAAGGTGAAAGCACCTCCAAATTTTATCTAGAGTATGCCACATGGAAGCCAAAAAAAATAAGCAGTTCCAATGCCTTTCAAGTTAAAGTAATTTAAAATAAAAATAATCCAGTTGGCACAAAACTGTAATGCAGTTCTCACCAATACAGTACCTGTGCTCCCAAAATATGTTTCCTGCTAAGAGAGATGCAGCCTTCCCAATTCCGCAACTAGAAGCATTTCTTACGTCACGGATCCACGCTAATTACCCCCACCTCAGCAGCAGACCACGCTGAGATCCGTGGGCAAGAAACAGTGAGGGGCAACGCTTACCTCCCGTTTCCCCAGCAGTAACGACCTCCGGGTCATCATCCAACTCCTCCAGCAAACACCTTCAAGGCGTTTGGAAAGCAAAACACTCTCCAGCCCAGGACACCATCCAGGATATTCATCCCAGGAGCGGCCTGAGGAGGAGGGACGTGGTTTTCCCCCCCAGCAGTGCTGCTGGCAGCGGCACACATACTTTACCCAGACTCCTTGAACCACAGCAGCCACGCAAGTCTGTGGCTGTTTTCCTCTGCCAGAAGCCGAGGAAGAAGGTTCGCTTTCTTTTTAGGAAGAAATGCTTCTTTAACCTTGGGTAAAGGCGCCAGCGCTCACCCGTTTATGTGCGCTAACATAATTGCCTACATTATATGGGTCAAGAAGGAGCCTGATCCAGTAGGAAGTAGATGCAGGACTGAGAGAAATGTGTTTAACAAACTACTCCAGGCTGTGCCTGTCAAGAAATGCTGGTGAGTTTGCACTGATCCGAGCAAGGCTATTGTCCCTCTATACACAAACGCAATGCCTTAACCACCTCCAAAGGTCTTTTTCAAGAGCTCATTAGGGAAATGCAATGATCATGGAGTTGCCATGTGGGACAGAGACACACAGAAACTACGCAAACTGGCAGTAAACAGGCTCTTTTCCTTACCAGTGCTAAATGTTGCACAAATACAAATTACATTTTCAAGAATAAGAGGTAGCAGTCAATAAAAAATGAAAATTGATCCTGGAGTGCAATCTTCAGCCAAACAATAACCAAGACTTTGCAAGCCAGCTGTGCTGTTCATCAGCTCGGGTGTGGGGGAAGAGTGTCAGGCAGTCAAGAAACAGCAATGGATGAGAGAAGGAGAGATCTGGATTTACAAAGGCAGGCACTTCTCAGAATTCTCCGCTAGCTTCATTAAAAATCAAAACAAGGCACCGGCCCGCTTCAGATGTTCACAGTCATTTGCTCCAGTATGGCAATGAAGATGCAAGAATGCACAGGCAACTCTTCTACTTGTTTTAAAGCGACTAAGCTTGAAAGATAAATGAGGAAAACTAAAATTCAAGTCTTCTGAAATGTAAGCAGAACAGAAGCTCTTTTTCCCTTGATAGAGCTTTCCTCTGCCCTGGGAATAATTATGTATTTCTGTCAAAGCAATACATCAGCCTTGCGGCTGATCCAAAGCTGTTCGATGCCAGCACGGATTTTACCGTTGATGTCTATGGGCCATGGATGAAGCCTTAAGTTTCTGAGTTAGCTATGAAGGAATCTCAGGAAAAATACAAAATGTGTTAAGTTCAGCCCTAACGCTGCACAACTGAGGAGTGTCACATTTCTACAGCATGCATGGAAAAGCAAAGTAAAATACACACATGGGATGCTACATAATCACAGTTCAAGCCATTACCACTCCAAGTCGCTCATGATCAGATCTTTCTGGAGAGCAGTGAGCGGTGTTCTCCCTTCAAATTATTATTAAATCCTAAGATGTCAAATGGGGACCTTACGTGACAGGAAAGCAACCTTAAAGCAAAGGATGGGGTGGGGGGGAAGTGCAAGTAGTTTTTTCATCTATTTGCATTGCTTTTTGATAACTTCTGTGATTTTGGTTTGTTTTTTCTTTTTTTTTAACAATCACACTGCTTACTTTTTTAAAAGTTTGTTTCCTTTTCTTTTCATACTACTAAACTGTTAAAAAAAAGAATACAACCCATTGTGAAGGAAGAAGCAGTGAAATACACAATATATAAAGAATTAATCCACAAACTAAAGATGCTGAAGGGATCAAATATTGTTTGCTCTATTCTCCTTTCAGTAAAACAGTTGTATGCTTCTTTTCCCTAGCACTACTGATAGCAGTTGCAGTTCACGTAACCAATTCAGATGGATTTAAACTGAATTTAAGTGTCCCTTAAATTACATGCACTTTTCTTTACGAAAGGGAAGAAATCCCACAAATGTAGAAAATTACCATCTTGGGGGGGAAATGATAATGAGAAGGACGACAGCCTCACAGTACAACCTGTTCCCACTCTCAGATTCTTCTAGGTGTCCTTGGACCATCACCAAGAACACGAGTAACGACTGTGAGAGCTCCCCATCCAGCCCTGCTGGCGACAGAGCTGCACTCGGTTTTCCCTGCGCCCATGAAATAATGAAGCCACATACACAGCAAATGACACGGTAACACCGCTCAGCAAGTGCTGGCAGGTCACCACCTAGAGGTGCTCAAAGCCAGCTCTTCAGACATCTGGAGGAGGCAGCTTACCTCTGAGAGCTAATGCACAAAACTGCTGGGTACTCAAAGGTAAGATGGTGGTGGTCTCCCACAGAAAAAAAGCTACTCTGAAGAAATACTTGCCTTTTGGTTTAAACCTCTGAATATTGAACAAAGCAAGCTCAACATGGAGGGGCTACTGGGAAACAATTAAGGTGTTAAATTCATTAAGGTGTTATTAATGGCTCATCACAGCAATGTGAAAGCCAGCCCTACGTAAGGCCTACCTAAGCTTCGCCCAGAGGAAAACACTTTCTTCAACACCCCCTCTTCGATTCCCAACATGGTTTCACTGTGTGACACTTACTACAAGACCATGTTAAAGACAGATTTTTATTTTCTCCCATTTCTTAGCTGAGAAGGAATTATATTTTAGTTACAGTCTGCCAAAGTTACTGGTGAAAACCACGCAGCCGTAAGTATCTTTGCAAACAGTGATAAGATTGTCTGTTACTCACACATTAAGTTCACATATTAAAGCTGGGTACACAGTCTAGCCTTACTTTAATTTTGCATTTCCCATGTGTTTTGCCTCAAAAGCTGTTTAACCTTTCCACCCTCAGTATTTGCTTTGAAGAGGGGAGGAAAAGAAAGCAGACACCAGTCAGTATTTTTCTTTCTTCAGCCAGCACCATTACTGGTAACTTCTCAGAACAAGGTTTATAGCAGCCAAGGGTCTAACTAGTGCAACCTGTAATAGGGACTGATAAGGACAACACCATACTGAGCATGAAACAGTGTTTACCAGTATTCCTAAACAACATTACCTTAGTTATTTGCAGCCAAAAAGCCAGAACAAAAACAGTTTGCATACAAGTGCACAGGATGAGACAGTGTCAATCTTTTCTGGAGAAAGACAGCATTTGATTTTGCATAGTTAATATTTAATAAAAAGAACAATAAAACACAGGCTTATCAAGTTGCTTTGTAAGTCCAAGCCCATATCAGTTAAGGAGAAACATACGACACGCCTACAGCCAGTATTAGTGAGCTGCAGGACAGAACTTCTGTGCACACAGAGTACTGCTTCAGTCCACTGCTGAAATCGCCAGAACGTATTATTTTAGTACTACCGTATATATACCCCATCCTCGCACAAGAGTAACAGGCTGCATGGCAGGCAGTCCTGGCTGCCAAATTGAAACATGACTCTCAGACCTGAGAGTGACTCATTTTAGACCAAATGGTACAACACACCAAACCTGACTTAGCATGCAAGAGACTTTCTTTGAAAAGACAGAGTTGCAACAGTTTTTAGTAGTAAAAGGCTGCAGCCACCCTAATTCCCCAACATGTTGGGAACACAGATTGCCTACAGAAGCTCCCACAAGCTATTTTGTCTTGAATCTTCAAAAAAATTGCAGCAAAGAAGAAAAAAAGAAAAAGGCGTGGGCTTCGAATTTATTCACAGACAACTGAAATCAGAAAGGTGTGAGCTTGTTTTACAGAGAAATCCACAAGAAAAAAAAAAACTTTAGGCATTCCAACATTTTTCTGATAAAGGGCTCTACAGAAAACTTTTTACACGTGTCCATAGGAAGACGCTTTTTGGAGGGCTTCCCATTACAGAGCCAGTTAAAAAGAACATGCAGAAAGGAGCGAGAGGAAAAAACTTGGTCCCTCTGGTTCCACCTCTCCCTGCTCACTTCAGTTTGCTAACGGCTTTTGTCCTAAAGCTCCCCTCCTGCTCCCCACCCTCCCGGTCTTTCTCTAATACTCTGTACCCTCGTGCTTGTCATTCATCCTCTCCCTGTCCTTTACCTTTGTAAACACCGCGGATACAGGGACACGGCTCCCATCTGACTTTAGCAGGCTCTTCGTCCGAAGGACTGAGAAAATCAGGAGAGAGAGGTGGCAACCATTTTTTTTTTTAGCTATAACTTTTTCCACTGCCTTAATTTGGTATAAATAAATCCAAAGAGACTCCACGGAAAGAAAAAAAA
>RSEF01000031.1:59320158-59334667 GCA_003993805.1 Himantopus leucocephalus
AAAAAAAAAAAAGAAGAAAAAGAAAAAAGAAGAGAAAAAATCAGGACGGTAAGTGAACAATGGCAGTACTGTTAGTGTCCCTTAATCAAACAAGTGTCCATTACTTATTCCGGGACAGGCTCAGAGATGTTAGTCCCGCAGACACAGCAGCCTGACCCGGCGCCAACAGCCCATTAAAGCCCATTCCGAACGAGTCCTTGGCCGGACCCTGCGCACCTCCTCCGTACCCTACTGCACACCCGCAGAAGTCAGCACCAGTTCCAGAAACACTACAGAAAACACCCAAAAAGAGGAGGAAAAAAAGGCGCCATGGACGGGGAGCNGGGCTGCGCGGGGCTGCGCGGCTGGAGGGAGCGCGGCGCCGCCGCCGCCGGCGCGCACGGAGGGAGGGAGGGAGGGACCGGAGGGACGGGGAGGGACGGAGAGGGAGGACCGGGCTCCCTCCCGCCCCCGCTCCGCCCGCCTCCCCCGGGCGGGGGCCCAGGTGCGCCCCGCGCCGCTCCGCCCCGCTGCCGCCCCGGCGGGGAGCGCCGGCATCCCTGGCTGCCCCGGCTCTCCCGCCGGCTGCCGGGCGGGCGGCTCGCCCGCTGCTCACGGCAGAGCTTTGGCCGGTCGCGAAGGATACCTAGAATAAGGGCGGCGGGGTTTTGGGGCGCAGGGTGCTTGGGGGCACAGGGTACGCGGATGTTTCTGGAGCGACCGAATTTCTCCTGCTGCAAAACGTGTTCGGACCTCCTGCCCGTGTCGGCAAGAACCGCCCGGGAGCCCCGGTTGCAAGAAGAATCGATCTGTGGGTTCACCAAACCCTTATAGTTGGAAAGGGGCAGGATGCTTTTCCAGACTTAGCAGAGTTATTTCATTATACAAAGACAGGTTCAGATTACTTCTTCTTCCCCCCCGTCAGTTTTTGCTGTGAAATAGTCTGATTTAGTTGGATTGTAGTAGCATCTAGAGGCCACTTTTGCATGTGCATGCATCAAGCGAAAATACCGTGTATGCTGCACAGCGCTTAGTGTTCAGTGGCTGAAATGGCTAGGCGTTTCTAAGCCCTGTAGAGAGATTTCTAGAGAGATTACTTACAGCTATCCAAGCCAGCAACACCTCCAGCAGTATAAAAGCCCATAATGAAAGACCAAACCCATTTAAAATACTCCTTGTTTTTCCCAAGGAACCAGAAAGCAGCAGGGATAGTTCTCCTCAAGTCAAATCTTTGCTTATGTACCATCAACACAGTGATGACACTGGCTTCCATAGCTACTGACAATACCTGCTGTACCCCAGGTATTGTTATTAGAAAGGCTTTCAGCACCACTGTGAGCAGATCTCTTGCTGCCATGGCTTGTTAGGAACTCTTTCTCATAAGGAAGCAGTCAAATGCTTTTTTTCTGTGTATCAGAAATGGTTATGTATGTATATGTATTTCAAGAAAACATGTTTTGTCCCCACAGAACAGTGGACCTTGTTTTTGTACGCAGCACTGTGATTTAGCACAGAGACTAGGCTTCAAAGTGCTGAAAAGTCGTGTTAAGTATTCAGCAGGCCATTAACTTTGAAAAATGCTTGATTTCATCATCTACCTGTTTTCAAAGCAAGCTACCAAGTGTTTGCAAGGGTTCACCAAGAAGTACATTCTGTTACAAGCTCTATCTAATACCTGTGCTAGCGTCCATACACTAAGTACTGTGACAAGTCTTCATAGTTTCCCATCTATACACAGGCTGCATGCAGGTTGGGCAACAACTGCAGGCTTGAAATGGTGCGCTCAAACTGCAAGTGTCCTCCCCTGGTGGTAGAAATGGGATGACTTGCATGACCCACTGGTTTAAAAGCAGGTCTTCAGAACGCAAAAATGATTCCTCCAGTGCTATGGCTATAATTTTTGTTAATGTCGCTTCATTATAAACTGGATTTTACTCAGTTTTTGGGGCAGGAACTGCCTGCACATGTCTACAATTCCTGTCCTGTGCTCAGCCAGTTGCCCAGATACCACTGTAACAACCAAGATTAACTTAAAAATAATCAAAGCTTCAAGCAAAGGATGAGCTGATAGGACTTACATCTCTGTGGTGAGACCTACAGCCCAAGCATGCAGGAGCGTGCTTCAGTGGGACGGTGCAGGTATGAAGACACTTGGTGGGAAGAGCTACTGCATCTGTGAATTGGGAATTACCACTGCCTAGCATCCATAAAAACATCTCACCTAGTATCGTTATTCAGATTTGCTGGTTAGGACCTTGTCAGTAGTGACTCTAGCTCCTGGTGCTTGAAGGAAAATAGCAGTCCTGTGCTCATGGGGAAAGGCTGATCTGTACATGAGATGGAATTATATGAAGGCAAAATGATGACACACACTAAAAAAAGGAGTATTTTGGAGTCCACCTTCAGTGAAGTGATGTAGTTAAAGCAGAAATGCTCAGCTGCTTATGTTTCTGTTAGTGACTTCAGACATGCTCATTCAGCCCTGAAACAGTGACTCATCATTTATTCAAGGCTAATAAAATTAATCTGAGTCCTCCACTCTTGCTCTAACTAGAAAATACAGGGAATCTTCAGTAAATCTTAGAAACAAGCAAATATTGAACGTCCATGGGAGACCACGTGGTCTAACAAAGTTTAATGAATGTAACTTCTATGAGACTTGGCTGTGCTGCTCCACAGTCTGAAATGTGTTTGTGTAATCACACACAGATGTACGGAATCGCATTAGATAGGGAAGCAGTTTTCACATCCTTCAGTCTGGAAAAACGTCTGTTTCCAGAACAAACCTCGTAAGTTCCATGTGCTCAATTTTGTGAATCAATTCAAATTATAAGTACGCTTAACATGTACACACATTGATATATTTATATTTATTTCTCAACATTCATACAGTTTCAACTGAGTGCCTGCAAGATTAGTCATACAGACCCAGAAAAGTTAGACATCTAATTCCTCTTCAGTCTGGGGCTGGAAAGTACCTCTGGTGTTTTTAATTAAAAAATAAAAAATCAGGGAATTTACAGTTAAGACGTCTCTTCACTCTGTCACTTCTCTATGCAGCATACTGTGGTGTTCTTTCAACAATGGATAATCTTATTTCAGACTGGAAATGTGCTGAATCTTTCACTGCAGTGGATGCTTTGAAGGAAGTGTTAGATGAGACCACAATTAATAGCATCTTGGGGGAGGGGGGGCGGGAATGGCAAGTTTCAGCATTATCTGAGATGGGAATAATTAGGAAACTTGAAAAATATTTTCATTGTACACTTTCTATTGATCAGCTTTTAAGTATATTCCAATTTCCTAAAACACCACCATCAGTAGTGCATTGCTAAAGCACATCTTATGTTAAGAAGAACTGCTTCAGCAATGAATGCAGAATAAAGTGCTCTCTGGAGTTCGACTTTTTGCTCATTTGTTATATACGGACTATCCGAAGCCCGGTGCTCACGCTTAGGGGATCTGTTCAGAACAGGATGCAGAGGAATCTGAGCAAATAACAACATTACCTACTGTTGGAAAACACACTGTTCTCAGGAGCAACTTCAGACACACCAGAAGTCCCACAGAAAGACAGCACCCCTGACCGTAAAGCCACGACATCTTTGTTCCCTTGCAGTGCTTCTGCCCTTGTTTGGTCTCCTCTGGCCTCCTGCTATGTATTTACAGCAGCGGCGCACAACGTCCTATGAACCATGAACTCCTTTGAAACCTGGAAAGCTCTCAAGGCAGAAAGCACCTTTTTCCATGCAGAATCTCCCTCTCCCTGGCTCAGCCTCACACTGCTCAGACCTGAGCTCATCCTAACCCTTCCACGGCGTAGCTGGATGCTGAAAAGCTGACATGACCGTACTGCTCCTGTAAGCCAAGCTTTGACTTCTCATGGATTTCTGCCCATGTTCAGCCCCGAACAGCAGGACTGCAAGGCCATGATTGAAGGAGAAGTGGGTGATCATGAGTGCCTGAGCATATTGAGGGTTAGGGATGTACTCACAAAAGCAGAGGAGGCGGTGGTTCCTCATAGTCTCTGTGGCAAGATCTGGGTCAGATCAGGCTGTTTAGAGCAGCCTAATGCCAGAAATGAGAGCAGCACCTGTCCAAGTGACCAGTGCGTCAGCTCTTTGTCAAAGGGGCTTTGGGTTTGTCCTGGTGCTCGCACCATCCATGTTGGCCTCAGATGGTTGCACCAGCGTTTGTAAGAAGCTTCAGGGAAGTTATTGTCAGAGGTGCAAAGGAGCTCAATGCATTACTGACAGATCCAGTAATAACTCATACAGGACCATGAGCCTCGGCTTTACTGTTAATAATCTTACAACCCATGTGGTATCAGATGCTGGAGCACAAAAGAGTCGGTGGCTGCATGAGGCATACGGTGCTTGTTTGGGGTGGGCATGGGGGCAGGAGCCTGCCTTTTAAGAGGAGGGGGCTGGAAAACTGACTGTCGTGGCTTTGCCACCATGCAGGAGCTATGAGTTTTGGGGTAAGGACAGAAACAGGGATGGGCTGCAGGTTCCACACAGGGAAAGTGGTGGGGGGAAGCTGGGGACATGTGTCTCCCATGGGAGGGCAGCAGCGCTGAACAGCAAGCACAACGGCAGCTGGTGGGTGCACTGCTTTAGCACACCTCTCCAGCACCCTGGCTCTAGCTGTGAGGTCTAGCAAATGTAAAATCCTGCTCCAACAGAGATCGTTAACTTACAGACAGCATCAAAAAATACATCATTTTTCCTGTCTGTGCCTTTTCACCTGGAACTGAATGATATTTTTCCTCCAATAAATTGAATGTCAAACTCCTTTACAGGATTAAAAAAAAAAATTGCTCTGAAGAAGTCTGATGGATGCCTTTGTACTGTATATAACTTTGCACGTCTGTTTGGTCCTTTTAGATGTCAGATATCTGAAGAGTTGCTGGAGCTACCAACTGAAAAAAATTAGATAATGGCAGATGAAAAACTCAGTCCTACATTAGAATTGCATTTCATTCAAGCTAGAGTATTTATCATTAGTGTCTAAGTGTTGTTATTTTCACTAAAATATAATTTGCCCCTTCTTTCTCTTCCACAGCTTCAGCACCATGAATCACTAACACTTTTCCAAGAGGTGCTGTGCCCACAGTGGGATGGGGAACACGCATGTCCCCAAAGGAGAAATGGTGTGGGACTGAAGCTTTAACTGAACAAAACTGACAAAAAGCCCCTGCAAAAACACAGGATAGGACCTGTAATATTAGCTGAAAGGTAAAGAATTTGGATATATTTAGTTAATGAAAGCTCTTGCTTGAAGGTAAGATTGGGTCATTTATGACTGCACAATAACAGCTCCAATGCAGAACATATGAATGCCAGATGGCTGGAACTGTTCCATTAATGAACTGATGCTTTCATTGTTCTGAATTTGATTTTGTAGCTTTTTTCTTATAATGATTTGATTGCACCATTAAAAACCTTCAATAACCTCCCGATAAATTATTCAGTCCTCAGAATGCAAAAGAGGACATGCCTCTCAGCCTCCACTTTCCACTGGCCTTAAATGGGACCTGCAGGTGTGCAACACCTCTGGCAGTCAGGCTGATGAATACATTTCATGCTGTTTTCTTAGTGCTGCCATTTAAATAATGTATGCTGGACGCATGCGCAATATATTCTTCTAAGGCACAGGAAAATTCGATCCAGGTGACACTCCATTGGAGTCAATGGGGTTATCCAGTGACGAATATGCAGGGCAAAAAAAAATCATAGGTGTGTGTATATAGGGAGAAATTCCTCCCAGACATGTGAAAATACAGGAACAATGTCAAGCACTGGGAGATACATTCTTCCCCCAGAGCCCATGCCTCCTTCATTAAACGTAATTCCTATTACAATAATATTCCTGGTGTCTACATTTAATTAATGAGCAGTCTAGGAGTCCACTTGTGCATGTTACCACAGGCACATTAATTTTTCTGGCTTACACGCCTCCTCTGTAAACATGCTCTCACTTCCAACACTCAACTCCAACACAAGGTGCATCTCCCCTGTGGCTCTGCAGCCACACTTTGTCACCGACAGACCTGGTGTAGTTAGGTGACAAACATATCTCTGTCCTCTGTGGCTTATCTCTAATCCTCATGTCTGAACAGAGCTTATGGACAGACAGCCTGGAAAAAGTAAAAAAAAGAATATCATAAATATTAGGTTAGCAGCGAGCAAAGGCTTCCTACCAAAGCTGTGCTTCTGCTGTACGCCTACATTGGAGATGCTGGAGGGGTTCCAATCCCTAGTGCCAGAAGTGAAGCCAGGTGTCTTATTTCTTCTGTTACTTCCATTTCAGTTCTTTTAAGGTTGTTCTTACTAAGCAATCTAAAAATAACATGAAGTAAATCAAAGAAAACAGGGGGAAAAAGAAAGAAAGTAGAGGAATGTGGATGCAGACTGCTCACAAGACCCTTCGAGACATGCTCTGCTTTCTTCTGTTCTCTGGGGCCCCTGTGCCCCCTTTTTTACCTTAGCTCCCACAAACCTCCTGGGGTGTTGGTAAGGATTATTTATCTCTGATACAGCTTTTTGGGGCAGGGCCACATGGAAGAAGAAGCAGAAGTCAGGTGGCAGAGGGAGATTTCGGTGTCCACCCTCCTTAGCATGAACGCAGGAGTACAAAGGCGAGCTGGGATGGGAGAGGCAGGGATACCAGGTAGCAGAGCTGGCAGCCCTTTTTTCTAGGCACCGCTTTTCCCTCAGCAGAACATAGGGTTTTTCCAGGGGTGCTCGGTCCGGTTTGCTGCTCCTGGACTTCAGCATTGCATCTCAGGGATACTAAAGGCAGGGGCTGACCTCCGGCCTGGAAACCAGGCTGTAACGATGGGATTCACCCCACCATCTCGTTCCACCTGGGACACTGTGGGGTATCTGAGACATGTTCTGCAGGCATTGGGTGCACAGGGGAGCTGTGGGAAACCCTCCTGTAGCTTTCTGGAATAGGGGGACAGGACACTTTGGGGCAATTCAGGTGAAAACAGCCAGTGATCTGAGCAACCTGATCTAATTGAAGATGTCCCTGCTAACTGCAGGACTAGGTGACTTTGGAAGGTTCCTTCCAACTCAAACTGTTGTATGATTCTATGTAGGTTTGGACCCAGTTCCCCGCCAAGGGAGAGTGAGGAAGGCCAGGGTGATGGAGACATCTCAAGGCTTTGCCCACCTCCACTGGAGCAAAGCCCACATAATCCAGAAACCCAGATGCTGCACCCTGACAAGTGCTCTGCTGGCTGTCTGCCACAACAGCACTTTCCGATCAGGTTGGTGGTGCACACGCGGTGAAATGCCCCCTCTCCGCCTCACACAAGCGTGGAGGAAAGACTTGGGGTCAGCTCAGCCTTGTTAGTTAATAATTGAAGGCCTGGTTGCCTGCTACTATCTGTTGCCATTAAGGGCTGAATCACTGCTTGTTTCTACAAGCCCACACGTAATATTTGCAGCATTTGTTTGCAAATGTTCTGATAGTTCCTTTGTGCTGCCTTCACAGGGCAGGCAGAGTGAGGGCTACAATGAAAAACAAATAGAAAGCTCTTTGTTTTATGCCAGAAGAGTGGGGGAACAGACCCCTTGACCTCATCAACTAAAGCCACTTTAAACCTGTTGAAAGTCTAACCCCCTGTTTTTGACAGATGAGGACACTTTCCCTGATGTCACATCTGCTTTTTGGAGAAGCTGCCAGAAGTTGGCTGCCTTGGACCGTGGTTTTCAAAGATTTCTGTATGCCCAGTTCTCATTTCTTTTAGTGGGAATATGGTGTCCAAAGTGCAGAGGGAGACCTGGTAATCTCCATGGTAACTCTTTGGAGACATGCTCGCCCTGATGGTGACCTCCTTAGCACCGAGAGAAACCAGAAATAGCTCCATTTCTGGCTTTTGAGCTGTGCCATAAAACACAAGTGGGGCCACATCAGATTTTTGGTTTTGAATTTTTGCTTTCAGGAGCAAAAAGCCTCCAGGCAGGGCAGAGCAAAGAGTCACCTGAGTGAGGGCAGGCAGGAGGCTCAGGGGGGCTTACAGCTCTGAGGGGGCAACAGCCTGTGGAGGACCCTATGTTGGGGCAGTGGAATCAGAAAAGAGAAGAGCAAAAGTAAAGGAACAACAATGCACCAATCCAGTCCCCCGTGCCACCCGCTGCATCGCTGAAGAGGATGAGTGAGTGCAGCAAAGAGAGCAAAAAGGGAGGAAAGAGGTGACAGGAGCAAGGCTGACACGTTTCTCTAAGTGTTTGTTTACCTATTTGTATTTCTCAATTTTAAAATCAGTAACTAGAAGCTTGTTAAATCGGCAATAAATTACCTTGGTTGAAATTCCCTGACACAAAACTGGGGTTTTTGGCCTGTGACAGAAAGAAGCTGTCTGGTAGGCAGAAGAATATGGGTTGCTGATTCCTATAGTTTTGTTAATGGAAGTAATGGATGTCAGGTTATTCAGGACTAGCAATACCTGAATTCCAGTCCTTGTTCTACCATGGCTTAAGATCTTCAAGCCAAGAGTATGTAGATTTTTTTGTGGAAAAGATGCTTTATCGGTCATCAATTTTGCACACAAAGGGTGAGTAGCCAAGACAAGGTCTGTGGCAAGTGTTAAACTTAAGGTCAGACTTAATTACTTTTTACTGAGTGTTCAAATATATAGGTTGAATGAAAAGGATGAGCCTGATTCTGCATCAGCCTGGGCAAGAAACATCCTGCCTTCCAGAAAGCAGCAACTGTGTTAAATGGAAGGGAAAAAAGTGTGCTGCATTACAGGAGCGAGGCACTGACCTTTCCAGAGGTTAACAGGCAATGCACAGAATGGAGATTTTTTGTTCATTAGGAGGAAACATGAGAGTGTAATTAGAAACAGGCTGTGCTGTATGGTTTTGCCTACTGCTACTATTCAACACAGCAGAACAGAGGAAGGTACCCACTAGTCTGGGGACCGAATTAACAACTGCAAATTTAACAGTGAGTGATTAGAATAGGCACTAATTTTTTCCCCATAGGAGTTAGGAGACCAACCTGCAATTGAGTGTTTGAGTTTAAATTCAGTTGAATAATGGTAATTTTTTTTAAAAAATGTTTTTTTTTTTATTATTTGATAG
Source organism: Himantopus leucocephalus (assembly GCA_003993805.1). Taxonomy (NCBI): domain Eukaryota; kingdom Metazoa; phylum Chordata; class Aves; order Charadriiformes; family Recurvirostridae; genus Himantopus; species Himantopus leucocephalus. The sequence continues at coordinate 59,329,236 of RSEF01000031.1, forward strand.
TATAGGTAATGAAAGGGAACATGCACCATTCAAATATATCATTAGGTGGATGCAACAATAAAAGGCAACAGGAAAACTATAAGCATACTACCCGAGACCAATCTGTTCAAATTGTCCCATAACCTGTTCATAGAAGATCCTGAGCCAAAATTCAGTCTCCATCTCACCAGCTGCACGTGCAGGCTGAAAACAAAGACTTTTTCTGTTTTTTTGAGGTAGGTCCATACGCCCTGTGAAAGTTAATGGGAACTGCAGAAGCCTTTGCCCTACAGGAAGGTGGAGTTAGAAAAAACACATCACTAAAATGCTGGAACAGAGGTTTGGTCTTTAGCACCTACATCCTACACGGATACATTGAAGCTATTTGTTCTTTTCCTTCTCAGGAAAAACTTTAATGAAAGTTTTAAAATGTTGAGGTTGAGCAGGAAGAAGTAGGTCAGGGTGCAAGGCTGTTCAACTTTATATACTGGGAGTATTATGGCTGAATTGCCTGTGCCTGCTGCCACATATTAAAGCAGAGGCTTTAAAAATCTGGCCTGTCCAGACTGTTTTCTGCTGAAAGTTGTTGCTAGTTGGGAAGGTCTTCTTAGGCCAGTGGTTTGACACAACCTCTTGGTCACAGAAATGACTCCTGACTCAGGTGGCATAATGCTTGAATCACTGGAAACAGAAGTGTCACTGTGCCTCTTTCCATTCAGCTGGCATCTACCAGGCAAGATTCACAGCCTGAAAAATACCAGAAATCCACCTTCTTTTCCAACAAAATCTTCCAGGTATCGTTTTGAGGCACTTGCTTTGTGGTCGTGGATCCGTCATCCCAGCAGTGTATCTTACTTTCTGATACACAGGAAAAAAATATATGTGTTTGAAAATACCAAATTGCAAGGACAAGAAAGAAGGATTCCCTTCATGTGAATGCCAAGAATCAATCTTTTTCAAGGCACATTTGAGGATTATGAACAGGTGGATAAGCCAAGCGAAATCCACTCCTCACCCTGGGTTCTTCCCAGCTGAGGGTCAGCACAGGTGCATGGCAGCAAATCTTCTTGCGACTCAGATAAAGGTGAGTTTACCTGGTCCTGTAAGCACTGAGCAAGTGAAGTTACCTATTGTGTGAGAAATCTGAAAAATCCTGAGGTAAAATGCTTAAAAATAATATTTGTGAGAGGACTGGTGTCATGTGTAGTCTCTACTTTAAATAATAATTTGTATAATGTGCTAAGTAAGCCTTTTGAATACCATGATTTATTACATCTTCATGAACTTTGCTAAGATAGCTTTTAAATTTCTTACATTAAAGAATATATTCTCAGCCAAACACTTCTGCACCCTATTGATCTTTTTTGCCTTTTGAACTGTGACCCATTTTTCGTCCCTAGTGTGATTCAGCCAAGCTTTTATTTATTGCAATAAGTCAAAGATTACATTTTGTGGAGACCTAACACCTAACAAGAAGAACTCCATAAAGTCATTCAAGCAGTAACACTCATAACTTCCGTGAACTCCAGAAATCAGTTACTGCCCCAAAATACACAGGTCGTGTAGGCAATGATGAGTTAATGGTTGAGGTCAAAATCAAGTTCTCAGTGTCAGGAAAGGGCTAATGTAAGTCAAGCGGCTTTACATGAAGTGGTCCACACCACTGTCTGCACGCCTAGATAGCTCGACCTGTGACTCCCATTAGCACTTGAAAGAAGTGCGACACAACAAAATCCCTCATCTTCAAAATAGGAATACACCCTCATATTTTGGCACATTGCCGGGAAGCCTGGAGCAATGCACTCCTTGTGACTCCGGGCGGGTGGTTTCCAGATGCTCTTTTGGTCAGTCAGTCAAGCAGGGATTGTGCGCAGTGCTGCTCCTCAAATTGCAACCCTCCTCACGCTGCTCATTCAGCAGAACAAATACCCGTGCTCCCTGGGAAGAAATTTAAGAATAAAAGGCAGCAGGACTTCCCCATTCTGCTTCCTACTGAGTCAGGAGCTTGGGCTTTGTTATGCCAAAGATTTATTGGCTTTACGTTGCTGGAAGAACAGGAAGACTCTGGGTACAAGAAATAGCAGATTTTCTCTTGGAGTAAGGATGCTCCCCGTGTAGAGCAGGCGGAGCTGCTTTCATCATCCTTGGCACGATGAGAATATGCCTTTCTGTCTCCCATCCCATTTTACTTTCCACTCTGCCTCCCAGAGTCTACCAAGAACAATAAATCTGCTTGTCTTCTACACACACATGGATTTTGTCTGGAGGAGGATTATCTTCAGGTGAATAATGGGGTTTGCCTGTAAAAAAAGCATCTGTCTTCTAAAAAATCACGATCCTTAGAAACTCCCATCAACTAGGAGTGATGGAGATAAGACCGGAGGGAAGAGAAGTGGGGGAGGAGGGTGGCATGTGCAGCTCTGTGGTCCATCCATGAGCTGGGCACCTGCTGCAATCCAGACCAGCTCCCAGGATTTCTGGAGGAGCTCAGAGTCCGAGGTTTCAAGGAGGGTGAAAAGGAGAACAGAGTCCCTCAGGGTGTGGCGTGCACAGGGAGGGTTTGAAAAACTCTGAAATTAATCTCTGCAGTCAAAAGAAGATATAATGTGTTTTACTCCCGTTTAAAATGCTCCATTTAAAAGCACCAATGCAAAACTTGGTGAAAGCAACAGCAGGGATTGTAAACTCTTTGGGGCAGCGACTGGGGTTTGACAGTCTCTAGCAGACTGAAACATCAGTTTTGAGTGGAACCTGCAAGTGTTACAGTTAAAAAAAAATAACAAAAATGCAGTTCATGCACTGCCACCCCATACAACTTGGGCTATTGGAAGCATGTGATGCCTGGGTTTGAGTTTCAAATGACATAAAGAGTACATTGGCATCGAGTATCATTACTACTAACCACATGCCTTGCTACCCACTCTTATTGATGCAAACATTGCACTGGTTTCACTTAAGCTTTGTGTAAACTTGCATTTCACTGCCATAATGTCCCAGACACGAATTAGAGCTCCTCGATGACATCACAGCCACGAGACTCGCCTCACTTTGCGAACTGGCGGTGGAAGTGACACGCCTGACTTTCAGCAACGCAGAAGACAGTACGTGCGGTGCAGGGGTGCAGAACAAGGGGGTGAAATAGGAGCCTCTGTGACAAAAGGAGGCCAATCTCCAACAACAAAACAAAGCCCGTGCTGGGATTTTAAAATGATCATGTCACAGCTTGGAGCCGTTCTGTAAAAGCTCCACCCGCCGCTGTGCAATGGCAGACTTGACGACTCGCGGGTGGCAGAACCGTAAAAGCCAGGAAACCGTCAAATAAGCACAGCTGTAACCCATAAAGTCCCCCTTCTACCCTGCAGCAAATCTGAAAACAGCCTAACTTTAAATGTCCCTCCTCCTCTTGTCCACAAAGTGCGTGAGATATAGATAGCTTGGGACTGGGGACACCAAAGATGCAAGCCCGGTTATCAAACCCTCTTCTAAATCCACCATTGTTAGTTTGGCTGCCGCCATTCAGAAAAACTGTGCTAAGGAGATGCTTTTAGTTGAATTACGCAGAGTGAAAAGACTGGGCATAAAGCAGAAATCTTGGAAGGCTGTATAATGTTCTGAGATTATACAGCAGAAATTGATAAAAACACAGGAAGAAAATTGAATTTTGCAAGACCAAATATCTAGCATAATAAAATAATAATAAAAAGCCTTTTGTCTGCAATATGATCCCATGGGTTTCATTGTTTCCTCTTGCAAACAACGTTATCTGGAGAACAGACAAAATTTCTGTTTAGTCCAAGGACTTTGGCTGTCTCCATCTTACAGTCATCTATGTTCTACAGCAATAAGGGGGCAGTACAGATGAGTTGTATTTTTTTTTAAAGTTTTCCCTGTACCTGAAAAGCTCCCCTAATACGAACATTTTAAAAGCAAGCATATTTCTCTTTCATTCTTGTGAAGACTAGAGTTGTCAGTGATGTCATAAATTTGTAAGAGAACCCCTCATCTCTCCTGCCAGCAGTAAAAGGCATGTTTTGTCCTATAGCCATGACTGATTTTAGATTTCATGTTAAGATTTGATCAACATGATTGGTGTATCTGAGCGTTTCAGTGAAAAAACACAGGCTAGCATTCAAAGGCGGAGGTGCCTGCTTGAAGCAGAAATGTACACACACGAGGACACACACTCCTCCCCCTCGTCATTCAGGTGTCTTTCTTTCGAAGTACGTATAGTCACTGACCTCCTTTGTCTCTTCATCTGTGTCTGCTTAAAAATGCCAGTCAGTTTAGCCAAGTCTGATAAAGATCGCTGTCATTCTGAATATTGCCTGTAATAAGTTCTTCAGAGTGGTTTACAGACAAGACCACTTTCTTGCCGTCTTGAGAGGTGTGCACGGGACAGAAGCAACTGACCTTGCCAGAATGGAGTAACATCAGCACGGGTGGGAAAGCCGTTACTCCTTTACTACAAATAAACGCATAAATAAAAACAAGCCTTAGCAGTGTTAAAGGGTGTGTGTCTAGGGTGGAAAAACCACCAGGAAGTAATTACATATCTCTGCTGGTTTTTTTAATCTTAAACTGCATAGCAGTTGCCTTGTGCTGCAGTGAGCAATAGGCTGTGTGAAAGCTCGTGTGACTCACGGCTACTCAGGTGCTTCTCTCTTGCTCACCTGCTCGCTTACCCTTCATTGCATCCTAGTCCTTTACTGGTGGATCTGGAAATTATTTCTACAGCAGCAGCACCTCCTGTTCTCTCTCCTGCCTTCCGGGCTCCACCCATGGGGATCAGGACTGTGTTGTGCCAGATATGTATATGCTAGAACAGAAATTCAGTCTTCATAGCTTCCAATCTAAATGAGCAAGACCTGCAGAGAGCAGGAGGGAAGGAAGAGTTATATTCCCCATTAAGAAATGAGGGATTTAGTGATTTTCTCAAAGTTGTACATGTAATTGCTGTCAGAGCTAAGAATTGAAAACAGGACTCTGGAGCTCCCAATTGCCAGAACGAAGAAACTAAACTTGTCCAAAATTTTCTCGACTTGATTAAAGGAAATAAGAAAATACCTTAAAAAAGAGACCCAAAGGTTTTATGTTTGATATGTATTAAAACATGCACAAGTAAAATCCCTCCTTTCTCAGACCCAGATTCAGTGTACAGACACACACGAAGATGAACTCAGAGTTTAAGTGGGTGAAGTTTGGTTTATTCCCCTGGAGCTGTGCCTGTTTACATATGGCTGAACTAGAGGTATTATGTCTTTGACAACGTACTCCATTAATATTTTTGTACATATGCATCTGCACCACAATCTCCAACTGTTGTCTATTACTCTGTTTTTCAGTTGTTTAAACTTTTCACCTTCCTGCTGAGTTCCTAATGGAACAGATTCCTAATGCTCTGGTTTCTGGTTTCTGGTGTGGTTGTTTTTTTTTTTTTTTTTATTTTTTTTTTT
>RSEF01000031.1:59334674-59365808 GCA_003993805.1 Himantopus leucocephalus
TTAAAGGTTTGCACAGATTGTCCAGCACTTCGAGCAAAAGCTTTAGGAATAACTATATAACAGTGGGACCAATCCTTTTGCCCTTCCTCATTCTGAGGTTCCTCTTTTGGTTTCAAGAACAGAATTTGCCGAGCAAGACACTACTCAGCACAAATAAAGTTGGCAGGAGGAGCCATTAAGCAGAAACAGAACTCCTGTCCTTCAGCCAGAAGGCATTATAATTTCTGTGACAAAGGAGATCATGTTGCACTGTTGTTCCTACAGTCCCAATATGAGGAACAGTCAGTTCTCAGAAATATGTGATTTTATTTTAAGCAGTTTTGCATGGTAAAGAGACCTGAACTAACACTGCAGCTAGGCTCCCAAAAATTAAAATCAGAAAAAAGCCTTGAGGATCAGATCCTCTTGCCCCTTTTGGTCTTTAAAAATACAGCTGGAGGGGTCTGGGAGTAGCACAGCAGCCAGCTGTGACTGCGTGAGGATTGCACCCGCACAGGTCAGTCTGAAATTAACCTCCGAAAACGTTTCCACAGGACACAGCCATGAAAAATGCTCTATCAGATGCTTCAAGTATCAACATTCAGATTTATCCTAAGTCACACCTTCTTGTTCCTACAATATAAAGGGCACTAACTTATTCTGCTTGGCACAGTGACAAAGCAGGTGCTAGCAGATCTGTGCCATGCTAACTACCGCCTTAGACCAAATGTATGGACATACCTTGATGACCTCAACTTTTCTTCTGAAACTGGACCTAAACCTTTAGAGACAGGGGAAAACACCATGGAAAATGCAGATTAGAAGCTGTAATATAAGTCAGAGCACATACTGGAAAAGGAAGACAGTGCTGTGAGAAGCTCCCACTTTACTGAGGAATGGATTTGAGAGGAAGGAGAAAAGCCATTCTGGAAGAATAATTGACGTTACCCAGAGACAACATAAGTCAAGCTGCGTGCGGAAGAACTGGATATCAGCCCAGTGAGCAAGAACTGGAGAAGCTGAGAAAGGTAGAAAACTTCTCAGAAAAGAAAAGCACCGCAATGAAAACTCCTGCAAAGCTCACTGAAAAACTGGAGGCGGCGGGAAGTGCCCAAGGAAGCAGTCAGAGCAGGGGAAAACAATGCAAAAAAAGTAAGTGAAGACCTAATTATCGAAGCAGAAACAGCAGTAAAGTGGGGAACCGCAGAGCCTTCTGCCAAGTGACAATCTGCAAAAGAAGAAATGGGCCAATCAAAAGCAAAGATGGAAAACATCCTCGGATTTGAGTAGAACAGCACAGAAAAGATTAAAAAAGTAAAGGGCACAGGAATTCCAAGCAGAGTTAGTTCCACCTTAATACAATATCCAATGAAATGTGGGAACTTAGCCAAGATATCATTAATATTACTCCAATAGAAATGTCAGAAATACAAGCTGCAATTGAGAAGATGAAAAACAATAGAGCAGCAGTCAAAAAAGTTCTAGCAGTAATGCTAACGATATGTGACATCCACCACTTAAAAGAAACCATGGCAGAGCTCAGCAGCAATGCCTGAAAAAGAAAAGAGATCCCTCCAGCACACTGGTAACACAAAATTGTTTTCAAAATGCCCCAAAAATGGGATCACAGGAACTATGATGTCTGTAAATGAGTAAAGAGCTGTATTTAATCTGAAAAGTTTTCTGCAAGTGCTGCACCCCACGGGGTGAAAGAAACAGTGAATGGAAAGTTTTGGGAACAGTCTGGATATAGACTGTATAGACCAGATACATCCACTTAGCCCATTGTATGTGTATGTGAAAAAAATCACTGGCTTTCAAAGCTCCCAAAATAGCTTGAAGAAATTTTTGCCATGTCTTTTGGTCCTAGGGAAGCTTGGCTGCTGTTATTAATAGGGAGCAGTAAAGTGAAGTGCTGTATCAGAGAAAGAGTAAATGGTGATTTGGCATTAACACTCCTGCAAAACATGGCTGCATTTCCCTTACATTGATATTAGGACTTGCCATGGATGGACCATGAATGTGTGCACTGACAATACAAATCGTAGTGATTGTGGATTGGCAATAGTTGCTGAGTTGACCCAGACTCCATTGCTCACGTGCTACTGAAAAACACCTCCAAGGAGTGACGAATAAAAGCCGAATGTCTGAAAATGAGAAAACAGTTGGTCAAGCAAAGCTCAGGTTCAATTATGCCAAAGGGATTATCCTTAAAAGCTGCATTCTCAGCAGACAACATCAAGAAGATAAAAATTTTACAGTAGTACCATAGCAGCTAACAGAAACCACAAGAAAGATCTGCAATTAAGAACAAGAAAGATATCTGCAGTATTCACTCAGCTTAACATAACAGTCTCTCAGAGGCACAAGGAAAGGAGGGTGTATAGGAGAAAACTTTAAAAAGAATTTTTCCCAGGGGGTACAGATACCTGACCTTATCTTCAGAAGAGAGAGCATCAGCGGTTACGGAGAAAGCAAAGCTAGAGTAACAAGTCCCCACACTGAGCATCAACGTTGTTTATGAGGAGACACTGCCTCTCCACTTTTGATAGCACAAGTGTCCCTAGGTACAGCTCACTGCCACAACATGTCACAGGAGATTTTAGAAAAAGACAGAAAGGCTAGGTGGTAGCATGGCTGCCTAGAGTACATGCACCCTACATAGATTCTTCTTTGGAAGATATAAAAATAACCATACTAAAATCTCTAGCCTTTCTGGCCAGGTGATGGGAGACAGTTGTTATGACATGGCTGTGACATGTGATCCCACCTATTTTATGTGCTGAACAAATCTAGTAGTTCCCTGAAAGGTGTAAGCTATGGTGCAACCCCAAGCTGACTGCATCACATGTGCAGAACTAAGTTCCTGAATGCTTTGATAGGCCTCTGGGAAAAGCTGGGGGCAGAGCACCACCAGAGTAACACATGCAAGTTACTCCTTGCTGTCCTTTTTTTCTCTATGCACCTGACAGCAGGCTGGATGTATTTATCTCGCAGCAGCAGCACACTCCATGTTGATACCTTTGCGGGGAGTCCTGTAACTCCTCCTTATTCACATGGCAGACTCATTTTCTGGTTATAAAATGTTACCAGATCCAAATGAGACTGAAGTTGCAGCTATTGTTAGTTGACTGTGTTGTTGTAGTCGGTGTTGCTCCATCAGAAACAATGGGAGTTTGCTGCTCGTCCTGGAGGACACTCTCATAAACTTACCTCCCTGATTTCTTCACCACAAGCAACTGACAGGTGAGCTACCGTAACTTCATGGTGACTTTTCAGCCTCTCCTTCACTGCCTTCTCAGCCAGCTAGGGTACAGAGCGCTATAGGCATGGAGGCGGTCCTTTTGCATCCATCCCACTCCTTTTCCCACTTTTTGCAAGGTGGCATTTCTGAGTGATTTTTTGGTAATTCCCCAGAGTAGATTTGGGATGCGATGTTCAGCTTCTCATACTCATTTTGCAATCACTTCAGTGCACCAGGGTAGTTAACGCCTTATCAACACACTGGCATTTCTAACAAGGTTCATAGTCTCTGGAAAAGGTTATCGCAACCCTTCTGGTGCTGCTTACCACTGGAGGTTTAAGTCAGTAGCAGGTTGAGATTCTTGCAGAGTTTGCAGAGTTTGGCTCAGGGATACGAGACTCCACTGCCTGCTCCAATATGGACAGGAAACATTTACAGATGCTCCCGGTAGAGTCTTCAAAGGGCGAGGCAGGAAAACACGTGGTGAACATGTGGACTTCAGGGGTGGTGGTTCTGCTATGATGGATTTTTTTTTCCTCTGTCAGCTTGTTGTGGTACAGACAGCAGACCCTGAAGGAATAGTGGGGCCGTGCCTACGAGCGCAAGCTCTGCTTGCACTGACGCGACATGCAAAGCTGCCATTGCAACCATTTGCATTGCCAACAGGTATAAGACAAGGATTGGCTTTAGTGGGAAAAACATGGTATCAGAAGGAAAGGCAAGCAAGTTTTCTAACAAACATTTCCTTGGCCTTGAGTTTTGTCACTGTGTGGAAGCTTATGCAGCAGTGGGAGGAAGAAAGGGAACTCCGCCTGCTTTGCTTCACTGCTTTTTGCCAAGGGCTAATTATCACTCATACATCGCAGTTGTATAACTGATTATCCCAAAGTTAATTAAATCCTTGCAATCCTTAGAACCCCAAGGAGTTGGGTTGCCATATTTAACCATTGTATTTGATCAGTCAGTAGTGGAAGGAAACTCTTGTTTAGAACAGAATATGCTCTGAAATCGCTCAGCCTCTCCTTGTATCTTCCAGTACCCATTTTCTTAAAGGAAAAACTTCCAGTTTGCAAACAGAAGTCACGTAAAGAACCCTTCTGCTTGTCCTTCATGGAAACAGCACCACAGGAGTCCACAGTCTTTGCCACTCATGAGTTTGCACTGAACATAATGTGTACGCAGAATTATTTTATGTCTCTGGCTCATCCCATGCTTGAAGAAGCAAGCTGTTCCTTTCTTTCTTCTTTGAACTTCAGCTCAAAAAGCAAAGCTCTGCCTACTGCATGCTCGCAGAACTATTTCTTATGTACTCACATGACCTCAGCTGCTTCTGCACAACACAGTTTCACAAGGAAACTTTGTGCCATGACTGAATTGAAACAGGATTCCAAGACACCAGGAAAATGTGAAAACTGCCCAAGTGCCTTAGCAATATTTTCTATACTCAGTCAAAAACTGGGAAGGTTAGGAAAAGGCTGCCAGTCGTTAGCATGAAGAACTGTTGTACCCAGCAAAGTGCTGCACATCCTTCTTTATGGCCTGTGTCATTTTCCCCCAGCGAAGAAGCCATCCCTTTTTCTTCCTTTCATCAGCTATGAACGATAGTATTTTAAAGAGCATGTGCATTAGCCAAAATTGTCTCAGTATTCTCAGAAGTGAGAAGAGGAAAACAAGCCCAATTTTTTTCATGTGCAAAAAAGTAAGAAGTCGGTTTCTCTGGATATTGTTTGTCTCAATGATGCAGTCACTTTGGTATGAATCTGATTGATTTCATGAGCAAAGTAACAAAATGTTGGCTAATGTACACTACTTCTATTGTGTAGCAAAGTAGAGACAATAATTGAAGATGGCTCCTTCTCTGTTACCCTGGGTGGCTCTTGAGTGCTGGCTAGAATGAAAGCCAACAAAAAATAATTTTGTCACTAAAGCATCCAGACAGGACTCTAAGTTCAGACCAGGAACAGAACAGGGAGGAATGAAGGTGACACATTTTTCATGTTCCAGACTGTAGCCACACTCCAAGAAAAGAAAGGATGGGATAATCTTCAGACTCTGATTCCTTGGTAGGGGATGAAACATCTTGTAGAAACTGTGATAATCTGTTATTTTGCATCTGGTCAACAAGATTTTTTTAAGTACTGGGAAAATCAGAGATGCATGCAAGTAAAACACAGAGCGGAGAAGACTTGTCCCACATGGGAGGGTCATGAGCAGAGTGAGCTGTATGTCATCAGCACTGAATTACGAGCAGGTCAGAGGTAACGAGTGTAACAAATCACAGTTCCACAAGAGCTTTTCATGCCATTTAACGTCCTGCTGCTGCATAGTTCAATGAGGACATGGAGCAATTGCACAACAGGTGAATGCAGCAGGTTTCCTTCTGACTTAAGCACAGATTTATGTACAGCCTGGAGTAATCCGCAACCTCAACATGTTTGAGTTGTGTTTGAAAAAGCACTAAAGCATCCAGATGCTTAATGGATCCTTTAAGTCTGTGGAACTGGGTTAGGGATGTTGCATACCAATCCTTCCTTATCGCGTTTTCCTATAAAGGCTAATTTGGCTGGAAGCACAAATTGCTCCTATCTGATGGAAACAACTCCCTTCTCTGTCTTCATATCCCCACCTTGAAGTTACTCAAAAGATTCATAAAACCCTGGGAGAATTCTAGATTTCCAGCATGGGAGGTCTCTTCTTTGAGTACATTTAGTGTCATCTTCCTATTAGAAGTCCAAATCCCTCTTTACTTCCCTGGGTCCTCTTCCTCCAAAATTAAAATCTTGCAGAGTCTGAGGTATGCTAGGAGCATGTAATTGCAGCCTCTATCTAAGAAATGTGTCAGAGAGAGTGCTGAGAAAAGCGTTAGTATGAAAACAAGAACAATATACCCACTCACAATTCACAACTGAGCAGCTTCATGACAAATACATTCTAGAATCTTTCTTTGCTCCCCATTTAGCCCTAAAAGTTTATAGCCAGAGTTCCAGTCACATCAGATATTTTTACAAAAAACCTTGCAAAAAACAAGGGGTGTTTTGTTCCATTCAAATTCTCTTTCCCTGTGTGTATGGCACGAACCTTTTCAATAGAAATTGCTTCTACAAAACCAACCCCCCTTTGGACTAGTCTGGACCCAAGTGGATACTAGGGGCAAACTGTCAGGAGAACTCTGCCTTAAACTGGAGATATGGCACCTCCATCCTAATCTCTAGAAGTAAGTTTTCCCTCAATATCACGAAAAAATTACTCTGAAGATCCAACTCACATTCCCCATGCAGTCAAGAGGAGAATAATTTTTAACAAAACAATTTAATTGTGCCAAGTAAAGTCATTAGTTAAAGAAAATGGGTCAGTTTAATGATGTTGATGTTGATAAGCGGTAAAAGGTTCCACTTTTTGCTGGAGTGAAACAGTGAGAGAAAAAAAAGGCTTCAAGAATTAAAAAATCTCGGGGATTTAACCTGATTTGTTACATGGTAAAGGACATAATTGCTTGCAGAGTTGTTGAGAGTATGTAAATCCGGTAGAAAATTAAGGCCTTTACATGTTTGGTACCAGTGCTTTCAAGAAGTATCTTAATAAGTTTTTGCAGCCACGCTACAGTGAAGAAGTTGGGAAACAAGTATAGAAGAAATGTAAAGCCCACAACAAAACTTTTGGGTCAAAATAGAAGGCTGTATGAAAGATGGCACACTGGAATCTGTGGCCTGTCCAGGTGTCCCTCTATTTAAAGATGAGGATAGCAGTAATCTCCACTCATACAAACCATAAAGGTAAATGATGAATCTCTAAGCATTCCCATCCTCTAATATACTTACAACTATACCGAATGTTAGAGGTATCTCGGTTTTCTTTTCATTTCACTTATGAAAATAATAAGGTTAGCTTTCAGAGAGGTGCAATAGAGCTTTCATGTCTTAGCTAAACATGAAGGTAAGGCAAACTTTTGCAGTCACAGATTGGCAGAGAGGCAACTGAAAGCATTTTGCTCTGCAAATTGCGTGCAGACACATCATAAGCATCTTAATCATGTTTGCTTTGGAGTTGGAAGACAGCTTTAGGAAAAATAAAGCAAATGCTAGAGCCAGGTCTTTTGGGAATTTTGCCATTTTTTTGCATGATAGAAGCTGTGTAGCATTTTCCCACTATTGAGAATGTACTTCACTAAGGGGAAGTCGTGTCCTTGTGGAGTTAGGCACTACCGTCTGTCTGACTGCAATTTAAAAGTACTGCTTCAAGTCCTAGAGAAGTCCTAGGAGTTGTTTATGGGGAGTACGTGGTGTGTTCATGGGGTGCTCCACAACAATCCATGTGTCCCAGCCATGTTTTTGAAAAGACAATTTTGCCACTTTGTGAGTTTTCACTTTCCTGAATCCCGCATGGCAAATAGCTCATTCTTAGACACAAATACACCATCCTGGAAGCTCAGATTGACTCAGTGGTACCCATAAAATGACATTCCCAATTTTATTACCAGCAAAGCAAACAGCTGTTGACCTAAATTTACTCGGGGCAGCTCAGAATGCCACGGTGAATACACTCCCTTGCTTCAGCTTCACTTAATATAACACTTATCTTAGCCCTTGTCCATATTAATGGACAGAAAACTATGAGAAGTTTCTCAGAAACTCTAGGAAAGAAACGTACCGTCCTACATTTTTTGGGGTGGGGCTTGGGGGCATCTCAAAATGTCATTGTTATTATTTGTCTTTCACTTTTGCTTTAAGGAACAAGTTTTCTCACCCCAACCTTGCGAGTTGCCAGAGTGAGTGATGCATGTGATGATTTAAGGAGTATGGTACCAGCTCAGGCCAGTGGTTCACCTAATCCAGTTTTTGGTCTTGAACAGGGGCATAATTGGGGAAAGCATGTAAGCCTGGCCCCACTTTGCCGTCCATTCCCCTTGTACTACTCCCCCAGCCTACCTGCTTGTGTTGGGGATGTTGGAGAGCACTTCCCTATGCCTTATAGAGCCCACTGACAAACCTGTCATCCATGAATTTGCCCCAATCCCATTTTGCAATTTTCTGTTGTTCTCACTTATGGAACGTTTCAATCTTTTAAGGGCCTATGTTTTCTATTTGAAAGCTCCTTAACTTCTATGGACTGTGAACTATTTTCTTTTTGAGTTATGACACACAATTTACTTTGGCTTCTAACACAGTATTTTGTAAAAGCTCCCTGCTTGCTTGTTGGCTTATTATTTTTTTCTGCCTTGGATGTTTTAATTTGCTTTACAGTTTGCTTCATTTTCTGCAGTTCCTTTCTTGAAAGTGAGCAGCTTCGGGCTACATTGATTTGGCACGCTGTCTTCTGCTATAATGTTAAACTTAATGCTGAACCTTTCAAATGGAATTCCTACTATAGTTCCTAGTTTTGTTTTTGTAAGACCTAAGAGTTACCCTCCTGAGCTCGTTCTGTGCTGTCTCCTGACTGGCATGCTGATTGCTGCTTCCTGAAATCTGTTCCTGAATTAATGCTTGTTCTAGAGCCAGAGACAGGGTATGGAACAAAATCTGTGATTTTTTCACTGCAAAATCTAGTGGCTGCTCTCATAAACTTAATGCAGAGTTTGCAGTGGCACACTTATTGTTGCCCTACAGCCCCAACCTTCACAAGCTGCAAACTAATCTTAATTCCAGTCATACCCAAAGTAATGACACCCTCATTATTTCACTGAGAAACCTAATGTCGCTTGTCCCAAAAATACACTGTGATGTATCAGTAAAGAACTGATTTTGAGAGACTTTTACTGAAAAAGATAATTGGGGAACACAACAGAATTAATACAGTTACTGAATACTGATATTTAATGAAAAAAGTAGCCAGGAAATATGATTTTACATACAGAAGGAAAAGAATCTTAGTAATTCAGTTCCTCGAAGCTTTTAAATATAAAGAAAGATCACTAGTCTTATTACAGCTGTATCTTTCCCTTTTGCTGAACGGAAATGGGGGTCCCAGCATACCTGCTGGTGAGAAGCTCAGCATGCAGTGAGCCTGAGGACAGAAGAATATTTTTCCAGATGAGAGGACTCTTTTCATTGTTCAATCACTATTATTGATTTGTGTTATCACAAGTGGCTGTACTTAATTTGTTACTCTTTTATTTTCTAGGAAGGATGGATCTATGTTTACCACAATTTTTGTGTTTTGTGGTTATCCTCACCAATGTCATTTCATTCTGTGGTCAGTTGTAGCTGGGCAGCTACAGCCTCAGCCTCGTGGGTGATATCCACATACCCTGTGGAACAATAATCCTAATTTTCTCCCTGAGAAACCTCATGGATACAGTCCTCAGTACACCTGAGGTCCATTATCCAATTACAGTCTAATTCTCACTCTATAGCTGCTACTTTACTAAGCTGTAAACGTATTGCTTTATCCACAAACGCTGCTCTTGTGGAGATAACACATGGAACAGGTTTTCTAAATTTTCTTGTTAACGTCTTCAGGGATTACTATGCCTAAAACTACATTGGGATTTGCTTTCCAGCTGCCCCCTTACTTTAATCCAGACCTGCTGTACTTTGGTGGCATTGTTCTCATGGGTGGTGGCCATTCCCGTTGCGACTTTCGCTTCTTTGTATTTCCACTGCTACAGCACCTGAGCATCTAGTGGATTTATTCTCCGACACTCTTATGAGTATACACTGCTGCATTGAGAGTCAAATTGCTTTCCTATGGTTACAAAGGAAATTTTTGCCAGTGCAAGTAATTGTTCCCTGTCTTCTAGATCTAGGTGCCTCCAGTTTTGGACCAATGAAGTCCTTTGAGTGACTTTCAGGAACAGCCAGCAGAAGGGGCTCTGGTAGTACTGTGCCCTGTAGCTTTGTGGCCAGGCACGGAGGAAAGACCCTAAAAGAGCAACTTCTCCATCTAGTTTTGTTGGTCTTTACCTTGTGCTCTCCTTTGGCAATCCACCTGTTAACTGCTGCAGGAGCCTGTTCTGCAGTCATCTCCCTGCACCCAGTGAACTGTTATCATGAGCACAGCAAAAATATCTCTGGATCTGCCGATGATTTGATTTCACTTGATGGCCTCACTTGGTACCAGATTGCTATGGCTAAAATCAACACTTTTGAGTGGTGAAAGCTTAAAGTGAATTTGTCTTTGGGTTTTTTTAGCAGGGGTTGGTGTTCAGTTAACACAGCAATTTAACTGCTGAGACAGAGCATTATCTTGACTGAAGCATTACCAATATGGCAAAGAGAAAACTGTATGCAGTCAACCTCAGTTATCTTTTCCTCTTCGACATTCAGTACTATTGGGCTCAGGGAGGCAACCAGCTGCTTGCTGCTGTGCTGCGCCAAATAATGCTGTGAAAGAGCACAAGCTAACACAACCCCTGACACCTCTGTTGACTTTTCCAGTAGCGCTTTGGGAAGGTAAATTTGCCTAAATGTGAAGTGAAAGTAACTCAGTACTGCCAGGAAGCAAATCCTCCGGCATCACTGCTATGCTTTCACGCAGCCTGCTGAACAGGATTACTGGGAGTGGGCTGGGACCCCCCTCCTCCTCTGGACAAGTCACAGCGTTCCTGGGGACATGGGTATATTCCTGAATGCACACGTGTACCTGTGTGCACAAGGCAGGACGTTCACAACCTTCACGTTCAAACAAAACAAAAGCATAACCAGTGCTCATACACTGAGCCTCCTGTGGAGTTACAATTCTGAGCTAAGAAGTGATGTCACACGTCAAAGAGTATTTTGTTGCTTTGTCCCCTGCTTTTTAGGTAGGGATGTGACTTTAGATGCTGCACATATCTAAGTAAATTGCAGTCACTCGTGTATTTATCCTTTTCAGTCTCTACGAGGCAAGATTTCCCTTAAGATTTTCAGCTCAGCTGACCCATCTGGAGTGCTGTGACCTCTCTTATCAGACAGGCTGACTGCTTTTATGCCTGTAATGTCACTCATCTCACAACCCCTCATGCACCAGAGCAGTACCACGGTGCCTTTCACACAGGCAAGACCGGGAGTGCCAGGGGGTAAAAGCCCTGCCTGACAGGTCCATAATGTAGGTGAGTGCCTTGCCCATGTACAATCCACGTGTCATCTTGTCTTTAGTTGCCAGCCGGCAACTAAACACTACGCAGCTGCTCACTCACTCCTTTCCCCTGCCCCTGGTGGGAAAGGGAAAAGAACTGGAAAAAAAGCTAAGACTCTTGGGTTGAGGCAAAGACAGTTTAATAGGACAGCAAAGGAAGAGAAAAAAAAAAATATACAAAATGAGTGATGCGCAGTACAATTCCTCACCACCCGCTCACTGATGCCCAGCCTGTCCCCAAGCACCGATCCCAGCCTGCCGGCCAACTCCCCCATTTTATGTACTGAGCGTGAGATGTCATATGGTATGGAACATGGCTTTGGCCGGTTTGGGTCAGCTCTCCTGGCTTCTTGTGCGCCTCCTCACTGGCAGAGCATGGGAAGCTGAAAAGTCCTTGACCTAGTATAACCATTACTTAGCAACAACTAAAACATCACTGTGTTGTCAACATTATTCTCATACTAAATGCAAAACACAGCACTATACCAGCTACTAGGAAAAAAAATAACTCTATGCCCACTGAAACCAAGGCACATCTTCTCTAGGTACTGCATGGAGACTCAGGACTACTGCAACAGCACGCAGCAACCGAGCATGTGTCAGATCAGGTTTTGCAGTGGCCAAGCCTGGGATGGGATGGGGTGGTATTTTGTTGAAAAAGTGCCAAAGGGTTGATAGATACTTCCATTCCTCTTCTTTCCAGGTACATGCATGAGGTAAGAAAGAATTGTGTGCTGGCAAGGCTGGCTTTGGGGATAGAAGAGGAGCTCTTTGCAATTCAAGACCAATAAAACCCCCTGGTTTCTGTTTGCATTCTTTTTTAAAAATACACTGGACTACAGAAAGGATGCATGAACCAAGTTTCCTCCTGCTATGTTCTTTTTTTCCCATCACAGTTTCAAGATATTCTTCACAATAAAATGCTTAAAGACAATTATATGTCTTTCCAAACAACAAGATAGCAGCCAGAAGCAAAGCCCCGTATTGTTCAACTCTAGTGTGAGCTTCCAGACTGAGCCTCCTTTTCTCCCTGAAGCTCTGGGTTCTTCCAGTGTCAGGTTTGGAGCATCCAGAATTTATTTAGAATACAAGGGAGTTTAGCCCCTAACAAGCAAGCCATGCCATATTTACACAGTCAGATGCAACAGCCATGACTGAAAGGCTGGAAACCCCTACAGTGAGGGACCCGACCGGTGCTTTCAACACGTTATTTAAAAACAATCTTTGTTGGTTTTGTAGCTTTTGGCTACATAGAAAAAACACAGCCAGTTAAAAAATAAAATCAAATAAAATCTGAAAAATATCTGGTGGAGCTTAGGCTCTTTCCCTTCCATGCCTTACTCCTGACTACCGGGACTAACTCCAAAGCATTTGGTATCCTTGTTGCTCTGGACACCAAGAGCTACTCCAATGCCAAACTGTCCCTGAGGGTTTCTCTAGGCCTCCTGACACATCACCATAGTTGTTCTGCTAATGCAATAAGCTTAATTTGCTTCAAATGGAGATCCTCCTCTTAATCCTACTAATTTACCAGCTACTTCTCTTCTTGTCATTACTGTACTCGGAAACCTTCAGGTTTGTAATAGTAGGGCCACTTTCCTCAACATATCCTACCATTTCTTTGGCCACATGAAATGTGAATATTATTTCATCTGTCTCCTTCAGTATAACAAATGCTGCTCAAATCCCATGGCAGCCCTACAAGAACACCTGTTAAAACAGAAAAAGAGAGATAATAAATAAATAAATAAAATATCTGTTATATGATCCAATAAAATGGTCAGAGGAAAAGCAGCTTATGTGTTTTTTTAAATAAAGACCTGTAGATGCCTAGTCCAGTGGTTAACTTCCACTGGCTGTTTGGTGGAGAGGCATAAATCCACTTACAAAGCCAGAAAAAACATACATGAAAGCACATGTATTAAGCATGAAACCACTCTGTAGTTGTTTTCTTCTATTCCATCAGGTGATATTTAGTAGGTCCTATATTGTTGCATTTTGGGTTTTTTACACTGTGGGGTACTTCAATGAGCTGTTGTTCTGCAGAGCTGTTCTGTCAGTTTATACTCTTGTAAATATCTCTCTGAAATGGTGGAGAGCTAGCTAAAATTAAAATCATATGTCTTTCCAGTTGCAGCCAGTAAATGAGGATAAAGGCATTCCTGAATCCCATTAAAGGATCCCTGTGGTATTTCAGACATCTTGAGGTTGCTGTCATCAAGCCTGTCCCTACTAAAGATTACTGCAACACTGTAAGAAGCTCACCCATACAATTGTCATTACTGCAGTACTAATTGTCCTAGGAGGTGGGTGGTCACAAAGAAAGTGAGCACTCTCTCTTGCTCCTGCAACCCTGAAACACTGGGCTGCTCTCCTCCAAATAAACTGTGCTGGCAGGCTCCTAGATCCAGGTAGGCAGCCCATGGGCATAGGACCGAACACCAGTGGACTCCCTGCTCAGGTGGAGGCTGCCATGGAATCAGACCCATGTAGAAGAGAGAGCCCAGAGGAGGGGTGAAACACATCAGCAGGGACAGAGTAGAAAGGGGAGCAGGCAGCAGAACTCAAGTATGAATTTTGGACAGAACAGTTTGGCATGGGGTGTGAATCAGGGAAGTAAGTAATTATGCATAGGATATTAAGCACATGTAACAATGTATTAACAGTCACCAAAAGAGGAAGGAAGTAAGGCTTTGAGTCCAGTAGTTAGAGATACACAACATCATGCAACTATCTCCTTTAGCCTCATCCCATGAATTTTGTACATTTTCTCAGACTCTATAGCTATTTTGAGTTTCCAAATGTGCTAGCATCATCTGGTAAATCACCTGCCATCTCATTTGCTTACTAACACCAGAGAACAAAAACGGCTTTCATTTGCAAAATGAGGTATGACCAAGCAATTGCTTGTGGTTATTGCAAGGCCACTGTAGACTTCCCACACGCAGAGCTATGCTGCAGCGTGAGACTTTGCTCCACACAAGACAGCTTTGTTCATCCGAGCCCTCAAGGGCTGAGGTCACGTTAGTTATCAGTTCCTGTATCAGCGTGGCTTCTGTGGTCCCTCTTCTCAGGGCAGGCATGCTTGCAGCTGCAACCTTGACCCCTTGCTCTCAACCTTGCAGACCAGTAGAATAAAAAAGGTTAGTGAACACGGCCAAAGTGTTCCTCCCCACTGACCTCTATCTGCTTGACCTGATGGGAGGGGAAACAATTTTTCTGGTAAAACTGGAAGCTGCTGTGGCTGAGAGCTCTAAGCTGTAGGTAAGGATGGAGGGTGTGCGGTGTGAGGGAGCAGTGCCCTCCCTGCCACTCCCTGCATGGCCCTTTCCAAAAGGCAGCTGTCCCCAGGGCTACAGGTCTGCAAAATATTTCAGAAGAGGAAGTCCTCAACCTGCACCACTCTGCCAAACAAGCTTGTCAGAAATAAGCTTTTGGCTGTAGAAACACAACTGAAGGACAACCTCTGTCCCAGTCTTCCTTCCAAGGTATCTTGTTGAACCATGGTTCCCCCCTTTATACTGGAGTGTAATGGCTGCTATTGATACTCTGTGTAGCTGTGTGCATACAAGTAACAAAAAGCTATTGTAAGTATAAAGAAATAAGCATTTTTATTGAAGGGTGTGATGCTTCCTCTGTATTTTCCCCAAAGAATCCAGTGTATGCTCTGGAAGAGAAAAATGTTCCTTCCCTTCATTTTTTTAGACACTAAGCTATATCTTAGGATTTTTTTCTTCCTAGCTGAAGGCGTTTTCTTGCCTCAGCTGCTAAAAGTATTCAGCTAACAATTTTCTCATTAGCCACCGTAACTAAGTGGATGTAGTTAAGATTTTCACCAAATTAAAGTTGCAAAGCAAATGTATTAGTTAGTCTTTCATCCTGTATTTTGCCAAGCCTAAACAAGAGAGAGCTTGTGTGAAAGGAAATCTGCAAGGCTGAGGTCACAGGGAAGGTAAAACCAAGGGACTCTGGAATACACACAATATTAAGAACAACAATCTAACTTTCAGAAGACGATGATAATCTTTAGGAATATAAATTACTCATAGAACCATGCTTCTTGAGGTAATACTTACAAGTTACGTGTTCCAATTTGTGCATATTTTTTCAGCCAGATTATAGCAGAAATGTTCTACAGGAAACAGGGTGAAAGAATTGTCTACCCTATCAGGATCTTGGACCTCTCCAAGGCCAGCAGCTAGGTCTGTGAGGTAGGAATAGCATCTTCTATGGGGCTCTTTTATCTTTCTGATGCAAAGCTGACAGGGTCAGCACCAGTAGGCAGGAGATGGTGGCAAATATACATGGGAAAAGCATCCCATGGGGAAAGGAGCTGAAAAAGGGAGGTTTCAAAATACAGCTCGTTCCCACACTTGAGTTTCTCCATATGTATTGTAAGCTCACTTTCTGGGAGGTGTTGTTTGTATGAAAAAGGTTTGTGTCCCTGTATTACCTGCTTTGCACAGTCACTTTTTTACAAAATATAATTCCTTCTTCATTTCCTGAGTATTGCCATGAGCTAGACGCTATCAGTACCATAACCCTCAAAGGTGGCACTGATCAGTATGCTACGCGGACCACATAATGGCATTAAGTCTAAGAAACTCAAAGTACATTAAGCATAATGAGAAGCGTGCTGTAAAAAAGAATAGCTTTTCACATCTCCGGAAACAAGAAACCATACAGCTGAGAAAGGCTTGAGTGAAAGGATCAAGTTCAAACTGCGACCCAAATATCCCCAAAGGCTGGTGGTGTTTGGACGCAGAATTTTCCATTAGTGCATTGCTACTTCAGTGAACTCTGAATTTAGCTTCATATACAGCACTGAACTCTCTCAAATCTCCTTTGGATGCAACATCTTGGTTTGGGTCCATCTCTGTTGAGCAGCTGTGGCAAAACCTAAGTACATCAAATTTGTGCTTGGTGAACCTCGTGTTGATTTCTGCCCTCTACTGGAAATGAACCTGGTGGCACTCATACACTGACAGCAAACTGGAATGGCAGCTGCTGCCAGAAAAATATTTCCTTGCACACACACTTATTTTCTGCTTTCGTGACTGGTGAACAGTTTCACCTGTAAAACTGCTATTTTGGGTGACAATACAGCAAGTGAAATAGTCTGTGAAATTGTAATTCTGAAGCACTCTAGCAAATACAGTGAGGATTTTAAGACCATGGGAAAAGAATAAAAAAAAAATCACACGGTGCCATTTTTACATTCTGCGGTGCAGTGTAAAATTGTTTATTCTGGCCCTAAATAAGAGGCGGGGCAGTCACATGTGGATCACTGAAGCAAGTACCTATCCTTTCCTACTGGGGTGACATTCAGGAGAACGCTATCACAGGCTTGCCAGTGATTGCCAGATTTCTTCTAAGTTATGATTATCATTATATGACTATACTGGCTTGTGGGTATGTCGGTCTGCTTGTGGATGGGAGACGGTGGTTTGTTTGAGAGCTTTGGGAAAAGGGGAAATAAATCTCTTCAGGAAAAAATAACCGTGAGAATGTAGATGAAATTATGAATGACGCTATAAAGTTACACAACATGAGTGAATGGGGCTGTTACAAAGAGAAGAAACTTCCAGCAAAGTCCTTCATGGGCACCACTACCCCAGGGTGAAGAGATTATCTTTAGGTGCGAAGCCGCAGATGCTGGGAGCTGCCTGCAACTCTCTCCCTTGCCTTTTCCTATTTGTGAGGGTTTTCCTACTGCCACTCACATTAAGGTGCACAGGTAGAATTGGCCATAGAAATATTGAAGCAGGTGAGGTAAGCTACTAAAAGGTTATGACAGTGGCTCATTTGGGGGTATTAAAGAGCACAGTGGGATGGAGTGGGGCATATTCTCTAACAAAGGACGAGTGAGCATTGTATGGTGCAACACATACTGGTAGCCTAGTCAACTGAAGTGAGAATCTCAGTCCCTTTCAAGATCTCACTGATTCCCTCTCCTCTTTGTAAGTCTTGTCCACGTGAAGAACTGTGCCAGTATTGCTTGGTGAGTGTTTTTAAGTAAACAAAATTAAATCAATTTAGATCCTTTGTGAATGTCTAAATCAGAAGGACGGAGAGCCTCTGACTTATAAACTTTCTAATTCTTGCTTCACCACTTGCAATAGCCCCAACAGAAGAGACAGGGCAAAACCCAACACTTCTAGACTGAGCTTTTGTATTTGATTCTTGCTCATACTCTGTTCTTTTGCTTTTCGTTTTTGGTTGTGCCATTCCCCCCTCACCAGGCTTAGGAAGTGTCATACACTCACAGCACGAGTGTTTGATCCAAGAGCAAGCATTCACTGCAAGGAAGACTGTCCCAATCTAAAGAACTGCTGTATGAGAAAACAGCTGTAATACACATTCCTATTTAGCTTCAAATCAACATTATGGCTATTTACATATATGATACTGTTTGTCCTGATAAGAACGTAGTATGCTGCCAAGCAGAAGAAAATAGCATGGGTTTGTATCTGAAAGTCTGAGTTGATGTTTTTAGGGCTCTCTAGAGCCTTACAGATTTCCTGTTAATTACTGTATACTGCCTTGCACGAACTACAGGTTTTCCCCATTTTGTTGTTCAAAAAGAAACCCCACTCAGACTGCCTTGCCTTCTTTGTGGCTCCTCACACTTCTTTCTATCAGCCCTTGCAGAGGTGTATTCTCTTGCAGGGACAATGAAGAATTTCAAAGCAATTAGGATGTGGGCGGTTAATCTTTGTGAATCTTCACAACTGGTGTCACTTAGCAGTACTCTAAACAGCTTCAGCATAATTAGGCCAGTGCTTCTGGCTTTCTGGTTTGGTTTCTGCTGCTTGTAGGTTCAAAATCCTTGTAGGAAGCTTTAGGTTTCCTGAGCTGGCAGCAGAATACACGTTCTAGCTGATGACTGCAATGAGCAGCCTGGTGGAAGTAGGCAGCAGGCAGGCTGTGGAGGTGACTTGTGGAAAAACTTCAAGCCCGACAGAAACCCACAGCATACTTTCCAAAAGCAAAACCCCAACAAAACCTCACTGGCTTCACAGTCTGACCTTTCTTCCTCTGCAAGCGTCATGACATGCAGGGAAGAAGATGACTCTGTCTACCCCTGCCTGCAGAGCTGTCCTTCAGCCCTAATGGTGGTGACAGGGAGGAGACATGGGTTTGAGTCATGCTCTGAGTTGTTTGCAGTACCAAGCTGTGGTTCAGGGGGAGCCTTGTGCATCACAGCTTCACTTCAAGTGGCATGCTCTCATCATTTGCAGTTGTGTCAAATGCCTTGTAAGGGCTGTAATTTTTTCCCTGTTCCCAGCGAGGGAGGGAAGTGACTGCACTACTACACCCAGACACAGCTTCACCACCTCTAATGAATGCAAATGAGGGGTCAGCCATTGTTTGCATGAAACAGCAGGGCACTTTCTCTCTGCCCCCCCTTTAAGGTACTGAGAACACATATGTGTTTCACAGACCTGTGCCCAAACCATTGGGCAGCAGTCACTCCCGTTCTCCCCAAACTGCTGAGCAACCTTATGGACCCCCCACTTTAGCTGCTGCTCTGGCAGTCCAGTGTTGACGCAAGTGTCAGCTTATCCCTGAAGAGGTGACACTGCCTTGTTTAACTTTAACTTATTTCACTTTATCTAGAACAAGCATTTTCCTTGCCAGATTTTTTTTTCTCTCTCTCCACTCTTCACCCCATCCCAAAAAGGACTGGAGAGGGATTCATTTCCAGCTGTGCAGGAAAAGAAAGAGAGCAAAACAATTCACAGTGCAGCCAAACTTCAGCTGAAAGATGACATTGCATTTACTAAGCTGTAAATGCAGATGAAATGCTGCTTTTTTACTAAGGAATGGGGAAAGGGAAAGCTTAACTCTGTCAATAAAAGTAAAGGCAGCTGCAGTACCATGAATTTAACAGCATCTTGCATTATAGTATGGAGAATGCTTAGCCCAAGGTCCAGAAAACAAAAGGGCTGAAGCAGGAGGAAATTGCCCCCACACCTGGGCAAGAACTTCTTGTTTGCATTGGGGTTAGAAGAAATCCAGTCTTACACAGATGGGATTCACACAACAATGAACTGGGAAACAGCAGTGCCATAACAGGAGGGAGCTAGTGGAAAGGTGTATGCTGTTCATCAACAAGATGTGAAGCAACACTGGAGAAAACTGATCTGCACTTACAGTTGTAATTTTGCCTGGAACCAATTTAGAGCCTATTTAATTCTGATTTATACTGAGCTCTGCCTGACCTAAAACGGGTCCCTTTTTCTCTTTTTCCAAGTTTTGAACTATGACAGCATCAGGAAAATCACAGCACAGCCAGCCTCTATTTCAACCAGGTCTTTCTGTCCACTCCTTGGTTAAGATCTTCCCTAACAGAGAGGGTGCTTGGCTCAGGATTTACATGCTGAGTGGGGATTTGACCACCGCTTGGAGCTCAGTTCCCAGTCTGTGGTTCAAGGCAATCTGCAGGATTTGGGGTTATATCATTTCAGTCAAAGTCTTCCCTTCCTGTCCCTAAACCAGGCCTGTCATTCCCCTTCTTGCTTTTTGCCAGACTCATCCTATTGCTCCAGGTGCTTTGCAGGGACCACCTTGGTCAGCTGTGTGAGATGTCTCCATAACCCTGATGCAAGAAGTAGTCATCCTTCTGTATGCAGAGGTCAGTGCGCAAGCGCTGGCAGACCCAAATGACAGTGACTTGGCTGAGTGTGCGGGAGCCGGCGGATGGCTGTGCCACACCAGCTCTGCAGGCCACCCTGCCTTTGGGCAGAAATCCCTCCTGCCGATGGGGATGGATCTATGGCTGTGCTTCCAGACTGACTTCCTTGTCTGTAAGACAGCATCAGTTCCCAGAAAACTGCACGTGGCTGTGGCTGAAATACCAAGAGTGTGATTCTGTCTCAGGGATTTGCTGCCTTCACGCTGCGCTCCAGCTGTGCTTTCATGGCAGATGACATCAGCAGCACTCCTCAAGCCCAGCATATAATATTCTTAAAGCAATACAGAAACTAATTAATTCCAAGTGTGCCCCTAATTTCCTGACACAGCTTGTATCTGCCTTTACTTTTGCACATGCAGGAACCAAGCCTTCTTCTTTCTCCTCATCCTAAGTGGTCTTGAAGTAAGCAACATTAAATAAACATGCAAGGTTGTATATATTCCCTACAGACTGCATGGGGTTTTCGCAATGTGGATCTCATTAAGATCAAATGGTCTAAGGGAATAGCAAACCTGGCTTTGAGTAATAAAATAATCATGATAGTCCTTGTGTAAGCCAAAGCTTTCAGAGGAATTTGCCACCAAATTCAGCATTCCAAAAAGTGTCCTTTAATTTTGCACGTGCAACTAGAGCACTTCATCAATTTCACAGCCTGTCTCATGCTGAATACAAACTAATAGGGGCACAAAAAATCAAGGGACATCAATCTCATGCCAGTCCTGCAACTATTGATCAAAACTCAACAGAGTAAATAAGAAGTCTTTTCAGAAAATTCAGCAGTTCCTAGATCGTATCCCAAAAAAGAATCCCCACCAAGACTGCATCCTTTGTAGGGCTTATTTTAGATCCAAATCCATTTGAACTACTCTTAAGAAAAGTCAAATATGTCATAAAGGTGTTATACCTGTTTTGACACAATAAGAAAAGGATTTGGTTAAACTGGTATGATTTCACCAGAAGTACACTGTGGTACTATGACCCTGAGCTGTTTGTCCATCGTCACAAAAGAAAAGTTTGCTGCCTTTTCTGTAGCACAACACTCATCTGTGAGACCCTCTCTGCCATGAAGTTGTTTCTTGAATTCCACAGACTGTAGCACAAGACTGCCATTGTAGCCTTCATAATGAAATGCAGTGGCAGGCAAAAGCGGTTACCAAATTTGCTGCAAAATGCAGATTGTAAATGGAAAGAGAAATATCAATTTGACATTAACGTTGTGGGTTTTTTCTGCATTTTTTCCATCAAATAGTTATATATCTCTTGCTCATCTCTTGTCTCATTCAGCTGCTTGAGACTACACTGAGTGAATGAACATGAATGAGGCTCCAGGAAACGCATTTTTCCAGAGTTTCTGCTTTTCACAGTGGTGGAAAAAAGCTTAGAAATGCGAGTAAAGTGATTGCTACAGAGTTAGCAACTGTAAAAGAAAGAGAAGGGTAGCCACTACACAGTACCAGAAGTTGTACAGGATCTTTTTTCCTAAGCTGAATACATCCATCCTGAGGCTGTGACTTAGGATTCTGGGGTGTTTTGGAATGATAACTGTTGCAGCAGGTTGGATAGGGTGACTTGAAAATCTGGGGAGACCCAAGGAACACATCAGCTGATATCTGCTGGACATTATGACTCTGTACATTGTTTTACTTGCCTTCTAGTGTCCTTGCCTGTAGTCACTCACAGTTAACAGGGTCCTTTCCATGAGGCTACAGCACATTCCTATATAGTTCACTCTGCATAACATGCATTTTGTGGGGTCACTCTGCAAAGATGCTTTAATTTAGGTCACCCAGCCTGAAGCCTGGATTTTTTCCTGCAATTTTGAGGGGTTCCTGATGTTGTGCTCTGGGGTCACTCTGCGCCATAAAGTATCAATGGAGCCTTCTACATAAATCATATTGTTAAAGATTCCTTTACAGCTTTGGGTTCAAACACAGATCTTCCAGTCCCCACAATCACAACGCCTCCAGGCCAGCTGTGAATTAAGTGAATTACCTCAAACTATTAGCTGCAGCACGTCTCCTTCCAAGTAATTAATGGGGAGGAGGGAAGAGATGTTTTCCAGACTCCTGGTGTGAGGTAAGAGTTGGCTTCTCCCCGTTTCAGTGCAGGAATGGCTGGAGAGGTACCCGCCCACGTGAGCCTTGGTTAAGTGACGTGAGGTGAGAGCTCCTGGCCAAGGGAGCAGCCTGTTGCACAATTTACCACATGCCACTTGAGGACTAAGGAAAAAAAAAAAAGTGGGAGCATAGAGGGGGAGCCTGTGAGACCACGCTGCCACCAGGAAAGGTAGCACGCCTTGCTGGCAGCCAGTGGCTTTTGAGGGAGAAGGTGTGTGATTGACAACCCCATCATCCAGCACTGGGCTCCAGTCAGGAGGCACCAGCTTCTAGGAAACTGTTGCAACTCTTAATTGCATGTTTTTTACAACGCATTCCCTGGGGTTTGCGTCACTACTGGCAACATAATTTGCCAAATGTTTGTTCCATGTCCACCTTGGGTTTCGGGTACTCCTGGGCTGCGATTTTCTTTTGGTCACAGTGCCAAAAATGCCTTTGCTTGAATGGGAAATTACCATCAAGCACACAGAGGTCTGATCCCACAACTGGGACTATTCCTCACTAGAAAGATAAACAGCAACCTGAGACGCACCAAAGGCTTCTGTGTGAGGTGGAGAAGAAAGCCTCTATCCGTTCCACTGGATTTAGCAATACCCTTGTAAAAAACACTGGCAGATGTTTTAACTACACAGACACAGCCCAAAATCACATCCTTCATACCCAGGTATGTGGTATAACATCTGTTGGCTTTAGAAAGGTCATGAGTCAGCCCTGAGGAAGACCACCACCTGATTATCCATTTATGAAATGATGCATCCGAAGGGGTGATGAGCAGGACAAGTGGGAGCTGTCACCTGTGGATCTGGAAGTGTGACCTCCTTGCCAGTCACAAGGAAGTCAGCACCAACAGTCTAAACATCTGAGCGACACAAAAGCACAAGGCATAAGCAGGGATTAAACTGGTGATAAGGAGGAAAACACGGCAAATATTTCTGGGCATTTGGTATAGAGTGGGGCACAAATTTGAAAAAGAATTCATTGCATTCAGCAGTTCAAGCACATAGATAGGTGGTCTCCAAGCTTTTATCGCACTTCTACACTTACATTATTTTTTATTTCAAAATCACTATTTTATGAAACCCTTAAATGGTTATTATGCACATTACGTTATGTTAAGTTCAGTCTTCCATGAATGCAATAAAGCCCTAGGCTATGCTGTATATTAAACTTTGCCTGGACTTACTCCCTCCTCCCTATATTTTTCCATTTTTTGCTGATGCCATAAGTTTTGCTTTTCTTTCCCTGGAATCTTTTTATTTTTAATTAAAATAAATAGTTTCAATGTATCCTTTCTCAAATAATGCAAACTATCTAAAGAATGGCAGTGCAGTTATTTTAATTCACTTCCTTCTAAAACTTCCCTTGTAGTTGGAACATGCTTTGAGCCACTTCTGAAATTGCTGTTTAGTGCTTTCCCCCTTCAATATTTTGCTTTATTTCCTTCATTGTTTCCTTCCTCAAGAGCTATCAGGAAGACTTTTCAAGTTTGAGGTTGGCGCAGATAAGATGTCCTGGTGTCTTTTAGGGGAGGACTGCGTGTTATCATGATCATTCTGCCCTTGTACTGGAGCACACCTGCAACATCAGCAAGTACCTAAGCGATCTCCTATGGTGGGACATGTCACAGAGATGAGACCAAGCTGGAGACTTTTCCTCTCATTAACATACCTGTTAATTGATATAATTTTCTATGGTTTCATGATCTGTTGCAAGGAAAGTATGGTCAGATCTCAATGATATTGAAAGTATATTTGGGCCATCTAGCAATCATAGTATTTGATTTGATTCACTTCTTGTTTAGATTGCAGATAGTACTTGCAGACCTCTGCCCTTCTATACCTATATCATCTTTTGCCTTTTTAATAAGTATGAAATTATTGTATCAAAGACACGCACAGTTTTCAACCTCTCCTAACCAACCCCCATCCTACATGCGAAACACACAAAGGCAACAGAGAAGTTCTAAAACGTTACACAGTTCATTTAGAGAGTGATATAAAACTATGCAATTTAGGTAAGTAAGAAATATCAAAGGGAAAAACAGAGATGATACAAAAATACCCTGACGTTGGGGTGCCATGGCATCTAAAATTGATGAATGCTTTTGCTGAAGTTCAGAAGCAGCATCTGACTTGGGTCAAACGTGGGCCTGTGGTCAGATACATAGCTTGTGCTCTTTTCAGAGCATAAGCTTCTCCTTGCATTGCTGATATGAAAAAAAAATTAGGTGTGTCTTTGTGTTTACAAAGCTTCCCCATGGGATTTTGTGCTTGTGTAAAGCTGAATTTGAGGTGAAACTCATAGGAACCGTGGACAGGTGGGAGCCATGAAGCTGAAGTAATTGCTGATTGCAACTTCCTGAGAAAGCCAAGGACTGAGGTTTTTGAAGCTATTAGCAATATTCAACACAGTTATAATTCCATGTCACTGAAAGTTTTGTCTGGGAGTTTCCTGAGATTTCTGAATAGGCATCGTAACATTAAGGGCTCTGATAATACAGTATAGTTTTAAAGAGATCTGCACGCTAGTGATGCTTCTTCATTAAAACCTGGAATTGCTTGTAAGGACACAAGGTAAGTAGATAAAAAAAGAGGAGGCCACCATAGTGAGCTACTGACTGGAGCGACCAATCATCTTCACAGAGTGCCTGGCGGGATGCAACCCAGCAAACAGCCCAACTCTGGAAAGCCTCACGGTTCATACTGTGGGCACCTGCAAGTGTTTCATGATGATAACAACAACTTTGTCTCCTCAGAGGCAGACAAATACTCTGTCCAGCTCTGAGACAGTCTACAGGTTTCTAGTTCAGTCCCGAATGACAGGGAACCGACCTGGTGTTCAAGAGCTGCTTGTGGCTCACTGTGCTCTTCTCTGTGCAGGCAAGGCAATGTTGGCCACCTCTCCCTCCTTCTGCTTCCCAGCTGCAGCTCCAGTTGCCTCCAGGCTTACACATTTCTCCCCGTTCCCCTTGGACCCTGAGTCTCTCCTCACCTTTCCAAGATGTGGGTTTTCAGCCCAACCACCTGCACCTTCACTTCCTCTAAACCCTCTGGCTCTTTGTACCGTCCTCTGCAAGCCCCAAGAAGTCACTGCAGGAAAATACCACGGTGCCATCGCAGTTCCTTTCCTACGAAGCAGTGAAACTGCAGTTTCCTTCCTCCTGCCTCCGAGAGCCCCTCTGTCAGCTGTGCTAGGTCCTCTGTTCTGCCTACCAGGGTGGGCTTCATCTCTTGAGTTTTTGGATGAAAATGAAAATTATTTCCTCCCATCTCATTCCTTTACCACATGCATGGAACAACTGATCATTGTACTATTTGTAACCTGTTTGAAAATTTATGTGCCATTGTGCCTTCTCTTTTCTAAGCACCTCTAGTTGTCTGCAGGGGAACACAGGTAATGTTTTCTAGTTATCTTGTGGCTCTTGTTTGGCTCCATCATTCACAAAGTAAAGAGGCCAATGCATATGCCTGCAAAGGCCTCCTCGGCTCCTAGTAGGAAGTTTGAGGGATGAATCTGTTCAGTTTGAAGTGTCTTCTCTCACTATTAACACCTCCTTCAAGCTCTCCTAAAAATGCTGGCGTAAAATGAGGCCTCTGACAGTGCACTTCAACTGGTTTGCTTTTCTGGAGGGAAAAGAGCCATTGCTGTTTGCCAAAAAGGGATGAAATGCACTCACTCTTCACAGAAAATGGGCCACTAGACCTTGTAGCTGCCCAGAAAAAAAAACCCCAAACAGTAGTTCTAATGACAAATGAGAGGTAAATATTGCTGGCAAAGCCATCCCTATCTCTAAAGGGATGTCTCCTCTGGCTGCGAAAATCTAACTTTCATGACCTCTTCCTTTTGTTGTTTTTTGTAGGCAAGCAGCTGGTTCCGATTAGCCTGCAGGAATGTCGTCCCTGGGCTGGTGCAGAAGTGAACGTGCCATATGAAACCTGCAGCCTGCATGAAGAAGGGAAAGGAGTATCCTGCAAAGATCATCAAATAATGATGACTAATGATCCATTTCCTACCTACATGATCTATCCGGAGACATTATCTGATTGACTTGTGTTTTTTCAGCTTCCCTTTTTAAAATAAATGTGTTTTAGAGCACAGAAGCCACTGGACTGACCCAGGGAGAATGTGTGTTACACTATTTTTCTTCTTAAAGCTGTATTAAAATTCTCAACAAAATATAGTCTTCCCTACTTCAGAAATGACTGTCTAGAGGCAAAAGCTAATTCTTCCTCTTTCTGTGTCCCCTCCCAGATATTAAGGGTTCTACAACCTTGTTGACATTGCCCCATGCCACAGACAAAAAATGTCTTTAATTATGGAAATGGTATGATTAAATTCATTTCCACATGCATTTAGCTTCCAGTCTGTTGTTCCTGTTTCAGACATACAGAAAGGCTGTGTGCCTGTCACCTAATCCGGTTTTTGGTCAGTACTGGATCGGTTTGTCTAATTAAAGGTAACATCCCTCTCAGTAAACCTTGCATTGTTAATCATCAGCAAAGTCACGCTGAGGTAACACATACTTAACAGCAGTGGATTCAAACACACATGATTTTGTGAAAGAGAGCCGACCAGTGGGACATGCCACACATATGTTTAATATATATGGGAATGTACTGAACAGCCAAAAGGAAGAATGTTAATTTTCCTTTGTCTCACATGAAAATGAAGATCTGTCAGACACAAGCTACAGACTTTATGAATGGCTAGCTTGAATTTGGCATTGGAGAGGGGGAGTCAGTAGAGGATGGGAGAATCCTTTTTCAAAACTGAACGAGTTAAAAAATTCCCTTAAGTGTTGTGTTCAAAATAGAAAACATGTAATGGCTATTTTATGTCTACATGTTCATTTTTCATGTATTATTTCTTATGTATGAAACAGGCAGTTTTCAGAACAGAAGTATACATACCAAATTTAATTGTCCACAGGCATAAAAACTGCCAGGTCTAAGAGTGAAAAAGTAACGCAGGAGGAAAGATTAGTGGGACAATTTGCAAGATAAGAAAAATAAGAAAAAAGGAAGTTTTCTGCCCTTGCAGATGGTAAATAAGCTAAAGATGGTAAATAAGCTAAAAAACAGCTAAGAAATAACAATCCTTTCTTCTGTTTTCACAAAACTTTGATATTTTTTGCCCTGGAAGTTCCAGATGCCTTGGGAGGCTCCTGACAGCGTCCGCAGGGCACAGATCTGTCAGGCTCAAGTGTCTGAGCTCTGCAAACACACCCACATCCAGCTCTTCTTTGTAAGAGACTTGGGTGCGAGATCAGAGATCACATACGAGCTTAATAATGGACAGGCATATTTTATGCAACATCATTATGCTGCAGCTTCAGGAAACCTGGCTTGGAAAGTCACGCTGAATCTCCCCAAAAACAGTTTTTCTGTTTTTGTAAGTAAACTGTCCTACTAAGAGTATTCTAGACATGGGCCAGAGTCCTAAATGTAAACTGGCTCTAGGAGAGGTACGCAGTTCAACGAATTGGTTTCAGGGGGTTACTCAGGGGTTACCACTGACTGCCCTGTGAAAGAAGTTATGGGGAACAGACCATCTCGGCAGACCATTTGATTTCTATTTTGAGCCATGGCATTTTGTCAGCTGCCCAAGAATTTATGCAATGTCACACGAATGCTATCAGATCCAAACAACTGATGATCGACCTTTTTCCGGACCGGTTTTGGAAGAAGACCCTAAAGCTGATAACCGTTCTCAGAATCACCCTCTGGGGACCAAAGGACAAAATTCAGACAAAACCATTTTTCTCCAATATTCTCATAAAAAGGCTGCATTTTGTCTGGGGTGGCTGTCTGTGATCACTGTTTAAACATGAGGATGGCTGCAGTCTCGAGCCTCCGTTGCCTGCATGACGTCCAGATTCACAGCAGTAGTGAAGGGTTATTTTATGTCAGGCCCTGTACATTGTAAATTGCAAAATACTAAGACATCACTGTCTGATCCTGCTCCTGTTCCTATTAACAGAAGTTTCACTACTATTCTCTGTGACAGCAAAATCTGCCTGGAAATGTGCGTATTTCAGATACACCTGGACATACAGGTTTCATCCCTAAGTTGATGTGACAGGCACTTCAATAGAGGCACAGAGCTCATTAGCTCAGATATTGCATTCACAAACAACCAAAATAAGAAGAGAAACAAACATGTACATTTACATTTTCTACTGGTAAAGCATTTTCTCTTCCTAATAGCAGGTTTGATCATCTTCTCATTGACATCAATAGCATGTTTGCTATTACTTCAATATGAAATAGCATTAAATGTGTGTATATTTGTGTGCAGGCATGTACTCAGGCTTTTGTTCTGAACAAAAAAAAATAATGTACATGACGGTGAGACGTTCAGGCACAGGTCTCTTGCCTTGCGAAGGTATTTACTGTCTTTTTTCAAAGAATCTATTGCTATATTTTATTTACACAACCAGACACAGGAACCACAAGGCAACCTGCTCAATGGCTCCCAATAAAGGTCATGCCCCATATATAACCCTTTGAATACTTACACCGTGGGGTCAGCAGTCGTGCTTAATATCCGTGAGATATTCCACAACAACATTTAAGGTCATATGTACTCTCATGCTCAGAAGCTAATCCTGTTATCAGATTTCTAAGAAATGTACAAGCACTTCCTCCAGGCTCCTCTGTTCTTAGAAAACAAGTTATTGTTGTCTATTATTTGGCGGCAGGGGAAGATGACCCCTGTCATAGATACTGGAGGTAAGGAAAAACTTCCCTTGGGAGAAAAAGTAGCTGCGGGACAGTCGGTCCAACAAGGGGAATCTTTAAACATTTTTAGTAATGAACACCGAGGCTATGCAAAGCCCAGCTTTGCGAAACAGGAGCTGAGTGGCAACGGCAAGGAGTGTGTGATTCTCCCAAGATCGTGCACACATCTGCAGCAGAGCCAGAGGAGCGGTCTGCCTGACGAACCAGGACGATAGCAGGGATATTGCAGGCACGCAGTGGCATTGCCTAGCTGCTTGCTCCTCCCTCCAAAATCTCTGAAGGAGAGATAGAAGCGGGGGGCAGCCCAGCCCTGCCAGAGGCTTTTCCCCCCAGACTTCTGCCTAGCAAAGGAAAGCTATGAAATAGTTACCAGTGATAAAATGAAATGTCTAGTGTTACCCATCTAGCCCCAGCTGTCCAAATAATACAGGAGTTACTACTAAAAACGCTGTCTGAAGTTAATTCCTGGTATAACTTCACCACAACCAATGCAAGCAGAGCTGTAGTAGCTGAAACTAACTTATTATGTCCAAAACGCAGAGTTAACAAGGTATACAAACTGTCGTACTACATGGACCTCGCAGTTAGAACTAATGTCCTTACCTTATAAAATAACAAATACATCTGACAGATAAAGTGAAGGCCAAAAACATTAATGCTAGTTAAAATGGCACTCAAAGCAGCCTATTGCTCCCCTGCTCGGGCTGAAATGCCTGCTCAACAGCAGCTCCACCTCGCTGGGCCCACGGGCCCACGCTCCTCCGGCAGGAGTAAAACTAAACCAACGGTGCTGTTTTCTCTGGTTATCAGGTAATGCCAGTGAAGGTTTTCACTTGCACACTTTGGGTCCAAGCTAGGCTTTCGAATGTCTCACCGAAATTATGCAGACATCCTCTCAAATTTCAGCTGAATTCTGCCTGTGGCTGTGATCTGGCCAAGGTTCACGTGAAACAGCCAGCTCCAGCTCTCCAGAACACACTCACGATGGAGAGCTCGTCAGCGTGCTCCCTTGCTGGTCCCAGCAGATAGGGTGCAGTGCCACAGAAATGAAGAATTAATCACTTGCAACTTCACCTGTTCCTAGGTAATATTGCTGTTCTGGTTGTGCTGAAGAAGGGATGACAACCAGGCAGAGAACAGGAGAGGCTTCAGTGCTACACGACAGGCACGCATCCGACTTTGCAACGGCTCTGAACCTCTGCGCTTAAAAGTGATTTTGTGATGTTATTCACAATCAGCACAGAGGCTGTACAAACAGAGCAAAGCAGACTGAGAGTTTACTGCCTGCCCTCAATGTAGCTTAGGTGGGTAAAACAGTGGAGGTCTGGCTGCTCAGACCCCATGCTACCACCACACCTCTGGTCTTGCAGTCTCATGGTGCAGGATGACAGCAAAGTGAAAAGCAAAAGCTTTTCTATTCGTTAAAGCTTTTCTATTTGGCTAACATAGGATTTCCCTGCAAAATTTAGTGAAATCTAGATCCATACACAGTGGTAGCAGGTCTGCTGCGCCTCGAGGTTGTTTCTCCACCCCAAAGTGAAAACTCCCAGGTGTGGCTCAGGACAACCTCTGTCGTGCTCCACTTCTCTCCTTCTGCCCACGATGAGGCACTTCCCCAGTCTCCCAGCAGTGCTCACAGCTAACTTGCCTGGCTATGCCCTGTTATCAGTGGGTTGTCATGGTGTAAACTTTCGCTTTTTAACAGAAATATTCTAACAACATCGTTTTTGCAAGCTCGTATCCCCTTTAAGATCAGCCTGCCTCAGGGGATGCCTCACCCCATGCCCTTTCCCAACCCGCTGAACCTGAAATGTTTTTCCCAAAAGGCACGCAGAGTCCTGAGCTCAGGAAGGATGCGCAGTTCATGGAAAGGCAGAGGTGCTGGGTGTCCTGAGTCTGAAGTCCGGGGTGAATGTCAGCAGCTGGCCAGTTTGGCATCTGTTTTATGTCAACGCTTATCTGCTCTCTGATCCCAGGGTTCAGTTTGTGTTCGGCCCAGAAGATGAAAGGGAGAGATGCCACTGGACAATAATATTCTGTATAAAATGGAGTTGCCTTTCCACATGCAGCTTAGCTGGAAGAGAAGGCAGTTAAGTGGGTAAGAAACATCTGCTTGTGTTGGAAATTAAATGTCATGTTGAAGGACAGTACTTCAGTATTTCACAGAAGTGTCACAGGATATGTTTGTATATACTAACTTCATCCTTATTACTTAGTACCAGAGTTTTTGTGGTGGGGGGATGGGTTAATTTTTTTTTGTTTTTTCCCTTTTTCTCTTTTTTGCCTTTTTTTTTTTTTTTTGAG
>RSEF01000031.1:59365908-59379722 GCA_003993805.1 Himantopus leucocephalus
GGATGGTAACGGAACCTCCCCGATATCGGATCGGGACACTGATGCACAACATACAACAACGTTTTTGAATCAGAGAGGACACTTGTGGGAGAGGGATGCTGATCTGTGGGCTGGGTACCAAGTCTGCTTCTCTGGCATGCAGCCATGTGCACAGCCGCACGACCTGCCAGCAGCAGCATCTCCCTGAAACTACATGTGCACTGCACCTCCATCCTCTCCTCTCTGCTGTGGAGGTAGGGTCAATTGGTAATTATTGGCTGCTCTACACGCAACAGAGGGGCAGGAGTAAGTCCTGATTGTTTCTTTTCTTCTAGTTGTGGATAAAGCCTGCACTCTAGTGGATTGTCTCTATAGGAAAGTGTGATCTATTTATTGATTTGTGCGATATAAGGACAGGATTTCCAGAAATGCTGGGCTCTGGTCTAGCTCCATCTCTTGAGGACTGTCAGGACAGCAAAGTCCAGCAGACGGGTGCTTTTTAAAGTCTTACCTCCACCCCAACCCTAGGTTCTCCAGGGAACCTCAGAGATTTTGGTTGTTCTAGTGTCCTGGGCTGTGCATTGGGGACTGATTAGGTGTAGATAGCTGCCCACATTTACACATAAAAAGACAGTTTTCCGTTGATTACTCAGCTAAGGAGGCTCAGGAGTATAATTCATTCTAGCAGAAATATTACACATAATAGACTAGTTCTTTGGCTACCCTGGTTATGAATAGCTCCTCTCAAGTTCATGGAGTCCGTCTGATAAAAAACAGATGAGGATCTGGTCCACCATGCTCGTTGAAACATACCCCTGATTAGACCCAGGCAAATCACTCATACTAAAATATTTGTTTGACACTTGCAATTTGCTTGTTATGCAGTCTGAAGTCTCCTTCTGGCAAATTTCCACACCGAAGTAGCAAGGCTCGCTCTTTAAGGGTCTGGTTTGAAACCAAGGATATCAACGTAACTCTTTCTGTTGACTCCACAAGGCTTTGGAGCAAGTTCTAAGCCCCTTGTTCATGGAGGGTTCATGCTTATACTTAATGGTAAACATGTTAGGTTTAAAAAGGCTGAGGATACTAGGAAGTAAACATACTTTTTGCTTTAGGATTGTCCCTAAATCCTTTGCCAAATCTGGGCTTAAAATATTTACTAATACAATGGGGAGCTGGAGACAGTCAAAGTGAATTTGTTTCAAAATCTGAAAGCCCGAGGAATCTTTGTTGTACTGTCTCCTCAGCTCTTCTTGCTGCCTAAAACCACAATGTCAGGCATAAATAATGGGGGCCAAGAGCTAAGTGTTGTACTATTAAGTATCACAAGAAATGTTTCCCTGTATGCACTTAATTTCCATTAAAAAGCGGGCAGGAATGATACTGTATCCATAGTGTATAGGTCTCGCTGGCAGAGGTAACCCCAACTTCCATCTTCCAGCATTTCAACCCTGGCACAAGTAAAAGGCATTCTCAACAACCAGCATCCTGTTTGTTTGTTTGAGTGTATACAATCACATACTTTCCCTCTGTGCATGATGGGAAGAGTTAGATGACTTTTCTCTCCCCCAGCAGCTTTAAAGCCTGTCATGCATCCTCAGTTGAATTAAACAGAGGGAGTGTCTCCATACTTGCAGGTTTGATGAAAAGAGGCAGCACGTAGAAGCAAAAAAGCTCCACTCCTTCCCTCTTTAAGCGAAAAGGAGCAACCCAGTTTGTCCCCTTCCTCCCACCGCTTGGACAGATGGGAGTCATCAGCAAGCAGTCATTCTGAGCATGCACATGCTCAGAAAAACTAAGCAGAGCTCACGTTTTATTTGTCAAGGGCTCTTTTGTCACCTGGAGTCTTGTATGTCTAATAAGGCTTATGCTTAGATTTAGGCTTCCTTGCAGACAAGTCTTGCGAAATACCTGTCTTCCATGTAGATGTTAGTATTTCACACAGCATGAGCTGCACAGTAGTTCTGATAGGATTTAGGCAAAAAGTCAAAATGTGCAACCAGAAGTAGCCTGAAAGGGAGGTTACTGGAGATTAACTCCAGTTCTTCTGAGCTACTTACTTCACATTGCCTCAGAATGTAGATTCTGCACCTGATAACAGTAGATGGTTAAAACTTGAGACAAGTTGGATGTGAATGGAAATACAAATATCAAAAATGGGGTCAACATGCGTTGCCAGAGATCGTGCCACACAAAGTGTGCTTCTTCGCCAACTGGGCTTTCCCTTATGGTGCTCAAGGTTTTGAAACTGCTCTTATTTGGATGTTCTCTGCTGATATAGCAAAAAGCGTCAAATTCTTCCAAGCTCCAAGGACTCAATGGGTATTGAAAATTTACATTTGAGATGTCCCCATCTTGCTTTATGGTATATAAACAGCTGGATTGTGACAACTATAATAATTAAGATGACCAGAGGCTTTTGTATTTAAATTTCACAGATCTCTGCCAACAGTAACATTATCAAAACTATAGCACCTACTGCTGGAAGTTGCAGCAGAAATGTAAATGGAGGCAACGTTTAACAGATGAGATGCTGCACTGACTACTTATGTTATCCTCAGACTAAATACAGCAGCCTGCCTTTCTTAATGATCTGGCTTCTTCTATTTAACAGAATTTGAATGCTGGTTTGTTGTTCTAACCTGACCTCTCCAGTATTAATTTTCTCTCAGCTCTGTGGGGCTAGGGAGAACCTCAGAATTGTGCTGCTGACAAGCGCTACCGTGGTCACTGTGGGGAGCCAGGAATTCAAGGAGCAAAGTCGATGGAATCTGCTTGTATCTGGCTCCGTGCAATTTCCAGTTGCTTTATGCAAAGCTAGTCATTGTTTGCA
Organism: Himantopus leucocephalus; assembly: GCA_003993805.1. Taxonomy (NCBI): domain Eukaryota; kingdom Metazoa; phylum Chordata; class Aves; order Charadriiformes; family Recurvirostridae; genus Himantopus; species Himantopus leucocephalus. The sequence goes on from RSEF01000031.1 coordinate 59,368,721, forward strand.
ATTCATCAGCTACAAAACCAGGACTGAGAGGCACAGGCAGGTCAGTGTCCCAAACAAGATGGACTGTGTTTTAAATTAGAAGCGTTGAGCCCATTATCAGGTCGTGCTCCAGGTTTTCACTCAACTGATAACAGAATCAGCCACCACTGCACATTTTCTCCAACTTTGAATGACCTCCAGTGCCCATCAAGTAAATATAACTGTTTAAGCAACTCTCTAAGACTCCCCCCCCCCCCCCCCCCCCNTTCCCATCCTTGATCACTTGGCTCAAAACAGGTAACTAGAGGTAATTTTTTCCAAAGCTGGAAATATTCCTTTTCCTCTTCCTTCCATTCCTCGCTGCCAAATAACTCCAGCCGATGTTAAATGGCTTGCACATGGTGTATGTGGGCTCTTTAAAACACATTGCCAAACTGCAGGTAGGCTTCAGGTGTGTGGACCAACTCGCTTTTTATCTTCAGTCTTCTAATGTTGTGACATGGTTTGATAATGCCGTAAACTCCGGGATCTTCTGCTGGCTAATGACTCCCCATCAGAAACCAGCAAGTTTTCCAGTGCCATTTTCAAGGATCCATCATCAGACCTGTGGTATCTTCAAAGAGGAAATACTCTTCCAAGTCTTCTTGGAGGCTGGATGCCTGCCAGCTCTACAGATCGGCCGGTATTATTGTTGAGCAGAAGAAGCACCAGGGTGCTGGCCCCTGAGAACATGAGGCTGGCACATCTCTTGCAGTAATTGACAGCAGATGGGGACACGCTGCGGCAGGCCCTTTGTGAGGCTGTCTGGACGCTCTGCTCCAGCGCACGGCAAGGTTTGAGCAAGGCAGGGCTGAGTGCTGTGTGCTAGGACTGCAAACACAGGGGCGGGTGATGGAGAAGTGTATGTCTGCTCTCCTATCGCTCCTGTTCACACCGTCTCTTCCCTACAGACAGGCCATAAGCACCACTAGGGAACACATTACTTGCAGATGGGTATTTTCTGAAAATTAACGGAGGCAAGTTCATGTATAATTCTGAACAGACCCAAAGCTTTTCAAAAATTCTTACTTTTGTAAAGATTATGTGAATGACTTCCTCCTCCACTTTCATAAAAAAGAGAAAAATGAAACGCCTGACAAACTTTCTTTTCAGTGTAAACCAGTAGAATTTTTGATTTGAGTATTTCAGTTTTACAACAAAACTTCAGTCTTTTTTTTTGGAAACAAAACCAGAAAGAATATTCCATTTCGTTCAACAGCTGTTTTCTCTCAAGGAATATTATCAGAAGTTTCCAGTCAGCTTGTGGTGTTGGTGGATGATACTATTCAGGAAACTAACGATGAAGATTAGGAATGCTTATTAGTATAATTCCTTATAATTCTGCCCAAATCTTCAGGTGAAACTGTTGCTACTAGCATATTATGGGAAGAGTTTACTGATCTCTGACCAATGGATTTTGTCTTGTTTGCATGCAGGCTTTAAACACCACAGGGTAGTCTCTTCCCACCCATACAAGCAATACAGTGAGGATCTTATGTTGGCTGAGACTCCAAGTATTTCTATAATGTATTATAAAATGCTGTTCTAGTACAAAAAAAATGCTTTTCAACGTGGGGAAAGTTTCCATCCAGCTGGAAGGAGATGTGCTGCTCCAGCTGGAGGCTATCTTTAAGCAATCCCATCTGATGAGGTGGGACTGCCCGTGAGGGATGTTTCCTGGACCCTGGTCTTGCAACAAGAGGACCAGCTACTAATTTCCCCAAACACAAGCTCATGGTCCAATGTGGCGGAAGGGGAGGAGACTGGAAATGGTATTTTGGCATTTGTGACCTTTAACTTGCTCTTTGTCAGTTTTGCAATTTATTATATAGGGCATACAAACACACCACCACCAGTCTTCTAACTGCTGTTCCAGCTCCCAAAATGCTTGTTTTAAGCACAGAATAATTTCCCAACTGTCTTGCTCTCTGGGCAAACCTTGCCTCATACTCAAAGCTGATTTTTACCTTCCTGGGGAGAAGAAACCCTTCCCAAAGAGCTAGCATAAAACTTAGGCATAAGTATCATGCCACTTCTGTCTTTAAACGTAACTCTTTGTTAGTCAGGACTTAAGTGCCTTGTGGGTCATCCTGGCTAGCAGTGACTTCTGCAAACATGCAGTGGAGAGACAGCTGTCTCTAGCACTGTCAAGTGGAGACATCACAGGTACACATGAGAAAATAAAGCAAAACTCTAGAGATATTACAGAATTTTTGAAGACATGATGAAAGCCGTGTGTCCTGATGCTGTGGTGAAGCAAAATCCCTGTTCTTCAAGCGAGAAGAGGACTCATGCTCAGCCTCAGGGATGAGTTCCCAAAGGACACCCATGTCTGCAGACAGGGGCTTAAACTCTCATGGGTCTCGGACTAAGGGATGGGAGGAGATGATTAAAGAGATGCCACTGTTGCTATGACCATACTTTTTTCTCCTGCTGCTGGTGGTCTCCTGTCCAGGAAGAAACACCCAGTAAAGTTACATACAAGTTATATGCTTAGAAGAATTGTTTACTGGGTACAGTCAGGGCCAACAGAAGAAAATCAGCAGCTCCCTAAAACAGCTTTTTACTTCCTCTGACTGCTCTCTCTGAGCTGCACACAAGCCACAGTTTGCAGAGGAGGGGGAAGGAGGAGGAAGAGATAATCAGAAGCACATGTAGTCATTAACTACAGATTTGCTGAACCTTTTTGTAGCCAACAGTTCTGGGAGGCTGCCTGGCTAGAGGCGAGAGATGAGGAAAATACCTCTGCATGGCTGAAGCTCAAGGACTTGCCCTCTTTGCACACACACGGCAATGTGGTGCAATTTGCTACCGGGGCAGTGGCGAAACCCAGCACCAGCCCTGATCTGTGGCTTGGCACGGGGTATTGCTGAGGGAGCGCCGTATCATTCGTTTTTGGTGAAGAAGTTGGTTCTGCTGATTGCTTCACAACAGTCTTGCAGGGTAGTTTCTAAACCAGCCTAGTACGATATTGAGACTGGGTTTAAACTTTTATTTGTCTTACCACCTGCACAAAGTGGGCAAGGGCACCGGTTAATCTGTGAAAGATCATGAGAGTTAGTCCGAGGATGACAACTGGGGCAAAGATCCTTCCTTCCCTTTGCTTTTAATTCTCATTTAGAAGTAAAATCTCCGGAGAGGGATTGTCTACTACCCTGTGCTGGCACAGAGCTTAACACAGCACAGCTTGGGTTTCCACTGGGGAAATGCAGTTTACACCTATGGTGTAAACAATCACTGAAAATGTCTCCTCCTTTTTCTTCCAGAACCCAGCAAAGGCAAGACAAGTCTCTCCTCTCCCAGCCCCACTAATAAGAAAACATTTGGACAGCCACTGATGACCGCCAATGAGAATGCTAAACACAGCTCTCATCCTCTTTCAGGAGAGGTATTTGGTGACTTTGTTCACCAGTAGGTATTTGGAAAACAGTCTGCTAGGTATTTTGATACTGGTCCATCTGCTAAAGGAATATTTCTCCCAATTCCCTTGGTTTTTAATGTAGAACATCTGTGTCTTCTTTCCTGAAATAGTTTGTCTTTTTTTTCTTTAAAGTAAATTGATGAATGACATGTCTGCTTTGTTCTTGAGTTTGCTTTGCTGCTGTCCAAAACTTCGCAGACACCTTAGCACACGTACAGCAAATAATCCCAGATTCTCACACACAAAAACACACACACAGGCCCATGTACATGCACACGAAATCATTATAGTTCATTTCATCTGAACAGAGTGTCTCATCTTGGACTTCAGTTTCAACCAAATGACCCGATGAACTGTAGATTACCTGAGTCAGACAGCTTGTCTGACCAACTGCAAATAATTTTCCTGTTACTGAGAATGCCCTTGGGCCTCTGCGTCTTCTTATAGAACAAAACTGTTTCCATCTGCATTAAAATGTTGATTTTTGACAGATTTCTTCTTTGGACACCGTCTAAAGAACACTGGTGAATATTTAGAGCATCCTGCATTCCTCATCTACCAGTAGTGTACTTCCAAAGGAGTCAAGATGAAAAGTCTTGGTAAAAATCTTTAATTACAAAAAAATCATCTTTCACACTTTCCTCTACTAAACTGAAGCCTGAGGCCAACAGCAAGGTTCAATGGAAAATAGTTCTTTGCTGATTTGTTAAGGCTTTGGGGCACACTCTTAGCTGGTATTACAGGGCATATGAGATTGCCCATGAAAACAACAGGGAAAATGAGAGGCAGCTCAGTTGTGTGCTTCATTTATTCTTCTTATGGCTGACCCATCTAACTTGGGGAACTATTCTGGAGTACTCAAGAAACGCAGGGTTAAAACAAATGAGCTAACTAGTGCTTTCCTTTCAACTAAAGGAACAATCCTTCTTGCCTTTTCTCAACCTTATCCAATCCTTGAGGATGAGGATCATTAAATCAAGAGGTCTTCTACTCTTTGTTAGCCTTTGTTTTTTACCTCAGCAGGCATATTTTACAAGTAGCACCACTCACAGAATGAAATATCACACATCCTAGAAACATAAATAACTTTCATATTTGTAAGTCCTGATAAGAAATACTGTAAATGAAATTTTAACAAGATAACCAGTGTTTTGCTTTCCATTAATCCTTGAAGCATCTCCCTCTGGGATAGCTTTGGAATTGAAAATGCATTACTGCACATCTCATTAATATCACGTGCTTTCTCTCAGTAAAAAGAGCTTCTGTCCTACAAGCCTTTTGGCACAGGGATCCAAGCTGGGCAGCTGTAGTAAAAGCAGCCCACAGGTTTCCTTCTGTCTGCCCTCGATAGCAACCCTGAAAGGCACTGAGAGAAGGATATTGCAGCATCAGGTTGTACATATCAGGAGACTGTTTTGTTACATGGTTCATATAACATGTTGTTCACCTGGGAAGATAATTATAGGTAATTAGAATCGGTTTCATAGTAGAACCACTTGCTACAACAGGCACTTCAGAAATTCATAGGTTTTGAAGGTCAAGCAGGACCACATAATCATCTTTATTGGACTTCAACATAATATCAGCCATAGAGCTTGATGGACAGTAACAGTGGTTTCATAACTTGTTTTTGATAAAAATAATATTTTCCAGGATTAAACCTATCTTGAAGATATACAAAAGGTATCACAGTAGTCTTCATTATTCATGCCTTCATTACACCCTGGTAACCAAGTGTTTTATTTCTAGTTTTATTACATTTTAGTTTGCCATACTAGCTAATCCCCACCTATAATTCACCAGTGCCTATGCAGGTCCTAAAAAAAGCAGAGGAAATGCAGGCGGTTCCACAGACACTGAAATTAGCAGGGGCATTCAAACTGCTGCACAGAGGAGTTATATGGCCCATTTCATAATTTCCTGCACTACTTTGGAACAGGTCCTGCAGACACACAGCTGGGCTGTATTTCAATAATTAAAGGAGCAGGACACGATTAACCTTCACTGGCTCAGAAGCTGATTCCCAGAGGCATCAGTTGTTTGTCTCTGAAAGCAATAGCTTTACACACCAGAGTGCCGTGGGCATGAGCGTACATGTGCGTCCACTCATTTTTTGTCCTGGAGGCCAGATGCTCAGAAGGTTTCTGTCAGAAAACTTCTCCTGAAGTCAATGCCGCATTTGTCCCTGCACTATCATGTCTATTTTAAAATAATATGGGGTTCTGGGCCACAACAAATGAACTTTTTTTCTAAACCCAAGCTACCTGGACTTTTCCACACAGCCTTATTGCTATTTGACTGATGTTAACCTAAAGGGAGCATCATACACTGCATATCAAAATGCTTGCTCCAGCATTATGTCAGGACAAACTTCCTAATTGCTAAGTATTTCCCGGCAGATTCAAATAACCAGAAAGGTGGGCATTTGTAAAGCACATTTTAGGCAAGATATCCCATAGGCAGAGTGGATTTACAACATACAAGCTAGACAGCGGGCTAGTTCCTGCCAGACACAGTCGTTGAGACTCAGGACAAACTGCCTGCTGACTTCAGCAGAGTTTTCTAAGGCCTTACATCAAGCTCAAGCGCTCTGAACGGCAGGAAAGCACCCTTCAGATTTTGCACTTCCAAGCCTTCTTGTCAGATGTTGCTATTTCTGGCATTCCTTGTGCAGTTTGAACACCACAAGAAACAAATACTCAAGGAAGCACTGATGATCTGGCTAGAAGTGGTGACGCTTAGCCCACTTGTTTGTAAGTATTTTCCACATTTTTCTTATATTTCAATGGAGAAAAGCTTAAAATTTGTACATCCCAACCTATATAGAGGCAGGCGATTTAGTAGTGTACCGCTGCCAATTTATTGAAGAGAAGTTATTAAATGAAATTACACTAAGGTTGAGGATTTACACTTGGAAAGCAGGGTAGTTTTCTTGCAACCTGATGCACTTCCACTCTTTCCTTTTCTTCTCAGCACAGACTCTGACCCAGCTTGGAAGTTGGTTATAAATCAAACCTACAGCTGCTTTGTGTATCACATGATGCCTGGGCTAACTGGAACAGAGTGGCACTAATTGTGCTTCTGCTTTTGTGAAGAGCATCAGCAGGGATAATTTTGTCGTCTAAAACGTCTTGGTTGCTGTATCAAGGAGCTGAAAAATCTGGATTAGGTTTTTCAGTGTTCAAGAGAAGGTTTCAAGAGAATAATGTCAGGTTCAGTTCCAATGAGTTGGAAAGGCTATGAAGCAAGTTTACCTATCTTAAACTCCTAGAAACAAACAAAACCAATGTACACCTTTTTTTCAGAGTAAGATAGAATTCACATACGTAAATATAACCTGTAGACATTTATATGGCTGAAAAAGGTATCCACATATGGGACCTGAAGTGACAACAGTCTTGTATGTGACTTATTGTGAGTAAGTTTATCAAGATTTGACCGCTGCTGATGAAAGATTTGCCTATGCATGTAAATAGAATGGAAAAAAAAACCTACCAAAACAACCACTTCGCTGCAGGAAAAATGTGTTATGATGGTAATTCTATGCTTGCTGTCCAGTATTGTGCAAACCTCTTGAAATGTCACTCTGATGATTTGTGTATCTAAATATTTTGCAAGGGTTGCACTTCTTTCTTTTGGTTTTCTGAGAGCGGAGTCCAATAAAACACTCACATGGAAGCTGAATAAGAAAAGTATGTTATTGGAAAGTCACACTTCCGAATTTGAAATTAAATGGGCCCATCAGTACAAAAACAAAAATTCCAAAGCAGGATCTTATTCACTGCTTTGTATAGTACAATTCTTTTTATTATTTCTTAGGATGTTAATTATATAACTTTGTGTAGATGCATAAAATTCAACTATTGGTAGCTCCAGGTTTGTTGTGTTTTGTGTTTTTTTTTTTTAAATTTTCTCACCGATAACTTGCAAACTTTAAAGTAAACTAACAGAGATGCGCATACCTTGAACCAGAAAATACAAAAAGCCAAATAGATGAAAACCCAGAGCCTGATGTATGGTCCACAGTTCATTTGTAAAGATCAAGAGTCTGTTCCCTGACTCAGAAGAAGGGCCTCTCTGAGAGTGGGCAACGCCTGATGTGGCTTAGACAGGGGAAGTGTGTGCATGCCAAGGACCCTGAAGTCACTGCTAACTTCAAAGCTGTAACTTGAGCTTCCCCAGTGACTTCGCAGTAAATCAAATAAACCAGGCTGAGGCAGCACGGGAGGCAGGGCAGGCAAGTGGAAGAGATGAGGAAAAAGAAAGTGCTGTGACAATGAAACGTCCAGGAGACAAAGCTGTCCTGCTCTGGGTGCCCATTCAACAAATGTGAAATTATAGTGGTTGGCTGGAACGGTGCTTGCTTTCTTCATTCAAAGAATTGAACCGTGGCATCCCCAAATACAGGTAACACTCACAGAGCTTAGGACTAATGGGGGCCATGCTGTGTAAGCTGCCTTACGCACAAATTCTTCCCAGTCACACAGTCCTGAGAGTTTGTTTTGTTTTTTTTTAAGACATGCAAGCAGATGTCACACAGAGTCTAGCAAGTCAATTTTTATCAGTGACATTCACCTCAGCCTAGGTGTCCAGAAGTCCAGCAACAGAAATGCATAGTGGAGGAGGACACAGGAGAAGCTGACCAAGCTATGTAAATTTAAAAGACCATGGACTTCTCTTATTTAAGACCAGATCCTGGAGTCCTACTCACCTAGAAGTGGAGCATCGAACCTGGATTTACAGATGATTGTTGCAAAATAAGATAGGATACAAACTTACTGTGTCTGTACCGTCATGTTAGCCACCTGTGAGGATGCTCTTATCCTTCAATAAACATGAGAAGAAAAGTATCTTACCCTTGACTGAAGAAAGTCTAAGCTTGTATATGCTGCAGAATATGAGCACTTGCTCAGTGACTACTAAGGCCAAAATTTCTATTGACACTACTTTGTATTTGCAGGTAATCAAATGCTCCAGGAAGTTTCCTTAGTTTGTTGTACTGAATAGAGTTGGTTGAATAATCTGAGGTAGGTACTTACATGGCATATAAAAGCATATATCAATTGTTTAAAGTATTTTGCCTCCCAAACTTCCTGTGAGGTTGATAACTTGTATTTTTACCATTTTATTCATCAGGGGTGACACTGGTATACAAGGGATGGAAGAATCCTGGGTCCACTGAAGTTAAAGGATGCTTTTGACCCAAGGAGAAGTTAACAAGTTCCTTGAAGCAATGCAGGAAGCTAGAGGGGGAACAGTGATTATAACAGCTTTGCTCCCAAACAAGCTGTTGCCTTAGACACTGGGTATGTTTTCATCTCTACAGTTGTACTTAAAAATACATTTGTAAAATCCATCTCATGACACCATGCAGCCATATTTTTTTTTCTTTACATATACAGAAATATTGTGATTTCTACTTCTAAGAGTGTCCGGAACTGACACTTGTGAGCAAACAAGCCACCGTTATTCATTACTGGCTCTTTGTCATTCCCATATATGCAAAGTTTATCAATCAGTCAGGAAACAGACTCAGCTCCCTGTCACTTAGGTAGACAGTAGCACACATAAAGATGCTTTGCAGTAGTTCATATCATGCCTGATATGATTTGCAAAATGTGACTTATTCAGAGAATTCATGTGATGGGCAACTATTGATAATGAATGGACTTAAAATAATACCTTTCCTATCCATTTTCTATAAATGAAGTGGGATGAATCTGCTCAACAATTATTAAATGCCAGCTGCACAACATATACAAGAAAACTGGGCTTTATGAGAATTTTGATACCATTTTCCTTTTCATAGTTTCTGCAGGAGCACTGGCAAAGCACATTTTTCTGAAACAAAAATATCCTAACGGAGCAAAAATATTCTGGGCTCAACTGAACCAAAATGAACTTCTGCAATCTCTTCATGGTTCACAATGAATGTCTCCTTGTTTGAGACAAGCAAAATGCTCTAGAACATTCATGACAAGCAGGCTTATTCGTCACACATTTTTCTTTCCCCTGGTGAATCTTAGCCTGTATCTCCACACTGCTGTGACTCCCCAAACATAAAGCTATAACTGACAAAGCTGAGCCATGTAAATTCACTTTGTTTTCTGAAAACTGAACCTTGCAGATTGTGCAAGGGAATACCTAGTTCAAGGGGAACTAGTTTTGCAAAGACCAGTCCTACAAGCTTGACTGTCATTTCCAAATGGAAGACATGATGAGAAAGGTTTAGTAACTTTAACTTATTTAAAGTTAATAAGGATGTTGGGGGAAGGAGAGTCTGGAGATCATAAATACTTCACTACTGAGTGTTAGGAAAAAGAAAAAGAGTAATAAGTGGGTAGGTAGTAAATTATTAAGCTATCGTTCAGCAAATCTAGACAGGGGAATTACGCAGGGAAGGAATAAAATTCTTAAGGATTTATTTTATTGACTACTTTCCAACTTAGAAGAAGGTTAGAACTTTCCCCTTAATTTGGGGGCAAAGGTTGTAGCTGGTCCTCTTCTTTTTAAGGGATTGCTTATGTTTGCTATTGATCACCTTTTTTTCAATGCTGTTATAAACCTTGGCAGACATGCATAGCACAGTGACGACTGAAAAAGACCAGTAGCACTTGATGACTGGCCAAAAACTTGGCATTACCTGCAGCTGCGCAAGGTGATTACTGCTGCTCTAGACATGAACAGCACAGGCATCAAGAGATGCAGGACCCAAGGCGCTCCCAGGCACCGTCCCACATGAAAGAAGGAAAGTAATACCATCAGAGAGAGTGAGCTCTGCCACCCCATGTGCTCTCCTCATTCCAGCCGCTGGCCGAAACACCTGCCCGAGAGAAATGGGGTTGACTGGCTGCAGCCTGTGAGCTGCTGACCTACACCAACTGAGAAGTCACTTGTGCTTACACCAGATGTGCTGCCTTTTAAAGATCAAAGGGATTTTTGTGGGGTGGGAGGAGACCTTTCTAACTTCCTGTTAGCAAATGACAGTGTAAATTCCCTCCCTGGACATTAATAGCAAAATTTGGAAGCTGTCCGGAGGGTTGCAACAAATGGCCATCAGGCCTTCCCAGCTTCCATGACTCACTTACCCCAGATGGCCAAGATACTGCTCAGCAAGAAGGAGGCCTGGAGACTCAATTTGACTAATAGTGACTCCTCTGATGTACGTTCACTGCCAGAAGACAATGCCATATACACCAGTGCTTGTGTATACATCTCCATGAACCCTAACAATGATCTTGCTGGAACTGCACTCATCTGGTGGGATAGATCGCATGACTGGAGTGCTGTCACGGATGGCTATGTTCTTTTTAGGAAAGATAGGCCAGCAGGGTGAGATGGTGGAGTCATTTTTCATGTGAGGGAGCAACTGGAATGTGTCAAGCTCTGCCTAGGTGTGGATGAAGAATGTGTTGAGAGCTTAAGGGTAAGAATTAAGGGGCAGACTAATATGGGAGACACTGTTGTCGGTGTTTACTACAGAACACCAAATCAGGAAGAGGAAGTTGGTGAGGCCTTTCACAGACAGCTGGAAATAGCCTCATGATCACAGGCCCTGGTTCT
>RSEF01000031.1:59379822-59409448 GCA_003993805.1 Himantopus leucocephalus
AAGTTGACCATGAGCCAGCAATGTGCCCTTGTGACCAAGAAGGGCAATGGTCTCCTGGGGTCCCTTTAAAAGAGTGTGGCCAGCAGGTAGAGGGAGGTTATCCTCCCTCTGTACTCTGCCCTTGTGAGGCCGCATCTGGAGTACTGTGTCCAGTTCTGGGCTCCCCAGTTCAAGAAAGACAGGGCTCAAAAGAGTCTAGCGGAGGGCTACAAAGATGATCAAGGGCATGGAGCACCTCACTTATGAGAGACCTAGGTCTGTTTAGCCTGGAGAAGAGAAGAGTAAGAGGGGATCACATCAGCGCTTATAAATATCTAAAGGGTGGGTGTCAAGGGGATGGGGCCAGACTCTTCAGTGGTGCCTAGTGACAGGACAAGGGGCAATGGGCACTAACTGGAACACAGGAAATTCCACTTCAACATGAGGAAAAACTTCTTTACTTTGAGGGTGGCAGAGCACTGGGACAGGCTGCCCAGAGAGGTTGTGGAGTGTCCTTCTCTGGAGATATTAAAAACCTGTCTGGATGCATTCCTGTCCAGTCTGCTCTGGGGGAGACTCTGCCAGGAGAGTGGGACCAGATGAGCTCCAAAGGTCGCTTCCAACCCCTACCATTCTGTGATTCTGTGATCTCTTCTAAATTCAGCAACCAGCCTAAATTTCTGGGAACATACTCGACCAACCAATGGCAGAAACCCTGCAACAAGTTTCACGAATCTTGCCAGTAAGGAAAAAGTGCTGAGACCCCCAAAGCTTTAGCAAGAGACTGCTGAGAGTGTCACAATACAGCTCAAGATGAGCCCTGGCAACCATGGCAATCACCGTGGCAAACCATGGTCAAGTCTTTAAGAGGTGACCCTCCAACCAATGTCCCTTGCCTCTTCCGTGCAGCTCACAGTCCTCTCCTCCTTTGCCACCCCACCATACCAGCAGAAGGAAATTCAATTCACACCCTGGCCCTCTTTAGAACAAAATCTGGCATATTAATGAAAATCCATTTTTATGGGCCGTTTAAAATAAGACACCAGATTTTGCCTTGAATTGGCTGAGACATGCATTCTTTTTTGCTGAGTGGACACTAAATGCAGTAACTCCCAGCAGAGGAAGGGAGATGACAGTTCAGGGCAGTAACTCTTCAAACTTCTGCGCCAGTATTCCTCTGATCTTATTTTAGTCTCTTTAGTTCTCACACTTGCCTGTTCTCTTTTTTTTTCTTTCCCTTTTTTCTTAGGTGGGTGGCGTATTGCTTTATTCTTGTGTGTTCAAATATTTTAAAATGCCAACACGATTTAGAAGCTCTTGGAAATGTTTCTCTGAGAGTGCATGGTATATTAGCTGCTAAACAGGTACACTAATTTTCAAAATTGTTCTGGGACTTTTAAGCCAGTGGTACCCATTTGGAGATTATTCCATGAAATCATATATGCAAGTAAAATAATCTAAAGCTTCTGAAAGGTTTTGTGAAAAAAGAAATAATAAGCAACATATGTAATAAAAATGTAGGAATTAAGTTAAAATCAGCAGAAGGGAAAGAATATTTGGTCCAATTCCACCATTCATTTCTGGGAATTATTTTTAAGTCTTAGCTCAATTTTTTGATGAAAGATAGTAGCAGGGAAGCCTGATATCACTTGTTCTTAGATGTCTGACATTTTGATAGGGGGTTTTACACGGTACAGCTAACTCTATGAATCACAGTACTGAAATAAAACACAGAAAAATAATCATTTACTAGTGTTTCTGAAGTTCTAAGTATTTTTTGATAGTATTGTTTCACTGACTTAAGCGTTATTATGCTGCTGAGAGTAGAATTTTCTTTGGCAGATCTACTTGCTTCTTGCTGGTCAAAGTTATGCTGAAGTCTACCCAATTAAAAACAAAAATAATAATAATAATAATAAAAGAACCACTGTCTCATGATGCAGATAGATTTTACAAATACTCTCAAAAACATCATTTCCCAAAAGAAAAGGTAAATGTTGAGATTCTTTTTGACATACAGAAGAAGATAAATGGTTGAAAAAATAACTTAATCTGAATCTGCATTTTTATTTTAAAGCCAGGAATAAATTTTAAAGCCAATTCTTAGTCAATTTAATTTAACATATTACAGCTGAATCCATGATCTGTCAAAGTACAGCGGGAACTCAGGAACATAAGCCCCATTTTCAAAACCAACATCTGTAAGTCTCCACCCAAGTGACTTTCAGTTTAACTAAGTACTTGTGAAGAATTTTCACGGAGCCACACATGCTTAAATGTCACTGCTTCTCAGTGTGGTGGAAGCTTCTAATTTCTGAAAAACCAAGACGATAAAGGTGAAGTGCCCCAAAGACCTTTAATGACGTCCAACTTCAGGGCCTGACTTCTGCGTGAGGATGGCTAGAATAGCTCCCATCACTCTCTTAAAGACAGCCAGCTGCCCCAGAGAAAACACAGCTGCTTAGGGAGCAGCCGACGCTCTGCCACGGTTTACAGGCCAGCACATGAAGGTAAATCAGGACCGGTTTCTACTCACTTTAAAGTTTTGTGCTGCCGTGGGTAGTGCAGCTGCTTGCACAAGCAGCTGAGCTGCCTCAGCAGCAGGGTGGCGTACGTGGATGGACAGCTGGGGCAGGAACTGCTGCAGCCGTCTCAGTGTAAATCCATGCTGTTTGCACATTTGACACTTCAGACACGCAGGAAAAAATTTTCCACTTTTTTTTGGTTTGTATTAAAAAGAAAATAAAAGATTTCTTCTTAAGTGCTGTATTTCTAACCAGTTCTACCCAGGTCAAGCTTTGTCACATGCACCTCTCTGTATTCAAGGTGATAACAGACTTGGTATCAGGCATTAACAAAGACAGACACAGCTACCAGTTTAGTTCTGTTTTTCTGTCCACTTTCTTAACTTACTACAAAAATGAATCAAAGCACCATGGCTACCCCAATGAAAAATTCCCTCTTCAAAACCATTTCTATGGAGAAGCAGGCCTCCTCCAAGTCTTTCAATGGGAAGTATGCAATCACTCATTCTTACACTGGGCAATGGCTTTGCTTTTAATCTTTGCTCCTATTGTCCTCAGCTAACGAGAAGCAACATTCTCTTTAGAACGGGTGGGAAGGGTTTATGTCATTGTCTTGTCTTGTAAAGCCCCATAAAGTTTTAAATCCTTAACAGGCTGAAGCGTGGTGACACATGTGTTCAGAACAAGTTCAGTGCTGTTTTCTGTTTTAGTGCCTGAGGTTTCCCTTTCTGTTCTTGTACACAGCTTACTTTCAAAAGAACAGATCCGGAGAGGTTTTGTTTACAGACAAAAAAATTACTTCTAAGTAAATATGTACACACACAAGTGGACACAGGCCAGCAGACCCAGCCATTACCGTCATCTTAGGACTGACATTTGAAAACTGGCCAAGAACTCTCACTGGTGATGACTGTCCTCAAAAAGGTCCCAGAAGACTGGTCTGGAGCAAATTGTGGCCTCTCCTTCACCTCATCTGCCCTAGGCATGCAAGTCTGCCTCCACTCTGCAGATCTCTTAAGCGCTTCTTGAGTTTCCTGACCCAGTACTGAAAAACAGTCACTGAATCCTACCTGAGCTGGCATCCAGTCCTTCTGAAATGGTCAATCTGACAAAGAAGGATCATCCATGTTGGCTGTCCTCCTTGCCAGAGTGGATGCAGAATTGTCCTTGTATGAGATTTTGGGGGGGAAAAAAGAAAGAAAGAAACAAACAAAAAATGTGGCATCCTGATGTTGTATTTTCCCTGGAATTCTTTGCTTTGTAAAGTGCAGACTAAAAAGGCTGCTTGCAGACAGGTTCTGCCCCGAGTTTTGACCACTCAGTTACACACAAGAAAAACATAACCCGCATAAGCAAATAATTATTTCTGGTGTTGCTGAGCAAAGAGGGAGTTGGATATCTGAAGATGAATCTAATCATAAACCATGGTGCAAAATACCTGTATCAGCTTTGGTTGGAGCCTAGTAGATTCCACATCTAGAAAAGCCTTGATGTCTACAAAAGAAGACGAAGGAACATAGATCAGAAAAGTCTTGACAAGAAGTACTAAACTGGGCACAGGACTGCTTGTTACTATGTTGTCCCGACAAAGTAAGGACTCTCATGCCATAAAAGGGAATTCATGCCATCAACAGAATTTAAGAAACCCTAACCTTTCATACTATCCATCAAGTTACTTGTCTCATAAGCCCAAGAAAGAGAGAAACTCTTACTGTTAGTTTTCAGTATACAGTAAGCATTTCGATGCTCAGTGCTATATAGATATCACTGCTACGTAAAAATAAGCAGCCCCAGCAAGCTGCACCAGCTGGTGGTGATGGAGAAGGGCTTCACCATAATGAAACGCCTGAGTTCTGAAGTCAGTTAAAAAAGGTGATTTTTCTCTTATGTATCTTTTCATTCTCTTCTCACAGTGTTAACTTGCTCCATGCTTATCTTTTCTATTGCAGTGCTTATCTTTCCTTTTATTTCTTTACCTCTGTCTCCAGCAGTGACAAGATTTCCTCACTTCTAATGCCATCTTTCTCTCCCTCTACTTTAAACTCCCCCGAAACAAACAAAAAAACCCCAAACACATTCAAACTCCAAAGCCTCCAAATCCAAATAAGACCTCCAATGTGTTTTCATTTTTCTTTTGCTTCTCCTTTACCAGATTTTTCCTTATTCAAGTCTCTTTCCTGTTTTCAACCCATTCTTTGGAGCAATAAAGGGTTGCATAGGCTTTAGGAAAGAGACAACAGATCAAAGCCAATTCTTTTGAATCTATGCCTGTGTGACCAACAGAAGAGAAAGAAATCAGCCTCAGTTCGTGCCTAGAATGAATTTGGATAACTTGAACTCAACATGGAAGAAGTCTTTCAGTGATACAAGCAGATGTGGAGTTGGTCACATACAATAAATTTGGCATTTCAAGCCAGCATTTCTGTGATGTTCCATTTTGGCTTTAAAGTGTGGTTTTACAAAATGCCTCAGAAGTCTTAACAAATATTACAAATACCTAGCACATATAAAATCATTAATCCTATCTTTTTCCCTGTTTTTTCCTCACCCAAGATGTTAAAGAAATCTCCCTCAAAGATTACATCTATCAGTTTCCAACATCTTTAAACCACTTTTCATCTGCAAATAAATTCCCAGTTTCCTTAACGAACTGCTGCAGCTATGATAGACTTCAAACTTCAGCTTCCTCTTTCCAGACAACTTCTAGGTAATGGCTCAGAAATTTACTGCAGGTGCCTGCCAGGAAGCCCAGGAGCTTCAGGCATGTGGGTCAGTCTCACCAATGTCCTCATGACTTTAGTGACTCTCTTGCTCGGATTTCCTACCCTTCTGTCCCTGGTGAAACAGTCAGAGTGACTCTGGCACACCTGGCTGGCAAATGGGACTTGCAGAGGTGGTGCTTGGGCTGTTGTCTCTGCCCAAGGTCTCCTTAACTTTGAGAAGAATCCAGAGTTCGGGACAGAGATGGCCTCTTAATGTGCAAGCAGAAAGCCCAGCCCAGGATACTCATGATCTCCAGTCCTTGCTGTGGCTTTGCTTTCTACTGTTTCTTGAGATGTCCAAAAAAAATGTATGTGTGTGTATACATATATATGTATATATACACATACAGGTGTATAAATGTAAATCCGTATACCTAATACTACAAATAAAGTCAAACCCAGTAATATTTTTACAAATTATGTAATTTAAAGGTAATGAGGCATTAGGGAAAATGTATATGACTGTGCTATGCTGTCAGACATGTGAATTTATGAGTGATATTGAGTTGTATTTGGATGACAGGAGAATAAGATCTACCTTTGTGACGAGTTTGGTTTTGAAAAACCATGGGTAGGATGTTCCTGAGCAAGGTTGCCCTGCAAACACTTTTTGGGGGATAGACCTCTGTGTGCAAGTGTTAACTTCAACCTTAAGCACCCTCTAAATCGGGTTTTAAATCCTGACCGTGCCCTGGCTGTGACCCCAGGGCTGAAATTGAATTCTCATGCTTTCGTAGAAATGGTTCTTTGACATGACTCTGTATTCTGCATATTGTGCATCTGCTAAGGTACTGTAGCAGACCTACCACCACACTGTGTTTTCAAGGGAGGGAAATACAAGTGATGAATCCTGTGTGCCAAAAAGTTTTGGACATTCTGGGTTGTATTTTTTTCCTTGCATTTCCTTGCATTACAACAGAGGTATTCAGCAAAGCTAACAGTGGCTGATGACAAACCTCTCATTGCTGGAGGTCCTCAAAATTACAGTCCTTCCAACCTGGAGGACTATGGAAAACAGAAAGTGTCATTTTTACACATGTGTAACTAGCTGACGTATGATACTGTGTATTTAAGACTGTTTCCCTACCCAGATGTAGGTAGGCATAGCTCCTAAATGGACCTGTTGGAGCGAGTCCAGAGGAGGGCCACAAAAATGTTCAGAGGGCTGACGCACCTCTCCTATGAAGACAGGCTGAGAGAGTTGGGATTATTCAGCCTGGAGAAGAGAAGGCTATAAGGACCTTATAGCAGCCTTCCAGTACCTAAAGGGGGCCTACAGGAAAGATGGGCAGGGACTTTTTACAAGGGCATGTAGGGATAGGACGAGGGATAATGGCTTCAAACTAAAAGAGGGTAGATTTAGATTAGATATTAGGAATAAATTCTTTACTCTGAGGGTGTTGAGACACTGGAACAGGTTGCCCAGAGAAGTTGTGGTAGCTCCATCCCTGGAGGTATCCAAGGCCAGGCTGGATGGGGCTTTGAGCAACCTGGTCTAATGGGAAGTGTCCCTGCCCATGGCAGGGGGGTTGGAACTAGATGACCTTTAAGATCCCTTCCAACCTAAATCATTTTATGACTCTGTGATTCCATTGATGGAGAAGGTGTTGAAAGACCTGGAGGACTGAGAATCTTTTTAGAGACCATCCATCCATGCGATGGATGAAGTGATGAAGGAGCACAGATAATTTGTTTTAAATCTTGCAATTCTGCCCGGCTTACCGGGCTACACAGAAAGAACAGAGAAAGAATCAATAATCAGTCTAGTGGGTGAAGGTGTCAAGGAGTGAAATCTATATTTTCCAGTGCCCTGTAAGATGTTTAATGGCCACAGAAATGGGAACTCAGGGAAAAGTATGAGAGTCAAAGGACAGAGGCAGCTACCGCTGCAGGAGCATCAGGTGTATGCAGGACTCTCTGATATACCCCTGAAATGGAAGAGTTTGTGCTCAGTCACAAATGCTTACCTTCAAACAGAGGCAGAGACAAACCATCAGCAAAGAAATGAATGGTGTGTCATCCACAGGTTTACAACTGCCATAGAAAACTCACTGCTGACGGTCCAGGAGTGCCAGAGCTTGTCATTGCTGGAAAAGCAGAGACGTGAACACTACGAGTGTTACCTCTGACTGAGGGAGGGCAGTGCACCGAGGAGGAAAGCACATTCAAGGAAATTTTTGGTTTCACTTAAGAGTTTTCATTTTTACAGCTGATATGCTTGAAACTTCATAAGACTGGTTTTAATGAAGTAGTAAGTGACAAAAGCCTATGAAAATGAGAAGCGAATGTTAATGTCTCTTGTTGTAGACCACGATGTTTTGGCGATGGAGCCAGAAACATTTCCAGAAGTGCTGTGCTTCATAATTAACTAAGGAACTTTAAAACAATGTGCACTCTTTAGGACATCTAAGGATATTACAGCCATAATTTTCCAGTGCTAAGGCTTTATTATTTGGTATTTTGTTCCAGCTCAACACACATGATCAATGCAAAGTGTGACTGTTACAACAGGAAAATCCCATAAAGTAAAGATTAATGGGCAAATGGAAATATTATTAGTGCAATGTGCTATTAATATACATAAGATGCATGAATAACTTTTCAATAAATTATTATATTGTAGTGAATGAAGAAATTTCATAAAATTCACTGTGATTCAAGTTCTAGCTTACACAGCATCTACTTCTTTTTTTTCTGATAGATGGTATTAAATGTCAAGTGGGATATCTAATGGTGCCTAGAGAAGGAAAAAAAAGAGAATAAAAATGTATAAAAGGAAATTTTGGTGGAAGAACAGGAGAACCTTC
The DNA here is from genome assembly GCA_003993805.1 of Himantopus leucocephalus. NCBI lineage: Eukaryota > Metazoa > Chordata > Aves > Charadriiformes > Recurvirostridae > Himantopus > Himantopus leucocephalus. The sequence goes on from RSEF01000031.1 coordinate 59,387,896, forward strand.
CTTAAAGAAAAGTCTTAGAACAAGAGCCCACTAAAGAGTATGTTATTTCATCAACTGGTAATGATCAAACTGGTAAAACAAACAACTTTCATACGCACTCAGTAGCTTAAGACAACCATAATGCAAATAAGAATTTGTGTTCTTATAGATAGAGAACTTGAGATTTTTTCCTAAAGATATATGTTTCTTTAATAGTGGTTTTCTTTAAAGTGGTAGAAATCACATGCGTTTCACCAGTTTCCTTACAAGCCTCAGAAATTAAGTTCACACGTGGTACCTGCAGTTGAGCCAGGTCTAGTGTTTACTGATTCTTTAGTGATATTTTTAATTAAAGAAGCAAAATATGACAGAAAAGATGGTGAACCCTTCCTCAAGATAGGATAACACTTTCAGAAGATATTATGCCACATTGACATTGGAATAAAAGAAGTTCACAGAATTGCTCTAAATCCATTAGGATCCATTCATTAGTATAAATGATATCAAAATTTTGCTCATTATTTTCAGTCTAGTTTTCACTTACATTTACTACACAGCTGTATCCAGATACATCTGACATCCCTTCATTTGTGTAACATCCTCTGGTCAAGGGCTGTGAACAGAGTATGAATGTAAAGTCTCCTGCATGGGAGGCAGAAACCTCTACACTGGGATCTTCAAATAGATGAACAAACGCTCAGCCGAAGGGAAAGCATGTGGCTGCTGGCTGGCAGGGTCACCTCTTGAGTGGAGGATCCTCGCTGGTGGTGCAATTATACATGAGTTTAAAACTGACTGCATGAAGGGGAATGGAAGCACTCACCGACATCCTACATGGTACAACTTTCTTCTTCAGCACAAACAAGGGTCTACAGAGCATCCCACAGACAAAATACCTCTTGTTTTCTTTTGTGTTACCCTTCCCTGCCACAGCCCCCTGCGGTCACTCCCTCCTGCTCCCCCCCGCCTTTTATTTTTTTTGTTGCTGAGCACAAGATTTAAAAACCCTTTGAAACATGTTGTTTCCAGATGCAAGCTCCAAGTGCCCCATCAATAGCTTCCTGCCCCACTCCTAGGGCCGAGAAGAGGGAGACACACACTCTTCCCCCCAGGAGTCCACCCTCCAATGCTCACTGAAACCCTACAGAACCTGCTCTGTTCCTGGCAGAAACTCTTCTGCATCCCCTTGCTTAACATGGTGAATTACCAGCTCATTAGGGCCCCTGTTTTTCCACTGATTAGGTGTCCAGGACCAGCATTTCCCGTGGTCTTTCTAACGAGCTGGTATTAGTGCTGTGTCTGCACTCCCCACCTGCACCAGCATGTAACACGAGAAAGACCTCACAGGTCTGAATGAAACACCGCATTACGATACTAAACAACTGTGTCTTGAGCACCAAAGGATGATGAGGTAATGTTAATTATTTCCGTGGACTACAACAACTTAAAAGCCCAAATGAGAGCACCTTCTGTCAAATACCTGTTAGGAGTCTTTGAAAGCACGCCAATCTCCTCACTAAGCCAGCCCAAAACAGATTAATAAAAGGAAACCAAACAATAGTTGCCTCCTGTGAGTTCAAAAGCAGAAAACCTATTTGTTAAAAAAAGCTGTATTAACCATCAGCTGTAATTATGCCACACAAAGGCAAAAGCTTTAAAATTTGTTACTTATGTGCAGAAAATGAAAACCATAAAATGTTAGTTCAACATTTTACTCCCACCACTTCTTTTCTTTGGTGATGGTGTTTGTTTAAAAATAAAAGTTAAGTTAGAACAAGGTCGGAAGGTTACTTTAGTGAAGAAGTTTCAGCTTAGTAGGATTTCAGAACAGCCTTCTGACATCCCCAGGCCAGACACGTCATGTTCAGTCTGTGTGTATAGCTGAGCATCCTCACGCACACTGACTACCCACGAGGTGTCCTGTGGGGCATCTAGGGATCTTCCCCACATATAAGATTGGCAACACAGTTGGATTGAACCTCAAATACCCATTTACTTACAGAGTTTTCCAGTCAGAGCAATGGCAGGCAGCGGGGAAGAGGGACGAGAGACCCCATACTCACCACAGTACAGCTGACATGTGACATGTTTCTCTCTCAGTCCCTAAAAGGGCACTCTGCCCCTGGATTGGGAATTGCAGATCCCCTTGCCCCTGCTTGACTGCTCGCCAGCTGATGCGTGAGGAGGTTAGCTGCATTCACACCAGAGTCAGGACACTGGTGGGCCTCATGGTCCGGGCTGTCATCTGGGTTTCCTCTCCCAAACTGCTGCCTTTTGGCAGCTGGTGCTGGAAGATGGTGGGTTGGGCCTGTCCCTCACGCTTTGAAGTCCTGCAGCCAGGAAGCCACTCTTTTTGCAGGAGGACTTTATGCCTCTCATCCACCTTCAAACTGCCTGTACAGAAGCTGCTGGACAGTGTAGTGGTGCAGTGGCTCCATGGCACTGAAGGCAAAGGCACTAACCATGCACGGTCTTTTGGTCAGATCATCTCTAACTTTTCTAAATGAAAGAGGCAAAGAGACTTCCTGCCTGTTCCCTACTCTGCTCCGAGTGTGGGATACCCTGCATGTAGGATGCGAAGACATCATGCAGTGGTCAAAATCAAATGCTGGTAAAAGAAAAAACATCTTTGCATGTAATCCTACAAATGCTAAGGACAATACAGATCTGTCAGTAACTTGTGAGTGTCTGATGCTAATTTCACAATATTACTTGACATGTTTTGTCTGCTGATACGCCCAGATGCATGAGCTATTTCTTTCAGCTTATTCATCACACTCTGCTAGCAGTTAAAGAGTACTTTAGCAGCATGTCGTGGCTTCAGACTGGAAGAGGGGAGATTTAGGATTGATATTAGCAAGAAATTTTTCACTATGAGGGTGGTGAGGCACTGGAACAAGTTGCCCAGGGAAGTTGTGGATGCCTCATCCCTGGAAGTGTCCAAGGCCAGGCTGGATGGGGCTTTGAGCAGCCTGGTCTAGAGGAAAGTGTCCCTGCCCATGGCAGGGGGTTGGAACTAGATTATCTTTAAGGTCCCTTCCAACCTAAACCATCCTGTGATTCTATGATTTTATGTTCAATATTATACTGTCCATGGAGAGTGAAAAACCAATCGACCGCGGTCCTTATCTGCTGCATAAAATGAAGCAACAATCACAAGCTAGAACAAAACAGCTTCCATCAGGACAGAAGCTAATGGTTTTGCCAGTGATGAAGCCTATCTGTTCACACCATTTTCTTCAGGGAAACAGGAGGTCACTTGTCTTTCAAAGCCTTCAGTCAAAGCTGAAGTCTTCTGTGGAAGGAAGTTTGAGCTAGTCAAACAGTGCAGTCAAGACTGGATAAAAATCTCTCTCCTGAGTTTTGCAGCAAGTCCAACCGGCAGGTCCGAAGTGCAGCGTGGATCTCCTGGCCTGGCTGGGGTGCCTATAGGTCACCTTTAGGTGGGCTTATATCCTCCCTATAATCTGATGCTGGAGCACTTTTGAGTGAAGGGGAAATCTCTAGCATATCTGCAAGTGCTAGCTTCTGCCCCATCCCTCAGAAAACATTGCACGTGCCCGCTGCAAATTTAAGAAAAAGTATACACAGCTGATGCAGAGTGTTTTTAATAATGGCTGATGAGATGAAAATCTAATAGCAAGATGAAACAATGGGTTCTTACAAAGGTACAGACAAGGAACTAAAAAGCATGCAGATTGTAGTTTTCAAAATGCATTTTACATGCAGGAATAAGGGCTTGCCATTGCAGTTTCCCACTTCTATGCTTGCTGATCCAGAATGATTTCTATTTGTTCTCTACAAATTTATGTATATAGAAAAAATATTAATGTAATTAAAATATGTACTTGAAGAGTTGAATACACATATGTTCCAGCTGCCATGGCCGTCCAGAATTTCTGTTGAACTAATCCATGTCTAGCCAATGTTGATTTCTGTGGGTGAGCCAAGGACTTTGTGGATGGCATGAAAAAGACTCAAATAAGGTTTGGAAAATTCCAGGTAATGCATAATCAGAGCAGTAAGCGGGTACAGTGTGATGGCAGAAGCAGCTCAATCACAGAAAAAATATGGCAAAACCATACCTGTTTTATGAAATGCAGATTTAAATAATCTAGGTTATATGGAAAAAGGATAGTTTAGCAGAAGATTAAAGCAGGGCTCAAGTTCAATATTACTAAATAATGCTTACTCTGATTTTACCCTAAGACTAGCTAGAAATTTCTATAACATGTCTTTCTTCATTTAGCAATGCTAGACTAGGGAGCAGAGCAACCACGACGGCAGCAGTAGAGTCTGTCACACAACATGCGCCAGAAGGCCAACGTGCTCAGATGTGTTGATCCCAGCTAGATGACACACCCACTTTCCAGTTATTAAAGAATCTGGTTACTAAAGAGAGTCTCATGCAATGAGATGCCCAGTTATGCATGTGTGCATGCTTGTGGGCACAGGCAGGAGGATGACAGGTTTGGGAACGCAGCTCAGTTAGATTCAGTGACGCTCCCCTGCAGATTCTTGCTGTCTTTACATTAATAACTTTTACATGTCTGGGAATATCATCTGGATACTGGATTGTAAACCACAAAGCAGTTCCGGGACAATTCCAAAAGTAAATTAAAGACAGACAGGTCAACCTACACAACCTCCAGTAAAAATGACCCTGTCCGTGCAGAGGTCTGTTTCATGGCCCTGCTACGGCACTGACTAACATTATCTTTTTCAGACAGAGGCTAATAGTGAACACTTTGACAAGCTGGAGCCAAAAGAAGTGACCTTAAAAAGAGGACTCTGTTCAAAAATGGATTTCTTTTACTTGGTTTCAAGAGAAACAATAGCTATTAGCTGTTAGAGTAAATCACTAGCTGCTAATTTATGAAGGCTTTCAAACCCTTATGATTATCTGTGTGAGTGATGGGTCCCATTGTGCAAGCTGCAAAGCATCCTAAGCCCGCTCCAGCAAAGCTATTAAGCATGTGCTTCATATTAAGCATGCGAGGAAACACAGTAAGAACAACACGTCTGAGTTAAGCATGTGTTTAAGTGCTTTACTGGACTAGGGTCAGAGTGCGTAGCAGCTTGCAGGATGGACTTCTATGGGAATCGAAGTATTTGTGTCTGAAAACAAGACTCCACAACGGAGACCTATCTGAACCTGCAGAATATTCCTAGACATCTTAAGCTACCTTTCTATGTTCCATTTGGTGAAGAAATTCTTCTAAATTAGCAGAACTACAACTACGTATCTGCAGATGGAAGCTGATGAATGGCAGTCTCCTATTCACCTAACTTATCTACCTCTGAACTAGAGTACCTAATAAAGAAATTCAATCCAACACACAACAGGATCTTCTTTTCCATTGTAGAAAGCCTTGGCATTATCCACTTATCACACCTAGATTTCATCTGGCCTAGTTGTTGTCTTGCCAGACAGGAATCTAAATCCAGCTTCAGGAAGATGAGAAAAAAAGTATGCAATAAGAAATGTGATAAAAGAATTACACTGTCACAGGCTGCTTATGATGCAAAGGAAGGGGATTGCAGCTGTTCAGCCCTCCCTTCTCCCTTCCAGCAACCACGCTGACAGATTTGTCCAGTCTGTTGTGGGGTTTTTTTTGTTTTTTTCCCTCTTTCTTTTTTAATCATTTTAACATGACATCAGCGAACTTCTTACATTCCTACAGATTTTTCATGACCTGTGGCAACTCACTACCACTGAGCTTGGTAGAACGTGTGTCCACAAGCACAAGAACCGAATCAAGCTGTCTTCTCCATTAAAACCATAAACCCCTCTGAAGCCAACGATGTTGTGCACATGCTAAGTAAGTGGAGAACTGAGCCCGCAATATACATGCCAAAGAATGAGTGACTGAAGGAGGCAAGATAAAACTGCAGCTGGAAAAGAAAAGCAAACATATTGTAGGTGGAAAAACAGTGATGAGTGCAAGGTCCTAGCCAGCTGCCCCCTTCTTCCTGACTCAGGAAAGAAAATAGTGTTGAAGTCCTAAGGTCACAGACAGAGGAGAAGAGAGGGCAAGAGCCAGACCTGGAGCTGAAGCACTTCCACACTTCAAGGGGTGTTGTGGCAAAAAAATAACTGACAAATGATTGGGAGGGGAAATGAAGCGCCTTAAAGGGAAATTAATGAATCAAAGCAGGCAAATCTCTCCCTAATGGTATAATAATTCACAAGCTTTAGTCCGTACAACATGGAGTGCAAACTTTTATTTGTTCTTTGTTCTAGACACCTGCAGCAACATTCCCCTTGTTTAGTAAAATACTTGCTGTGAAGCTCAAATTCAGTTCATCTACACATTGCAATGCCTTTTTCATCATGAAGTCTTCTGCGTCTGGACATCTGGCTGCAATCTTATGCTCTATGAATTCAAGGGGTACAATAAGATGGTATTACCTGATCATTCATATAATTTGTGGGGCAGACCTCTTATGAGCATAAATCAGTATAACTCCTCTGAAGTTATACAGAGCAAGGCTGGTTTCAACAGGTAGAGTATCTGTCCACAAGGAATAATGAATCTGTTTTAATGCATATGTTGTATAGCAGAGGAATACACCATATTTATTTTTCAGTAATGGGATAGAAGCCCTCACTAAACATTGCCTTCTCCTGTTTGTCTCTCCTACTTCATCAGCTGCCACTAATGTGTGTGATGCTTTGAAAACGTTCCTACTATTAGCCTTTGATTTCTCCCAGGCCCCTGACCCCTCAGTGAAAGAAGGCGTGGAAACTAAGATGAAGCTGCATCTCTTCAGTCCTGTGCAACTTGAGGAGTTAAAGATAAAAGCTGTCACACTGCCACAGAAATGAAGAAATAAGGGGTACTGACTAGACGGTTGATCTTTTTTCTCTGATTCTCCTTCCTGGAAAAAGCAGAGAACCCCTTGCAATTCCTCCCCTTCAACGTAGAGGAGAAATCAAATGAGGTGGTCAGGGACCAAAAGACATCGTCCAGGCAGACTGGTTGTTATGAATGGGCACCAAGACAGCCAACTGAAACAGCAGTCCTGAACTGCTGGTTAGCTTTTGTTGACACTTGAAGCCAAATACACAAGCAGAAATGAAGCAGAAGTTACAAAATGCCTTTGCAGGGAGGAAAAACAGTGTTGAGAGGAAGACAGGAGGAAACACTGTCCACTGATGTCCTACACATGAAGAACAGAATTACCCAATGGGGAAAATACATTGGTATCAAGCACCAAAGTTTCAAATACTGCAAAGAATTTTTAAGGTGTTGCAAGACAGTTCCCGATGTGCTGGCTGTGCCCTGCTGACCATCATCTTCCTGGACCATGAAACAGGGAGGTATGTTGGATGCCTGTGTCAGCTGTGCAGGAGGTAACCCCTGCCTGTGTGCCTAGGAATAACGCTGCTCACTCTTTCACTCTCTTTATTCCCATCTAAACACTGTGAGGTGTGACACAAGTGACTTCCACAGACAGGCAACAGGGCAAGATGATGAGATCTGCCCCTTGGTTGTAGAACTGTCACTACAAGAGTTCACTTTCCCATCTCCTGTTCATATGTATACATAATATCATGTATGCATAGATACAAACGAATAATCATTACCATGTTGTTGCTCTAGAGCGTATGCTATCTAGGAATCACAGAAAGTTTTAAAATGCAACTGACAAAGCTGTTCTTACTGAGGGTTTCAGTACACAGACGATGAGAAGGAAAGGACCTCAAGGAGTCATGTAGTGTACACAGCTGCTTCAGGGAAAGACCAATGATTCCCATCATTCCTGACAGCCTAAGGAGTTTTTAAATATTTCCAGCGTGTAGAGACAGTGTAACTCCCAGTCCAGTCAGTCCTTACGTCCACGCTCCATCCTTACCATAAGAATGTCCTTTCTCGTGCTGAACCTGAGTCTTCCTTCCTCCTACTTCCTCTCAACATCTGCAGTAGAAGGGACTGCAGATAATTATCCTACTCTTTGCAGTGGGCTTTCATACACTAGTCACTAGTGTGACTAGCCTAAATAACTCCCATTTCTGTTGCTCCCTCTCATCAGCCACGTTTTCCAGTTTGTTCTCATTGGCCTCCTCCGAACAGTTTCCAAATGATCAACATCCTTTTCCAGACTCTTCCAACAGTGTGACAAGGACAAGATGAAAATATGCTTTTTTGACCTTGGAGTAGTGTTATCTTTTACCGAAGGCAGTTAGGACTCCTGATTTTCTCCTCTGAGCTTTACTACTGATGTATTTTATTTTCAAGCAAATTGCTTTTCCATTGGGCATCTACAGCTGACTGTATGTCTTGTTTATCTAGACTTTTAACTTTCCTGGAGGGGAGCTTTGTGTCTGTACAGTGCCTTTCAGATCTTGGCTTAAGCATCTCAAAAATCATTTATAAAAAGAATTGGACATGATACTGGTTGGCCTTTTTATTTTTCCAGCTTTCCCAGAAATTAATATCTAGGCCAGAATCTTCAGCACTGTGTCTCTCACATCAATGTAAATCATTCTTATCCATAAATAATGTTATTTTCAGGCTCTGGTAGAATCTCTTAAATTTTGTTTTCTCAACTGAGATCTCTATCTCCAAATTAAGACAGAGGAAAATATGCAGGCAGGCAGTCCTAAGCTGTTCCATTAGCCATTACAGTTTGTAACAGTACAACTATATAGGCTGAATTTTTATGTTTTCCTTTGAGAATTTGAATTGTGTTTGCGCTTGCCTCCTAGACTTGAGTGCACAGATAGGCTACTGCACAAATGCATTATCTACAAACCTGATGCTGCTCTGAGGGAGATAAGCAACGGTGTCAGTCTCCCCACAACCTCTTTTATTCTTCCTTCACCCGACTCCTTCAGGAAGCCCAGTGGCACAATTCTCCCCTCTGCATTGTCAAACCCACTGCTCCTGTCTCCTTTGGAACTCCCCAAGGCCGTTACAGAACAGCTACTTTCATTTAGACCTGCTCTTCTCTTATCCCTGAGAGCTGATATGGCCAGCACTGCATACAGGCTCTGATGGAGTTCCAGCCTGACGTGTCACCACTTAGAGTCCAGAATGTGAAGGAGCTGGCTGAAACAATCACAAATACTTTAAAAAAATAGTCTCGACACTGAATCTCTGTTGTGTATCTGTCTCACTGTTCAATGTTTTTTCCACAGGGTAAAGCATTTTAAAATTTGTGGGGAGTGTTGAGTCAATGAAGCTGAATTTCTTTTTCATTCTGTCGAATCCAGTATATGAGATGTAAAGAAACAAATTAAAAATTTTAAGATCTGTGATCAACTACTGGAAACTTCATCTGCTATCCCAAAAAGCAAAGGCCATGTTTCAAAATGAAATCAAGCTGCATTTCAAGACATTACTTCACTTTTGTCTCGTTGAAGAGACACAAAACAGATAATCTCTTGTGTTTCATGCCATACCTCCAATTGGGGTGCAGTTTACGTCTGCAGAGAGGACTGGAATGAGATCTATGCATCTGGTAAGACTTGACCAAACTCAGACATTGCAAACTTTTCTTACACTCTGCAACTGAATTCCACTCTGAAATAGTCAATAATATCAGTAAAGAACAGCTTTTTTAAGAGGGACCCAGTCCTTCCTTCATTTTCTTCCAGAGTAATATTGTTTGGCATCATATGCAAACACCTAGTGGTCCTAACCCATAGCACAAAACCAGGGGAATATCTAAATATTAAGAGAAAGCAACTATTTGTGCGTAAGACATCACTTTTCTTGCAAGGTTTCACATCCTTTCACCACATCTCTTCCTAGTAACATGCATTGAATGTCATACAAGGTGGGTTATCACCTGGAAAAATATACTAAAGTTTACTCTTTTTCAGCTTCTCTACAGAAACAAATCTGGAATGTGAGGAGGACCTGAATGGATCTAGGTCTGCCACAGCAACAAAGCAGCAACAAGCTCTCCCTCACATCTGATTAGTCCATACATGGACTTGATCTCCCACCCTCCCACTTTTCCATCTAGAGTCAGGGCTACTTCACCAGGAAAGAATCCTGGAAAACTCTGTCTTGTCTTGTCTTTTTTTTTTTTTTTTTTTTTNTTTTTTTTTTTTCTTTTCCCCCCATCTTGTGCAAAGATAGCAAGGGGAAAGTTCTGGAGAACTAGCAACAGTGTGTGAGTCAATGGTCAGCTTTGCACAAAGCATGTGTAACTCTTTCTCTCTACTATTCACATACAGTAATTCCCCAGCCACAGGGTTATATTCTCCCACATCATCATGGGGGGAATGACTGCAACAGATTTCAACAGTCTAGTAGCCAGTGGAGCGACTGACGGTACTGGGGAAAACGTAAGCTGAGAAGACAGACTAGCCAAGTAATGAAAAAAAAAAGCAAGCTGTGAGATATATTACTGGAATCCAGACAAGAAAAATGTCTGTTCTGGCACTGCTACAACCAAACAACAATAACAGGTTATGACCCATGCTGTACTTGGGGAATTAGGCACACAGCCTTTGCATTCAGCCTTCTCACAGGGGTATGAGGTAAGGCCACGCCGTGTTGGTTCACAACCTTCTGTAACTCATTATGTTATGAAATACAAATTGGCAGACGGAGAGGGAGAAAAGGGGAAAGGAGCGGAAACTTTGGCGAGGGTGTTCCCATCCGTCCCTCTCATGCCCTGACAAAGCTCTTCAGCCACACACTTGGACATTCCTCATCTATTTTGTTTCTGTAGAAAGTGTACTGTATTGTTTACATGTCATGTTTCATTGAAGCTGGTGAGGGAGGGACTGGAACATCTGGAATTTTGGGCAGCTATTTTGCAACACTTCGTGTTTGAAGAGGGGGAAACACGGTTTTCAGTTACCTCTGCATCTTCACATCAGACCCTGGCCTTTTTTAAACCCTTTTTCTTTTCTGTTGACCAAAAAGATGTATGCTTTTCTTTTTTCCACTGTTAAAATGTACATTTATGTACACATATATAGAGAAAACATGCTGAGTTTTTTCGGACCATTTCTGAAAACTTTACCATCATCCATTTTTTGCAAAAGCACTGGCACTTTTTTTTTTGTTTGTTTGTTTGTTTGTTTTGTTTTTTTTCCCCACAGCAGGAAAATCCCTTGCTGGATCAGATTTCATTAATCCTAAACCTACATTACTAATTCACTGTGCATGGACTTGATGACAGAGGCCTGTTTTTAAAGTGTGCTCCATTTTTTGTATGTAGTCTAAAACATAGCTCTGCACAGACAGTCAGCACAAGACACAGAGAAGGTTTACATTCAGCTCAAACCCCCCCAAAACAAGTAGTGTTTAAATAGAATACAGGTGTCATCCGAGCCCTCTGCAAAGGATTTTTGAACTCACCGGCAAATGTGAATTTAATTTAGGAAGAAATCCAAGGTACTGCAGTATTATACCCTTAAACCATAATATGGACAAGACGACACACAGGAAAATATATGGTAGCAATTTCACTATGAGGTGAAGATTTTTCAGTATGTCTTCCTAATTAATCACAGTCTGATCTCTGAGCTCCACTCTCATCACACACACACACAAGCATATTTTTGAGAGTGTTACTCATTTAGCAAGGATGACTCATTTCTTTTTCTCTCTGTTTTAACTTTTTCCTAAAAATCACAGCTTTTGGAAGCTCCTGTAATGCCACACATTTTCCAGAGTCTACAGTTTCCTAAAAATCACAGCTTTTGGAAGCTCCTGTAATGCCACACATTTTCCAGAGTCTACAGCTGGAGAGTGTCAGGAGGTGTAGTCTTCCATGAAACAGGCATCATGAGCAAAACAAGAATGACGTCCTTTACAGCTCAGAAAATTATTTCCTTAATGTGGAAGCCCTGGAGATACTTGGTCTGCACTCACACAGCTTCTTCTGTCCCTCTAGCATCATGAAGCCCAGCGAAACAGAAATCTAACCACTTCTTTCTAATGGGAACTTTCTCTCTTAATATGTCCAAAAGACCAGCACCAAATACTTCCCATCTGAATGCCTGCAGGTAAGCACTGCTAGGGCGAACACAGTGTCTATTAAAGTAGCTCTGCCAACCTTACTGCTGTGCTGGGGAAATCATACCCTTGTCACAGCCCGGACTTCAAACACAGGACAGACTGCAGTACTTGCCTTCCCCTGTTTCCTACCGGATGCTTCTATTTCATGGAAACTGCGAGAGCTCATCACAAAAGATCAATTTCTAGGGGTTAGTCACATAAAAAGGTCCTTATCCACCTACGTTCTCATGCACAGTAGATTGGCTTTGGCCCAAACAACCTGGAAAGTCTCAAATGCTTTAATTCATTCATCAGAATTTAACAGAGGGCTGGATGAGAGGATGTGTGTGTGTAAGGACGGTTACAGAAATATTCACTCCAGTCTACACTGTTCTTAATGACTACCTATATTTGTTTCTTGGTGCACGTTACACCAATGTTTGCTCTCTCTCCACACTCAAATGAAACAGCACGTTAGCTTAGTGCCCTCCGCTTTACTGTAAAAAGGCTCTGGCATTTCAGTTATCTTATACCTGTGAAATCTTCAAATTGCAAAAGAAAAGTACACACGCAAGTGTGTGTTTCACTGATGAGTAATCACAAACATTATTTCTGAGGTACCCCAGCTGACGTGATAACTTGGTCTGGGTGGTCCCAAGGGCTTGTGAGTAAGGAAGGTTTTTGTTTTCCTCTTTCTTCTCCATCTCTCCTCTGTTGTGATTTGGTAGATGTCTCATGCAAAACTGACCTCGGGTTGCCAGAGGACACTTGAGCATATCTGAAAATTGGCCTAAAACGTCTACTGTGACTACGTGTTATTTCTTTGAATAGTTCAATGTTTATTACTATGCATATCTAATTAGTACTAGCTTTGGGATTATTTTTTTTTCTGCAAAGGCTAACTAGAAAGTACCCGTAAGAAAGCTGAAAATGTAGGTTGTCAGAGTTACCATCTATCTTCATGCTGGGAGTCCTCCCACTCCTCCGTGAAACAGGGCAGCTTCTGTGGATTCTCTCATTTAGCAAAGTGTCTCTATTCAACATAGATAATAAAGATTAAGAAGGACTTCAGTTTGGTTTAAAAGCTAACATGCATTTTCCCTATGAGACATGATTTGAAGTCCACAAAAAGGCCAAGATGATATTTTTATGATCATGAAATGATTCCAATCAGGTTTTGAATCAACCTTTAAAAAAGAAGATTGCCTTAAAAAAAGCCCATACTAAGCCTTTTGGATTGGTAAGATGATACCAATAATAGCAGTAAGGCTGAAGTTTAGCAACAGGTAAGTGTATCTTTACCTGCAAAAGACACTGAAAAATATTCTCTGCTCTCTTTTGAACTAACCATTTTGATTTTGAGATTACTTTTACACCAACCAGTAGGTATTATCCACAATGTCCAGACATCACAACAATGATGCTGAAGAAAAATAACCTGTGGCTTTTCCTCAAAAGGAAAAAATGGAAGGGAGTGTGTTGCAATGGAAAATGAGTGTTTTTTCATGAAAGAGTAGAATAGATGTTCCAGTTTATATCAGTGGGCTCCTCATGACTTCATATTCCCAGATCGGGGGGGGAAATAGGAGCAGGACAGCATTATCTGAGGACTCTTGACTTGACTCTTTAGGAGAGAATAGTAATAAAAGAAATCCTAGAGCCAAAGTTATAAACCCATTGGGGATGCATAGTGAGGGAGGCGTTAAAAACCTGGGACTAGTATTTCATATAATATATTACCATTTTTCTGCTTTATGCTTCAGTCACTCTCTAAAACATGAGTATGAATGGACTTAGTCAATATTCAAGTACAACAAGAAATTGTTTGCAAGTCCCCCAAAATATGTATTTTTTTTTCTACATTAACAGACATATATCTGAGAAAAACAGTACTTGTGCTGTTAGTCATTGTGCAAATAGGTTTTGTGTTCACTACATCATCTTATGTGGTTAACAAATGATTGCATATTAGTAAATTTACATGTGAAAGTAAATAAAGGTTTATAGTTACACCTGAAGTCACTCTGATTTAGGTTTTCAGAAATCTGTCTCGCAAGGTGAACAAACTTTCTGGTATCCTTCCCTTTTTTTTTTTTTTTTTTTTTTTTTNTTTTAACACATGTAATATTACTTGCTGTTTTCTTTTCAGCATCTTTGACTCAGTTTTACTGTTCTCCTGTTTTTACGCTCTCAGTTCAGGCTGTCCTCTTTCCCTGTGTTTTCCCAGTCACAACATGCCTATGCACTTGTAACCTTTCCCCAGTGCAGTGTTGAATGTTGAATTTTTAAGCATTAGAATAATGCTAACAATTTTCATGTTGCTAGTATCAGGCATGATAAGTAGCTGATATTTTAATGTTTGGAAATTGAAGACAACAGAGGTGAAGTGAGCTGCTAAAAGCCACATACAGAGCACAGAGCTGTGAGTCTTTTCTTGGCCCTAATTGTGCAAAGAGTTATTCAAGAAACTTAATTTTGCAAAAGCCTCAAACTCAGTGGGACTGCTTGTGTGTGAAAACTGAAGTATGTATCTAAATAGGATCACTGCCATATTCTGACTTAAAAATGTGTTTTCTTTGGACATATATACTTGGCTTGATTGGAATAGATTTAGGAGTGACTGGAGTAAAGTGCAAACAGAGAATGATATAATGGCTTGAAAATATTTAAGAAAATAGAGCATTCAAAACAGATCAGTGTAAACTAACAAAAGCTGGGAAGGCTCAGAAGCCATCCAGGCATGGATTTCATCCTGATCTGAAAGACAGCCAAAGGTTTCCTCTTGTTCCAGTTTTTTTTCCATTTGTTTTATGGTGAACTGAAGTAAGAAGGCTGTGGCTTGTAGATTAAACAATCTAAGATCAAACACATTTGAATCATTTTTGTTTAGCTTGGTCCTGAAAGAAACAGTAAGAGGGTATGGCATCCATGTGGGACAGGAGCAAATCTTATTTACAATTTACCAGAAGTGCTTAGTGCTCAAAATAAAAAAAAATAAAAATAAAATAAAAAAAAAAAAGGTGCAAGGTGTTCCATTGGCAGCAGAAACCGAGAAATCCTCATTTTCCAGTTTTCACGTTCCTCTGAAGTCCCTTCACCCCTGGCACCCCGTATGATATCCTTTGTCACACCAGGGACAGCCTGCACTTTGGCTGAATGGGAGCGCTGTGCACACTGCATCGCTGTCCTCTGCACGTGTGCTTGGTGCCAACAGCAGCTGCTGCCAAATGCTTTTTACCTGCCAGCCCATCTTGCTGGGGTATCTCCTCAGTCAGCTGCCAGTGTCTCTAAGGCTGCATGCTTCTACCTCCTCTCTCAGGTTTGGCTGAAATCAGCCTCCAAGCTCAAACGCTGTTTGTCTGCCTTGCCCCTTTCATCCTCTTCCCAAACCAGACAGACAATGCAATTGCAGAAGTCTTATTTCCTTTGGAAGCAAAACTGAAAAAGAAGCTCTGTGCAGAGTGGCTTGTAGATATAGAACCATAATGGGAAATAAACAAGCCAGCATTTGGGACAAACCTAGTAGCATTTGACAGGCACGAAACTAGTGGAATTTTATATCTATATTAGCCACTTTCTAATGTTTTCAGATTATTACATGGAATAAATCCAGACTGGTCTGTTAATTTTAAAATAGCTGTGCTATTTACAAGAACTGCTGGTCCAAATATTAGAATTTAGCAACAACCTTTTCCCTTATTTTTAAAATTTGCTGTTTAAAAATACTGACCAAGGGAAGTTTTCTGATAAATTTTTAAAGGTCTTATAAAAGGGTTAAATTTTCCAGTCAAATTCTAAAGCTTTTCCATATGGAGGGCAAGCTGTTAAACATCAAATCATAAAACAGTGTCAACTTAGTTTTCAGAGGTTTTTCCTGTCTGAGCAGAAGTATAAAGCCAAATCACAGCCCAATAGATTTTACTTTGTTGAGATTGTACTTTTTTCCTATGCCGTGTAACCTAGTCAGTGAAATGGGCCCTAGGAAACGCTTTGTACTCACTTCCTTAACTTCAAGTGGCAGCAGAACTGCACCAGGTGATGTCAACAGAAATTTTGAAGTAAACCATCATTTCTGACAGTGTATCTTACTTAACTCAGTGTGGTAGGAGTAGCCAGAGGTGAAATCAGCTAAGGCCTCCATGATACCTAAAACAAGACAGGGATCAGACAACACTGCTCTTTTTAACTTAACCTGGCTTCTCCAACTCTTCCAAACCACGCTTTTCAGTGCAGTGTGTTGGGCATAGAGGTTTTAACAAGGGGCTTGGCTGAACAACCTGGAAATAGGGTCTATACTGTAGAGCCGTTGCCTTGTTCCATCAGCTCGTGGGCAGGTGACGTGGCCCATGGTTGTTAGTATGAACATCATTAGTTGTCATGTTCGGATGCCAAGCAGTAATCTGGAGTATCATTCTCATAAATTGCATGTAGACATTCCACAGCAATGCTCCTGCATTCATATATGCAAGACATATGCCCAGTACATGGCCACTCAAGCAAAAAGCAAAGCCCACTCTGAAGAACGCATTCACACTACTTCTGTTATCAAGTTTTAAAGCCCATCCTTTCTCAATTTTCCTATTTGTTATGCTTTATTTCTTAAATTTTACCATGTATCTTTTATATATGCAGTATTTTATTGAACAGAATTTAGCACTAGTTAAGAACAACTATATTTTCTTCCTGAAAACTGCGGGCTTGTTTAGTTAGCATTAAAAAAATAATTTGGTAAATTTTTTAGAAGTATTGCCAAAAACAAGTGTCTCAAACTTTACTTTTGAAAAACGCCATTTTTGAAATCTCATCAATCTGTTTAGACCTCTCACCTCAAAAAAATATAAAGAAAAGAAAGGGTCTCAAAATTAGACTAGATGGGCTTATTTGACATTACTTGGAATGAGTAGCTATTTGGCTGACATATAAATTTCTACTGTGTCCTTAGGACACGCAATATTTTAAACAGATTTCACAGCTGAGGATTTAGGTAGGAAAAAGAAAGATAAAATCTTGGGAAACCAAAGGAGGAGTAAATGTTTCTGTTACTAATCTCTGAATCACTTTTTTTTTTCTTCCAGTGAGAAGGCAACTGCAAATGTATGCTCCTATAAAAGTAAACAAACAGCTATTCAATATACAGTACCACGCGTAAACAAGGGCATCACTGATAAATGACTCCAGGGCGCCATTCATTGTGACAGAAACCCATGTGGGTGTAAAACCCAATCTTCAGTCAGATTTATTATGGAGGCTTTGTATATTTCCTCATAGCCTGAGCAAGTGGACTAAAGCAGTAACAAAAAAAATCTTCAGTCTTCCCCTTTTACGCGTGGAAGTATCTTCTATCTCACAAGCTCAAGCTGGAAAACACGACCCCTCTGCAGCCCCGTGGTTCAGAATGCAAATAAAACCACTCAGAACACACTATTATTATAGGCTTTGTGATTTTAAGCCAGTTTTAGTTTTGTGCAGGGCCTGAAACCTGCTCAGGCCGGCCAAACTACAAAAAAGGCAGTAGTGTAACTGAGGATAAATGAGGCAAACAAGGTTTACCAACTTCTAATTTAATTAAAAAGGATTTTGTCCACTGTGTCCCTCCTACTCGAGATGCCCATCAAGTGGGTTTACCTTCATTTATTAGGTAGATATACCTCCCTGCATTTTTTTTATTAAATTTACCACTACACAGACACGGGTTATTAAATTTCTCATGCTTCTAAAGTTTTCTCTTGCCAGGCCATGTACATGAATACAGCTTTTCACTAGTGTAAAATTCAAATATTTCTCATCTCCACATACTCTCTAATGAGAACAGGATCCACTCTTCATTGTGAAAAATACGGATCACAAAGCAAACCTTTCCCTTTCCTATTTTTTTTTTTGTTAGCACCAATTAGCCTAATTAGACACTAATACTAATTCCCACAATGAAATCCCTTTCAGCTCACAGACCATGAAGTTCACTCCATTCAGAAAAGCAAGTGAAAGACCTCAGAATCATTAAACCCCCAGAGGGGTGGTTGAAGTTACACTTGGGTAGTACCCAGCTAACCCCAGCCAGCAGGTACTGTTAGCCACTCTCCATGCCCATTGCACAGAGGTGTGAGCTGGACAGAGAGAAACGCGGATACAACTGTGAGCAGCTCATGTCTGTCTTTCCAAAGATGTCCAGTCGCTAGAAGTCCATCAGCACCATCAGACCAATGTCTGCTCTGGCAGCTCTGCACAGAAGTTTCTCCCTAAACAGCTTGTGATCAGTAGGACACTTCTGCAGCTTTCTGTTTTCTCCTCACATATTTTCTGTCAAAAGTGAGAACTCCTTGTCCTCTTCTTCCCCAGCTTTCAAAGTTCTCCGCTAAGCACTGAATGTTTCCCTATCTCTGCACCCTTGAAGATGCCTTTTATGCTGGTGGGATGAGTTTTTTGCCTAGTTCCCTCTCCAACAACCAATTTTTTGGATTTGCTGCAGCTTGCCATTTCCTCCTAGGTGCTCTCAGCATTTGGTTGAAAGTAGTAAGGAAGTGGACATGGGGTTGTGCTTTTGGGGCATCTACAGTATTAATTGTTAAAATGGCAGTGGTGGTGCTAGTGGGAACACTGAAAGCAGAAGGCAATTGCCATCACACTTCATTTCAGTCCTGTAACATGCATGATTAAGTGGACTCTTTGGAGTGACAGCACACGAGCCAAGTGAAAATGGTGTGTTTTATTGAACAGACAGGCTATATTTCCTGTCACCTGCTGAAAGATGCCCATAGCTGCCAACTTTTAAAAGAAATAAAAAAAAAAAATAACCCCAAGGGAAACAAAAATCCTCTAATAACCTACCATCTGTGGGTGTCTTGCTGTCACATGCTGACTTTTTAATGAGGCAGATTTGTCTGACACTTACTTTCCCTCCCTGATTGTGGGCTGTGGTCTGGGGGGCCATGAGCATGATTAGAAAGTGATATCATTTTCTAGGGCCTGCCATTCTCCCCCACGCTCTGATAGGAAACAAGCAAAGCCCTTCTGCTTTACATCTGACCTTGACAAGGGTGTTTCTCATTTCCTCTCCACTTTTTCCCTCCTAATCCTTCCTGAAAACATGTGCCTGCTGAATAAATTGCATCCAGTGTTTTTAATTGGCATCTTCCTGGTGTTTTTGCCTGTGGTTGAATTTTACATGCGTAAGGTCCTTTTAAAGGGATGGGGGAGATGATTTCTCCTTTTACAATGTACCAGCTGCGATCTTTCCTCCTGTTACCATTCTGCATCTCCATGTTCACCTGGAGTGTAGCTGCTCTGCCTGCTAGGATGGTGTGGTTTGATGAATGCCGTGCTTCAAAAACAGGTCAGCAAATCAAACTTCCTCAGCGAGGCGCTTAAAAGCAGAGGCAAGAACATCATCCTGTTTATGCAGGTGGTTTTTCTGTTAGGTGGGTCATCTTGACTTGAAAGTGAGATATGAATGGTCATTTATTTACAGAAGTCTTCCACTTATATATCAGAATAGGTAAATGACAAAAGAAAATGGGCACAGCTACAAGGAGATTCAGGTCATTTCAACAATCACGCAAATCAGACTTGGGACTGGGATAATGTCCTTGCGGTCTCCAGTACTGCTGGACTAGGTTCCATCTTGAAAACACAAATATCTTCCAAGTCTGGCAGGTTACCGCTTACAAGTTAAAGTAAGCGGTAATTGCCTGACCACTTTCCCTCTTATTAATCAAACGAATTTTACACAATGACTGAAATCAGTAGATAAAATACTTGTCTTGCCAGATGAAATTAGTCCTAAATTTCAGAATTGCAGTGGTCTTCAATAAAAGCTGGAGTATTTTTTGCTTCCTTTTCCCTTTATCTATATGACAGACACAAATTAACTAGTACTGAATTCTCTGCAGAAATGACTTACTGACAAAAACAATCACATGGTGAGATAGTGTGTATGGAAGTGTACTCATTTTTTAAATTGTGACTGTATGTTCACTTCCTGATTCTTGTTAAACTGACCTCTTTATGAGACCTCCACCAATAAAATGTCACTTGTCACTAATATGCACTGTTAAATGTCACATTAGCATCCCTTGACCTTCTTGTATTTTCAGGATGTGGCTGAGTGCCTGCTGTTACAGGCAGCCTGCAGTGGGACACACACCAGGCACACATAAAAGACTACTTGAGCAATGAAGACATTAAATGGTTGATAAAAGTTCACTTATGGTTTCAGAAGAAAAGGGAGACCAGAATGATTATAGTTCAGATGCAGTCGACAGCTCCTTTCCATAGAGGCACACTCCAGCACTGAGACCCCAGTTGCCAACCAGGAAAGCCAAGTCCTACAAGATTAATATAGAGGAAGAAAACATCAGTTTGTCAAAAGATCAAGGAGACTTTTGCAGTCATCACTCTCACTCAAAATATATCCTTCAAAGTTTTTTCCTTTGTAAAAGGTTTGTTCCAGAAAGTTTTCAACCATGGTGGGGGAGGAGGGGAATAATCAGGCTCTTCTATCAATAAAGAGACATTTTTCTAAGAAAAAATACAGGGAAAGCAAGCATCACAATGCTTCAGATTTTATTCACTTGAGCTGTAGACACAATTGGGGAAACAAAAAAAAAAAAAAGCAAAAACTGGTCCAGCCCTTTATCAGGAAATCCTATGACATTATGAAAGGATAAAAAACCCGACAGAATTCAACGGGCTAATTTAATAAAAGGCTATTAGAGGGAATTCTTTAGACTGGCTTAATAGTTGGTTTCCTAAGACTGTTGAAATTCCATTCTGTTGCAGTAATTTCCATACATAGAAGAAATCTTTATTCCTATGCAGCCTTATCAATTTCACTGTTTTCTCATTCTTTATTAAAAGAACACTAAATGAAAACAACGCAGCAAAACTGCTTGGGGAAAACAGCAGTTTCTAATCATTCCTGCTCCTTGTACCTCACCATATCACACAGCGAGGAAAGTAGCTTTCAGACAAATATGCCACATTAAAGAGCCAGCATGTGGTTTTAAGACACTCAGAGGCTAGGTTTTTAGGGATATGGGGTTGCTGCGGTGTGGGCTAAGGAGGAGAGAGGGGGGTTGTTTTCTATTAAATTTGGCATAATCACACGGAAAAAGTCACACTGGACCAAAATTTCAGAGAATCCAAAATTTTTCTGCTGACTCCCCAGATCCTGATAATGTACTGAATTCTGCATTGGCAGGGTCATATAAATGAACAAAAGTTTTGGGATGCAATCTGTGTATCTCAGTCCCTGAAATGTCAAATATTCCTGTTCAGTACAGGCTACTCAGGACAGGGACTGACTGCCACAGAGTTCCCACCTCAGTTAGCACCTCAGGAAGGTTCTTCTACCTGCTGTTAGCAACCAGGCTTCCAGAAAAGGTGAAAATCCTTATGTCCACCTCATCTACTTGATGAAGTCAGGCCTGTATTTCAGCACGGCTCCCAGAGGAACTGCCTTCAGGACAACGTGGACTCTGAACAGTGCCAGCTGGCTCTCCAGTGCCATCACACAAAGATTCAAGGTTTTGCCCAGTGAACTGACAGAATCACCACAAAGGCTGCCTGTCTGGAAACACTTGATCAGAGTCACCCATGGACTAAGAAAA
>RSEF01000031.1:59409548-59424487 GCA_003993805.1 Himantopus leucocephalus
AGCACTCGCGGGTGCATCCCGTCAGGACCCATGGACCCATGGATTCAACCACTCCTGACTTTTTGCCATCAAAATAAGCATGGCATTGGAAGACTTTTAGCCTCTATAACTAAAGATAAGTAAATTTGTGTTTAAATACCCATTTATAGGCTTTAAATTATCTGCTTTTGGGGGGCAGGAAATAAGATTCCGGTATTTCAGAAAACATTTTAGCAGCTGGGTATAGAAATTCCCTCTCTAATTAACCTGTAACAGGAAAGTGGCTTCAATATTTTAGATGTGATTTGTTTCTGTAATGTAACCACGCTGTTAAACTTGTTAGTGATCACATGGCAGATGGATGGTTGTCTTGTGAATTTGAGCAAATGTTATCTGCTTAGAAGGCATAAAAAAATAATTGCGAGCTCTAGCTCCTAGCTGCATAGGCAAGTGAGAATTTTAATATATAGAAATACCATAAAGCTTTCTGTGCATACATAAAGCCTCCCTTTAAGCAGTGGGGCTTGGTGTCAGAGGCCTTCTGAGGAAACTCATATTTCTGAAAGGCAAAAGGTGAGCTACTCTTCAGTAAAACTGTGGTTTTATAGACATTCCCAAAATCGCATAATGAGAAGCGGTTTGTTTTTCTGGAAGTAACTCAGTTATTTTCCTTTCATGCTAAGAAGCTCTAGATATCTGCAATAAGGTGATTTTTTCTTTCCCTTATCCCCAATTTCTGATTGCATATGAAATGTCCTCTAAACTCTCTTCAGAGCCAAAATAGATTTATTCCCAGTTTTAAGCCCCTTTACTTTGACACCAGACAACCTGATCTGCCCTCCAGCCTAAGGCTCAACAGGGCAACGAGTGCTGCATAGGTGGAGCCATAAAATACTCAGTCAGACTCTCTGCGTATGTGCTAGACCACCCACAAGGATATTAATGCACCAGCAAGGCTGCAGATTGCAAGGGACAGCCCCTTGGAGGACTTTGCAGTGCTGCTACATGGAGACGGGCAAACATGTTCAAGGGCAAAATAGATGACTTGCACCCCAAAGACACACGGAGGCACACACTGAAACAGTTGCATGGGAAACCTTTTCCTCCAAGAGCTTCAGTTATTGACACAGGTACACGCTGACGTCTTCTTACCAAAGGATGGTCTGCTGGATGTCCCTGCAGAACGGCCACAGTCAACATGCGTGCAAATACAGGCATGCAATGGTGGTCAGTTAGGCAGGGACAAGCCATCAGATTGCAGGCCCCATCCACATGTACATGTTTACAATTGGCGTTTTTTTAAATATTCCGATTTTTTGGGGGGTCTTTCTCTTGCCTTGTACCTTTTGTGAATCGTTTTGTTTTGTTTTGTTTTGTTTTGTTTTTGTTTTGTTTTGTTTTGTTTTGTTTTGTTTTGTTTTGTTTTAAAGTAATGCCTACCAACTAGGCAGCTGGGCATGAACTTGACTGGAAAAAGTTAAGTCCAATGCTGGTTCTGTGCACAAGTTGGGTAATGATATGTGCTGGTTCTTTTTACCTCTAACACCATCTGCTTCCTAGCCTACCTGACTGACTGTCCCCATTCTGCTTCAGTTCTCCGTTCATACACACCTAAGGTTCCCAACAGGTTTATCTACCAAAAGAGGAAAAAAAGTCTCTAAAACTGAGAAGTATTGTGGCAGTGCTGACAGATACAGATTGTGAAACTCTAAACACTATAGAAATGACAACAGCAGGTAGGAGCTCTCACTTTTAACTTCCCATTTACATTTTAAGCTGTTTTACTAATAAGCCTTATGTTGAGGACATAATACAAAGTCCATCAAAGTTACCTTCAAGTGCTCTCCAAGTCCTGGCAAACATGAAGGTGCTTGTAGCATTCATTAACTATTGCTGAAGTGAAAGCTGGAAATATGCGTGCAATCTGTGTCCTGGCCCTGCCCCATCTCACTTTAACCTGGCAGCGTTGCTATATAGGAGACACTAAGTCTCTGTAGCATCACTTTTGATAGAGCTCTGCTTTCCATCATTGACTCAGGTGTTTCCCTAACACATCCAAAGGTGTTTCAAGTATTCAATTTCCTACCCTTTTGAAGGATGTTATCGTGCCATTAATCTGCTCTTGGATGCATTGTGTATGCATTTGGTGACTCCACCTGAACCTACAACCTTACTTACTGCTAAGGTTGAGAAATTGGCAAAAGAGCAAAGTAGGTTTAGTATGTGAAATAACAGTATGAAGTTACATCCATTTGCTTCAATGACAGTCAGGAGAGATATTTCAGCCTCTGCATGTCAGTGTACTTATTAGAATCAGTCAAAGAAGGTGTATAAACAATTTAATATCTAAAAGCAACTTCTTGGAAAGCAGAGCAATCTGGGCAAGCCTGGCTGGGCTCCACCAGGGAACACACAATGCAGCCAGTGTGTTTTTCCAGGAACACTGGAAACTAGCTCTCAATGCCCTGCTGTTTGCCTGCATCTCTCTTGGTCACCCTGTGCTAACACTTGCAGTACTGCATGGCCATGAACTGCTGTGTGTTTCGGGTGGGATGTTTTAGGAAATCTGGAAGGCGTGGAGAAGGAAGAAAGGATATTAAGTGTTCCCTGCTTGGTTTACCCATATTGTGGTGAGGGAGGGAATTTTCACAGTAGGTATAATGACTTTCATCCTGGCTCCTCTACAATACGGTGTCTTGTTTATATCTTCCTCCCTTTCCTTTTTTTTTTTAAATTAAGAATTAGGCTCCACAAAGGCTGAGGAGATCTGGAGCCTTTGAACAGCAGAGGGAGCGACACCATCCCAAGAAGGGCTGACCACTTCATCACTATTCATCCTCTGCTCTGAGAAGCCCACAAGTTAGCATTATCCTTGCTTTCATACAATTTATTTTTTTTTCTCATAAGGAAATGTTGGGACAGGCTGATGAGGTGCTTTGGTTTTAGGCCTCTTTCTCCCTAAAGAGATTGACCCCGAGCAAGATGTATCACCTGAACACCCAGGTTCACATGTGTTTGCACAGCATCTGGCTTCTGTTGGTCTCAGGACACCAGCAGCAGCTCAGTGTCTTCCCTCTAAAAATGTACACTCCTAAACTTTGGGCTGTGTTTTGAATACTTTTTGGATGCTTTCTAAAAATTGACAACTAACCTGAGTAGGAGAAAAGAATCTGCCTAAGTTTTTGGGAAGATATTTTCTATTTTGAGCTAATTCCAATAATTATTAGACCAGACAGTCCTCATAGATAGGTTTTAAATTTAAGTAATATAAACAGTGTATGATGGGATTTTCTTTTGGATAGAAGATCCTTCAGGAAACCAAATTACCCTTTGATTCATATCAGGCTAATATATACCACTACTATTGATGTGTAATGCTACACAACAAAAGGAATGAATGAAAGTCTCATTTAGTCTCTGGGTGTATGTGCTTAGTAATCAGTGATTGCGGTGCTTGGAAGTTTTCTTTCAAAATGTGTTTTGATAGAAAATCATAGCTTTGATAACATGGAAGTCATCACTGTTGTATGAGGAAACCTTCTCTCTTTTTTTTTTCCCCTTTGAGGAATACAGATGTCCCCAAGCAGTAATATTTTGTTTGTAAAATGCTGTTGCCATGCTTCACCAGTCCTGTATTTCTAACCACACTATTCCCAGCTAGCTTGCAGCTGCTGTTGCTTACGTCTAGGTACTCCTGCAGCAAACTCTCTCTTCTGTGACAATGATATGTCATCTAAAGGGATAATAATCTATCAATAAAATTCTGCATCCATCCTTTTGCTCAGACAGTGTACTGTTGCGTGAAGTCTCGGTGTTCCAAGTCAAGCGCATTCAAGTAATTTGACCTGGAATTCTGCGGTCTGATGAGCAGACTGCCAGCCCCGGAGTGAATTGCTTTGTTTTCTTCAGTGCTTTGGTTTAGACTTTAAACGTTAACCATGACCTGCAGGGATTACAGAATTACCCCAATACTCCATTGCCTTCTATCACAAGCACTGCATACCTGCAAAGCCTGTGTCATTCAGCTGAGCATATGGAGACTATCGTAAAGTGGAACATTGGATATTTAGTGATTCTTTTGCTGATGACCATGTCCCCGTAGATAAGCCATGGTAGGCATTATGCTATTGCTCTTTTCTTTGGTTTTCCATGACTGTGAAGATTTGCCAACCTCTAAACTGCCTAGATGAAGTTCACCCTTGCTGGCCTTCTGCTTCACATTGCCACCCAACCAAATCGTGCAGTAATCTCCCTGCAATGCAATTCTGATTATTTTTGATCTTCTCCTCAAAACTCTTACGCTAGAGTAAACTTCAAAGGAATATTCCAGTCAGCTGAAAGTGAAGTATAGCTTCTAAATACCATGGGCTAATTTTATTCTTGGTCTAAACACCCAGTTTCAGAGGGTGCTTGCCTCTGACAGCAGTTTGTTACTCCCACAGTTAAGTCCACAAAGTTACATGAGGATACCAAAATATGTTGTGAATTAAAAACTTCATAATTACAATGTTTAGCATTTCTTGCTGTATAGTTGGCATTGGTTCATAGAAATTATTCAGACGAGTCGGCCATCCCATCTCATATCCTGTCCTTGTCACTGGCAGCTGCTTTAGGGGAAGTTTAAGAAACTATGGGGTATAGTTACAGATAGTTGAGGATTATGATTGCAGTGTGATACAGTTACATTAATAATTAATACATTTAAATACTATAATTTTATTCTTCCATATCTTGCATTCTTTTACTGAGGACTTGATTTCTGTTCTCTTCAATTTTTTTTTTAAATTTGTATCTACAAATTTTTAAATACGCTGCCAAAATTCACCAAAAGCTGAGCAAATAAGACCAGTTTTCTCCTCTATAACTTTAAAAGCCCCCAGAAAGTCCATTTTGTCAAACCAGTACTGTTATTTACTCATCTGCTGTATTTTTATCTGGAAAAGCTTCTATGAAGGTCCCTGAATTCCTACACAAAAATGGATGGAAAAACAATTCATTGAGAGCTTAGTAGAAATAGGTCTTCCCTTTATTTTCTTCAAATTAAGTGAAATTAATGTAAGTGAAGGCTTTTGAAGAGGTTCTTGTCAGTGACATACTACCCTATGTAAAACTGCATGGAGTTAATCGTACTCTACAGCTCTTCTGAGGTATTGGTGCTTGCTTTTGCTTCTCAGTTTACTTTCTTCACTAAATAAATAAAATATGGTTGTCTGTCTGTGCAGAGAACTTCTATTTCTTTTCACTTGTGTACACCTGGAAAGGAAGATTTTTCAGACAACTATAAAACAAGTACCGTAGGATGAAATATGCAAACAAATGATACAAGTATAGAGTCAAAAAAAGAGAAGAAAATAATGTAGTTGTAGGGTCTTAGGAATGCTTTAAAATTTTTGTGTTCTACCAGGTGTTGTTGTTGAGGCCTTCACGTTTTCTGTAACTTTCTCATATCTAGTTTAAGACAACAGCTATTAATAGTGAAATTATTTCTGTGGCAGCTGAGCTTGAGCAGGGCACTTGATTTCAAAGTTAAACCTAAACTTTTCCTTTTGTACTATGACCCATCCTTTCCTCTCCACTCCTCCAGTCCTTGATATAGATGTTTTTGCTGAGACAATTATAATTTATTTGTTAAATTGGTCTTTACTTTTAATAACTCATGCATACCACCCAGATTTGATATAAATTCGAAACTAGAGGTCAAGCCTCATTCCAGTGAGGGAATAGTAATGACTGTGTATCAAAGAAATCTGGAACACAAAAAATCATAGTTGTGGATATTTTTCTGTAGATGCTTAGAGTACTATTATAAGCCAGATGGTTGTGTTTCCTTACCATCTGCCTTTCTCTGTTTTTCTTTGAATGTTTGTTGCCAAAATCTTCTGTACTGATTATAATTATAAACCTGAGGGGAGGGAACAAAAAAGAATGGAAAGAGAGCGAGAATGAGTTCTAGGTGTCTGAAACACCTAAAAATATTAAGTCACTTTTTGACATGCCTGTATATAGATTTAGAAGCTTGAAGTGGTAGTCGCTTGAAATATTGTGCATCATATTTGTCTCGTAAATGAGAGTACCACGAATTAAACACTCCTAAACAAAATTAATACCTCTACAAAGAGAAGTGGGAGGGGACATAAGGAAGCTCCTGAAGAACTGTAGGCATGCTCAGAGTTTCATTTAATTATGAAATCACACTGTTTACTACCCTGTTGCTGGTCAGAGGCAGAGTCTCTTCCATTGGTGTTGCCATACAGGTGGTGTGGTGGTCCCTAAAGCTAATAGGAGAGCTGTGGGATGACTATTGCAGGGTAAAGAAAGTCCTCTGGGGACCTGAAACTGTCAGATGACCTCTCCCTGCAACCAGTGTGGGGATCTGCATGAAGTAAATAGGCTATTTTGTGTATTACTGAGCCAAGTGAGACTAGAGAAGTGCTAGGCCACCCTTCTCTATGTCCTTGGCCAAGCGAAGTGAGAAGCTTCCTGATTTTAGTCAAATTCCAGGAGGAGAACAATGTCGCATGAAAAGGTGGGCTTCCTTCCCCTTATCTCTGGGATTATGTGGAAATATGTTAGCAAGGAGGAGAAAGGCAAAAATGGTCACTGTCTGAGATCATTCAGCAAAGCTACAAGAGAAAGAAGCCTTCTTCCAAAATCCCTGTTGGGTCTGGGCTCATCACTGGGAGAGCTGATCTCATACTGGAAAGCAAACCACAATATAATGTCTGTCACCAGCCGGACGTAGCCAGGCTCTTAATTCTGCATACGCAACAGAAGCTTGGCAATGATCTGTCCTTCAAGACTGTCCTGGTTTAAGGTAAAACAGGACCAAGTTCCTGTCCATCACTGAGTCCAGCCTGGGACTTCCCCAGTGCCAGCCAGTGATGTGATTGTCATCCTGGGAGCTTGGTACAGGTTTGTATATATTTCATTATTTCTTTTTTATTTTATTATTAATATTTCATTAAAGTAGTTTAGTTCCTTCTAAACTCATAAGTCTCTTTTCCCCTCCTCTGCCTCTCTCTTTGAAGAGTGGTATCTGTCGGTCCCATCTGGGGTGCCCCATGTCCCCAGTGGCCGATTTGGCCTGAACCACAACAAAGACATAAAGGACGTCTCTGCGGCCTAGAACCTTACTGTAAGACATTGAATAAGAGCTATCTGAAAAAATCCTGGGTTTGTTTCCTCTCCTGGAGTCTGGCATGAGTTTTGACACTTGTATTCCCAAAAAACTATCACAGAGTTTATCATCTATTGTATTTTGCCCATGTACCACGTTAGTCATGTTGTAGAGGTATACATTTGTCCGTGGCCTATCCTTTACTTAAGTTGTGACAGCTTTTGCCTTTTGAGGACTGAAAAGTATAGGTTACGCTGAAGTGATTCCCTTTATTGAGTGACTGGTTGAAGGCAGAAGTTGCCGGTCCTTGTAGTGCTTGGTAGCCACTATGAAAGATGCCCAGTTTTCCATTCTGGGGGGAAGCTACATAATTCAATCAAGAGACGGCTGCAACCGTTTGTCATCTTTAGACCATTTGACAGTTTTGTGCTGCAGTTGCACATTGTGAGTGCTGGATCAGAAGCCTGACAGAGACATTGCCACAATATGCGCGTATGCCTGATGGGACACTGGTGCTTTGTCAGGTTTGCTACTGCTGCTGCCTATACTAAGTTTCTCAGGCACCTGAATGGTCTGCTTCTGCTTGGCCTTGCTCCGTTTGTCAGGTTGTGTCAGAAAAAAATATTCCCCGAGGTTAAAAGAGCAGGAGGAGTTGATTCAGAGGTAAGGGGGGAGGAATAATTGCCTTCCTCTGCAGTGTGGGCTGCATGTTCACCTTATTAATTTTATGTTCCTGCAGGGTTCCAAGATTTTGGTCTTGCTCCAGTCCTCTTATGATACCACTGTATGATTTGAGGCTATTTGGTTTTGTATTACTGTCTTCTGTCTATTTTGGGACAATGTCATTTATGACTTGTGAATATGAAGGAAGTATGGGGAACTTCTCTTGTGACTCTTTCCAGAAGGAACATCTAGCACACAGTTCCTTGTTGGTTGCATGAAATGAAACTTGTCCAAACAAGCAAGTCCTGTCACGCCTGTATTTCTATACTGTTGACTGTATCTATCAATAGAAAGCTCCTCCTAATATATGTTGTGAAATTCTTATGAAACCAAGGGAATGGTTTACTTCTGTCCTCGTGACTTCTACAGGTCATTCTGATGAAAACAGAGAGTTTGAGAAGGTGCTTCTACCCACAAGGTTCTGTAATTGCAAATGGCACGTACTGTGACTGGAGTCCTGTGGGAGAAACAGCTTCACAAAGGTGTAGATTCTATTCCAGAGGACTCTAAAATACCCAGTGAACATGAATTCAGATTATTCTGTAGGCTGGAACAGCAAGTGTTTGGGTGATTTCCTCCCCCTCCTTTGAAATCCAATTAATTAGGTTTCATAATGGTCTAACAGAATAATTATTTGTCATGCTAGTTGTGAAACTCAATTAGGGTTATAACTGAGGTGCTGTAGTATTCTAGCACTGAGTCAGAAAGAAAAAACCCAAATTTGGGTGAGGGGAAGGGGTTTCTTTGAAATAAGGGAAGCTCATTAGACCCCTGTGCTCTTTAACTACAAATTTGTTATTGTATATGACCAGCCTCCCAGCAAGGTCCAGTGTGTAATGGTCCTTCAATCCATCAGGTTTACATCTCCTCCTGTGAAAATATAGTTGGGCTCCTTGTGACCTTCAGATACCCTTCCTGTGTGACAGTGATGTGGTAGGGCCCGGCACAAGTGAACTATTGTCCTTGCTTGCTGGATGAGTCCTTCCCATCAGAGCATGGCATGGTGCTTTGCCGACTGCCAAAACTCCCCTTCCCCCCACACCTCCTTTCCCTGTGTTTAAAAATAAAAAGCACCGGGATTCAGTATTTTCGTAACTTGTGGTACCTCTTGCTTGCAGAGGCAGGGCGATGGGAGGGGGGATGCAGAGCAGCCACAGCAAGTGGGTTCATGCCTCTCGATTTTTTCCCTTGGAGCTTCTTTCACGGGGTAGATCTGAACTAGCCGGCACGGCCATGCAAGCTTTTTCCTGGTAGGAAAAGTGTCTCCTCTGCTCCGTACAGCAGACATGAAAGAAGCTGGGGTCAGGGTACGTGGGTGAGGTTGCCAGAAGACTGCTGGGGTCACCGACTGTCTGGGAAGCACGCAGCAAGTCTGGTGCTCACTTTTTTATGTTTCTGTGTTCAAAGACCAAAAACCCAGGGGATTCCAAACTTCCTGGTCCTTTGAACTCGCAGGTCAGTGGGGATACTGGGTGAAACCTTAGCCCCTCTCTAATTTCAATGGAATCAGAGTTTTCATTTGTTAGGGGTGAGTAAACTAAGGAAATAGTTCGGGTTTTATGACTATTAAAAGAGCATTCATTGCTTGACTTAGCATGCTTCCTAAATTTTTAAGAGTACAACAGCAGAACCTTTTCTCTTACCCCTAGGCCAGCAAGCTCATATCAGTCTGCAGTGATCTACACCCATAGCTAACAAATGGTATACACCTGAGATATTTTTCATGTCCCAATGGATTGCCATTTCTTTTCTAAATGTTTATTTCAATTTCCACACTGCACACTTACTGCTTCTCTTTTCGAAATACTTTAAAAAATCAGGTAAATGTTTTTTGTGCAACACCATAGCAAAGACATGTTCTACCTGATTTCCCACCATGCCTGTAAAGGTACAGCATATTTAGAATAACTAGTGCTATTAGAAAAAAAACCAAAAAAACCCACGGCAAGTATACGTTCTATGATTCAAAGATCTGTGTATTTGAACAAATATTAATATTTTTTCAGGCTACCAAAAAATTACCTGTCATCTGTAATTAGTTCCTCTAAATAACAGTTTATCTTTCAGTTAAATGTTGAAGTGTGTTTAAGAAATACATCACTAAAGTGTGCTGCTTTATCTAACATATATCAAAACGGCAGTCTTTTTTTTAATTGGTTTTGTTCCTGTCAAATGGATGAAAACAGCTTCATGTTCTTCAGAGA
This sequence comes from Himantopus leucocephalus, assembly GCA_003993805.1. Lineage (NCBI taxonomy): Eukaryota > Metazoa > Chordata > Aves > Charadriiformes > Recurvirostridae > Himantopus > Himantopus leucocephalus. The sequence continues at coordinate 59,419,572 of RSEF01000031.1, forward strand.
ATAAATTGTCACTCTGTTTTGTTCAGAGCTCATACAACTGATGACTTGGTAACTGAGATCTGGGATTCCTTCATTTCTGCACCTCATGTTGAGATATTAATAGGTATTTTCTAAAAGCCCTATGTATTTCTATGGAAACTCTTGTGCCACTGGAGTTATAGTGTGGTTACCAAATCTGGCTATCATATTGAAAACACCATGAACTATACCACAGCTTTCATGCAGTCCCATCCAAAGCATGAAGGCCCACTATTTTGTCATCCTGGAAAAGAACAGATCAAGATTTTGCTAAAATTGCCTTGAGATTGAAGAAACACTGTGCAAAGGGATTTATGTCAGTATAATTTGAGAGCAAGTTTGGAGCTATTGATGCTTTGTCATTCATTCATTGCACAGTAACTGTTTGGTATAAGTAAACAAACAAATAACATAATGAAATCATAAGGGAACCCTGAGGTTATGAACCTAACCCTGAGGTTAAGAGCCTAACTCCTTCTGAAGCCACTGTAGAAAACAAAAAAACAGTGAAAGGGACTGTGCAGTTTGTTTCCTTTAGCTTTATGAGACTTGCACTTCTAATTCAGGTTTTTCTTTGTTGAAGATGAAATCTGTGAAACAGGTCGGAGCAGCCCTGGTACATCATGGTACGTCTGACTTCCAAAGGTAAGTAGCCCAGTGTATCAGTCATACTGCTCACTCATGCAGTGAGTATTAATTAACATGTGAGAGTGCATTAACCTAGTACATGGAGTTGTCCATTTTGTAGGAATGCAAAAAATTCGTATAAAAGAATTAGCTGTATAACTAGTTAATCTGTGCACCAAATAGCCTTTTGTAAATCACAAGCTTTATTTCTAATACCATGATTTTCTATTTATCTCAAAACGTTGCTGGACAGTGTCCTTAATTTTATGCAGTCCCAAGAAATAGGAAACAGATTCCATTGAGAAAGTTTCTCCCCTTCCTACTGTCAAAAATATAGAATCTAACTATAGGGCTGAAGTAAAAATAACAGCGTACCAAGTGCCATGAATGCAGTCATTCTCTGTGAATGAATGTATCTGTGTTTTCTTTGTGGCACAAGAGCAAGTGAGCAGTGTTTAGCTAGCTATGGCAGTAATAGATATATTTATTGCCTGTGTTGCAGTCTGTGTTACATCAGGTGTTTGCAGGGAAAAAAAAGCCAGTCTTTTTTTAAAAAGGGAAACTACAAATAAAAATGGCAAGTGCTGGTATAATGCAAAAAGAGAAAAAGACAACTTTTTGCTGTGGTATTTTACAGCTCAGCAAGGAGCATTTTGTGAGTTTGTTCTGCAACCAGTTTTAACTAAAAACTGGAAAATACACAAATTTTGTCCTTGGTCTCTTGAGTGGAAATCTAGAATGATCATTTATTGTCCATGGGGCCGCTGTGACATTTGCAGTAAAATAAATGATTTGTAGCCACCAATGTGCTGGCAGACACATTAAATTTCAAGCAATCTGCACAGTTCCACTGGGATAACAAGTGGATCGTGACAAAGTCTGTGCCCATCTTTGTGGTGACCAAGGCTTGGGACTTTTTCCTTCCCTCATGTCATTAGGGTTATACGGAGCAGTGGCAGGCAGGGTGTCAATGCCAGACCACTGGTGGCTCAGCCACGACTGTGCCTCATGAGGCTGTATGCTCCATCAGCTTTGGGAGAGGCAGCTATTTTCAGGGATTTTTTGAGGTTTGATCATGATCCACTGGGGCCACTTCCCTAAGTCGCAAGGAATCCTTTGCTACTGACTCTGAGCAACACAGGTATGCAGAGATTATTTTAAGCGAGCAAAGATGGAAAATGAGAAAAAGCTTTGGGTGACTGTATGAGAGGGGTTGTCAAGACTGAGATTGCCTTTGACATTCAATTTGAAGGCTTTACCAGCACCTCAGCCATCTCCTGTAAGAAATCTTTTCAACTTCGGTGGTCTACAAGGTCATCCAGATATGCTAGCCTCTGAATTTGCAGGCTAATTTGTTGCCTTGAAATGATATTATGCCAGAGGTTGAAATCTCTTGCCAAAGAAGGTTTCCTGGAAGAAGGTGACTGTTCTACTTTCATCTCTGTAAGGCACAGCCCTAGGTGTGTAGAGGAATTAGAGGATTTGCACAGATTGTCACTCTAACACACCGGCAAACAAGTCCTGTCCTACAGTGTAGCTTTATCTACCTTCTGGTGTTTCAAGACAAGATTTTTACACTCAAAAGCCATGCAGTCTTATGCTGCAGCTGAGCAAACACAACCATAACCTTTTCCACATCGTCAGCTGTGATGAAAATGTCTGCTCAGTGCATATTATTAAAGTATTAAGGATAGGAACATAAAGAACAGGGCAGAAAATGAAGGTGAATGTAATTGTAATTATATCATTCAGCCTTGCAAAATGTTCTCACCGTGTCCCTACATCTTCTCATATTGACAGTCAATGGTTTATTTTTGAAGATAACAAGCTGTTCCTTATGAAAAAATGAAAAAGAACGAACTTCTTAGGTCAGAGGGAGAGAAAAGGGGGTGTTACAGAAGACGAAGAAAAAATGAACGTGGCAAAGTAGGACATTCTGGTGTCCTATTTAAATAATCTCATCATGATGGGGTCAGTTAAATTGAAGGGCAAAAAACCTATGAAAATGACAAAAACTGAAAGTTTGAAACAGTATCACAAAGTTAGCCTTTGAATCTCGCTGCTGCAAGCATCACTGTGTATACAAGCATAGCAGATTTGAGAAGGGTCTGATATTACCATGAATCACCATGCAAAATGGGATAAAAACTCCATGATAACATTCTTCATGCCTGAGAGTGCAAATTACTAGGTGTGGCACGGGTTAAGAAAACTGGCAGTGGGGGCAAGGTATCTCACAGTGTTACAAGAATTGCATGCCTTGGGCATGTCTGGTAGAGTCAATGCAAGGTCCCAGACCAAAGGAATACTGGTCCAATAAGGACTCCGATAGTCCTACACTTGATAAGACAATTCTTGTCCTTCCCCAAAAGTCCTGGTTTTAATGTTTGCCCAGTCTTACGGGCTCTTGATACTGTGCGTATGCGCTGGAGAAGTGATTTGGTCTGTGGTCAGCCATGCTTTCTGAGCTCCTCAGGGATCTCAAGGACTAATTTCTGCAGCCACACCTCTGCTTTCAAAGCGCAGAATCTTGCCTGAATGCAAGCCTTTATTCTGTCCTGAAGCTTTAGGCTCAAACTGCGTTCATCAGTTAAGTCAGCCATGACAGGTTTGACTCACTGGTTGTGACAGCATGGCATTTATTCCTCGTGAATATCACGTTCAAGCCTGTGTTGAAATCCAGAGACTTTAGATTTGCTTTTTCTCCCCGCCTCCCCCCCTGCCCCTGCCCCTTGATGTTTTAAGACTTCCAGCTGCTCAACTTTTCTTTAAAAAAAGAGAGTCGATTTGCCAACATTGTAACGAGCCTTGGCCCATCCAACCTAAAGGTGCTGGGATGTCAGGGGAAAAGAAAAAGTGCTGAAGAAAATAATTTCCAGTGCTTCAGTCCTCTGTGCGTGTTCCACGTTTGCCTATTCCATCTTTCCCTCCTCTTTCCTCTCCCCACTGCAGGCTCACATCTGTCTGCCCTCTGGCTCACCTCACCCACTCGCCTCCCGTCCAGGACGAGGAGAAGTGGTGATCTCACTTGGAGCACAGCAGTCAGTGTACTGCACAGGCTCTAATCTTAGGGCTTCAGTGCCCAAACTTTATGTTTCTTCAGGGCTTAAAAATCCAACTTTCTTTTCTGCCTTTTTTTTTTTTTCCTTATTAAAGGCTTACTCTGTCAGATAAATTACTGACACAAAGGAAGTTATTCTAATCATGATGAATAAATGTGTGAAGTTCAAATAGAGCCTGACTATATGTAATATGATATTCAATAACCCATCCGTACCTCTGCAGAAAGTCACCTCCATGGTGGACATAAGATCCCATGTCTGATGTTCAGGCGTAATAGTTGACTGCTCCCTCCAGTTCTTGCTTTATTGAGTTATGTGTGATCCTGTGCAGGCAGAAGAAGGTTTGTGCATGTGGCTTTGCCTTTTTGGAATTATTTCTTCCTTCTGCTTCCCAGCACAAAGTGGAGAAACCTGTTCACTTTTTTCATAGATTCATGCAGCGGCTACTGCAGTTACCTCTTTTGTTCTCATCGGTGACAAGCCAGTGGCTTCTTTCTCATATTTGAGGGTACTGGTCATACATCAGACTATTCTTGTATGGTTTGTTTTTTTTTTTCCATGGGAGCCAGCAAATGGGGTAATTTGGCTTGCAGAGCTTTGGCTTGTGAGCCTGCAGAATTAGAATCCAAACTCAGAAGCACTAAGATATCTAGAGTCAGCATTAGGATTAGCATTATGGATGTCACTTGTCTGTGGCAAATTGATTAATTTTATGCTGGTTGTCTTCCTAGGCATGAATCTTACCCAGGTTGCTTTTTGAATACTGCCTTTTAAGGACCGTTCTTCCCTATGCTAAAATAAGAGTCTATAGCCTGTGTTTCACAACGTACATAATGATCACTTCTGGACCAAAATTTTTGGAACATGGAAGCTGAGTACTGGCTCTTTACAGAATAAAATCTACAGATTTGTTTCTAAGATGTAGTTGAGAGAATATATTTCTAAAAGAGAATACACTCCTAGAAGCAGAGCTTTCCAGTCTGAGAACTGCTGCAGCTGTTTCATTCTGGCTTTGCTCTATGAACTTGTCAATGGACAGAGATATGCCTAAATCTAGTTGTGACAGCCTTGACATTTTTTGTTGGTGTTGGCTTGCAGCAGTAGAATAAAAATGATGTAGGAATGAGAAGCAAGCATAAGACATGATGAAGACCCAATCACTGAGTCACTTTTTCCAGATATGTAATTCAGGTTCTTAATTTTTTGGTT
>RSEF01000031.1:59434221-59469710 GCA_003993805.1 Himantopus leucocephalus
TGACCAAAATTGGTCCTGTTTTACCTCAAACCAGGACAGTTGGCTAACTCAGTCTGAAGGTAGGAACTAGAGAAAAGGCAGCTTTCCAGGTGTTTGGAAGTAGTCTCAAGGAGAATACCCAGAGCCTACATTATCTTTAAAATGAAGACAAAGTAAGAGGATCGCTTCCTGCCTTTGCAGTTTCCTCCCAGGGCACCCACTGGGTGGTGTACACACTAGAATAACCCAATCTACAGGGTTTATCCCAGCAACTGAAGAACCCTTCATTTTACACTTACCAACAATTCCTGTTCTGGTCTTTCTAGTGCACTTTCCCCAGTTTTTGCCTCTTTTTTCCTCTGCAGTGAAGTTGATTGCTGCTTGACTTGTATCATAGCATCAGCTAAAGCTATAAGGTTTCTTTATCCAGGAGCTCTGGAGCATGCTGTTTGAAAGAGGTTCTTGCCCTCATTTCATGCCAACTCTTTATTCATATTAATACTTTGAACTTGGGGGAGCTGGAGGGGAAGGGAAGAATGGGGAGTGTTTTTGTCAATTCAATTAGAGGTGCTCATTGTAACCAGGACCCCGCACAGTGCTGCTCTGCATTACTGCCACACGGATTTCATTTGAAATTAAACACAGAATCAGAGCTTCTCATGCCATTTCCAAATGAAAACCAGGTGTTTCCAACCCAGAAGTGCCATGCAAACACCGTGTCATATTTTGTCTGAAAAGGTTAAAAAGCTACAAACACTACAAGAAAATTGACTTGCTTACCAGTCTTTGAAACAAAGAAAATAGCGAAATAAGGACCCTGTTTTTTCTTCTTTGTAAATGAACATCTGGGAGAAGTCTCTGTCTGTTTAAGAAACTGACCTACTCTCTCCTCAGCATCATCCTGCTCTGGAAATTTGTCTCAAAGCTGATTTCAAGAAATAGATGGTTATAAAGCTCTGCAGAACTAACAGTTTTGGAAGATGTTGGCCTGTACTTGCACTAGATATGCTGGATACCCATGTAACTGAGAGTAGTGTAAGCAAAATGCTTGTACATGGTAGGAAGGACACCAGCACAGAGCAAAGAAAGGCTAGGCTGTTGTGCCTGTTCCTGGAAATGAGGGAAGAGAAAAGGACTTCAAACACTGTGGCTTTGCTCTCTGAATAACGTGGAAAAGTGATTCTCTTTCACATCATTCGATAATCAGGCCTCTTTAACCATGTGCTGGGAAACGTGGGTATGAAACATGGACACTGAGTTCTCATTGGGTTCTTAAGGGTAGGCAGTGTCTCCCACATGTTGCAGCAAGAAAACACAACAAAATTGCTGTTTTCTCAATATTAAAGTGATATTTCTAGAGGCAAACATTCTCATGAATGGCAATAAACACTGATTAATCAAGAGCACATTATTAAAGCAGTAAGATTAAATAACAAAGCAAAGCAGAGTTTAATGTCTTGAATAGCCGTTTGTCTGAGATCAAGTTACTTGAGGCTCAGACTTCCACGACATTCTATACAGTGCTGATGTTTCAGTGTTCCAGATGACATACTTTGCCTGATATGCTAGAAAGAGTAGTTTTGGATCCTCACAATTCATCTAGGTAATTTCACAGTAATGGAATATTCACCCAAAGCTGCATGTCTGTAAGTCCTTGAACATGAAACGGAAGAACGGGAAAAGCTTCACCTGAGCACTTTCAATCCTAAAGGTTACTGGCTGCACTGTCCTCTGAATGTCAGTATTTTGGGGGTGGTAGTAGCGGTGTTCTGTTTTTGTAGTCTGAAGTCAGCATTAAGGAAGTCACAGTGTATTATCCTCCTCTGCTTTCTGGATTATAATTTTCTTTATGGCAGTCTTGTGTAGAATTAAACATGTTGAAGGAAGTGGAAATTAAGCTGATTAGCAAAAGAACATGATCTTCAGCAGTGAATAAGTTATCCTCACTTTTCATCAATGCTGATTTATTCCCATTGTTCTATTCCACTTTATGTTTTCTATTAACAAAAGGGGGGGGCGGTTGACAATGTAGAACACTATAAATTAGGTACTTTTTATATTCTGGATTTTCTCCATCATATGACAAATAATCAGAGGGTGGCTGTCAGTCTGTAGGATTCTGGTATTTTAAGTCCTTTAACAGGTAGGTAGCATAGTGATTCCTATAACCTATCAGCACTAGCAGTTTTATATATAGGGACTCTCTTTTAATGTTTACAATGGAAATAAATATTCGCACAAACCATAACACATTTAGCAGCTAAAACACACATTTATAGCATGTATTTTATTCTCATGCTAATTGTCAGATTCACTAGGTGGAAATGCATTTGATGCTTAGAAGTGCAAACCGCAAAACCTTATGAAAAGAAATTCCATTCTTATACGATGGGAACAATACTGCTTGTCTCTTCTCCCTCATAAAAATTATTGGAGGACCACGGACACAGTTATACATGTACTGAAGACTACCATGCACATCCCAGTCAGCTTTATTTAAAGGTGCATAAGCAATCAGCTAAACAGCAAAGAAACATTTACTATCACATCATTCATCAAATAGCCATTTCAAATTAAGACAAAAGGGACCCCTTGAAGGGGGAAAATAATGGTATTCAGAACAAAGCAGAGGGGATGCCTCAGTGTGCAGCGAGAACTGCTAACCAATATGCTCCTATGCAATGCCACCACAATTGCATTTCTCTTTGAATCTTCAAAATAACTCCGATTCACTTAGGAAATTGCCACATGACTTTCTAAAAAGATTTTATTGTACTGAGACCCAGAAGACAAGGCAACAAGCCTATTTTCTGAGTAAGCAGGACACATTTTCAGACAAAAGTCAATATTCCTCCCAAATTAAAGTCATATTTTAATACTAAGGAACAAAGACATTATACAAATCTTGCCCCATTTTAGCAAAAATGCTTGCCTTTGCCTACACTAAATCTGGTATTTTTAAGGTCAGATCAATATTTTCCACACTGAAGAAAAGCAAGCGCTCTTCATAATGAATAATGTTTGCTTCCTCAGCGCTATGAAGTGTATTACAACCATTTACACTGATAAAGTACTCCTAAAGAAGAAAAAAAATTACATATGCATTTTCCCTTTCCTCTTACAAACGATTGTTCTTGAATGCTATTTAGCATCCAGAAAGGGACCTAGCTGTACACAGTCATTAATATAGACATTAAGAACTACTCTAGAGTTTTCTAGCATTAATTTCCTTCTGTAATACCACAGCCTTCTGCTCAGTGACATGGTGAAAAGACAGAAAAGGACAGGAAAGCACAGCAGTGTTGGGATTGATCACTCTCTCAAACAAAGAGATAATGGCACTCCACGTTTGTCCCTACATTGTTCCCCTTCCTTCCCCTGTTTTCAATTGTTTCTTCTTTGAATAGCCCCAGACTCGCCCCTGTCAAATAAGCTTAGATCCATTCCTTTCTAAAAATTCTGCTTTTGTTTACAAACATCTACTTTATCACCAGATGTGTTGCATAATTCTCTATAGCCATCTCTGAACCTTCCCTAGCCACATCCATGAAGAGAAGCACAAAAAAGAATGCAATTTCTACAAAACTCAAATTCATACAAAAATAATCAATTATTTTTATAACATGACCTCAGGCTGTTTTCTGTATGAGTTAGCAGAAAACAGATTATGAGGTAAAGGGAAAGCATTTTAAATCTGCCTTAGTATTGGCAACAGGTTGAATAGATTAAGTACCTTGAATAAAGGAATGCAATATCACCCCAAATCTAGACCCTAAGTGCATTATCACTTAAGCTATGGGGCACTTTATGATCCACACTTGAAAGAGTTTTACTTCAGGGGCTGGAAGCATTGCTTAAACTGTCTCGGCTGTTTCTTGCGGTGGGTGGTTTAGACACACTTCTAGGAGAAGCCAGACATGCCTGCTTCTTGTAACAACTGTGGCTTATCTGGAAAATTCTGCTCATTTCTGTGCATCTCCATGAGGGTCTGACCTACAACACCTAATGGTATCAACAGGAAAACACCTCTGACTTTAACAGTAATGATTAAATCATAGCAGTCACCTGTGTTTCCCTTTTGCAAGCATAGTACTATTCTATTGTTGCCAAAGTTATTTTTCTTTGTATATCAAGGGTCAAGCATCAGTCTATAACCATATTACTGCAGGTACCAATAAACAATTATTCTTCATGCCACAGGATAAATGCTTAGCTTTTATAAGCACTCTCATGACTTGAAATTCTGCAGCAAAGCCAAACAACGGGTTTTTATTTGGATTTTAATGGAGCCAGCTCTACTGGAGGAGAGCCAGAGCTGTCATCTATTTAGGCAATCTTAAATTTCAAGGGTAACATTATATGTCAGGTAATAACATAATATATATTGGGCCCAAACCCACACACACGGAACCAGATATTCATCTAGAGCAAGCCATGGTAGAAGTACTGGTTTCAAAAGAGTGTTTTACTTTCATCATGTGCTGAGCTGGTCCAAACATTGGTAGCGTTAAACATAGGCACAGCAAGGTTCAGGTTAAGACTGCTGGAAAATTCAAAGAGGTCATGGCTGTACTGTCTGATTAGCTGATATCAGAGACCTGAGCTAAGGGATGATATTTTTTTTTTTTTTTCTGGCATCTGTTGCGGCCCCTAAAACCTAAAAAAGTGGTAAGCCTTACCCTTCAGACATCTGCCCTGCTTCCTGTTTATGTCCTGACTCTTCTCAGCCTTCTGTTTTCTCCCTCAGGCAAAAAAATAGTCCTGTTTCTCATCTTTCGCTAGCAAAGCTTTGTTCCCAAGGCTGAAAAGCCTTCATCTGGCTCTGATTAAGAATGACTCTATCAGGTGAGAGGACAGTCTTTCTCACTTGTACAATCTCTCAGAATAACCTTGCTGAGAAGAAAAGCCTTGTCATAGCCAATGAGAGTTTTATCAGTTTTATTAGGGCCAAGATTCAGTAATATGTGTCTGTTCTCCATGTTTAGCCCTCAACTGAAAATTAATTTTCTGTAAGCAGCAAAACTGATGTTTCCTTCCACAGAAGGGAAAAAATCCATCTTATTTAAGATTGCATAAGATCTCACTGTTTGGACAACAAGGACAGCAGTGTTTGCTGGCATTTTCAAGCATTTGTGCTCAAAGAGGATCTTTGTCTGACTGGTGGGGAAGAGTTCAATACAAAAATCACTGTATTCCATTAGCCAGAGTACACTCGGAAAACCCACTTATTAGCTGGGTTACACTTCCACAACAGCCAAAACAATGTTAAGCTAGCAGCCACTGAGAACTCCAAAAGGATCAGTTTGAAGCTTTGCAAGGCTGATTTTCAAAAAGCATTAAAATATTTACAGTAGGGACAATATTCAGAATTCTAACAGTAACAATGTAAAAATTAAGTAAAATGCAGAGAACTTTAAAAATGCTAGCTTGTGGAAATACGACAATCACTAACTACAATGGTCAGGAAGAACTTACTGCAGAGGCAGTAATTCTATTAAAAAACATATCTCTGATATTCCTTTTCATATTTACCAATTTTGAGAATTGTTTATTGCAGTGCATTAACCACACTACAGGTATTATTATTCTACAGTGAATCAGTGGGAAATTTGCTATCAGCCTCAGGGGATGAGAAACACTGAAGTTCACAGCCATATCAAAAAACAAGTGATAGATATCAAAAAAAGCAATTACATTATTTTTAGCAACATATTAAAATAGAACAGAATAGAATAGTTCCTGTTGGAAGGGGCCTACAACGACCATCTAGTCCAACCGCCTGATCACTTCATGTTGTTAAGGGCATTGTCCAAATGCCTCTAGAACACTGAAAGGCAGGGGGCATTGACCACCTCTCTAGGAAGCCTGTTCCAGTGTTTGACCACCCTCTTGGCAAAGAAATGCTTCCTAATGTCCAGTGTGAACCTCCCCTGATGCAGCTTTGAACCATTCCCATGCATCCTGTCACAACATCCCAGGGAGAAGAGCTCAGCACCTCCCTCTCCACTTCCCCTCCTCAGGGAGCTGTAGAGAGCAATGAGGTCTCCCCCAGTTCTTTCCTAGAAAATCATATATGTGTTTTATAGACTAGTGTTCATTCTAAATTCAGATTAGTCACTTGCTACAAATTCCTCAACTGTCCCTTAGCTGTCCCTAAACGACAGAATAAGCAGTTTCAGTTAAGTACAGTTTTCATTGAAGTCTTTTACAAAGAAGAAATTTTTCAACTAATTTCACTTCAGCTTTGTGAGTTTGTCAGTCACCAGTGTGTCCCATTTTCAAACACCAGGGAAAAGTATCTCGCTGAGGAATCAAATGACAGGTTTGGGAGCTTTTAACTTTAGGATGATGCTGATGCTGACTTGTCTTTTGTGTAGAATTCCCTTTCTCAGGACTGCTAACCTGGCTCAAACATACCAATACCTACAGCATAGAAAACACACCACATCTTTAAGGATTTAATTTCTGATAGTTGAAGACGCCTCTCCTGGACAGACAGCATGCAAGCATTCTGATGTCATGCTGCTCACTCCAGCAGCTCTGCTTGTTGGCACTCCATTGACATCAATATCAACAGAGAGGTTTACACACAGGAGCAACGTTGGAACATCACATCCTCCAAGATTCAATGGGAATTGCTCTAAACTCTCCTGTACACTTGAAATGGTCCTTCTGCTTCATCCTTTTCAAGAATACTAACACGAGAGATGGCAACAGTGTTTTCTGCAGCCTAACAGTGCCCTACTGTGTAATGGCTGTGCCTGCTAGAAATCAAGATGCTGCAGGTTAAAGTTTTATCTCATGACTTTTCAGCAGCACAGGTTCATTCCAACCACCATTATCTAAAAAAATGTTTTAGAGACTTTTTACTGCAGTTGTTTCCACTGAAGAAGTGTATTAATTCATAGATCCTTCCCCTGCTAATCTCCAAGGAACACTGGGTCCTAGTACCCATTCACCTCCTTCATGTGAAACTCTTCACCCTAGTTCCCAAACATGGAACAACGGGGGAAGGAAAGACATGGCAGTTTTTCAGTTGTCAGCCAAAAATGTGCACCTGTACTTAGCTTTTCTAGTGAAACTTCTACCTTAAGATGACCTAAGGGAGGAAAAAATAATTTTAAGCATAAGAATCTGAGGAACTCTTCAGAAACTTAAAATTAAGCAACTCCTTAAATAGTTGGCTGAACTATTGCCACGTGGATTGGTGAATGGACTGAAAATTATTAGTTCAATGCAAGTTACTGTGAGTTCCTTGCTACCTCTGATCCTCAGACTCAAAATTGCAGCACTGCTTACTGCCCACTTAATAAGCCTGCCTGCCTTTTTTCCACACTTGGAATATCCCTTTGTCTCACAAAAAGTATTTCCTCCCATCCTCACTGCACATCAGTGCAAGACAGAAAAACTAAGCAGACAGCACAACAGTGGAAAAATGCCTTTGTCACCTTGTGCTCTGTCATTCCCCAACTGAGACAGGAGAAACCCTGCATCGTCACATCGTCAGTTAAGTGATGTGGCTTTGCCTTTCATGTTCAGAAAGAAGGCAGGCTAAAAGCATTTGAGAAAATCACAGAGGTCAAGAAGTGAGATCCAAAATTAACTTGTTATGGGGAGAGTCACCTACAGGGGACCCCATCATACCTTTAGTCATGGACATAATGCACAGCATAAAAGAAAATCAGCTGACAAGCACTCTGGCAGCAGAATAAGTACCCAGAGAGTAAGTTTTATAAAATCAAACAGGATAATTCTCTCAATCTCACTTCAAAAGCCTTTGTTGTATATTCTTTTGAAGTTATCTTGCATGGCGTTCGTTGTAAGTATTTCTCTCAGTAATCACCAGCACAAGTAACAACCACCACTGCATGCTATTTGACTCCCTTTCAACACAAAACTCATCAAGCAGAATGATTTCTGCTTAATAAGTGTATGTTTGAGTCTATGGTTTCTGCAACACATGTCACTGTAGGCCATCAACTGCAAGAAAATTCTTTACTCCTTGTTCTCTGGACTACATTTTCCCTCCTAAGACACCAGGATTTCATAAGATTGCCCAAGATACAAAGTACTAGCAGTTCATGCAAAATAGGATGCATGTGTCCCATACTATAAGATGTGGGAAGCTCTTTGTGACTTCAAGATAAACTGATGACAGGTCTGTGGATTGTAAATGTAATGTACTCTTTCATCCATCCAAGCCTTTTTCCACGTTTATCAGTACTTTTCATGCCTTAAGGAAAGAGGAGCACAAAGAAGCAATTTCTCATCTAGTAAAAGATATCCTGGTGGTGTCATCCACCAAAACCAGGTCATCACAAGGAACCTTGTGAGGAAAGAGGCACGAGAGAGAAAGCAGGACTGGGACTCCTACAAATCACTACTTCTGGCAAGATCCTGTCCTCCAGATGTCTAGGAAATGAGAAAGTGTTAGATGCCTTAACATGCATACCCCTCCCACTAAATGAGCGCAATATCAGAAAAAGATATCAGCAGTTTGCACAACATGCAACAACTACTGGGTCCTCCCTTCCACTCTCACCTATCCAGATTTACCTTTTCTTCTTGGGTTAGGTCCAGTTTCTTCTCCTGACAAGTCCTCCACCCTTCAAATCTCTTCTTACTGCTTGTCATCTTGCAAAAACATATTCAATGCAAAGCCCAATCTCTGGCCCTAGTATCTCCACTCCAAAACTCAGAATATTCATTTTGACTCTCTCCTACTATTATTTTCCAACAGTCTCTCTCAGTCTGGGCATTCAGTCCTAAGTAGCCTCCATACACAGATGTTCAGCTGCAATAGCCTCGGTATTCAAAGCATCTTCATTTCCTCTGTTAATAACATGGTCTCAATATCAGGATCAGCGGGAGACAAAGAAACTCCCTGAACATATCTTCCACAGCTCCAGTTGCAGTTGTTAGTGTCTGTTGAGGACAGAATTATTAGGTTTGGCTAAAGGAATGGTATTAGGGCCTGGACAAACCCACAAGACTTTCAGCGAGAAAGCTTACCTTAGTGCTAAGGCCTCCATTCTAGAAAAGTTAATTTTCTTCTCAAGGTCACAGCAGAGTTATTCCAAGGAAAAAGATGGGGCAGATGCATTTCTGATTTTTTACATGGATAGGACTTAGTATTTTCTTCTTTTACACTGTTCTCAAGCGATTGCTGTGCTATGGCTGAGGACAAAGACACTTCCCTCTTGGAACAGGTCCAGCTCTTCTGTCTTCTCCAATATCCTGCACTGGGCTTCCTAACACCTCCTTGTTCCCTGTTCCAAGTTTAAGCCTGAAGATTCTCTCAGAGCATTGCACCAAGCTGGCAATTAGAGCAGTCTTCCAAATCTGTGGTCCACCAGCGAAGAACACAGAGGAAACTTCACCAATGCTTGAGTCATGTGAATTGTGCCATGAGTATAAGGACAGAAAAAATTCCTTCCCAATATATTGGCCCCAATATGATGTAAGCTATGAATGCTTCTTAGTGTCTCAATTCGCTGCAAATGCAGGGGTTACTGAGAAAGAGGTAACAAGGCAAGCCAAGACTTTTCCCATATGGTCTCCCAATGAAGTCCTGTTGCTCTTTGGCCTTTAGGCGCCAGAAAGCAAATTAACTGCAAGTTTCTCTCTAAGTCTGAATTTCTTGCTTTTTTATCATTTGAAGGCAAACTTCAAAAATATATTTCAGAAATACTAGGAAAACAGGAAATTATAAACCATAAACTGCAGAGAAGAAAAGAAATGAAAATTCTTGTAACTCAGACATTCCCAGAGCCTGTGGATTACCGACAGAAAACCCATACTGGCTATATCAGCTGTGTCAATAGGAGTAGACATTTTCAGAAAACAAAGCAGCCTAAAGTACAAAGAGGTTTTAGCTAGAACAACTTTAATTCTACAGTCACAGCAGTTTGTGAGTTTTATGAGACAAAAGGAAAATCCTTTCAAGACACTCTTTTTACATCTGAAAGAGCAAGCAGCTCAGTATCGAGTATTTCGGGATTAATAAATTATCCAGACAATTCAGTATAAAATACTTGCAGTGCTGAATGTTCAGAGGCTCAAAGAATCAAAGCTACTGTTTAACACCGATTCCAGCAGACACACAGAGGAATATATATGTAAACACATACCTACAATATAGGGCATGTGTCTCGCAGTAGTCCCTCCATATCTGGTGAGAAGAATTAAAGTGGCACAAAGCAGGTCTTAAGCCTTGGAAAATGGTTCCTTTTCTAAGGGGACAGCAGAAACCAGTGTTGGTTTCCCTCTGAAGACCAATTTACATGCTTGGACTAAGGATCAAACTGCAGAGGGTAAGACAGAGGTCAACCACAGCACACACTGCTATTCAAATCCAGGGGGTGAATTTTTAATCCTTGACATCATGTACCTCTACTACCCATATATATGTAAGAGGATTACAGTTCTCAGGCTCTGATCTTCAGTGGACTCAGCAACAACAGCAACAAGCTCCATAAGACGACCAGGCACTATGCAGAAGTGGTTCTGGTTTCCAGTTTTAGAGATGCTGCTCTTTGGTCTGTGGGCATGCCCCAGGCTGGCAGGCCTTGCCCAAGTTCAGGAAAGTTATGGGCAACAAAGCTTTTAAATGTCATCTGCTTCTCTCTTCCATACATCTCTTGCATGCACCAAGTATGCTCTGCAGTTCCTTACAGCACTCAGATGTAGGTCTGGGCAAAGAGACTTACAAGCATATAGGCTTTCTTTTTTCACCTAAGCCTTGCCCATTTTCACAGTCTAACTGTCTTCCTCTCCCAGGTTCTTGGTGCAAGAGGTTATTGTCTGTGCAGTACAGGGGCCACAACACCTTCACCAACTAACTACCAGCATTTTTCAGTGGAAGCAGTCCAGAAACTGCTCTCCAACAAGCTGCTTTTCTGATCAATTTAGGCTCAAGTCCTGCTGCTTCAGCAACCAGATTCTTTCATGATGCTTTGATCCATCACCCGTCCCAGAGCAACAAGCTGTTAACAGTGTAAAAACAGAAGATCATCAGAGCTCCAAGCACTATGTATGAGCATATATATTCAATGCTCTGCATGGATCTGCTGTCGTGGTAGGTCTAGATATAACTACAGAAGTGCCTCTACTCTCAGAAAGGTCAGCAAGCCTGTGGAAGTTTCAGGATCACAGCAGGATTCATATTTATAACAAATATCAGGGACGGAGGTAAGAGAAGTGGAAAGGGAGATTGTCCATTAGGGACTTTATCCCACAGAAAAAGCTGGCATAAAAGTTGAGCACACTTGCCATATGAGATAATAAAAAGAATAGTTTTCCGTCTTTCAGTTGACACACTTCTGTAAAACAAATTAACAAATAAAATGCTACTAAAAACTGAATTACATGGCCTTTGCACTACCCAGAATGAATGTGTCTTCCAGTGGAAAAAATATTCTAGGTCATCAGTAACAACAATATTTAAGAGTCAACGTTTGCATCAGTGCTTACTTTTCACCAGATCACATTCTTTACCTAATTTGTTCCCATCACCAACTTTATCAGCTTCAAAACAGAACGCTGAATTTCTGTAGGAATTGGAATGGATTTCCTTCCTCTCTTTGCCACTCATGTTGCTGCTGTCTTCTCACCTGGTGGCCATAGTATTGCTATTTCAGACCTTGGGGTGTTCTCTGGTCAGAATGCAAAGAGGAACATTTGCATAGTCTCCAAAGGAATTTTAGTATGGTTAAGATGTGTGCAAATATACTTTTGGGCTGCTCTTCTTCCACTTATGCAGGAGGGGAAAAAAAAAGTCTTAATCTTTGTTTCCTGACTATAAATGTATTCACTGACCCTGTTTCACAACTGCTTATGCTTTTGCATTTGGACAGCAACAATTCCAGTTAGACCTAAAGATTCCCATCATCTCCAAAACTGGTCTTCAGGTCTTTTCTGAGCCAGTGTTACCCTCTTGCTCTCAATGTCACCTGTGAGTCCAATTTTAAATGTTATCTGGATACACTTCAGCATGAGCCCATGACTGTTGTTGAACAACTCAGCATTGCTGCCTCTTTCCCGGCAGCTCTGTGACATGAGCTGAAAATGAACCCAGACCCTCCCCTCTTTGTCCCACCCAGCGCAGGGCGGCAGCAGCTGGGTGAGTTATCCGTCATGCCTCTGACATAACGCCCCAGCCCGTGCTGTGGCCGCGGCGTGCCGGAGGGGTAAGCAGGCGGCACATTTCTACAGGAAGCGCCGGTGCCTTGGCAAGAGCATCACAGCCAACAAGTCTGATCATCCCAAGCATGCAGCCACATTTCCAGGGCCCCCTCACCAACCCTTAAAGAAGCTGTGCTATTCCTGCAGGTGCTCCTGGGCAACAGCTTGGAACGCAAGTGTTCTGCCATATGGGGCCCTGGGCAGGGAGCCACCGCTGAAGATACGTTTGGCACGTAGGCCTGCTGTCAGGAGGAGATTAAAGCATAGTGCTACAAGTGGCGAGGGAAGACGAGACTCCCACGTGACATGCCACTAGCAGCAGATCGCAGACAAGTAGCGAGACAGCTTCAAATATTACTTTCAAGATGAGGGCAGCAAGGCAAGAACACTAGAAACTGAGTTATCATGAATGCACGTCCGACAGGACATTACACCCAAGAGATGGCTGAGGGAGAGGGAAATGATTCAGTACAAACACTCAAGAGTCTGTGGTTCACCTTCCCTGCAGGAATCCCCATGAACACACTTTCTGTCCCTTCAGCTGTGTACAGGAGGATACCCGTGTGGACCAGAGGGAAAATGTCTCTAACATAGCCATGACAGCAGATGCATTTTAATAAAAATTTTCAGAGGGGAAAAAAATCACAAAATACAGTAATGAATAAATAGTCTGTCCACAAATTTAAAAAAATGCAATAGATTTCTTCATGTACTCCTTTACAGTAACAGTGCACACTATTACTCAGTTGCATCCTTAAGTGTGCTTGAGTTACACTATGCATTTGCCTCTCTGCTCACTGGTCACTTATTTCCTTCTAAATATAGGAACTTTCTTCTGTAATGGCATGACTTAATTCACCATGGGAATTGTTTTCTTAAATTTTATCCAGAAATAAGATTGCAACTGCATACTAAATAGCAAACAGTCACAGTGGAAAGTTTATGAGCTAAAATTTCTGCGTAGGAATGAGACTGCAAATATTTGTGAAATAGAGGAATCCAGCACAAGAGGGGGATAAATTAATTATTTACACTTACAATCAGAAAAGAAGTGGTTCTAAAACAAAAATTTCTTGCAAAACTAAGCTCCCCACTGTGTGTTGCATTGCATGATGCCCCAGGAGAATACCTATCTTAATTAAACACTATGTTTTCAGGGTGTTCTAGATACATTTACAGCCTACATACTAAACTGCCCTGCAGAAAAGATCTGGCACCTTGGAGTTTTGGCAAGAAGGGTAAATTTAGTTAGGTCTAGACACAGATTGGTTTGAGTTTTTGAATATTAATAAATAACCTTCTCACATTCCCGTAATCACTGTGTACATTAGTTACTGCTTGCTTTCTATAAGCAAAAAACCTGTCATTGATCCCTTAAATTCACTGCCACTAGTTATATTAATTACAGACTATAAATGCATGTATGCAGTTCCAGTAGGACTTTGATTACCTAGCTCAACTGTTTTCATCAAAACTTCAGTGTGCTCAACATCAGCAGTATAGTTTGGCAAGAATTCAACATAACAGCACCCAGAAGAATGACACATAGACCAGCGAAAGTGTGAGACAGCAGAGCTATCTCACTGAATCCGCTCCCCATGTTCATAGCCTAGCAGAGGTCTTTTCTGGCAAGACTGACAGCAATTGGAAAAACACAACACTGAATACAAACACTGCAACTTTAAACACAATTTTTAAGCCACAGCCAAAGAAACGGTATCAACTTCGTGTCATCGGACCTTTAGCTGTGATACCATTTTACACTGTCACATGTGTTTAAAAAACACACATTGATGTTTAACTGTAAGTGGTTTTGTAACCACATGTAGTACAACCATTGACTCAGAAAGCTGCGGTAAGTGAGGAAGAAAACAAAGAGTAGGCAATGGTAAGTAATGTAAGGCTGTCTCCCAAGTACCTCATAGCAGCCTGGGTGCAGCCAGCTAGGCACTTTGCCTTGGAAACTGGCTGCTGAGGTTGCAGGGGGCCACCCTGACCATGCCGCTCTACCTGGATGCAAGAATCCCCACCGTTGGGTGGGAGCATTGCTCTTGGGGTGTACAGTATGGGAAAGCAGCGCCTGAGGCATTACCATTTATTAGCAGTCCTTTCACAGAATCACAGAATCACAGAATCACAGAATCACAGAATGGTAGGGATTGGAAGCGACCTTTGGAGATCATCTAGTCCAACCTCTCTGCCAAAGCAGTTTCACCTACAGCAGGTTGCACAGGAATGCATCCAGGCGGGTTTTGAATATCTCCAGAGAAGGAGACACCACAACCTCTCTGGGCAGCCTGTTCCAGTGCTCTGCCACCCTCAAAGTAAAGAAGTTTTTCCTCATGTTCAGATGCAAATTCCTGTCTTCCTGCTTGTTCCCATTGCCCATTGTCCTGTCACTGGGCACCACTGAAAAGAGCCTGGTCCCGACCTCTTGACACCCACCCATTAGGTATTTATAGTGTATGGGATTATCCCTTGCTAGGTGCAGGACCCTATACTTGCCCATGTTGAACTTCATTAGATTCTTCTGCGCTCAACTCTCTAGCCTGTCCAGGTCTCTCTGGATGGAAGTACAGCCTTCTGTTGAGTCAGCCACCACTCCCAGTTTTATTTCATCAGCAAACTTGCTGAGAGTACGCTCTGTCCCCTCATCCAGGTTATTGATGAATATGTTGAACAAGATTGGACCCAGTACTGATGTCTGGGGAACACCACTGTCACAGGCCTCCAAGTGGACTCTGTGTCACTGATCACAACCTTCTGAGCTCTGACATTCATCCCGTTCTCACTCCACCTCACTGTCCACTCATCTAACCCACACTTTCAAAGCTTACCTATGAGGATGTTATGGGAGACGGTGTCAAAAGCCTTGCTGAAGTGGAGGTAGACAACATCCACTGCTCTCCCCTCATCCAGCCAGCCAGTCATGCCATCATAGAAGGCTATCAGATTGGTCAAGCATGATTTTCCCTTGGTGAATCCATGTTGACCACTCCCAATAACCTTCTCGTCCTCTACATGTTTGGAGATGACATCCAGGATGAGCTGTTCCATCACCTTTCCAGGGATGGAGGTGAGGCTGACTGGCCTGTAGGTTCCTGTTCTGTAGCTTCCTAGGTCTTCCTTCTTGCTCTTTTTGCAGGCTGGCATGACACTAGCTTTCCTCCAGGCCTCAGGCACCTCTCCTGTTCTCCATTACCCTTCAAAGATGATGGAGAGCAGCTTTGCAATAACATCCGCCAGTTCCCTCAGCCCTCGAGGGTGCATCCCGTCAGGGCCCATGGATTTGTGGGTGTTGAGTTTGCCTAAACAATCTCTAACACGATCCTTCTCAATCAAGGGAAAGTATTCCTTTCTCTGGGCTCTCTCTCTTACCTCCAGGGTCTGGGAAACCTGAGGGCCAGCCTTAGCAGTAAAGACCAAAGCAAAGAAGGCATTCTGTAACTCTGCCTTCTCTGCATCCTCCATCACCAGGGCACCTACCTCATTCAGCAGTGGGCCCACAGTTTTCCTAGTCTTCCTTTTACTGCTATTGTACTTGAAGAAGACCTTCTCATTGTCCTTGACATCGCTTGCCAAGTTTAATCCCAAGTGGGCCTTAGCCTTCCTCGTTGCATCCTTGCATACTCTGACAATGTTCCTATAGTCCTGCCAAGTGGACAGTTCCTTTTTTGACATTCTGTGAACTTTGAGTTTTTCCAGAAGCTCCTTGCTCATCCATGCGGCTTTCCTGCCTCCTTTGCCTGATTTCTTACTCATAGGGATGCACCAATCTTGAGCTTGGAGGAAGTGGTGCTTGAATATTAACCAGCTCTCTTGCACTCCCCCTTCCTTCTAGAGCCTTAGCTCACGGGATTCCTGCCAGTAGGTCTTTGAAGAGGCCAAACTCAGCTCTCCTGAAGTCCAGGGTTGTAATTCTACTTTTTTCCCTGCTTCTTCCATGCAGGATCCTGAACTCCACCATCTCATGGTCACCGTAGCCAAGGCTACCCCCAATGTTTACATCCTGAACTAGACCTTCTTTCTTTGTCAGCACAAGGTCCTGTAGTGCACCTCTCCTCGTTGCTTGCTCCACCACCTGTGTCAAAAGTTATCATCAATGCTCTGCAGAAACCTCCTGGATTGTGTGTGCCTGGCTGTGTTACCTTTCCAGCAAATATAAGCGAGGTTGCTAGTTATTAAAATGACATCATAGAAACAGTGGGGTTAAAAAGGGGACCTCCTGACAACTCCAGATATGCGGGTAAAGTAAACATAAAGGGACTCCCTGCTCAGTATTACATGTCTTTTTCAGATGCAAGGGACAAACCACTGTTTGGAAGGACCTATGTCATTGCTAAGGGCAGACAGCATCATTTCGTATAGAAGAGAAATGTAGTGAAATGATACCACCATAGTAAGACAACACTGGCACCCAGTGGTTTTTAAAAGAGGTCATGCTTGGGTTTTTGTGGGTTTTTTGGTTTGGTTTTGGGTTTGGGGTTTTTGGTGTTTTTTTTGGTTGTTTTTTTTTTTTCTATAAAGAAATGTTTCCTTTTGGAACAGATTCTTGATGCATCTCCCACATTTTGTCAACTAAGACCAGAGTAAAGACTGTAATTTTTATTCCTAAACAAGAATGCAGAAAGTTTTGTTTCAACTCTTCTTGATTCAGTTTTGGCACTCAATAAGGTCACTTGTTGCAACAAGAAATAACAAGATGCAGGAGTATCTCAGTCCAATACAGTTTACGCTCTACCAAGGCAGAGCAGAGACCTTCAGTCCCCTCTGGTTCTGTCCAGGTTCCCATATCAGGACATCTGATTTTCTGCAGTAACCTCCCTCCAAGTTAGAGGATCTGTTGTGCTGGTAGTCCTGTCCTTAACTGATGCTTATGCCATGCCCCATTTTATTGTTTACCTAAGAAATATTCAACACAAGACAACACAGCCTCCTAAACTTTTTTCTTGCTGCTACACTAAGAGGAGTGGATTATCTTTGGGCTATGCATATGTTCTATTAATATTCTAAGGAAAGCTCTGGAGTATGAGTGAGAATAGGAAAAATGCTTTTACTCCATTGTTCCTCAAAGAACACATACTGTTGTGGCAAAGCAATTTTTCTTAATCTGCAGTGGTTGACTTATGCAAACAACACCTGCACAGTCGCAGAAAACCAATTAAGCAGTGAAATAAACTGAAAAAGAGCTTTACATAGAAAGGGTAAAACACATAAAATAAAGAGGGGAGTCATTCTCCACTCTTCTCAAAAGAAATCCAAGGACTCAAGGACCATGATCTGCAGAGTTGTACCTGGGAGGTGTTTAGAGAAGGCTGCAGGAGAAAGCTTGACACATTCACCCCTTTTGTGGTCGTGGTGACAAAAAATCCAAGATTTTTTCCACTTCTTTGAAGCTCACTGAACTTGTAGACATCACCCAAAACACCTGCACTTACAGAGTCTCAAGGGAAGAGTGAAGAAAATGCTTGACATGCCATAGCTCTTCTGCATTGTGAGAAGCAACCCAAAGCCCACCCCTCCTCAGAGCAGTCAAAAGGGCAAGGAAAATAGATCTTGTGAGGGGATTAACAGGAGTGTGGGGGAAAGAAAGGAACAGGCACAGCCTTGTTTATGCAGGACTCAACAGCAAAGAGTTGCAATGTTAAGCAGGGAACACAGCTGGCCAAACCACATGGCTTTGCAGTGGAAATCCAGGAGTCAGTAGAATAATGTATGGATTGGGCACACGAAAAGGCTCCTGAAGAAATATGCTAGCAACAATAACCTGAAAAAGAGCTTTCCTTTAGTTCACATCGAATATAGGTTGAACGGTCTTGGGCATGCACACACACGCTCCACAGAAGACTGAACTTTATCTGTTGTCTGTGCTGCCACTGTGACCTAGGACTGTGGGAAAGCAGTCCAGTCAAGGTTATGCTTTTACCTTCTGGGGTATAGTGGGCAACTGAAGTGGCAGATTTGTGGGTTTTGTGATAAGGACTTCTCCATCCAACCATAGCATCATCTTTTGCTTGCTACACAGCTGAGCCAGGCTCCATCTATCAACATGATTGTAAAAGCTTCTGCAGACTATTACCAGCATAATGGGCTTCTGCTATTTATTTCTGTTATTTTATTTTTAATAATTTTGTCCCCAAATTCTGGCTTTTTAGATGTCTGTCTCAAAGTAAACCTCTCAACAACACATTGGTTTAAAAATCTAATCCCTCAATGCATTTAAGCTTATTCACAAATGTAAACACATACTTTGCTCAACTGGAATCTTTACTGAAGCAACAATGCAAATAAAATTACACAACTCACAAAAAGAAACACTGTAAACTTCACTGATGTTCCTGTATTTACAACAGTTGTCAAATCCTAAAATAGCCAGCCCTTACACCAAAATAGAGAAAAGACAGATGTAATTATCACTTTATTCTGCTTGGCAAAACAGTGTAAAACTGGATGGTTCTGGTGAGTTAGAGAATGATGGAAGAGCACAGTTTACAAGATGAGACTTGTTAGACCTTGAAACATCCCCCTTTATCTATCTAGTCAGGTTCTTAAGTAGCACTTGCACACTGGCTCACATCTGACTCAGCTCAATCACATGCAGTGTTCCAATTTATTTCCATAAGAAAAGAAAGAATACAATAACCCCCAGGTGCATTGCAGGAAAACGGCTTAGACTCAGACCTCTGTTACAGTAGATAATGCTGTTGCCACTGGGCAGAAGATTGTAAGGGCCACTTCATCAATGTGTGTTTGATCTCTTCTTTTTTGTGCTCCAGCATCATACCTCCTTTGGACAGAGATAAGTTTTTTATTTAACTGGAAAAAAAATGGAATAAAGTAATCTATTTTTTTCATGTTTGACCAGTTTTCAGGATTATAAATTCCACTGTATTAAATAGCATTCAGACACGAGACCAGATGTCTTCATGTTTACAACACATTCTTTTGGCACAGCTTGTCAAAACACAGTCAGTCTTGGAAAATCTGAATATGAATATTTTCATGTAAGTGGCCTCCAGTGTCTTTGTCAGCCTAGGCAGTTTAAAACCCTGTAGTTTTAAATTAAGTACCCAAGGAAGGGTCTATTCTGATCACAATATCCTAATACACTCAGATGCTAGTTTAGCTTCTATCTCTCAATCCTTTTATAACCAGAAACACTTATTTGTGCTAATTTAAACAGATGCTTAATGAAATGGTTTAACTGATGTGCTGTTTTCACTTTTATAGGGAGACAGAGCTGACAGAGTGGCACTGGAAGAATGACAGTACCTTCACTTGGGTAAGGCAAGAGCACTGCTAGAAACCTTTCCAATTCCCAAAGTCAGACTGGGTGCAGTTCTGGGTGACAAGTGACTACGACACCATAGCATGTCCCTTACTAAATGCTGCATTTCAGTCTTCACAGGTGAGAAAGAGCCTCAGCTGATGCTCACCCTGGCCTTTACTAAGGCCTCTAGTGTCCTGCAGAGAAAGCTCAAGGGTCATTGTCTCATTGCTTGATTGAGCACGCACCTATGCAGTTTTCATACCTTCTTATGATGGCACAGGTTCACTATCCATCCTTACTTCCTCCAGACGAATTTTGCAATGAATTCAAAATGACAGAACACTGACAAGCAAAGAAAAATTCCTTAGCTTAGCAGGGAAAAGAAACACAAATGAGGCTATGAAAACTAGATTTTAACAGGATGTTCTTAGTGGCTTTAGTGGATGTGATAATTATAAATGTAGGATTTTTTTCTTAGATTTAAACATTCAAATACAGCTTCGTCTCCTATACTTGTTGTACATTTGTCATAAAAGCTCAGAAAAGGATTTTTTTTTGTTAGAAAGATGCAGGTCAACACAAGAATTCAAGAAACCAGTGTTTTCAAGGGAACACATGGCCTTCTGTTGCCTCAGGAGGTGGCCATTAATAGATAAAATGCAAGTACCTGAGTTAAATTTTCAAGGTTTAACAGAATGGAGAGCTGTTGCACGCCTGTATTTAACAGACAACGTGTAATCTTATGGAGCATTTACACTTCTGCATAAAGCAAGTGATTACACAGATGCTATGAGCTCTGATGTCTCAGTTATTCAAACAGTTTAATTTTTTTTCTGAGAAATCTCTTAACTTTAATACATATTTCCTGTTATAGTCACAGCAATTACCAACATGAAAGAATCAATCCTGTTCTTTGTGCTATGCAGGTCCAGAAATTGTACCTAAATTCATGAGGAGGGCACACAATTGTTGCTAAGAGCAAAACAAGGTTTTGTTTTGTATTCCTTTTTTTTTTATTTGCCATTCCCTTAGCTCTGACTCGTTATGAAAAAAGCATACCTTTGCTTTATATTCTCCAGACTCCTAGATAAAATCAAAAGCACATAAAAACCTGTATTAAAATTAAATCCCATGATGTATCCTTTTCAGCCTGAGGGACCTACTTTGGAACTTAGGTAATCCTTAAGTAAGAATTTAGTAAAGGTTATTTGTTTGTTTGTTTGTTTTTCCTTAAGATTGTCATTTCAAGCAAGCAAATCTGAGACCTTGTACTTTTGAAGGAATATTGTACAATTTCTTATGGCTATTTTTTAAGGATGGTGACCTCTTTAATATGGATTTCCAGAAATACTGCTAATTTTGTAACGCACGAGTTACTTCTGTTGCTCGTTTTATGATCAAGGCAGGTCCTCCTTGTTCACTGTTCGAAACTTGGCTTTATCACTGAAGCTTGTAAGGCCACAATTCAGAAAGCAGCTGTTTAGAAAACCATGGCAGTTCAAGGAGCTCGCTGTGAAATGAATACTTAATGTGCTGTCAGCAATCTCTGTGAAGGTGACAGCCCACCAGGAGGTGCAGATGGTAGACTCAAGGGAACAGCTCAGAGGGCTGATACTTTCTCAAGACACCTTCCCAATGGGGCATAGCTGCGTGGCACTGTCAGGTGCAGAGAATGAGGGCATCTCAACTAGCCAGAAATGAGAAGCTCCTGACTTTTCTAAATTGAATGGTGGCCAGATCTGAGCACTGGGATGGCTGAAATTGTCCTGCAGTAAGTGGTCTAGAACAAACCTTGTGTGGCTCCCAGCCCACCTCCCAGCCTTTCTCATCTTTCTACCTGTGTTTCTTCACCACAACTGTCTCCTGGAGCCCAGATGCTTTCCAGCCCATGTTCCCTGCAAGCCATGGGCACACAGGAGGAAAACAAAGCTATCGTGGTGTCGCTCTAGTGCTCTTCAATCCAACTCAACAGGAGAGGCAACACTCTGGCAATTAGATGAGCATTGCAAAGTCAGAGCTAAGCACTGTGTCACAGATTTGAGTTAAAGTTACGTGGTTCAGTCAAAAGCATTAACATGATGAAATAAAAAAAACTGACTGCATTTTAAAATTCAAAATCAAAATCTGAGAGTTTCCAAGGCTGCCACAACCTGTAAAGAAACAGAATTCAAATGATGTGCAAGACACAGAAATTGGCTAAGCGCTATTCAAATAACTTACCATACTAGTTTTATAATATTCACACATCTGTAGAGAACACCTGTGAACGCACTAGTCCCTCTTTCAAAATAAACCTTGAATCTGTGTATTCAGAATGACTTTCTGGTAGCTGCTATTCAGTGCAAGGCTCACCAGAACTAAGCATATGTATTTTTTCCTGAAGTGCTCAACTCAGCACTCAAGAAAAAATTAAGAACCTCTGTTCTATCTATCATTTACTCATGTGTGCTGCTTCAGACACCCTTCAAATGCGCATGACTTATAGCATGTTCCACACATCTATCAGTTCAAGACATTTCTTCTCTCCTGCCCTTGCTGCTAGAGGGTAGGAAAAGGAAGAGCAAGCAATGGACCTATTGCAGAAGGAGAGAGGATGCACATACAAATTTTTATGCATACATATAAAACACATGACCAGGTATGACTTCCCTTTCATGTCTGTAACAGTTCTGCCTGCAGAAGCTCATAGTATCAACCCTAACCCTCTGTTTAGCATGACAAAATTGTCAAGCTACTCACTCTCAAGAAACTCATCATATTGACCAAGTTTGGTTGTGTTTTTTTTTTAACTACACCTACATGTATAAATCAAACAACTGTTCAAATTTACATCTGCATGGATATACATATATTTAACACAGGCAGGGAGTGCAAACATTTTCTAGACATAATTAACAGGGCAACTGGACACAAAACCTTAACTTTGTGAAAAAGTTTTTTGAACAGATCTAAAGCAGCATCTTAAATAGAGTTACTTTTGCCCTGTGATTTCTAAGGTGACAGGCTGCATCCAGCCTAGCTCAGCAGGAACTGAAAGCTGCCATTATCTAACACCTACTTACTGGCCCATATGAAATGAACTGACACAGTGAACTTGACCCAAACAGGCCTAGAGTCAAGAAAATTTGAATACCTTTTACCCTGAAATAGGGCACAAAGACAGGCGACCAGAAAATGCTCTAATTCCATTCCTGAGTGCAGTCATGGGTCAGTATCTATCTAACAAAGGCATTTTAAAGCATTCCATTGAAAGATTTCTGGAATATTTTGCCCAGTACCAATTTTCACATTTTTGAAAGTGAGAAATCACAAATTAAATTTAGCTGAAATTCACACATTTATGAATGACATCATGGGAAGCTATTGTCACATACTTAATTCTACCAAATGGTACAATGAGATCTTTTGTACAAAGTTTAGTCACACTTAGAAAGAACTGTTTCACTTTATCCCAACAGCATCTATTAAGCTACAGAAATTATCTTTTGCTCAACAGAGTTCTTTTCTCTTTTCACTAGTCCAGCAGACAGCAGGCTCTCTATACTCCAGGCATATTAGCTGACTTTCAAGGAAAAGCCTAGTAACGTATGTATAATCCTTTGCAGCATGCAGTTCTTTATATTTTACATTCTTCTTACATTTCCACTGATCAGAGTTTGGTAAAAGAGAAAACAGGTTGTAAGACAGACAATGAAATCTTTGCTTTAACCTGGCATAGAAAATTTCTTAACTTTGTTCTTCTGGGATTAATTCTGTTAATCTTGAAAATGCAATACAAGGCGTACTACATGCTTCTGTACTTATCATTACTCATATTAGTCACATCTCTGAAGTTACGTAACAACAGAGACTGTGTTATAAAATTCAAGCAATGCTGAAGGACTGTAAAGTCAGAAACCATTTGTTGTGTGGATGGCTGACAGAAATGTCAATATGGCAGCTGTATTTCCATAGCTCTTTATGTCTCTTTCCTTCTTTAATAAGCTTCTGCTTCTCCAAAAGATGTTTAGGGACTTTATACCAGCTACCAGCAAATAAGGAAAAGACAGTTTTCTTAGCACTTCCCTAACCATTAATTCATACTTTTCAGTGTGCATAAAATCAACATGTAACTTAGAAATTCCTGTGAGTTTAAGAAGTATATTATCTATATAGTACTGAAAACACAGAATATGAATTGTGAATGAAGACTGTGCATTCAGAACAGAGTACTAAACTCAGGTCTAGTTAAGTATTCTCCAGCTGCTAGAAAAGCTCTGCAGTTTCATGTTGACCCCCAGGATCTTCATGCCTTCCTGCTTGTACCACACAATCAGCAGGGGACATGTAGTCACAATTTACAGACTCCCAGTAGCTCTGCACAGCTGTGAAAGCCTGATTTACCACATGCACTGACCTTCACTCTGTACCACAGCCTACAGCCCTGCCTCGAGAATGTCCAAGTTACCCTGGAACAGAAATGAGAGCGAGTATAAGCATCCAAAGACAGTTAGATGGCTGTTGCCTTTAATAATCCTGAGCAATCACAGTTACTGACTAGTAAAGTGTCAGCCAGATCACTGCTGCTAATTAAAGATCATTCATTTTAATAACATTTTTCTGAGTTTCCCAGAGCAATATGTTCACACCACTTCAGTGTAGTAAGGTTTTTCACATGTGGAACCCAGCTTAGTGATTTGACCTCACAACACCAACACAGGAAAACGCCAGCCCTGGTTTAAGGAAACCATATCCCCAGAGCAGTCCAGCTCACCCGTAGAACAGCCATGGGACACCGAAGCAGGTGATCCTACATTTATACAGGAACTGAGTAGAACACACTGATGTTTTTGTCATGTTGCGCTACTTCAGTTCAGCAATGCCATCTGGGATAACTTACTGTATGTTTGGTACTGGACCTATATTTGTCTCCCGTGAAGTGCATGTTCCCGATTTAGTATTTTTTCCTATTTGGTTTAGTCTACTGGAACTGCTGCAGCTGCTAACACTCCAGAAATTCCAGGAAAAAAAGAGAACTTCTGAACCCATGGCCTTTGGGTTTTTTGAGAAAGCTCTTACAAGTTAGACCACACCACACAGTATACATTCTTTTGTATGAGGAAATTTTACTGCATGATAATAACCAGTACGCGTTTGGCTCATGTAAGCTCTATCAGCTTGTCTTTCCACAGAGAGAGCAAACACAGGAAACAAAGATGTGGTTTTCACTTTTCTATCAGGTATGGCCACATATCCGATGGAGCTACCTGATGTGCACACCGACCCACTTCTCATGCTGTGAATTACGTTGCAAAGCACAAAAAAAACCTGAGGAAATCAAGTCAGAGGTCCAGGGCTTCCGCAGCTAGCCTTGATCCCACACCCAGACCCTGAACAGCTTTGGCTGGCAGGGATGGTCTGGCGCTTTCCACAGCGAGTGCAGGACTTGGGCACGTCACCGAGCACCAGTCTTCAACAGAAGCAGAAGCTGGCGAACACTGAGCATCCACAATGCCTGGGTTTGCTTTCTTATTCTTTTTTCTCCTCTGCAGCTTACCCAGCCCTTTATTAACGGAGACAATTAGCACTTCTCTGCTGTACATGGTAGGCAGGAAAGGGGCAGGAGCAGCTGTCAGGACCCCGCTGACAAGGGTGGAAGGTGAGGCTGGTTGGGGGACAGCTGCAGGCAGGGCTGCCTGACAGCTGAAACTCCCCAGAAAGGCAAGAGCTGCCCTGGCGATGAGGCCACAAGGGAGGCGAAGGGGGAGAGCCCACAGCAGCCATGTTGCGGGGTGCCACACACCACCCGGGGGGGGGGGGCGGGGGGATAAACTGCCGAGGGGCCGCCCGGTGCCCGGCCTCAGGCCCAACGCATCTTCCTCCCCTGCTCTGCTGCGGGCAGCTGTGCCCCGACCCGGGCAGCCCGTGCCGCACAGCCTGCTCGCCTGAGCCTCCCCTCAGCCCGCCCGCCGCCATCTTCCCGGGTTGCCACAGGCTGCCATCTTCCTTCGGGCCTCAGGGAGCCCGGGGCGGCCAATAAATTATGCAAATCTGCCATCTGCTGGTGAATATGGGATAAAGGGATGCTTTCTAAAGCCGTGCTGCCTGAGCAAATTCCAGAAGAGTAGTAAATACGGGCGCTTTTCTCCCCCCCCCCCCGCCTCTTTTTTAAAATTAGTGCACATAGCACACCACGATTTCTCCTGCACGCAGCACGCTTCTTACAAATCCATGGGCTTCGGCATTTTTGGCAAAAGGACTACGCCACAGCTGCTGGGTTCTCTCCGTCAGCGGTGCACCCCAGGGTTTCCCAACTCCCTGCTTGGCCGGGGAGCTCAGAAGCTCTGCCAGGGCCTGTCATGGGGGAAAGCCGTGCAGCAGCAGGGTCTACAGCGCAGGGCAGGCCCAGCGGAGGCCCGGACGGGGCAGACCCAAGGACATGGGCA
Source organism: Himantopus leucocephalus (assembly GCA_003993805.1). Classification (NCBI taxonomy): domain Eukaryota; kingdom Metazoa; phylum Chordata; class Aves; order Charadriiformes; family Recurvirostridae; genus Himantopus; species Himantopus leucocephalus. The sequence continues at coordinate 59,460,079 of RSEF01000031.1, forward strand.
TGGCCAGTGGGAAGTGTAAAATCCCTGGGAAGCCCACAGGGGTTGGGGTTTCACAGGCCTGGTGCTGCCTGGAGGCCTCTGCACCCCCAGGTGCTGGGGCTTCTACCGCCCACATCGTCTTCTCCTCTGGCTGCCACCCTGCTGTCAGTGTGAAAAATATGAAGGCCGAGAGCAAGCCCTGGGATTCTAGGCAAGATCCTGTCCCTTGATCACAGGGCAGCTTGTTAAAACTGAAGGCGAGATAATTTTAAAGTCCAGCAAAACAAACTGTTTGGAAAATGCTGGCTGACTGGTACTCTCTCTCTTCTTTGCAGGAGGCTGCAAAGTTGAGATCCTGGCTCCTCAGCTTAATGGAGGCCTTTTCCACAAGGCGTTCCCATTTTTAACTTGATGAAATGCTGTAGGTCTGAGAAGGAAAGGAACCATATGGATCGCATCTCAGGCTTTCTACTGGAGCTCCCTTCTGCAGACCTTTAGCTCCAGGTATGCTGGCTGTTGGTGATGCTGACCTTTCTCCATGAAAAGCAAAACTGACTTCATCACTAATACAGTCTCATTGTTATTTCAAGTAATTGCATATTTATTTGTACTGAACTAAATGCAATAGCTGAACAAAGAAAAATCACCTATGATTATAGATGACTTTAAATGTTTTATGACAAATGGTGGATTTTAATTTGTAACCAGCAGATGGCCATTGCAGGCTGCTGCAACTACCATTTACTTCTGGTAACAGGGATTAGTAACTCCAAGTTCTGGCTCTCATATCAGATGTAGCTTCCGTTGTTTACAGTGGAGTATTTTAGCTATCATTCTGTCAGCAAAAAATGCTGCCAAGAAAGCCAGGAAGCCAGTCCTGGAAACCAGTTGATTGCTGCACGATTCTTGACAGGTGTTTCTAGATTTTCAGATGTGGTCCTTAGTAATACACTGGAAAATCTGACTGGTGCCAGGTAACTAGTTCAATGTCTTACATGGTTTTGAATATTTTTCTTTGCTGTTATATGTCCTCTAAGAAGTAAGGAAATAAGAAGCTTTGAACTACTTCACAAGGAACAAGTTTGCCAGGAAATTCCTGCAGCGTTTTGGAAATTGGTCTGATTTGTTTGGCTTTGTTTTGTTCATACAAACCATTTGCCTTCTTCATTCTTTACTATCTAATTTTTGGTGTTGACACATCTTCTAACTTTGTAGGCATGTGATAATTCCTTCAAGCCAGCATTGTAACTGAAAGACAAAAAAGCTATGTAACGTGCATTTCCTTCCCAGTCATTTAATTCAATACACTACCACATCTGTAAGAAGCTTGGTGTTCTTAAGAATCTATGGACGTTGTATAAATGGGTTAACATTTTCATCACAAGTACTTTAAGGTGTTCCTACTGCCAATCTCATATGCATCACATTGGTTAAAGAGGTAGCGAATTATACAAATTACATTTTTGTTGCACTACAAAGCGAGTGTGTGTAATTTATTAGGTTTTTCTCATGATAGTTCACAAGAGCTGCACTTAATGGAAAGAACTGCATTTGTATTTGTGTTTGTGATAGGATGGTATTGTTTCTCCTGCTTTAATGGGTGTGTGGAATCCTGAGATATTTGGTGTTCCTTATGGTTACTCTCGCTTCTTCAATATTTTGTATTTCACAGTTCCTACAGAAGATGGTGTTTATTTCTTAGTGATGTGTTCTGGTTATGTGTAAAAAAACCCAACAAACCACTGCATCTGCTTCCACTTTTGCACATGTCCAATAGAACTGCATAAAATTTAGTTCATAGGTCCATGTTTACATCTTTTATTGAAATAATTTTTATCTGATGATCTGCAATGGCTTAATTGATAGTTGCTCTTACTAACCCCCATGTATAAATTTTAATTCCTTCTACTCTTCCCAATGAGTAAATCAAAGCATCAAGGGAGTAGAATAAGGTATTCAAATTTTAAACATATCCGTGAGAGCTGAAAGTGTGCTGTTGATTCAGAATACCATACACCTTTTGTAAGTTATTCCCATTCTGTCAGTTACTATTGAAAAATAAAATGGCACGATGGAAAATGAAGCTTTAATAGCTAGAAAACAAAAGAATGCCAAGCAAGCCAGTGGACTTCTCGGGCGCGCTCCCTCCTTCTTCAGGCTCGACCCTAGGTTTCTGGCAGCAGATTCTTAGGCCTCAGATTCTATAAAAATAAGTAATTTAATTGAAAGGTACAGCAGCAAGGTCAGCCTGGTCTGGGTGCCTCCAAAAAGGGAGGGACCTCAAACAAAAAAATCCCTGCGCAATTGTGATTGCAATTGTGTGCAGATCCCTTGTGATCCATACACCCACCCTTCACACACTGTTCACATGTCTTTTAGTCTAACGGTGATGTTTTGTCTAGGGTCTTCTAACTCCTTATTGGATTCTCTTTCTGTGTCCAGGCAGGCAGGCCGTCAACTGCTCTTATCTTGTTGATTTGCAGTCCCTGCTGGTGGTTGTAGCCTCTTTATCTTCTGCTTTACGCTCCTTGTGCACCTGCGCTCACTGGCAGAACATAGGGAACTGAAAAGTCCCAGACTTAGGGAAAGCACTTCCAAAACATCAGTGTGTTATCAACATTTTTCTTGTACTAAAACACAAAACACAGCACTGTACCAGCTGCTAGGAAAATTACTAAGAAAATTAACCCTACTCTAGCTTAAAGGCTTCAGCAAATCTAGCTACTCATGCTAAGTAAAGCTAAGCAAACAGCATATATCATACTGTATTATAATTCTAAGTTGTTTGTTATAATTAAAACTTACTTATTTAAGCTAAACAACTAGTATCTCTCAACACACATATCCTTAGCCAGCACTGTGATCTCTAGCAAGTCACTGAATGTTTCCATACCTTAATTTCCCATCTTTTAGCACAGACCGTAAAAGAGGGCAAATTTTATTAAGCATTGTCCTTTAATACATGTTAGAGTATTTTGATTCATATCACAGGGCCAGTTTTCAAGAAGATGTTCTCAAAATGTTATCTCCCTTATAGACATGCAGAACATTAATAAACGTCTTAGGATGGACACAGATATCATCCAGGTACTACAGTGGCTGAGCAGTGGTTAGCAGGTACAGCTTAATGTAGTGATATTGCCTTATAAAGTGGAGTATCTTCTTTGAAGGACAAACTCTTATCTTGTGCACTGCTAAGTCAACTGCATATTCTATAGAGTTATGATCTGGAGCCACCTGATTTGAAATAGAAGGGATTATCAAAGCAGTCACACCAACCAAGAATTTGAAAGGCAGGATCAGTAGCCCTTACCAAATACTGTCAATTGTTTATGAAAGAACTTCTACTTTCTTCCAAAATATATAACGGGCTAACTGGGGCTTTGCTATTTTGTACCTTTAAAGGAGACAGTGACACTAGAACCATTATTAGAAAGCTGATAAATGTTACAGGTAAAGCCCTATAAAATGCAAGGAAGAGAGGTTTTTTTGTTAATTCAGCACCGCTCACAATATCACATTTCTTTTTAAAAAGAAAGAACCAGAACTAGTAGGAAATTACTAAGATAATACAGCATCCCAAGGAAAGGAGGTTTTCAAACTGGGTTCTCTGAAAATGTCTAGGGCTGCAGCTTGACTTCTTGTGGGGAAAAAAGGAGTGTTTCCCAGGGACTAAAAATTGGCTTTTAAGAAGGAGTGAAAATAGATGAGAACAAACACTTGTTATGTATGTTAATCATAGCCTAGTTGGAAGAAGGAACAGCTGAATTAAAAACACTGTTGGACTACTAGAAGTTGAAAATTGTGTTCAGAATCTCTGGCATTTGAGCTCATTTTTAGGAAAGAGGTTATAATGGATACTGAATTTCATTTCGGCTTGCAACCACTGTCTATAAACATATATACACACAGCTATAAGGAGTCCTATTTATTTTTACTCTTGCTCTATAGCATTACTAATTCGTAATGTGTTGCTACAAATCAAAAGTCAAATCCATAGTTATTTTTTACAATTCACAAGGATTTGTTACACGAACATTTTCCTGCAGGACTTATGTTGAACAGTAACATTTTCATATGAATTTTAAAAAATTCAGTGTGCAAATACATGTTAAAGTTATATACCATATGCCACCTCAGTTCAGAACTGAGAAGCCAGTATAGCTCAGCAGCAACCAACCATTTACCTTTGTAAAGCATTTTTTCTAATCTCGGTTGTTATTTAGTCAGTTTCTTGCCGCCTTGTTTCAAAAACAGAAAAGCTGAAGACGCAAGGTTCAACAAATTACACTAACACAGAGCAGGTCTATGGCACAGTTGAAACTGTTCCTCATGTCTGCTGGCCCATAATGTTATATTAGCACAATGCCATCTGTATTTTTGAGCTAGATAAAGTCACAGCAGTAGCCTACCAGACCATTCAAAATCTGTTCCTAAAAGGCTATCAATCTCCTTTAGATTTTCACTGGCAATGGCATCCTTGGAGCATTTCAGTTTCAATCACCTGAGTCAGTGGTAACAGCCAGACTGACATGGCATCCCCACCTCTGTTTCTTTCCTCTAAGGAGTTTTGGTCTGTCCACTATTAAAGACTTTGCTCAGTTATAAACTCTGAAGGACTCCTCAGCTGAGACTACGATATGAAATTCTTAAGACTTGAGCTTTTGAAATTGCAGCTCTAGGGTTCAAAGTAACTGGATAGTTGAGTTAGAAAGAAAAAATCAAGCATGTATACACGGATAAAAAAATATAGCTTGCTTTGCAAGAGTAGTAGGTGTCCTAGTTGTGGTAAATCAGGATCCACTCATTATGAGGCATTCAAAAGTCCTATTTTAAGCAACCATCATAAGTAAGTTTATGTTAAATGTCTGCATGAGTGCTGTAAACTGCCTCCTTGGCATTGTCTCAGGAGGGAATCGGTAAAACTGTACTGCTATCACTCAACTGTGCTTATAGAGATGGGGAACATGCCATAACACAGTTTCAATAGCAGGCAAATTATTAACCTCTCCAAGTACTGTTGTTTTCTGTAATCAAATGTGATGAGCCTGGGATTTGTTTTTTCCTCTGGGACAAAGTGTTTTGTCTGTTTGTTTGATTTCAGTCTGATGCCCAAGGACTTTCAAAGCAGATAATACAGGGTCACTGCATTCTTGCCTATTCTAGTTACTGACAATGCCCTCAGTTTTTGAGGTACCCCAGCACTTTGTAGGTCCTCTGAAAGTTCACTTTCCATTAAAGAGGAAGTCACTCAAATATTTCCCTTCCACTGGTTCTCATCTTCTAGAACTCATTTTCCTCTTTTCTGCAGAAAATAGCTTTTAGAGTAAGTGCTGGTGACAATCTTTTAAGTGGGTTGAAAACAGATCTGTATCTATCTATCTATCTATGTATCTCTTAGCTTTAAATGAAACAGTTAAAAAACAAGATGTAAGTGAAATTCAGAAGACCTAAGCTGAAAACTGACGTCTTTTAAAAATATATGTCAACCTCCAAAGGAAATACATTTTAGCTAAAAACAGAAAAATACAGGCAAATGCATTTTACAAGTATTTTTTACCAATTTTTAAATGAAGGTGAAAAAAATGCTGAGAAGAAAATTGAGTTAATCCTGGCAAGTGAAATAGGCTATATTTTCCCCATAACTTAGTGAAGTCCAACTGCTAATAAAATAAGTTAGAAAGTCCTGAAATAATTATAGTAGCACAATGATGCATTCTGGGACAGCTTTGACAAAACTGATTAAGTCACGGAGTGGGAAACAGTTCTGAAGGAAATTGCTTGCAATATTTTTTGGTGTGCTGAATGCCTAATGCAGTGTAGGAAGGGAGAATTTCAGGGTACAGTTCTGCAGCCAATGCTAACTCAAGGCTTGCGAACGCAATAGAAAGATATGAAAACTTAAAAGTTTCTCCATTCTGATTTACCTGCATCTTAAATATCTACTGCTGTAATACAAATTTGTTCCTTGTATCTATTTCTTTTCATTCAACACTGTGACAAAGCCTGAATAAAAAACTTGTTTCTAAAGGATTAACTTTCTTGGTGGTGTTTCTTTGTGTGGTTCTAACCGTCACTAACGTTACTCCTCACAAGGGAGGCACAATTCAGCACTGAGGCAGAACTGAGATTCTCCAGTAATAGTAAATGCGTATCATATATACAGAATTATGTTTGTGATTCCTGCTGTCCTAGGACTAAAGCAGTTAAATGAGTGTATTCTTGAACTAACTAAGAGTAAGTATTAATAGAAGAGCAAAATCTTTGTTAATGAAAACACCACGAAAAAAATATGTTAAGAACTGTAACATTTACCCTGGCTAAATCCAAGCTAGTGGATTTTCAAAAAAATATTAGAGAAAACTGATAAAGATAGGTCTGTAAAAATGTTGCATTACCAGAGTTCTGCACTGTGACACATTACTAATGCATAGTCATTATCCTCTTTATTTACAATTTTGATTTTTCTTTACAGATCAGGTAGAAACTTGCACTGCTCTTTTGCTGTTGTGTCTAAATGTCCCTGGTGTGAATCTGGATCTTTCTCTTCCATTTTAAAACCAAATCCCTTAGTAAGAATACAAGGCACAGGCAGAGGCAGGGATTTGTAAACATAGGTGAAAAATCTATATTACGTATGTGACTAGAATTTTTGACCCATAAGAAAACATAAATTGCATGGCATTGCTTAAAACACATTTAAGTAATGCAAGCTGCTTGCTTGGATTCTGGCAGTTGGCCCTGAGAGCTGAGACTTCTGTTGCATCAACAAGTGTCTTTTTCACTATTTCTTGTAGATCTCAGACAAGCCAATTCTTTCAGCACACTCTAAAGAAAAACAGAGACTCTGCATTCGCTACAGAAGGCAGCAGTAACAAATATTAATGACAGTTGTCATGTGAGACAGAGAAGATGCTTTCAATGGCACCACAAGGTAAGTCCAGACATGTTTGGCTCTTCTCATAGTTCACTTCTTACCTCTAATGAAAAGCAAATACGTATCTCACAATTCTGAATAGCACTTCCTCATTCCTTCCTAGCAACTGAGACTCATTCTTCCTTTAAGATTCTTTTGGCTGTCTCAACTAAATCAGACCAACTGGTTATTGACATCCTTTGTCAGGGAGGGCCAGTAAATACTGCACCTCTGCCTACTTTCTTGCTTGCCTGTTAAGTGTCATTCTGCATGAATTCTCTTTGCCATCTCCCAGTACTTATGAAATCACAGGGACATCTTGCAGTCTCTGCTGTGCCAGTGGCCAGCATTCAGCAAATCTGTTGCCTCAGCTAGTTTCATCTAGCAATTAGGGTTTCCAGTCAGGAAAAAGCGGACAGCACAACAAAACACATTTGTTCAACACAGAGGTACAAGCTCTTCCTCACTGTGTGATGCCAGGCACGCGTAAACCTTCATCCTCACAGCTCTGGTCTTTGATCCTGCCTGCTACTCTTTACTTTGCTTGCTGTCATGGATACTCCTTACTCTGCTCCCTGCTCCTTTAACCACAATCACTTTGGCTATTTAAATTCTTTTAGAATGCATATAGCCTGTAGGATTCCACGCAGTCCAGTTGGTCATACAAATCCAGGCAACACTGAAATAAATGTTCTTTCCCTCTTTCTTCTTCCTATGCTTTAACATTTATACCCCAAAACTTTTACTTATGCAGACTTAGCAAAGCTGGCTAACCCAGGTTTCTGTGCACAGTTACAGTACATACATTGTAATATTTCATATATCGTGTAAGTATATTATATGATTCTCTTACATATCATGACTTCTTTTTTAAGCAAAAGTGCCCCCCAAGCACACAAGAATGGAGTGAAAAGTGTTGCTTCTTGAGAAAGTCAATCTCTGACCCACTGGCTACATGCTGTGAACACAGAGTAATGCAGTGAAATGGTGCTGCTAATGATAGGTCATGTTCATTCCATGGTTGGAAGTGAAAGTGATCTCAGGCCATCTTTTAAGAGAGAAGAGAATCCTCTTTGTGGGACCAGAATGATCAGATTTTAAATATATCCTAGTCATAATACACAGAGATGTAGCTGTTTCACAAAAGCTCACTAACTCAGATTTGTGGGAGTTTTTTGAAGCAGAACAAGGTGTAAGTTGGTTTAAGAACGAAACTTATGCACTGGGTATTTATTGAACCACTGGTACATCAGAGGGAACAAAAATAACCACTGAGTTATTTAAGAGAATGATCCACTTGTGTTTAACCAAAGCCACACAAGTAATCTTCTCTTCAGCTTTATGCTAGCCACAGGTCCCCAATGGAATTTCAATTTATATCTCTTACATAATCAGAGCACACTTTCAGGGGAGAATTTGACCCTGAGGGAGGCAGGAGGAACGGAGAGACTTGCTAATAGTCATGTGGTAAAAATAGTCTTTTCATAAGCCCTGCATGAAGCACGGAGAATGCCTTGAAACATGCCCTAGCCAGTATCAGAAATAGCCGAGCCAGAGATTAAAAGCATCCTTCTGCTCAAATGTAAAGGGGAAAAAAAAACCCCTAAGATATTCTATAATAGTCCTCATGAGTCACTCCAATGTGCTAATGAGTTCGTCACAAGCCACCATTTAAAATGGCATCCCTTTCTCACCAGCACAGAAGCATACCAGTTCCCTGGGCATTTGCCTTCTCATGCACCCTTCTCTCCTTAAATGTGGAATATACTAATATGAGCCTCATTTGAGGGCCTGTAGAAATCAGTCCACAGACCCCAGTTGTTTATTAGCAAAAAGAAAAGTGAATAAACTTCATGATCCCTGGGAAGTAACATTTTCTTCAGGAGCTGGGAGAAGAGCAATTTCTTTCCCGGTTTTGCGTATAGAGCATATCTAGTTTCCCTGCCCTTTCTGCAGATAGCCTGGCTCTTTAATCCCCTGTTGTCTGGCAATGGTAGGAGATTTGTCCTACTTTGTGCTTGGAGGGCTAGGGATTTTGTGTATCGTTCTTCCAAATTATTTACTTGCATCTCTAACCTTTTCCAGTCAAGTATGGAGTTGCTTATCCATCTTACATGGGATATGAAGAAGGCACTAATAAGGTGGGGGTTTTCTTCCCGCTGAAGTACAGAGAACAAACTATATTCAAGTTAAAAGTCCTCTCCTATTAATGGGATAAGCACCTGGTGCATCAGGAGAGGACGAGCCTAGCCTTTTTTATGAGTGATATTATGAACACATGCAATTGGTAACAAATTGGTAACAAAAAGCTATCATTGTTAAGAAACTAAAGTGCCTGTATAAATTTTATGAAAATCTGTAAAACCACAGCCAGTCTGAAGCAGATATTTTGAAGTAGGAGTGTGCCTGGAAATGAAACTAAATCAGTGATAATACTTTCCATTTAAAAATACTATAGAAACCCCAGAAAGTCCCAAGATATTGATAATGTCTGTGTTTGAAGTTAACTATACATAGAATTCTGTCCTGATAATTACCTACTTACTATGAAAACAGTTTCTTGTTTGCAAAGAGTAAGTCCTTTACAATAATCCATACTGGCAATTAGAAACAGTTTAGCAAAAGATGCTGTAAAGAGGTATCTCTACACGGTTCATTTACATTTTCCTTTCTGAGTAGAATTTTGCTTTATTGCATATTTACTCCTGAACTTTTTTTTTCTTTTTTTTTTTTTTTT
>RSEF01000031.1:59469720-59482083 GCA_003993805.1 Himantopus leucocephalus
AGCATTACTGCTGAGGTGTCCTTGTCAGTGAGCAACAAGGGCTAGGTGCTCCACAAGGAAGGGAGATCCAGGAGCCAAGGGTGACAATAAGGCAGGCAGAGTAGTGTCACCCCCAACAGGGACCAGGACTACAGTGGCTGAAGAGGGCAAACATGGCAGGTCTAGAGAAAGTAAACAGGGTCAGCCAAAAGTGGAGATTGACAGATGAGTCCACGGTGATGAGACAAATCTGAGGTTAAGCCAGGAAGTCAAATTCATGTGTCAGGGTCAGGATTCAGATCAACAGGGTGCCTGTCCAGTTATGGGCATAGGTGCAATGTAGCTCTGGCAGAAAACAAGTGTGAGAGCCCAGCCTAAAAGCAGCTCCTAGACAAGGGTGGAGAGCTGTGCAAGGGCTTCTAAGGCAGCTCTCCTTCACATAGCTTCAAGGCTGGAGAGCTGTACTATCGGTGTTGGCCCTGAGACCAGGCATGCTCAGGGCCCTGATAGCCTGTGTCAGAATCATGTTTCCTTTTATTACTCACTGTACACACACTTACACAAAAAATAGAGGAGTTTTTTCCAAGAATTAAGTGGTAGTAAACCATGGGGAGATTCAGTGGGCATCAGGCCTCTGGCTGCTATTGATGGCTTTGAGAATCTCCTGCTTTTAGAATTTTAGAAGACAAGGAATTATTATATAGGAATTAAACTATAAGGGAAGTTAGGGGTCTGTAGGGAAGTGTAAGATGAGAAGACACAGCTCAGCCCTTAACTAATATTTGTCAGGGCAGAGCGATGAAATGCCGCATGGTGCAGTCATACTGACACCCCATGCTTCTTGTTAACCGGACTGCACCAGAAACCATCAAGGATAGCACTCTGGAGTGTGCTCTCTGAAGGGAGAGACATATCAAAAGACAGAAGAAAAAGTTAATTAGCTCGTAGCCCTAGGTAATACAGAAGTGAAATAATAGAAAACAAAAATCCTCTTTATAAAGACTGAATTACTATGCCTACATTTGTCCTTGCAGTGTGCTCTCAAGTTCTCCAGTCTGGGACTAACATATCATTGGAAAAAGGGAAGACGTGCCAGGGATTTCAGTCAAAGTGAGGCTGAGCCCTACATCAGAGGATGTGGCTCAAGTATAGCATGAGGCTGTACAAAAACGTACCTTATTTTATCCCAACAGGTAAGTCACATCAGATACTTGGGTTTCAAATTCAAAACAGTTTTCTGTCTTTTCTTCTCTGTCAGCATTTGAGACACTGCTCCTTGTGTCAAAGCTACAGTGCAAATGGTAGATTGATCTCTGTTTGGGTGCTAAACGTGACAGGAAAAGAAGTTGCTGGCTCCCCAGTGTTTTCTGACAGAAGGAGGTCGTATCTGACTTCAGCAGAGAAAGTAATGTATCCAAAGAACCAGACAATCCTGAATGGCAGAGTAATATTTTCAGGTTCAGTAGCATCTGAAAGTCCTCAGCTTCTCCCACTAGACTAGTTCTGACAACAAGTCAGTCACAAAACAGTCTACAAAATGGCATTATGCCAAACTGGACATTTACCAAATGAGCTTCACTTGAGGCACGGATTTAAAAAGCTTATTGAGTCAAAGCCTCCATCAGCACAAAGACTGGGATGTTATACAAAGACTGTTTTTTACTGCTTTCTGGAAATGTGACTTTTATTTTAATTACAGTATGAGAGTGGTCGCATGATTATGATCCAGGGCTGCTTTTGGGATCACTTGTTTGCATCCAGAGATTCAAGGAGAAAGTGTTCATTGCTACTGTTGAAATATCTGTTCTGCTTAGACTTACGCATTTTCTTTAATCACTCTTTATTCCTATATTATGTTGCTGAAACTATGATATTCCTTTTTCCCTGTGAAGAAATGTGAGAATACATTTTTGTGAGGCACCTTGATATGTAGTAACTGGCAGAAGCCAGAATGGTAAAGACTTTGGGCATGTAAAAAGTATAGAGAACATGCTAACTGTTCTCTGTGTATCTGAGATAACTAGTGATCTGAAATTATAGCAAGGTAGAAGCAGGTGGGACCACAGAGAAAACTTTCTAACAAGGAAGGGAAGCAGTGGGCTGCACCACAAAGGAAGGGATAGAGGCTCCACTACCGAATGTCATTAAAAACAGGTTAAGCAATCATCTGAAATGATCATGACTTGAGGAAAGGAAATTGTTTGGACATCTGTTTTATTTTGGGGCTGGTCCAAAGAGATGATCCAAAAGGCTAAATTATCCTTCAGTTACAAATTGCGAAGAGAATCCCTGTCTCAGTGACCTCTCAGTGTCTCTTAGGATCTCCTGATCATGTGAGACTCTAGAAATGTAGAAGCCATTGTGGCTGATGAGGGTGTCTTTTTGTGGGGGAGAAAGGGTGTGTGCAATGTCAATAAATGTGCAGTGCTAATGTAGATAAAAATATGGGCAGAAAATCATTCAAGAATTCTGAAAATGGCAATGAGTCATGCAGCAAGAAGTAAGGAGCAGGGGAAAAACCCATTAAGGCAAAATGCGGATTTCAGTTGAATGCTGCTACAACCAGTGGAGTGACCATTGGATCTTAGGAGCATGATGCAGGTAAGAACAGAAACGTCCCTCAGCTACCATGTGTCACTGACACCCAGATCCTCCACAGCCAATCTTAAGAGCAGCCAAGTTTGCTCTTCTTCAGCACTGCAGACATCTATAACATTTTTGCCTGTGTGGGAGGACTGAAAGATGGGAGGCATTTGAGAACATCAGTGATGTTCTGCTCAGTTTCTTCCCAAACAGAAAACTCAAATTATTCTGTGCTGAACTGGGACCAGCTCTTCTTAAGCCTCTCAGGCAGTCATCCTATCAAATTGAAATTCATTCTCACATTCTCAGACTTGCTGAATGCCCTTTGAACAACTACAGCATTGACATGCTGCATTATAGTAACAGAAACCCAATGATTTATTCAAGCAAATCCCTTGATGCAGAAATCTCTTTTAAGTTAGGTACTTAGGCGAGGATTTTCTAAAGGTTAACCTGGATCACCTTGAAAGTGAAGTTCCTGTTAGCTTCTCTGAGAACTGTGGGTTCAGTTTTTCTTATGCAGTCTCTTTAGAGATTTTCAGTCATATGTTATATCAAATTATTAAGACCAACAGCATTTTCATCTGGAGAAGGAATCACTGCTACCTGTTAGTTTTCTGCTTGTGAGTATTCGTCTTGCAGAGTTCCAGATGTCATCATTCTTTCCACCTTCTCTTTAGAAGAAAAAAAATTGCAGGTTGCTTTACATGATAAAAATCCTGGAATGTAGCTTTCCTTCCACAACAGCTCACGTACTGGTCAATCCTCTAATCAGAGAGTATTGCATATTCTAAAAGAGAGATATTTCTTCTTCAAGTTTGTGACATGTCACAGATGACAATCTTCATAAAACCTGTGGGGAGTTTACATGATGCTTTTTGTTTCAAGTTTTGATATATTTTCTAACATTTTTGAAATGAATTAAATATTTAAGCTTGTTTAGTGCTGCAGGTCAAAGCCAAAGCACAGCAACAGGACTAGCCTTCCTGTGATGCCCCATGAACTAAGAGCAGACCTGAGGAATGCATCTATAAAAGCATAAATTTGTTCAAAATTCCCAGTGAAGACTACCTGCCACCTTACCAATTAATACTATTTACATTTTGAGGTTTCTGTGCATTTGTGAGGTATGTGTGACATCGTAGGTGGTAGTCAGAAGAAGCAGTTTCTTAGCTGTAGTTTTCAATGTCCCTAATTACCTTTTTACAAAACTCTTTCTCTGATCTGTCATGCTTTCGTGCTGTCTTCCAGCTCAATTCCTTTGTGTAAACTATGTAACTGTTTGCTCCTTCTGCTGCAATTCAGTTACACTGTCATCAAAGAGTAATCATCTAACATTAACCTTTCAGATCTTTAATAACAAATATACCATTACTTCATTTTTATTTTATGATTAACATTCTTTTAGCCCAAGGCCTCTTTCTTTGGAACTCTCTCAAACTTCCAGTATTTGGAAGCGTGTGCAAGAGAAATGGAGAGATACCACAAAGTTAAGGTATGGTGTGTGTGCTTTATGCAAGGTTAAGGAGCTTGCCTTCTGCTCTCTAGCATTTCACCAGACCCACACGTGTTGCCTGTTCAGCACTCCCAGCCAATGGAAGGCACTCAGTACTTCTGAAGCTCCTGATCTACTACAAAACTTATTATAATGTTTAGTCTTTTAATTAAATTACCAAGGATTCTGGAGAAAATCAGATGGGTTTTTTTATCTTGCTCATCCAGGCTCAGCTGAGGTCTGAGTCTCACTGAACCACATGAACACACGTGTGTTACTTCAATGAGTGAGTTTGCACCCAGGACAGTTGAGAAAAGACAAAGGGCAGGAGGAAAAAACCGCTGACCCCGTTAAAACTAATGCAGCAGAATAATAATAAAAAGAAAAAAGAGCAACTGTAATCAGGTTGGACTTTTGATCCAGTTGTCCAGTTCATCTCATAAGCAGCAGAAAGCTTGGAGGACCAGGACCACAGGGAGAGCACACAAGAAGCTCATGCTGGAAGGCCTCTTTTGACAGATCTACTTGTTTGCGTCAATGTGGAATTACCAAGACAGGATCAGCACCCTTTGTCTGTGGGGCTGCATTACGTAGGATGGCAAAGCACTTTCTGCTGGCTAAAAATGCGTAAACAAATGGTTATGGTGACACAGTGAAGGTGTGATCACTTGCTGTGCTGTGGTAAGGTGGCCGTGTGGCAGGGCCCTGGGAATTTCTTGCAGCTGTCCAGCGCATCACTCTGCTGTTGGAAAGGGGAGGGATAGAAGGCCACCAGCTGCTGCCACCAAACTCCCAGGTGAGAGCAGGCAGGTTCTCTGCTACACTGCTCCTAAGTACTCCATTTGTAACAACTTCTGCATCAAGAGGCGTCTACCCTCAAACCAAACTGCGCATAGGGGTGAGTCTGTCTGCCGTTGTTCTGCGATGAAGCCACTAGAGGGAAGTGTCGGAGTGCTCTGGCCATGCCTGCTCACCCCCTCTGCAAATACTGTGAATATCGGAAGCTTTGGTTGTCTGTTATAGAAACGTGGAATCATAGAATCATTTAGATTGGAAAAGACCTTTAAGATCATCGTTGTGATCACAGTAAGAAAGACACTCACACTCTGCTCCATTTAAAATGCTTTTTATTAGAGCTAACACAATAAAATGAGAATAGGATAGATAATTTTACATCCCTTTAGATGCTAGGAGCCCGGAGCAGTGCAGCATTGAGCAGGATGCCAGCCCATGGGCAGGATTAACATATTCTGCATAGTGGAGTTTTATGTTTCAAGAACTTAAGTTTTAACTACTGATTCCACAAATGACGATATAGTTCTGATAAACGGTATCTTTGGAATGCCATCATTTTGAAATTTCAAATGAGCCCTGGTAGTGATTTTTTTGAGAATGTTTTTTGTTGAAAATAAGTGTCTTGCTAGTAAAGTTAATCTAATTAAAAATGAAGTAGTTTATACATCTCTATTTGAATTTCATCTTGTTACTAAGACAAGAATCATCTGGAAAGTTTGAATACCAGAATAAATAAAAATTTTCAAGGATATTTGAAGCTTTCATCATGGTACCTTTTATTTTATTATATTACTGGAATGTGCTTTCCTAAAATACTTGAAAGCACATAGTTAGCAAGTTTTATTCAGCAATATTTTAACCATTGTTATTATTTTCTACAAATATTGCATATGTATATTTTAGTTATAAGATTATTATCAAAACATTAATAAAAATGCATGGTTTTATCAATATCTACAGTGATTTTACTTTGGAATATCTTTATTTTCCCTCTCTTTGCTAACAGAAGTTATTATTGAGTTAACGAATGAAATGGAAACCATGTAGCTTAAGGGACCGTGAGCACAGCCAGCACAACAGAAATAAACCTGTAAATCTAAAGTTATTTGATAAACTTCATTTCCATTAGTAGAAATTACTTTTTTTTTTTTTTTCAGATTAAGAGATCTTTCTAAGAGAACAAGACAAATAACTATGTTATTGCACTAAGCCAGTCAAGTGGAAGTAGGCAGAATTCAGTTAATCTATGCTGGACTGAGTCTGACTGCGTTAATAAACTCATTTGTAGTATGATGCAATGTTAAGATGTTAATGCAAATTATGTGACTGCATATAACTTACAAACAAAAAAAGGAGCAAATATAAAGCAAAGATTATTAGGTTTGAGATGATCATCTTACTTTATTCAAATCTGTTTCTGATTTCCTTTATATACAGAGAGTTGTAGATAGACCTAAAGAATGTATTACTGACTAAACTGTCAATCCTTTCTTTTTACCAAGGTTCATAGATTTATATTGCTAAATACTCCTCACTGGTTTTCTTTTTAAAATTTCCACTGCTTGAATGCAGAGGTGGTAATGTTCTTCTCAAATAGCTGGGATAGATTGTTAAATCAGATAATCAGCAGCCATTCCAATCCACCCATGTTTACTTCAGGATTCCCAGACCAGGTTCTTATGCATGGCCACTCTCCAGGAATTCTGAACTTGGTGATAGACAAGTAGCTATAAAGGTAATGTATGATCTTTACAGTCCTTGAATCATGATATTAATGTCATGTGAGTATTTGACAGTCCTATTAAAGAAAATAGGATCAGTCTGGTAATCTTTTGGCTGCTGTAGGGTCTAACAAGTTGTAATCCTTAGCTTCCCTGCCAGCAAATTCCTCATTAAGCACAAGATATCCTAAAACAAATCATCAGTAAAACCTCTCCAAGATGTTAATATATGTAGAGTTCTTTTAAGCAGTTAATTCTAACCAAAAAAAAAAAAAGGCATTTTTTTCTTTTCTCTTCTTACCATGTAGCCAAGCTGAAATACTCTAAAAGCTTTCATATACTGAAACCTATGATTTGGGTGAAATGATCACAGTGAAGCACAGGAAGACACAACACAAATGAATTTTAGGATTTCACTACAAACATAAAATTCCAACAGAAAATGTTTGTATTAGTTTATACAAATACCTCTTTTATGAGTGAATCCAAACAGGTTTTTTAATTGATCTACAACCCCTTTCAAGATGAACTGGGCACACATTGTATTTTTTTCATGCAACTTTGATGCAATATATATTGAAGTCCAAGCATTTTGACTGAGATTAGTAATGTCAGTTTGGGCTGAGAGCCAGAATTCCAGAGAAAACACAGGGAAATATTCAGGAGAGCTGAATCACAACTGAAGTTCTGTGTTGGCAGTGACTTCAGCAAACAGAAATAGTCATGGACACATCTATGTCTTTATCATACCAGCATGGCTAGGCAGAGGTCTTTTTCATCTGTGTATGTAGCAGGACACTTCTTAAGTAAAAGTTGTTCTACAGCTCCAGGGACTGAGAAATTGAAATCATAGGGTCTAATACAATTCATGTTGGAAGGAACCTCAGGAGATCACCTAGTCCAGCCTCTAGCCTTACAGTTTATCTTACATAGGTGACCTTTTCTTGCCTTAGAGTTCATCCACCTCTCCTCCCCCAGGCCCAGCTATGTCTCCATGCTTATTTCCACAGTATTAATTCATCTGCCTAAGGGTCAGGTGCTGCCCAGGTTCAACAAGGCAGTGAAATAAAATCCTCTGTCACGCCCCACTTGGAAAAGATGGGTGGGAAGTGACTCAGATTTGCAAATCCCCAGCTGTGTGGACTAAGGTGAGACAACTTTCAAGGTCCATACTAAAACATTTATTAGATTCCCACAGTGACTAATATATTTTTTAACTAAGTAAGTCCATGATAATTGGTTAGGTATATAACAAATTATGGCAAGTGGTAAAACAAATTATGGCAAGCAGTAAGGTACATCTTGCATTACTTACTTTACAACTTTAGAAGAAAGGAGAAAAGAAAAGAGAAACAGAGGGATTGAGATGGAGAGACAGAGCGAGAGAGAGAGAGACATAAAGAGATCACCAGTCCTAGTTCCAGCGTTGGTCCAGCCAGTGTGGGTCTCTGGTTCACAGGAGCGCTCCTCTGCGGATCCCCCTTTGTGGTACTTACATTCCCCTTTTATATTTGCGGTATCAGTGCAACCCACCCTTACGTCTATGGTGGCAGTTTTGTCTCAGGTTTTCTTCCCCCCCAGGTGACATGTAGCATGATTTGGGTGGAGAAACGAGTGCTGTAGTCATATATGTTTAGCATGATCTCGATAATCTTCATGAGCATATGCAGGGGTGTCAACTTTAATATGCATTTCACAGATAAAGAGGCAAAGGTCATTCATCAGACACGATGGCCCCAAAACCAGAGAACTAACAAGCTTCACAAGTTGAACAGAAAGTCCTGTCTCCACAAGACTTTCCCGCCCCAGACACATCCTGTGTTATTCAGACCAGTTTTCTTGCCTGAGTCACACAAGAGATAAGCAAGTGTTAGAGTTATCATTTCTTTGAGCACAAGGCCTGCATTATCCAGACTCCACATTATCCACCCTGCTATATTATATAGCTATAGCTATATTTCAAGGTACTTGTGAGTGTTTGAGACATGTCTTAGTGAGGCTCAGAGGGCTTCCTCCCCCTTCCTTTCGTCTCTCACCATTTGTTTCAGGGAATTTACAAGTCGTCTCTTACATCCTTCCATTGCTGTTCCAGCTTTGAGCTGACGGGGACAAAAACTTCCATGGTCTGAGAGCGGGGCTGCCCCTAACACAAGTGATGATTTTTCAGAGAGGCTCAGCAGAGGTGCAGAGGGCTGTTTCCACCCTGCACCGAGAAGAATTGAGGTAGGGGAGACGAGGGAAGGAGGAGGCAGAACAGCTGCAGCAGCTGGAGCTGCCAGGATCAACTTGCCTAGCAACCCCCCTTCTTCGGCAAGGACATCTAATTCAGTAGCAACAGCAACATCAGAAGCAGCCCGGACACTGAACTGGGTGCACGTTAGGGAGCATGAGAGCTGTCAAAACATCAGCCTTAGGGCTCCGAAGCCTCCTCAGTTTATTGGTAGGTAAATGACATAGATCTGCTTACCAGAACTTATTCCTGTGGTCTGTGCCTATGGAAAGAACTGTGTATGGCTTACTGCAGTCAGACAGATATTTATACCAGGCAATTGTTGAATGTTATTTTAGTAATGTAGAAAACAAGAGTAATAGAAGAATATATAGGAAAAATTAGTTGTATAATTCTGTATTATTCCATGAATACTGTGATAAGTAATTGTATAATCCAGTAGATTATTATTGTCAAATAATATATAGAAAGATAATAGCAGATTATATGAATAGAAACAATTATCTTTTACTAGAAGTGCAATAAGACCAGGGTGCATTATCGTAACATATTCTGTTCTGTTCATACATACCCTAGAGTGTATATTTTAATACATGATTAATATATGTGTTATAATGTATAATATATATACAGGTATAATGTATATTCTGCTACTGTTGCAATTCAACCTGTATGCTATTACGATGCTGTATTCTACCTATAATAGGCTTATGCAGTCTTAATATTATCTATAATTATGTATTTTAACATTTATATAATTAACAGTTGTGTTATTAAAGGTATAACAAAAAATGACTCATTCAAAGAGTTTAGGTGTAAAAGATTAACAGCAACTGAGCAGTTTGGAGCAGGGGAGGTGCCATTTTAAAAGCAACCAGAAACCCTCCGTGAATCAAATATCTCTTTGCGTATGATCCTAGAACCACCCTCTCTTTGTAGAGAAACCTTCTGCAAGAGAAGGATTAGTTTAGTCCCCTCATTGTTTCAGGGCTAATTTCTGGATAGATCAAAATCATATACTGATCAAGCTTGTATACCTCTAGGAAGCTGTCATTTTTTTGCTCCAGAAGGTAAAGAGAGAAATTTGCCAGGCTGTGTTTCTGCATTTGGTTTGATTTCTTTAGAAGAAACATAAACTTTGGAGATGGGATTCATCCTTCCCATGTTCCCTGTCTTTTTTGGAGTCTATTCATATGCCTTTTTTTTTTCTGGCAGGTGATATTAGTGGAGGGGTGGCATGATCTAGATAACAAAGACTATGACTGTTGGCCCCTGGAAAAACCAGATGAGTATAACATGATGGACTGTGGAGGTAAGAGAGTGCTAAAGCTGCTCAGGAAAGATCATCTCTTGCTTGGGGAATGGTTGAAAACCCAAAATTGAAGTACTCAAAATAATACCTAATTCATGATAAATGTTATGTGTGGTGGAAAGCATCTGAATCAGTGACAACCTCTCTTTCTAGAGAAGGAAGTGAAAGAAAACAACCAAAAGAGACTTCAGAGCAATTATTTGTCCAATAATCATTGGTTCCAAAAAAAAAAGTAATAGCAACAGCTGAATCCCTTCCCCCAGAAAGAAATTGAAAACATTTTATTTCTTATTAGAAAACCAAATGCAACTTAATCCAAACAAAGCAGGCAGACAGCTCTGCATTGCAGCAAATTCTATTGAGTCATTGCTGAAATTTTGTAGTGTCAGTTCAAAAGTTGACTGTGTTTAAACTCTCCAGCCGGTAAGCAAAATCACTGATTCTACACATCATGCTTTTCCACCTTGCTCAAAACTATGTTCCATGAGTACTTACCAAAAAAATATGATATCTTTAGCCACTTATTCCAGTCAGTTTAAAAAATGAATTTACATGACAAGACAATAAAAAATAGAATAATTTTTATGTTGGAAATTGATTTTTTGCGATTGCAAAATAATTAAAGAGCAACTGAAATAGGAGAAATTCAGTTTAAATATTAGAAAAACCTTTTATACTGCAGGGGTGATCAAACAGTAGAACAGGTTGCCCAAAAAGGTTGTGGCTTCTCCATCTACGGAGATTTTCAAAATCCAGCTAGGCAAAATCTAGTGCAACCTGCTTTAGGTGACCCTGCTTTGAGCAACACAGGGTTGGACCAAATGATTTCCAGAGGTTCCTTCCATTTTCAACCATTCTGTGATTTTGTGACTCTCTAACTGATAAATAACTGATGTAAAGGAACACTTTTGTTTATGTTGTAAAAGATAAGACCAGCAACAATGTGTTTCAATTAGGTTTTTAGAAAAAACACCACCACCAGAGAAACTAATACTGATAAAACACTCCAGGAAGTATATTGCTGGGTCACACTCCGAGCTCAGTATTGCAGTTAAACATTTTCCAAAGAGTTCTATTGGAACAGTGAAATTCAAAGACTATCTAGATGATTGTCAACTGACACTTTTATCAGTGTATGAATTTACTATTGCTTTACCACTGAAGCAACTATTTATCAGAACAGATGACTTGTTTAAAGCTATTCTTACTAATAATCAAAGTATGAACTGAGTACAAGGGAAACTAGTATAAGTAGGTTGCTTAATTAACATATACCCTTTACAACCAGTTTTAGAATGAACTCCAAGCTCTGTCGTGCCTTTCTCTGTGGTTCTTCCTTGACACCTTCTGGTCATTGCTAAAAGCAAAACAAGAGGCATATACTGTAGCCTTATTGCTGTGTATTTAACACAAGATCTTCAAAGCATTTAGATGTGGGAGTATCCATTGTTGAAAAGAGAGTTTTATTTATCTTTGTGAGACCTTTAAAGGCAAGTAGAAAGTAATTTAACTGAAATTTATTCTGACCTTTTCCCTTCAATCTCACACATTCTCTGAAGCTCAGCTCTTACCTTTCAGTGCAAATCACACTAGATTTCTTTGTAAATCTTTGTGTTGTAGTTTCTCTCATAGTGCTAGCATTTATAATGAGTGTTTACTTTTCAAGGGAGATGTGAAAGCAAGAGGTTATTTTACAATTTGCATCTTTATATTTGAAAGGGAATTATGTTTAGGGGAAAAAATAGCAGCTTCACTAACGGTGCAACTGAAGAACACACTTGTAAAAACAACTCCAGAGTAATAAGAGTTTATAATTGAACAACAGCAACAACAAACAAATGAGACTCTCTTGAAAGGCAGGTTTACCCATCCTCTGCAGAAGGGATTTAAAATTTCCTGACAAACTGAGAGCTACTCACTTTCATGATGTAAGTAATTTGATGTGGCGTGAATTAAAACCTTCATCCAACAATATGGAAAGATGTAGGTGAATGGAGTGGGAAGACTTTGATAGTGTTGTTTGAGAATATGGATTAAAAACTTCTCCTACCTCTTATCTCACTTCATTTCCAGGTAATAAGGTGTCCCAGGGACAAGAGAGATGACTGGGATAAATTACCTTTCGCAGTAAGAGTGTGGAAATAGAAAATGACAGATGTCTCAGTACCACTCCTTCCACTGTTCTCTGTCCTAGATGTGTGTCGCGGTTTAGGCCAAACCGGCCACTGGGGATGTTGGGGACCCCAGA
>RSEF01000031.1:59482183-59510321 GCA_003993805.1 Himantopus leucocephalus
GACCAAAATACGTCCTGTTTTACCTCAAACCAGGACAATGTGATATGGTTTTATAAAATGAGAATGCTTTCTTGAATGTATAATTATTAGTATATATAATTTAGGTCTCTTGAGGGTAAGGGTTTTGACTGAATTTCATGTGTGCTAGAGTTGTCTGTTCTTCCATAATGAGGTGTACCTCAGTGAAAGCAGCTAAGAATGAAGAGCAATGCTTATTGCCTGATCAAAGAGGAAAGCAAATATATCAGCACAAGCAGCACTGCATTATACTGGGAGCAAAGTTAGTTTAGATAAGACAACCAGATTTTTTGTCGTATTTCTCCAATTGCTTGATCTTTTTTAAGTGAGTGTCAGAAGTGTTCAATTAATGTGCATTTGTGTTTACCTATACAGACACTAAAAAGGATGACTGTTTTGGGCTCATAAAAGGCAATAGCAACAACAGGTGAAAATCACTACATAGAAAGTTTTATATTTTTATGCATCTGTAAATAGAACAGTATAGCATATATGTTGACCCATGACTGTTTTTTCTAGGCCTGGAGATGGCATGGGTACAAAGGCCTCCAGAAAAGGCTGTGAGTGGGGAATTCTTCAATGTGACCTATGCAGTCTTTGCTTCAGATGGCTTTTATCAATATGCAGTGCAAAATGGAATCCTTTCTCACAGGTATTATCTCCTGTAAAAATGCTTTCATGGTCATGAATATGTGGGGATTCTGTGTGTACATTTTCAGTAACATAATTGGAACATATACTCTGGGGCTCCTCACTAATTCCTTGTATCTTTTGAGGTCTTTTATAGCTCTGTTTGCCCTGATACTTTCCCCTCTGCAATGGCTTTGCTCTCAAAGCAGCCATCATGGCATGCTTGCCCACATGGTCAAGGATAGGGCATGTCATCCTGTATCTGCATTACTGTCCCAGTGCACGTCCAAACATCGCTTCTTGTCTTCTTTACACAAGGAATTTGCAACTCAAGTTGAAGCACGAGTCCCAGGCTAACTGCGTCCTGTACTCATTTTAATCACAAGTGTGTTTGAAACACGTAACATGGATATGAAAAAGAGGCTGGCCCAAACCTGAATCCACTGAATTCAATGATGAACTTCTTTTGATTTCTGTGGGATTGAAATCAGTCCAAAAGCTTATATATCAACTCAGAGACTGTGTTAGTAACTGTAGACAACAGAGGTTAAATACAGAATGTTTATGTATACAACTCCAGCTCAGTAAAAGGCTAATACACTCTAATTTCACACTTTTGTCTGCACATCACAGTTTTCTATCCGTATATGGCAATGTCTAGGACAGAGGCTGCAGTTGTGTTTCCCCACTTTCTGTGCTGTACTTTGTTAGTGTAAGAGATGTTTATGGAAAACCTCACGTTTTTCTCTTCCAGTCTGAGTGTTCACATTGTAAGATTCAGACTGTAAAAACTGTTATCCAGAGATAATTTTTTTTCATATTGAAAGATGACCTATAATCCATTTGCAGTGGCAAAAAGTTGATATTGTATTTTGATCATTTGTGTACTATGGTTACACAGTTTTGTAAAATTTGTTTATCACATTTTCTGAAGTTTGCAGCTAGTAATAGTTCCAAAAACTTCACCATAAAGCAGGTTTTTTCTCTGCTTGGAAATAAATCTGTTTTTCTAGTCATTCCAGGGCAACCTACTCCCTTAAATCAGTAAGGAACTTGGAAAATTGTGCTCTTTGGGTACTTATACATATCTTGCACATAGAGACAGATGGCAAATATTTAAAAAGAGAGAGATCTATGCTGCAGTTTTTCAAAGGGATTAAATCTGCACCTCATTTGAACTAGAAGACTATCTGGTTGGTTCTTGAGCTTACAGTGGCTGACCCAAATATGGCTGGTACTGGCAAGTCAACTTATGGGCGGCAGCATAATTGGGTGAAGTCATGATGAAGATATTGAATGAGAATTACGGAATAGTATAGTATAAAATGAAAAGTACAGGGTAAATTTTACAAAGCCGCCATAAAGAAAAATACATGACAGAATCAGGCACCAACTTGCTTAAGTATTTTTTTAACTCCCAGCATGGGCTCAAAGGCCAATAAATTTTATTATTTTACCTGTTTAGATGTCTTAGGGATTGGCAAATTTGCTTATCTCAGGTTTCAAGTATGTCTGTACCTTTGTAAATCTGGCCATGAATACAATCTATGTCAACCTGGTCCCCTGTGTTTGTGTTTACTTCTTATAATACAGCCTTTTCTCTTAAATCTACTCATTACTGGCTAGTTCTTCTCTCATTAAAAACAAACTGAAAAATAAATCCTGGTGTTCTGGCATTGCTTTGAATATAGAGACCCATCACAAGTGCGTAACATTTAAACTAAACCCTAAAAGTAAGTCTGCCTATATCCACTGAGTAAACCATGTTTGCGGAAAATGATTTTATTTTAAAGCCAAATCTGTTTATTAGGGTGATAATCAACTGAAAGTGTTACTGAGGAAACAGTGGGAAAAAGTGTTGCGTCACACATTTCCAGGTAACCACAGTCGTCTTTCAGGCATGAACTCTCAAAAGCTCCACCTTGTTTTGCTGCACAGTCTATTCATAAAGTCCACTTTTTGCTCTATATTTTTGGCTTGGGGACTTGTAGCTGATCTTATTGCCCAATATTGTTATTTTCCTTGGCTGTTTGGGTTGTGGAGAAAAGATTGGAGCTGAATGAAGTGTATGAATCATGTGCGTAGATGGAGGTATATAATTGAAAAAACTAAGAATGAAATTAGCCAGGTACACATATTTCTGATAGCAGAAGCAGAGTAATGGTATCTTCTTCTGTGCCAGATATAGTGATGCCAAGTAATCCCATTTGGTCATGAAGTCAGTCTGGGGAGAGAGGTGGAGGCTGGTACCTGCTTGCAGCATAGTATCTACCAGAAGTTCCTACCTCACAGCAGTAGACAGTGGTCTGGTTGACAGCAATCTTCATTGCTGTAGGACTGCTTTAACCAGAAGCAAAACAAAAGAGAAAGAAATAGTGTAACAGTGTTTATTTCAGTGCATATGTTTTTGCCGCTAATTCTTCTGTGCAGGATAAAGAACAGGCTCTCATGTGCTTGTTGCAATTTTGGGGAATGAGGAATGAATATAAAAGTCTATCTCTCTCTCTGCTGCTTGGCTAGCAATGCTACTGCTGCGAAGGAATTCTGTGAGGAGCATGAGTGCCCTGCCAGCTGGAAAGATGCAAATGGGGAGAACTGCTGTGTCTACCATGCCAACATTCACTCCTGTCCTTTGGCCTTCATGGTTAGTATAACGGTGCAATATCATGT
This sequence comes from Himantopus leucocephalus, assembly GCA_003993805.1. Lineage (NCBI taxonomy): Eukaryota > Metazoa > Chordata > Aves > Charadriiformes > Recurvirostridae > Himantopus > Himantopus leucocephalus. Next base: position 59,485,502 of record RSEF01000031.1, read on the forward strand.
GTTCGGTTCTTGTTACTGAGACATAATTGTAATAACCAGGTTCAAGTTTATGAAGTCTTTCTGTGATTACAATTAGAACAAATCTATAGTTCACTAAAACCACTGTGAGGATGTCTGTCAGTTTTAGAATTTTTTGCACTGGATGCTGAGGCTGCAAAGCAAATGGCTGGACTTTTGGACCAGGCAGTATTCAGAATCTCTCATTATGTGTAGTGGGGCCAGTTTCATCTCTTTGAGATTGTTTGACTGAAAACTCTGTACAGGGTGAATTGTCAGTTGGAGGTGTTACTGTTTCTGCAGCTTATAGAGGGACCCTGAGTGATTTGCTTGAATTACTGAAGTTGAGTGGGTTGAGTATCACTGGCTGTGACTTGTAGAACTGAAGGCCGTATATACATGTCCTGAGAGGGAATGATTTTGCTGTATCAGATCAGAGCAAAAGAAGAAATCCAAACACAAGATAACAAAATTTGTTCATGCAATGTAAGCAGGATCCATTCTTAACTTATCTGCTCGGCTCATTGTAAGAACCTGTCCCTCTTTGAATGAATATTTAAAGTTCTAACTCTAACAGTACAGTTTGGGACACCTTTTTTTGTGTGTTTTTTTTTTTTTTCTTTTTCTATCTGTGAGGTGAGCCTTACCCTGCACAGTAACATTCATGCAGTTGCTCGGTCTTTCTAGTTGATCTGCCTTCTGGCAATCTGACACATTCTGCATGATCAGAGATGTTGTAATAGGAAACCTAGTCTACATATCCTGCGGCTATTTCATGTACCCTTCTGTGTGAAGGCTTAATGTCTCCACAGGAGCTCTAGCTTACTTCTTGGCAGTCCTTTCTTAAGGAGCTGTCTTATTCATGACTCCCTGGGGGTCTTAGCTGATACCAGGACTTTTGTTTAAAAGAGGAATCCTTGATGGAACCATCACATCAAAACTTTTGTCTAGAACCACGGCAGTGAATTTCAAGATCCCACCACTGTGATGACCTCTCCATTATTTCTTTCACAATTAGTTCTGCTTGGACTTAAAGTGTGGAAAAGACGAAAGCATGTAGCCAAAATGAATCATCTGGCTTCCTTGTAATACTGTAAATATTTCAGTTCCTACTTAGAAGAAGTCTGAGGAGGCTGGCTGTCATACAGCAAGAAGGCCATGAGTACGAAAGAAGTGCCTGAAGAAATATCTGGAGTTAGGAGACAGACTTAATCCTTTCAAACAAACAGAAAAATGCAACATCTTCTAACAGCCAAAAATAATCCACTATCGTGTCAGTTGCTGGGAGGTCTACATCTTAACAGCTTTACTGAGAAATGCTCTGCAAACAGGCACAGAAGAGATGCCTTCCTTCCTCATTAAGGAAAAAAAAGCTGCTGTATCAAAAGTGAAACTGCAATAAAACCCCTCGAAAAAATATTGAAAGTGGGATATGATTCTGTTTATGGTTCTAATACAGCAAATCCTGACAAAGTGTATTAGCTTCATAGAACTACTGCAGTTAAAATTTGGGACCACATTTTGGCTCATGTGCTTTAAAAATAACAATATTTGTGAGATTTTAACTCAGTATAGGCACAATTGCTTCTCTCTTATTTGGTCTTCTATTTTATCACAGAACAGTGTTGCTTGTGCTTTGGCGTTTTAAGAGATTTGATTATAAAATATCACTTTATTTGCTGTTGGAGAATACAAGTCATTTTAAGAAAGTAAAAGAGAAGGAGTTAGGATTTTCTCTGTGTCATGCTTTACTGACATATCCAATATGTCTGATAAAGGGTAGAGGAGGAATATGTGGTCCGTGGATCCCAGATGATGGCCAGATATTTACTCACACTTTGTCTACAGCTGGCAAAATGAGTCAAAGAAACTGGACTGCCAAGGTAAAGTATACTTATTGCATACAGCATTTTACCTGGTTTTCTCTTTTCAGAGATCACTTGATAGTAGTTTAGTGCAGCTTGTGCACATGTTCCCCATCTCATTTATTTGTCAGTGTTATGTGTGTAAGTGATGCATATGAGTAATACCAATTCCCAACTGACTTGACTTGGAAGTAACAGCTTTTCACGCTACTACTCCTTAGGCAGTTAGTAGAAGTAATGGGGATGGGAAGGAAGAAAATAGCCTAATCTGTCCACTTAAGGCCTACACTAACAATGTATTGCGCTACAGACTGGACTGCGCTGGAGGTTGATATGGCCATTTGAGGGCATCTACCCAGTAGAAGTAACAGGGAAGCACATAGCAGAATGCATAGGCTGATAGCCCTGCTTGGTGAAAGGAACACACACCAGGAGGGGAATCAGACCTGCCTTTCACACAAGAGTCTATCCTGCTTCTGTTTGTCTCCCCAGTCAAGGACATCTGTCCTCCTTGATTCTGAAAAAACGCATGCATTCTTTCACTAGACACCACAATTGGACAATTGTTGTTATAATAGCCTACTGTATGCAAGTGAAGTTTTGATGCTTGCTGCTTTGTTCACTTGTTTGGCAGGTTGTTTTAGTTCACGTGGGTGTGACTTCTCTCATTGCACACATCAGAGTTGGGAGAATGCAAGTCGCTCTGGAAGCAAAAACCACAGTCCTTCCTGCAGTAGGTATGATATAAAACCAGAATGTGAGGGAATTGCTTTACTGACTGCAAATCTCAATGCTTTTCTCATTCATGCATGGATACCAAGAGCAAAGGGAATCCTATCCCCCCTTAATGTTGGAAACACACAAAAGTTTTCCTAAAATTCTTCTTCACATAACACTGAACATCTGAAAAAGTGTTTGAGCTTCTAAACTGTATGAATCTAGAACAGCAGGAAGCCACTCTGTCAAATAGGTAAAGTCAAATACCATGACCAAAGACTTCAGGCACTGCAATGCTTGTCTGCAGTTGATGGGGACGTGAAAATATTCTCCCAGCTAGTATGCTGTGAGGACCTGGACACTCTTCATCTGAAGGGGAGCAGACTAGCAATAAGCACATTGGAAAGATAGAAACCTACCTTGGTTCCCTTGTTCACATTAAAATTCAATTGCTCCCAAAGGCATTAATCTTTTGTTCACTTTAGTATAGCTGTATGCAGGGTGGCAGAAATAACCGTACCAATTCTCTGGGCAATGTAAAATTTAAAAAGTGGAATTTATTTAATAAATTAAGCACACAACCTGAAGAAAGATATCGGGTAAAATACAATGTCATCACAGTAGACTGTGATGTAGAACTGTAGAACTGCTCTTCTGGAAGTTTGAGAATATATTTCTCAATGTTATGAAAAAAAAAAAAAAANAAAAAAAAAAAAAAAGACAAAAGCAACTCCAGTGTGGATTGAAGTATTTAGCTATAGAATTTGCTATTCATTTCAAGACAGCTGCAGCTGAGTTTTCCAGGAAACTTACAATTTATCAGAAAAGAAATTTTAAAAACGCAGCTCTACCCCTGAGGCAGAAAGTGACTTCTGTGATTATCCTGGTATTATACTGGAATCAAATGGACTGAGGCGGAATTATTACTGAGCAGTGGATTTTGTTTTGTTGAGGCTTTTTTCAAAAAATACATTACATAGTAACAGAATAATACCTTCAGCTTGTCTCAGAAGGCTGAAGTACAGCATGATATTAGTTTAGTCACAGAGGTAAAATTGAAACACCATTCAGGACATGGGAGAAGGATTTTGGCCTTTAGAGCTTTTGTTTTAAATCACATCTGATACTGCAAGTAATTTTCATAAGACCTTGGAGAAAAAGAAATCCTTGAAGTATGGGTTGCAAGGTTTCCTTATGCAGTACCCAGTGTCTTCTACTGCTGCTAGGGAAGGGTCACCAACTTCTGGGGATCTCAAGGGCTGGATTAAGGACAAAGAATAGAAAAGAGAATGCCTGCCTTGAGGAACTTTAAGTCTCAGAAAAAACAGATGGAAAACAGAGTAGTAATGAAGTGATTTATATACAAAACATGTCAAAGGCTCTGATGTCATTAACAATTTAATCTGATCAAAGAGATCCTGTATAATTTTAAAAATTCAGATTATTCTTTCAGATGCTGGGGTGCTATCTCTGGATTCTTCATAATTTATTCTCTCTGGTACTCTGAGGTTTCCCAGCTCAAGAAACATGTTTAAATCTGAATACAACCTCATGGATCGGTGAAACTGCCTTAAACTATTCTGATATGTGTTTCATTTTCTATTTAGTCTGTGGAGATGGCTTTTGTGAGGAAGAAGAAGGCTGCTCAATCTGTCCAGCAGATTGCGGAGAATGCCCACTGTCTGCTGATGCTAGGATAGCAATTGCCTTACCAATATGTTTAGTTTGCACTGGCTTCATTTTGACAATTATGGTAAGTATCCTTTCTCTCCTCTCCTATTTCCTTTTCTTACTTCCATGATTTGCTTAGTTAGAATGGAGCTCTCTCGTAGTAGAGGGATATATTTTCTTCTGCATCCAGAACCTGTGTGCTGTGGAAGAAAGCAGAAGGAAGGGAAACAACCTTTTGGGCTTCTTTATGAAGGGAGTCTTATTGGGCTAGGAATTTTCATCCTGGAAGAGAGGAGTGAAGAGGACTGTAACAGAGGGACGGATATATAATGGTGAAGGAAGAAGAGGTTTTCCACAGCTTGGGAACAAGAGGGTGCCAGTAAAGTAAGAGTACTTTTCATTCAGAATAAAACTCTGTTATGAAATTAACTGCTTCAAAACCCTACAGAGGCGTGAAGTACAAATGAATTAAAAAACAAATTAGGTAAACTCGTAAAACGATTACTTCCACCAGATGCCATTAAATCTCAGAGTCTAAATACAATTTACAGTAGAAAACATTCAACTTGGGATATTCTCAATAGAAGTAATGAGAAAAGAATCTTTTTTTTTCGTAGGCTCATTTTCTTAGTGTAACCGAGCCAGCTTAGTTCAGTTCAAAGTGATTAATTTTGCATCATAGGTGTCAATTATTATAGCAGACTCATGAAGGAAAAACAAAAAAGGAATGAGAAGACAGGAGTGTATGAATATGGGAGAAGTACTTTTGGATACCTTTGAATGAAAATATCTTTATAAAGAGGAGATAGCATGCTGTTACAGATTATTACTTCACAGTGCTTCTGGGAAAGAGGATCTACATTCCTTATGCGTCTGCATCTTGAAAAAAATAGATTTCTGGATTTTATAACAAGAATTTAGCAGGTGAATATGGCAGTTGTAGAATCATTATATTGGCTATGTAGGTAACAGATAATTTATTCAAGGTTTGGCCTATAAATCCTGTAAATCAATAGGCTCCTCTTTCCTCATGGATTCCTTTTCTTTCCAACCTCTACTGCAGTTGCCATGAGCATCTGAGGCAGGCAAATGTGCTGAGAGGGAATGGGCAGGAGAAGGCTGATGGCCCACCACGTAGGTATTACAGGGGGCCTGAATCACAATTAGGTTTTTTTCTCTAGTCTGTGCCACTCTGTGTAGCTTTGTGAGTTAGGAGGGGAAGCACTGTTGAACACTGTTTAAGCATTTATAATCCACAGGGCTGTTGTGACAATGTTTTTCTAGTAACTGTCCTGTAAAACTGTATGAGCTGGTAGAAATGTGTAATTGGACAGATGAGAATTTCGGTCAGTTTTAAACTATTGGCATCTTAGAAAGTGCAATGGAGTTTCTTGGGCTTGCATAGGTTTATGTAAATGTCTTGTAGCAAAATTTCCCTATTATTTCATCTATTTTTCTGTAGGTTTTGAGGTTTTTTTTTCTTCTTGCATTTCTGTATGCTTATTCCTGCTAACTTCTGCAGTAGCATCTTCTTTTTTTATGTTTTGTTTAGGTGATAAGTAAACAAGATAGGAAAAATCCTTTTATCCAAATCAGTAATTAATGTCATGTTAAAAGAACCATCTGGGAATCTAGTGCCTTCTTTAATCATTCAAGCAGAGGAGAGGATTCCTTTGATATCAGTGTCTGTAGCAAGCCTAGTGGTCACTTCTAGCTAGTATGTCTTTGTTCAGTCATACCTTTGCAAGATAAAATGTAGGTGTCTTTTCTCAGGAACCTTTAGAAATAAATGGGATGATTTAATTTTGATTCAGTGAGCTCTATATTTAGCATAAATTTCTACCAAAATATTGACACAATCTCCACACCGTGTTACTTGCATATTATCTGGGCTTTTGTTCCCTGTTTCAACAAATGCATAATCCCTGATATTAAATTCCACATTATAGAAAACAGTATAATCATGGTAAAATGCTGCTTTGGTTTGACATTTTGGCATTGACAATAGCTAAAACAGCTGTATAATTTAATCTGCTGCTCCTCTTTTGAAAGCATGTATTTACACTTCTATGTTAGTTTTGCATGTCAGCTCTACAGAAAATCGGCTATTAGTCCTATGCCTTCTTTACAAAGTAGCCACAGAATCCCTACCTAATATTCTTTATGCTAGAGTATTTGACATAATATGACCTCATTTGTGGATGGGAGGGATAATTCTATTACAGGATATAAGATGTACAACTCCTTATCTTGGGGTCAGCATGTAGCGTGTTCTTGTCATGCATTTGCATAACACAGGACATTTCCATGACATGAGGTGATGTAAACCACTCATCTGATGTCCAGGCTGAGATGTAAATGCAGTGCTTAAGAAGTATTGACAATAATGGATAGTTTGTAGCCAATGCAAAATATGACAGGTAATTAGATTCTAGAATATAGGATGTACAGTTTTAAAGGTATTTATTAGATGTTGTTTTCTTCTCAGCCTGTTATTAATATTCTTGGTTCTAATGTTACTCATAAAATATATGTTGGATCCTTAAACATCAGATTTTGCTCGGATACTTACAAACTTCCATATCTGAAAAAAAAAATCTCTGGTTTAACTCCTTCAAAGTCAGTAAGGCTACATCAGGAATGAATTTGATTTATTTTTGTAGTGGTTTCAATATCAGAAAAAAAAGATGTTTTGGGATGAAAGCTGGATTATAGACTTCACCTGCATCCAACAAGGTTGGTAACTTTCATTTTGATACTATCATCAGTTTCCTTAATAATTTGGAGAAATAATCTCAATCATAAGTACATCTCCATGTTTTAAGGGCCTTACAAAAGGTGAACCAATTTGTGAAAGACATAAGCAAAAGTTCATCCCTGTAACGTCTATGAGCTGATTGCTGATATTTTTGCTTATTGGAACTTTAGATGTCAAAGTTATTTTAAATAGTTTCCTTTGTTTTTATGGTGATTTGTCACTTACAAAAGACAGGCCTATCCCAAAATAAACGGATAACCTCTTGACTTGGAAAAAATAAATTACACTTGCTTCAGTGGATGTATCATTCTATATAATCAGTCTTACTAAGTTGCCCTAGATTTGCACAAATATAATGAGGGATATAATGACATCTTAATTTCTCTCAGTGTACGCTATCTGTGACAGACTTGCTGCAAAAAGTAATTCAACGTGGCCAGAGTTTTTTTCATTTTACTTTCTGGATATGAAATATAATTTAATTGGTTCTAATTAAACATGTTAAGAATACAATCAGATGTTATATGCTTTACTATGATGCACTTAAAATAGGTATAGATTATTTACTTTGCTGTTCACCGTTTTAGCATTCATAAGGAAAACAATTCCTAAACCATCAAAAAGGGTAAATCTATAGAAATCTGTTGAAGCTGATAGGTCTGTGCTGATGTACAGTCTCACTTTCTTTCTCTGTGAGGAATTGTTAGAAAGATGTCTGCTTTATCTGTGTTTTGTCATTGTGTTGCTAGTAGAATTGTTGAGCATTCTTGTGTTAATATTCAGTATAGATACTTTCAACCTTGGACTTAAACATTAATTTTTGTGTAGTATTGATATGATATCCTCGTTGCTGTAAAGAACAGATGTTGGCTTAGAAATTAATTTGAGTACATAGACCAAACCAAATTTCAATCCAGATTTGTGAAAACAGAAATGAAACACTCAAGGAAAAGTGTCTTTCAATACAGCAAAAAGGAACTCATGCAAATTTTTAGCTGATAGTGAATTAGAAGAGGTCATAAACATCACACGGGAGGAGGAACAATAGAAAGAGACTGAGGGAGATTAGCAACATTATCAAAAAATAACACATGAAAAATTAATTCGAAAAATCCAAGATGAAAGACAGTTTTCTTGGAGAGGTTCCTGTGAAGCAACAATACTATTTAAGACCTAGGGGTGGTAATTAACTTAAGAGTAATGAGGACTGATAATATGATGAGATTTGGAAACAGACAGTATGTCTCCTCTGGACAGACTCATAGTAGCACATAGTTATCTAAATGGAAACACATCAGCAGTGCTGTATCTGGGCTATGTAGCCTGTACTGGGAAAAAATATGTTTATTTTTTCAAGATAACTCATTTTTTGGTGCATTGCACCATATATACATACACACGGTCTTATTCTCAAAGCTTTCTCAGGGATCTCTAATATATTTCTGGGTGAAATGCTGTAGAAAGCCTCCAAAGGTCAATGCAATTTTGAACTGCATATGGATAATACTATGGTGTGGGAACATGGCAGTCCTGATACAAGGTGAGATGCTGAACTTCCTCAGCAAAACTTTATTGGATACTGATACCAGTTAAGTTAAGAGAGTTAAGAGGGAGAGTTAAGAGATTTCAGAAATGTTGAGACTAATTGCCTAAATCTAGGGTTTAATTGGAGATGGTGAAATGATATGTAATACATGAAATTTGTTTTGAAATCCAATTTGTTACCTTCAGCTGGTGAACAGAGATTAAAAAACAGATATTGAGATCACTGATTTTTTTTTTTCATCTGACTGTATTGTTGCTCTTCTCTGATTTTCCTCTGGTGTCAGAATCACTTCCCACATCCCTGTACTTTACAGTCTTCTAGGAGCTCCAAATAGACTTGTTAAAATATGGCACAGGGCTTGCTCTGCTTCCCTTGGTTCTGTCCTCAGCATGTAAGTAGCAGCAAGGGCTAATCATCCCAAGAGCAGAGAAACAAAACTTGCATCAAATCCTGAGGGTTAATGGGAAAGATCTCAGGCAATGAATTACCTCTGGAACTTTTTTACTTTTTATGCAGCAGTCACATTCCAAGCAATGGCTTTCTGTCTTACGGGTTAACAAGACCAGCTAAGATGCAAAAATATGAAGAATTCCCTATTGTCTGCCTCTGCATTCTCTACCTTTGCAATAATACACATCTTCAGGTGCCCTTTCTCATCCCACGTCCCATTTAGATCACATAGTACGGACAGCAACAGGAAGCATGACGAGTGCTGCCCCAGCACCCAGTGACTCCAATGCCAGCTGTATCACTGCTCTGAGCTCCTGCACAGCAGCTGCTAACATGTCCAGGAAACAGTACTTCACCCAGACTGGGAGATAGTAAGTCAATATATTATTATTCATTTACTGCAGTACCTACTATAATATAGTTTCACCTTGCTTTCTTGTTCTTGCCACTTTACTATTAATATGTAGTGCAAAATCTTGCATTTCTCTTGTTAGGCCAAATCCAGCAAGTTAATATCATCATCTGACTTACATATCACGTGCTGGCTGTGGAATACCTAATGCCAGGCTTCTGTTTTGGTTATCATTTCTCCTTTTCTCTTGGGGACTTGTTAAAAGGGCGTGGCTACATTATGTGTCTTGCATCTGTTGATGAATGGCCCTTACTTTTCAAATATATTTGGAACACAGGGCAGGATCTGTGCTTTGCAGGATTGAAGAGTTTACTTAGGATCATCCTCTGGGAGGGCAGCTGCCTTTTCAGCATAGGTCACTGTTCTGGAAAATCACAGCCACTTCATTGATAAGACACTGTGTCCAGCATAGATCTTTTACAGAGAGCATTTTTGCTGTTCATGAATGATGACATTTTCATGATCATCATTTTTCTCAGATGAATCAAGGTCAATCACATTGATCAAGGGGGAAAGATGCAAGAATGGGGCATACAGTCTCATTGGCAACTTACCTACATATGCTACATCACAGAACCTGTACTCAGAACTCTATTATATTCCTGCATGTATCTCCACTGGATTCCTTTATTCTTCCAAGGAAAATTGCTGTCTATCAAACTCAGCTGCTTCATCACTGAGAATGCTTCATCCCATGAGAGCAAAAAGATGTTAAATATCAGTGGTGGATCTCCAAAACAGTAGACAGAAGCAACAGATAGCAGCGATGTTGCTGTCTATGTTTCACCAACTCTGACATTTCTTTTGCTGGTACTCCATCATCCAACTACCTCAACTGACTCTAACACTCTCACGTTCCAAATGTCATCCACAGATCAAGGATGCTTGAACATAATCACTAATGCTTCCCTTACCATAGAAACAGGGCCCTGTCACCTGTCGTGTACTCAGATCCAGATTTACACCCACATATGGACATGCTTAAATTCTGTACTTCATCTCTAAAGATATGAAGCTGCCCACTGTAGAAAAAAAATCCAGTCCATTTTTGTAGCCTGTCTGGCTTATGAAGTTGGCCTAAAACTCTGTTAACAGCATTTCATTCTGTTTCAGTGATGGTAGAACAGTGGCCATAAAGAAAATTATGAAGAAGACATTCACGCTGTCCAAATCCATACGTAAAGAAGTAAAGCAAGTGAGGTAAGAAGTGAAACCTGAGAAGTGTATGTTGTTCCATTTTTACACTGGTTCTTTAAAGGTAACAGTCTGTCCAAATGTGACTGTAAATTCATATTCCTCTTTCTTTCAAACTTTGCTTTGACACCATATCAAAATCACCTTATACCTGTTTTACTTTTCTCTCTACATTGTGAGACAAGGCTGGTTTTCCATTTACTCTACAAAAAGCAGGCGGGACAATGCATGAAAATTACTGATGTGCTGTGAATTCTGTTCATTTTCACAGGGAACTTGACCATCCCAATCTCTGCAAATTCATTGGAGGTTGTATAGAAGTGCCAAATGTTGCCATCGTGACAGAGTACTGCCCCAAAGGCAGCCTGAGTGATGTTCTGCTCAATGAAGACATTCCTTTGAACTGGGGCTTCAGGTAAAAAAAAACTTTTGAAAAGCTAAATGCTACAAACTATGCTATGTGCTGTGTAGGACAAGATGTTAGTTTTAGATAAAGTCCTTGGATAAGACAGGCCTGCACTGTGATACGGAGAGAATGAAGAAGAAAGCAAGGAAGCTAATTCAAATATCCAGCCCAACCTGTCTTCTGAATTTTGAGCAATCATATGTTTAGCACTGGTCATGCTAAGCCAATGACCTTTCAACCCACCTCTAGTTATACTGTAAAACTGTTTGTAAGCCTTTTTTCCCACGTGACTTCATTTAGTTCCCTAATATCTTTGGCATTCCCATTTAATTGAAAATCACTGCATATGTTTGTGAAGACACATTGGTGAAATGATTATCATACTTACAAACGCTTTATTATAGTTACCAATATAGAAAATGAATTCATGTTGTCTATGAAACTTCCACAAAGGCAATGACATTGTTCTTTTGAGAATAATCTTCTTGGCACACTTTTTCTACTTCTGCCTTATGTTTGCCTTCAGCAAAGAAAAAGATTGTAAGGGAGAAAACCCTTCAAATAAAGTGAGAAAGTTAATAAAAAAATCTTTCTCTGGTAAACATCTGAAAGCACTCTCAAGGATAAAAAGGTACAGGGAATTTCTAGAAGAAACTCAACTGTCTTAAAAGAGGCTGAAGGCCTGTGGACTCAGACAACTGAGTGGGAGTTAAGGGCTTTCAGCAACCCACCTTAAGTGTTTTGAAAAAATGAGCATGAGGACACAAACTGAAAGCCATTGCAGTCATAGGGAGGCTTTCTGTCAACTTCAGCAGGCTTTGGAGCCAGTCTTGAATGAAGCTTTAATGGAAATACTATCTCATTGCTTTTTGTCTTTCAGGTTTTCTTTCGCTACTGATATTGCACAAGGAATGGCCTATCTTCACCACCACAAAATGTATCATGGACGGTTGAAGTCTAGTAACTGTGTGATAGATGACCGATGGGTTTGTAAAATTGCAGGTAAAGAGAAGATAAGAAACAAAATTTCCAGACTGTCCTGTTAACCCACTAATGCATAAAGATTTCACACTCAACACTCCTCCCAAGCACTTCCTTGTTGACATTTCATGTGGAAATGCTGACTATACCAGCCTTCACTAGAAGTGTGCCGTGCTGAAACAAGTTTCATGTTACTTTACCATGTCAAGTAATTTAACATGTGTCACTGATGCACACATCAGATCCCACAAATGATGAAGTCTATCAACATCACTCTGAGCAGAAACTCTGTCTCATCCTCAGTTTTGATACAGAGAGAAAACCTGAGCCATGGACAGTGCTGTAAAGCCATTGATTAATGCTGACTGATTGGTAAACACAAGGAGAGTCTAGTTTAGTTTGCAGCTGCCAAAGGGAATGAAAGCAATGATCATCTCTTCTACTTCCTCCCCAAAGTAGTTGTCACTCTCTATAACCCGCAGCCATCTTAAAACCAGCAGCAACACATTTGTCTTTCAGTGGTTCATTGTGTGACTAAGGCTCCTACATAGGGCCATGCCTGCTTCTCCAACTTGTTTTTTGTATCCTTCTGCCTTCAGAACTGCCTACTTTGCTTGAGCCTGTTCTGGAGAAAAGCATGAAAAATGGAGATAGTTGGATTACATCAACTGCATCACCTTAACACAGGTCCTCTGAATTAAATGGGATCTCTTTGAAATTGTTCAGAAGTTAACAGGCAGGACTGCAGAGACTTCAAATATACATGGTTTATCTGCATGCAATAATGTTAAACAAACCTCACAAATAACCAATGTGGGAGCTCTTTGAAAAACTCCAATGACCTCCAACATAAAGAATGAAGCTCTAGGATGATCTTAATTAGAGGTCACTCCAGACAAAACCAGACATCTATACCCTGCCTTCCCATACACTCAGCAAAGTGCTGTTTATATCAGAAAGAAAACTGAAGTCAGTTGTTTTTTCCTGCTCTCTGATGCTGAGTCACATGCTGAGAATCTCTTCTATGTTAGGCTAAAAGTATAGCTGCAAAGACGTTTCACATTTATGCTGCCTTTGTTCTGAAGCTAGTAGTGTGCAAGGAAAGCCCACCATCTGATTTTCAGTAGTTCTCATCTAACTCTAGCAACCTGCCACCACAGATAAGGATCGGGGGACGAGTAGAACAAAAACCTGCATTTGCATGCTAACTCTTGCACTGAAGTGAGCCTATTCTCTGAATATAATTTCAACTTTCCTGCTGTCATGCAGTCTCACCCAAATATTGGGTTTCCAGATCCTATATTTGCAATTGGTTTAGAGGGACAAGACCACCAGACACACACTGTTTTTAGACTAAGATGTGTATTTCAAATAGGGAAAATTAATTTGTTTAGACAAGGTGTGTTACTGTCTACTCGTGCATGTGTTTCAGAGAAGTACCCACTGAGTAGTTTGCTTTGTGTTTTCTTCCATGTTAGATTATGGTTTGCAGTCATACAGAAAAGAAGATACTTCTGAGGGGTCAAGTTCATACCAGCAGCATTTGATACAGATTTACACAGCTCCTGAAATACATTCCCTTTTGGACTTTGAACCCAATTCTATGACAGACATCTACAGGTAGCTAACTGTTCCTGTTTCTCACGCTTAATAATGCCATCTCAAGTTGAGGATTCTTTAATCACAATCAGGCTCAGTGTAATTCTGTGGTCACCCCAGGTATATGTTTGATTGTATTTTAAAAAGGATTGATCCTGGAATACGGAACAGCATAGATATCACAGGATCTTCTCTTTCAAGGTAGATAAACAAATACTGAATTCATTGACATTATATAAATGCAGAGGTGGTCTAATCATTTATAAGGAGTTACTCCGGACTGGTAGATAAAAAAGGTATAAAGATCTGCTGTTATCTAGTAATCTTTTTTGATTGCTGTTTCTTATGAAAAAGTAGATTATTTTCAATAATGGCAGTACCTTAAAAGTTAATAGCATCAATTTTACAGGATGTCATAATCCACATATATATCCCATAATTCTATAATTGTGTCAATACATTATTTTGCTGCATACACACAGTGACAATATGTGGTTTGCAGAGAAAAAATAGAGGCAGGAAAAAGAAACGGATGCACTACTAAATAGCTCTATCCCTTTCCATTCAAAAGCCTTTCTAGGAGATCACTTTGTAGTGGCTTATTTGGCTATCACGTTTAGCCTTGCCAGTGATGGATAGCTTCTATCCAACCATTTTTCAGATAAGCAGGATTACAATTGAACTTTCAGAGAATAATAATCTAATGAAAAAGTCATTGAACCAGGATTTTTTTAAAAAAATACCTATACTTCTTGGTTCTCCCATGAATTTTCTGTATTAACTAGGAAAATCACTGTGTTCTTGGTGTATTCTATCTCATAACAACGATACTTCCTCTGTCTGCTTATTTCCAGTAGTTTACTGAAAGCATTTGAAAGGGGAAAATGCAGAGTGATACTATGAGATGTTTTGAGGCCCTTTTCTCTTACTTTTTCTTGCCACATTCCCAGCCCAGCAGAAGTCTTCTATTTCCTGGTGACTTTGGTAGCTGGCAGAATGCAAAGAACTGGAATTCAATTCAAGATTGAAATGCTGATAGTGCCTCACAGTAGAGCAGAAAAAGGCATGGTTATTAGCACTGTTTATTAACAACAGTTACCAAAGAGTAGCTATTATTGCCTTTAACAAAAGCTCTGAGTTTTACTCTGGCCTACGCTAGGACACAATAAATGCTTACTGCCTTAAGTGACTGTTATGGGACTTTTATTGAAAAATTACTTGCAGAAACTGAAAATGTTGTTTAAATCTTCCCTTTTTTTTCAATTGGGATTCATTAAAAATGATATGGACTGAAGGTATGATTTTATATATATGATTTACTGGATTAATGCACATTATTTTATGACCTTTAAAGGTCCCTTCCAACCCAAACTATTCTATAATTCTATGATTATTCCCTTGTAAAGAAATGTATGCATATACAATGTGTTGGAACACTATTAATTGTAATCCGTTCTATCAGATTATGCAAGCAAGAATTTGAGCTCTCAGTAGTATTTATATCTATAGGCTTAAACATGCCCTTAGAATTTGCTTCAAAATAGCTCAGCTAAAGGTGGTTTGTCACTGTGTTGATACGTGTGACTATCGTCTTTTGTCCTGTGTTGGTTGGTCTTTACTTTTGCAACACGGACTGGTCTTAGAAAATGCTACAACTTAGCAGTAATTTTAGGATTGTCTTATGCATTGCAGTTTATCATTGCCCCCCCAGCCAAAATGTGTTCCAGAAAGTGTTTCCTTGGTACTTGTCTGGTTCCACTTTGTCCCTGTTCAGGCTAGATATCATTACTTGACTTTACTCATACCATAGATGACTACAGTGAACTTTTAACAGATTCAGTGAATGCTCACTGACTCTATCTTGCTGTGAGTCCCTATGTCTGCAAAATCCAGGTCTTCCTTTGTTGCACTGCAGTTCATCCTTTCTTGGTAAAAAAAGAAAAAAAACAGTAAGAGATTAAATCAGAAAAGGAAGAGCAATGTGCAGGCAGGGAACAAATATAGAGATGCACCCTGCAGCATTAAAAGGGTTGTCCTTTTAACTGAGCTATTCTTCAGAACCTGTTTTTTTCACACAGTTTGTGTTTGATGATATGAGCAGGTGCTAAGCCTTCCTTATACATGTATGTGGGCTCACTGTCCAGGGAGCAGTGTCCCAGTCTTGAAATCCTCAGTTTTTATCTGTGCAAAAATTCCATTAATATTCCTGAAGGTATGGCCCAAATAAAAAATAAGCAGAAACTGCAGGAGTGGGACTTGTAATTTTGTGTGCTTTTACAGATGAATCACTTGCTTTTAAAGTTCTCCAGGGAATGTGTTGGTCAGATGGGAAAGGTAAAATGGAAATGAGAACAGGAGCATGAAACAGCTCCTGTTTGAGCTCAAGAGGCTGATTCCAGCCACAGTTTCTCCTAGATTGGCTCCTCCTGATTTGTAATCGTTATGTGAGTTTCACTATCCACTATGTTAAGGCTTTTTTGAGCAGTGCTGCTGAAGCTGAGTGAAATCAATACTGCTTTATTGGAGTTACCATCATCTAACTACTCTCTTTGAAAATCTGTTTCAGCTTTGCTGTATCACAAGGGTTGGTATTCCTTTCTACTACCAAATCACCCCAACATTAACATACAAATCTCATCAGATTAATTTCTACATTATTTAGCATGGTTTATATGCATTATGTTATTTGCCAGTGGTGGTCCCTGAGTGGACTGAAAGATAGGTTACCCTGTTAGAGAGCTAGAATGCCTTACAGAGCAGAGCAACATTAGCAGGACAACAGATTGCAAACCAATATTCCCCATAAAAATAAACATTATCAAGTAGAGATGCATGCAGGGAGTTAATTATTACACAGTTTCAATACATAAAGAGGCAAGAGCGTCTTTATCAGGATTGTTGGCTGGAGGAAGTGCTGGCTTCTAGAGATCACTGTTGTGAAAGATGCCTAGTGAGTTCAATAAGGAGACTGAACACCCAGTCGTTACCCCATTTTTTTCATTCTTCACCCTTGATGTATATGTTTGACCTTGATTCACCTGAGGAAGATGATGATGAGAATATAATTCAGAAAGAACCAACAAAATGCTTACTGTAAAAGATCTACTCTGTACACACTGTCTCGTCATTGACTTATGGACATTTTCCAGAAGAGTGACCTATGCTGAAAAGAAGTCACTTCTCCAGATGATGATCCTGATGAACCTGCTCCTGCCCCTTGATTACAGCACAAACCTGTTCTGTATATTTAATTGGTATATATCATGTAAGTGCCTGCCCATACCCTCTCTGGATTCCATTAATTCTTCCACAGAAAATTGCTTTGCTGTTTGTCAAACTCAAATGCTCCATCTCTGTGTGAAAGGGGACTACTATGAAATAATCAGTGACAGATCTCTGAAAACACAGACTAGTAACAGACAGCAGCACTGTCACCATCCTCCCTTTTGGGATACTGGGCTTTCAGTCACAAAATGGGGAAGAATAAGAAATCATGGAAAGAGGAAATCGCTAACCCCATTAACTGTTATTTCATTAAGATTTTGGTTTGCTTTTATTCTGCAGTTATGCCATCATTTTACTAGAAATTGCCACAAGAAGTGACCCTATGCCAGTGAGTAAAGATGAACTTTGAAGTTTGCATGACAATTTTGATTCTGTTTCTGCTGAAGATATAAACCAAACTCTGACTAACTGCATCTTTGTTTTTTGAGCATGCATTTTCCTTTTGATTTTGTGGGTGCAAGTTTAGTTCCAATGGAACCTTCAGTCAGGACTTTCTCTTGCATCTACCAGTCTTCCCTCCAGGACTTTGAAGAAGAGTGTATGACGAAAAAAACTTAGCTCCAAAATTGCCCTTTGGTTTGCTCTGTGAGTCTTAATGGCAAGGGTGTGGGGTGAGAAGGTATGCCATAACATCTTTTTTCTCCTGATGTTCCTTCCCTTCCCTGCCATGCACAGGCCCTTTCAATGGAGTGTTGCAGTGGTAAGAATATGCTAGAAGAGCAAATAAGCTGCTCTCCATAGCGAAAATGTCTTCTTTGCTTGTGTCTTGGGACAAGTGCTAAATGGCAAACATGAAAAATGCACCTTGAAATTGACATCAGATGTTCTGAATATGTAACCTTGTTCTGTCTGAAATAATTTGCCTAACAAGAATTCTAACAATGAAGACTTGAAAGTGCCATTCTTCCATTTCTGACAGTTTGTGATACCAGACTAATGTAGGCTGTGTGTTTTCTCAAAAGTTCCCAATATCTTGCCAGGTTTCAAAAGTTGTTTACCTCAGGTAAACACTGAGATTGAAGTCGTTTATCCATGAAAAAGCTTTTAGACAAGGGCACCCAGTTTAGAGTGGGTTATATCCTTTTTCTTTTTTTCTCCTTGTATTCTCATATAAAAAATCTGACCTGGAAGTGATAGGGAAGACATCATAAAAGTAATGATGATCATAGTGATATATTTTCAATGGGCGGTATGAAAACCACACCATTTGTTTCAACATTGTTAATCCCTTTTTCTCTAGAAAGATGATGTGCATTCAGCTGAATATTCTTGGTGCCTACCTTTGGCAGAATTAATTTCAGGAAAGGCTGAGAATTCTTGCCCATGTCCCACAGATTACATAGAGGTAAGTAATATACAACACTGTGTACAAAAATTCTTTATTGAAGAGAATTTAGGGCAGGTCATAGAAGTTTTACAGCAATATTACCTTTGGTGAACGTAAACAACCCAGAAGTCAAGAAGTACATCTGAAACAAGGCACAATGAAATGCTTTCATATCCTTAATAAAAGTCATTCTGACAAATTGAAAGTTTCAATTGTCAGAGTAATAAATAATGTTTTTAATATTCAGTCACTGATTTTTGTGCATTTTCATTTTATTATAAAGTGTTGAGTTCCATGCATATTTCATATTAGTGCTATCTTTTTAGCTTACTGGCAAATGACTTTCAAATAGTGAAGTATGTGTCTCAGGCAAAGTGCAAGTTTGGTTTGATTCTTGCACAAAAGGTCTATGTGTTCAGTAGCCTCAAACTGCCTAAGAAAAGAAAGTACACCCCTTCCCAGTTCAATTAAATGGGAACAAGATTGTGGCATCCTTGTTTCAGCTATATAATTCACCTTTGGTGGTTTGTAGCAACCTAACCGTAACAAACTTCTCATAAGCAACACTGGATTTTAGTTGGGAGTTAACATTCTTAAGAAATAGTTGAGTTTTTAATCTCTTATGAATTTTGTGTACAGACAAGTCCTCTGAAAACAGTATGTGACTCCAACAGTGTAACTGTCTTAAAGCATAAGACGAGAGCTTAAGCAGTGTTTGGCAGAAGGAATGTGAGCATCTAATTCATGACTTCCCCCAGCAGCATTTTTATGAACTAACATCCTTCATTCAGCATAAATCCGTAGAGCTCTGGAGATCTCAGTATAGCCCCGCCACTTTTCACCAGCTGCAGATAGGCCTTCACATGGACAGTTTGCACCGAGAAAGTAGTAGTATTAATTTGAAACACTGCCTGTGATTGGAATGACAAAAGGCTGTTTGTTTTTCTCACTCTCTTTCCCTGCTGCAGTTAATCAGAAGGTGCAGAAAAAATAATCCAGCCCAAAGGCCTACATTTGAACAAGTCAAGAAAATGTTATACAAGATGAATCCTAGTAAAGTTAGCCCTGTTGACATGATGATGACTCTGGTAAATTTAGTTTTTTAGTCCAATCCAAGTCAATATGGTCACTTGCAATAACTTTCCTTTATCCTTTATACTTCAGGTTTGATTTTTGATCTCATACCCCTTGTTGATGAGAACAGTCATTCATTCACCTCTGTGGGCTGTTTGTAGCTGCAGTTCTGCTTGAGACCCATCTTTCCTTCTCATTCCATTTCTGTCAGTTTTTCTTAACTTTCTCAACTTCTTTGGGGCTCAAAACTTTCGTATCTTCAGTCAAATGTCAATTATGTTTCAAAGAACACACAGGAAAATATATTCCCCTTTTCTAGTGGTTCAGTGGTGGTATTACAGTACTAGGGGTATAGAATCCCTGCATGCCACAAATAACGTGTTCACAGATGCATTTTGAGCAGAGTATCTTAAGACCATCAGCAGAGAAAAGAGACTCCTGCCTCCACAGCCTGTTGCCTCACACAGAGCAAAGACACAAAAAGCATAGCATACCATAGCAGAATAGTTTATGAAACAGCATTGTGAGCTTTTGCTAAAAGACTGAGGCTTAGATACCTTTGATTTTGGTAACATATTTTAACCCATGTCTGAAGCCTGGCCTCTGCATCGGATTTGACCTCTAATGTTTACACGGACTGAAAAGTCTGGAATTGGCTTCTGCCCTCTTAAGTGTAAGCAACAATCTCAAATCTAGAATCATAAATTCACCTAAGGAGAAATCTGATCTTTGGGTTTTGTAAGAAAACATTAGCTTTCTCAGACCTGACCCTTTGCTTATCTGAATGTTTTCAAAGCAGAATCATTTAAATGCTTAAAGCCTATCCAACTATGAATCTGTTTCAGTAAAAGGATTATTTGATGCAATTCTTTGTGTTATTTAGATGGAGAAATATAGCAAACATCTGGAGATACTGGTTTCTGAGAGAACCCAGGATTTGATGCATGAAAAACAGAAGACTGATCGTCTGCTGTATAGTAAGTTATATAGCAAAAATGCTGGATATTCTTCTCAATAATAATTTGATTTTAACAGATGTATTACAAACAGAAAACCTTTGATAGGTAATTATTTAATAGATAACATTTAGTTGGCAATGAATTAATATACTTGCTCCTTGCAAAGCTGTAAAGATATTTAGCTACTTTTTATATTTTCCCCCCAAAAATCAGTGCAGTCATCTGAGACCTATGACTCCAGAATCCATACTGCTCTGACTTTGATCTTGCTTGCTTCTGTATAGTTATATAACAGTATAGTTATAAATACTGGGGAATTGCTTTTGAGCTGAGGCTACTTTTGATGGCAGTATATCTTTTGGAATTCCACAAGAAAAAAGGGATAAAGGAACAGACGTAACATATAGGAGAGAAAAAGGAAAAGGCTGTGACAGTGCAAGATAGGAGAAATAAAGAAGATCAAAAAAGGGCAAAGAGATAGTAAACAAACCTAACACAGGAAGAGAACACTAGCAAAGAAATGATAAATAAGTAGCTAGTTACATCCCAAGTCACACTATTAGAATCTAACCTTACTCTGAGTTGGAATGTATAGATATTGGTTTGTTTGAACTAAAAGTTATGGATCATCTGAAAAATCTGGACTTGTTATCAGAGAGATTTACTGTGAATTCTCACATGACAGCAGAGCAGCTTTTGATGCTGAAGTGTGCTTTCACCTTCAGAATATTTTACATTTGAGAACATTGCTTTTATACCTTTGAACAAACATGTTCTGTTTATTGTGTGCTTTTATTAATGACAAAAAAGTAACAATGCTCTACTTTCTACAACAGGTATGTTGCCGAAGCAAGTAGCAGATGATCTCAGGCAGGGAAAACACGCACAAGCTCAAAGTTACTTAAGTGCCACTATCTTTTTCAGGTAAACAAAAATGAAAGATAGGACAAGAACTGACTCCTACTGAAGACTCTTCCAGGCTTCTCCTGGAGGTGAAGCTCCTAACTTAGTATAGAATTTCTATCTAAACTGCCATTTATCATACCAGATGGCAATATTTGACTCTCCAAATAAGTGTCTGTCAAATTGCTCACACATCTCCATTTTTTAATATAAATACTTAAATGAAAAATGAGATTACTGTGGAGCACTAACACGCAGCAGCAGGTCCCTTTATGTGTGTTACACACTTATGCATGTATATTTCATAAGATAGGCCTAAGTAAAGGTTCCAGTATTTAGCTGTGTAAAGGAAACTTGTCTGTCCAAATCCATGAGCCCACATAGATTTACAGACTTGTTATGTGTGCCTGAAGCAAATTATAAATTGCATGTTTTCACTTCACTTCAATTCACTATTAAGTTCCCTCTTTGCATTTGTACATAACCCAAAATTGAAGACTACTTAGTCTGTTGCAGATTAAAGTCTAGCTGTAAAAAATAGTTTACTGCATTGGTACGCAAAAAGACTTAGGTCAGTTAGTCCTTTTAAATGGTAGAAGTCTGTTTTCAGTTTAAGGAAATGTTTGAAGACAAAACTATTCTGTAAGATCCTTAGTGAAAGAAATACTGAAAAAGAGAAGGTGAGGTAGTTCCACTGAGAAATTATTACTGTGTATTTAGGATTACCAATCTGCAATGGTTAACACAGTAGATAAATATGTTCTTTTTGTTGTGTTTTAACAGTGACATTGTTGGCTTCACTCAGCTCTCCAGCAGCAGCACACCTTACCAAGTGGTAGATCTCTTGAACAAGCTTTATACCACTTTTGATGAAATCATAGATAACTATGATGTCTATAAGGTGGAGACAATAGGAGATGCCTGTAAGTTCCTTGAGCTGTGGACAATGATGGGGCATGGATATTTCATCAGGACAGAGACTGATTTGATGATAAGGAAGAACAGATGAAGGAGATTCGGAAAGTTTATTACCACTGGGAATACCACACAAAACAAGTAGGGGAGAAGTCCTAGCAGAGCCCTAGCAGACTTTAGGAACATTTTCCTGCTTACCTTTCATCATTTCTACAATTGATGAATGTTGTGGATGGGACAAATGAGTTGAGTAAACTATCGCTGCTGTTTATTTGGTTCCTATGACCTGTAAGGTGTGACTTTAAACCTTGGCAGCAGATTAATCCCAGTTGGCAGCTTCTGTTTCACAGGAACACAGCTGAAAAACTTACCTTCTACGTGGAAGTATAGATGCCATTCCATTAGCTTTATTGTCTCTGTCTTTTTTGCAAAGACCATGACAACCTTCTCTCTCCCAACACTCTGTAGAGGCTTGGCTTCCTCTTCTTTTTGGATTTTTAGGAAAATGGCTTTTTATTTGCTATCATGGGAATCTGCTATGGATTGTCTACCATTAAAACCTAGTTCCATCAAAAACCTAGCAGAATCTAGCAGGATTTTTGGATGAGACAAACAGGAATCTTGTAAGAGATGTGGGAAAAAAACACACTCTATTTTTCTGTGGCATGGTTGAGCAAATTCTGGACCATAAAATTCCTGAACAAATCCACCAAGGGATCCTGAAGAGACCTGTCTCTTCTCCTACACAGTAAGAGTCAGTGCAGGAAGCATAGGACAATGTCTAGTGGGAATCATTCTCTCTGTATAATATCTGCCCAAAGACAAAAGGTATTGAACAGCCACTTTCCCACTACCTGTCCAACTTCAAGCATCCTCAATGGAGAGAGGGAGGAAGAAAGGGTATAACACATAGGAGGGAATAAATCTTATTGGAAAGTAAGAAGGAAATCCAACATTTTTCAGAGCGAGCGTAATTATACACATAAGCTGTTGCCCTATCCTTCATTTGTTTCTGGCTTTCTCTGCTCAGCAGGCACAACTGTCCTGCAGGATGTGAAATCTTTACATTTTTTCTAACTTGGGCAGCATCCTTTGGTAAATCTGTGTGTAATGCCAAAGGTTAACACAGTTGCATTGTTGTGTTAAGATATGGTGGTGTCGGGAGTACCCAAAGAGAATGGGATCCTTCATGCCGGTGAGATCGCAAGCATGGCTTTAGACCTTCTGGACATCTGCAAGACTTTTAAGATCCCACACAAGCCCAACACCCTCCTAAAAATAAGAGCGGGAATCCATTCAGGTATGTTGAGAGGCCTGCAAAGGAGTCCTCCTCTGGTTTAACAAATGTTTCTGTAGTGGCATTTCCTCTCTATTAAAAATGAAGTTAATTTCTTGACATGGTATGGAACACCTCATAGAGGTCATCCCAACAGAATAAATTATTGCATACCTGGAATATTGGGAACACAATGCAGAAAACAGCATTGGAAACACCACATGGGCACAGTGTCTTTGCTGATGTGAGTGAGGACTGCCATTCTGTGTCTGTTACTTGTCCTTTTCAGCTGTTCTCTTCTCAAAACAGTGAGTTTCTTCTTGACTCTTTGATCTAGCCTTCACTCTCAGACTGATTTAAGCTGATGTGTGATTGCAACTCCTTCTTGATAGACAGCCAGAGGTGGACACATGCTGTGCAGCCCAGCATCTGCAAATTAAGCGGCTTACATTGTCTCAGCAAGAGACCATATCTTCTATATCTTAAATCCCCTGGGGCTGACATGAAGGAATCAAAATGTTCATTTTCTGCTGTCAGCAGGAGCAGGTTACTACCTGTTCCTGCTTTTCCATGTGACTAGAGAGCTTTGCGTGAACAACTACTATTGGCAGCATTCCTTTCTCACTGCCCCTTAAAATATTCTGTTGTTGTGTTGAAACATGATTCTGCAGGTGCCCTAATTCATGCACACTGCCTCCATCCCGTCATCACTTCCCCCGCCATTCTCCTTTGAGGCCCTTTTGCAATACCCTCCATGGCTCTGGAAGCCATCTGTAAGTGAGGTGTATAACCCATATAAGACAATACTGAAACTCTTTATCTTGTTAACGAATGAGACATAAGGTAAGCAGCCATGAGGCTGTATGACTGATTATGTGATTTTAAAACACAAAATATCTTGTTTTCTTTAACAGGTGCAGTTGTAGCTGGAGTTGTTGGGACCAAAATGCCACGGTATTGTTTATTTGGAGACACTGTGAACACAGCTTCCAGGATGGAATCTACCAGTGAAGGTAACAAGGAACAAACACTAGATGTGTTTTTGACCATCCCTTAATGAGTTCTGAAAAAATGTTGCACTGAGTTTTGAGTCCTGTCCTGTTTAAATGACTGCAAGTCCTGTGATGAGGGTATTGGTTTCTGGGTCCAGTCTGCCTATGGGCAAATTATACCAGCGATATTTGTAACAAGATCTCCTCATTCCCTGAGCCTAAGAGTGATTTTCATGGCTTGAAAGTTCTCTAAAATAAAAAAGGGTAAGAATCAGATAAAATGAGAGGTAAGTTGATATGTTCACTGTTTCTAATCCTTCCTGGCACCCAGCTGAATTTACATTAAAAATATTTTTATGACCCTTCTTTTTCACTGATAACTTCCTGTAACGCAGAACACAGAATCACAGCATCATAGAATGGTCCAGGTTGGAAGGGAGCTTTAGGATTATCAGGTCCAACCATCAACGTAACACTGCCAAAACCACCACTA
>RSEF01000031.1:59510421-59543364 GCA_003993805.1 Himantopus leucocephalus
AGACTTGTGCTCCAGACCCCTCACCAGCTTCATTGCCCTTCTGGACACGCTCCAGCACTTCAATGTCTTTCTTATAATGAGGGGCCCAATACTGAACACAGTATTTGACGTGCAGCCTCACCAGTGCCCAGTACAGGTCACTTCCCTAGTCTTGCTGGCCACACTATTCTTGATGCAGGCCAGGATGCTACTGGCCTTCTTGGCCACCTGGGCACACTGCTGGCTCATATTCAGCTGGCTGTCAATCAACACTCACATGTCCTTTTCTGCCGGGCAGCTTTCAAGCCACTCTTCCCCAAGCCTGTAGCGCTGGATGGGGTTGCTGTGACCCAAGTGCAGGATCCAGCACTTGGCCTTCATACCATTGGCCTCAGCCCATCAACCTTGCCTGTCCAGGCCGAACCCAAGAGGTGGTAGAACATCACGGTCTTTAACCAGTATAGAATATTACATGTGTGTTCTCCAGCAAAGAGATTAGACAGAAATCTCTAGAGATTAAATCATTACATTAAGCCCTTACTTTCACTTCTTCCCAGGGTATAACAGAGCTCCATGGTTAGTTAGAAAGCTTCATCTTTAGTCAGTATGAGCATTTGAACCTCAGCTTCTGAAATATTTTAGCTTGATCTACAAGAATGGGAAAATATATATAAAAAAAAGGAATGAGGGAGTGATTCAAGGTCAAACAACCCTGATGGCTTGGTTTTGTCTCTTTCATGAAATGAACCTGAATAGTTTTATGGCTCACTTTGCAATGCTTCGTAAATGGATTTGAATTACGCAAAATGTTTTCAAGTTTAACTTCATGACAAAAAGTGATGCTTTCAACATCTATCATGATCTACTAAAAACAAGACAAAAAGGCAGAGGAGCAGTCCTACATGGTGGCTTTGAAGGTTTAGCCTGGGGATTTGAGAATCAACCGTGATCCATTCCATCTCACCATTTAATAATTTTTCCAAAGCAAATGCTAGTCTGAGCGGAACACATATGACTTCACTTTCTGTCTGTCAGTCTCCCAGATAACTCCTCTCCTTCTCCTTCTCCTCTTTTCTGGCTCCTTGTATCATCTCATCTGAACTGCTTTAAAACTAATGCTTTCCAAATCTGCTTCCATCTTTCTTCATATTTCATCTCTTGTTCTGTATGTCAGTCTTTTTCTCATATGGCACATCAACACTATAAACTTAAGTATAAAGACAAAGCTTCTTATCTTTTAAGACTTTCTTTTATCTCCCTCTTTCTCTGACCACGTACATCTGAGAATCTCAAATTACATTCACGTGTTTTAACCCTAATATGATCACTTTAAAATAGATCAATTAAGTACTAGCAATGTAAATAAAAATTGCTGTCAGCTGGAATCCGAGTGCTAGTGTCTTGTTCCCAAGGAAGATGGCCACTTAAAATATCACATATCTACTGGAAAGAATATTTCAGAGATATGTATCTAGGTATGTTGATACATGTATTTCCTGGACTACAGGGAGTGTTTTGAGACTTCCAATAAAAAACTTTTAAACAAACAAATTACAAACCCATCATTTTCTGATATAAGAAAAATCAGTAAGACAGTCTTAGCCAGTTCTACTATCACCTGGGATCTTTTTCAAATAAAGAAGCTAATGAATTACTCTGTCACAGAATATTAAAGGCAAAGGGGTTTTTGGCAATTTTCCAGATTTTGGCAAAATTTTGCTTTCTGGCAAAGGTAGGATTATTCAGAATTTGCTCTATCTGTCCTTCTCCTTGATCCTTCCTCCATCATTTGCAAAAGGCAAGACAGCCAGGGTTTACATGAAGATAAATTCTCAACTAAGGAAAAATCACATTGTTAAAAAAAAAAAGTGGAATTATGGTAATGTCTCTTCTCCCTGTTTTTATTTACAGGCTTGAAGGCAGAGCAAGGAAATGTTTAATGTTTAGACTTTGCTGAAAACTGTGTGTGCAAAGAAAGCGCTGGCTCTTTATTGACCAGGAGGTAGAACTATGTATGGTTTTCTTTGCAAGATGAAAAGGGTGCTCATCAGTAAGTCCAGCCAGGCAGCCATGAGGAGTAGACAAATAATATTAGATGCAGGATATGAAGGGTAGTGTTTGTTGACAGCCACGTATTTGTCCTGAGATGCCCTCACAAAGAGGCCAGGATACTGGAGCTTGTGCGCAAACATTTCAAATAACAGAGGAATAACAGCAAAGACATGAAAAAAGCAAGGGGAAGTTCATTAATGAGTCTTGAAGTCTTTGACATACAGAGCGGGGTGGGTTTGTTGAGATGTTTAAATTGTTACAATAATATGACAATTGTCTTTCTGTCCAGCTCTTAAAATACAGTGCAGTTCAAGTGCATACCAGCTGTTGGAGCAGATTGGAGAGTATGTGTTAGTATGCCGTGGGAATTTACAAGTCAAGGTGTGTATGCAAGCAATATTTATACTCAGCTTTTCAGGGAGGAGAGTGTGAAAGTACCCTGCAGTCCCTGAATTTTAACCCATGCAGTCCTACAAGTCTCAGAGTCCTTGGGTTAGATTATTTCCTGTCCCTGAAGAGAGCAGGCTCAAGTTTTAAACCAGTACCAATTCCATGGGCTTGTGCTTGGGACTACACTGATAATTCATGATGGAGGACATGATGAAGGACTTAGCCAAACTTGGAAGTACTGTGTGGCACGTCACTTTGTCATAACTGCTTGAAATCAAACAGGGTCATTCAGAGACATCATAAATCATTGTAAAAGTTCCATAAGAGGACTAACTTACTTCTAGACCCAGTTTAGGATGGCACTTCAAAGAATTCTTTTAATCCATAGTGCTGCCACTGTCTTCTAATGAAAAGTTTTATGTCTTAGTTTTCCTTTATGTAAAATGGCTGACGGGCACATCAGTCTCCTTTTGTGACTTTGAGTTGTAATAAGAAGATTATTACACAAATGATGGGTGGTATTGTAACCCCATGACTCATTTTCTTCCTTAGGGGAAAGGAGACATGGTAACGTACTGGCTTGAAGGTAAGAAAGCCCCTACCACCCAGAAGGCAGTCACCAGCACTTCTGTGACTCTTCAAGACCCCAACAGAGCTTCGTTTAGTTTGATACCAGGTGTCCTTCCCACTGATCCTCTCTCAAGTCCTGCTTATTAGCCATTCACTAACGCCAGCATCCATCCTGCGTTCAGTCTGTTAGATCAACCTGATGAATTAGAACGTAAGAAAAGAGATAGTACGCCCCTTTGGCTTTGTGGATGTATTAGTTCAGACTTTATTCACAGGTATCTCTCTCCCAGCAGTGGCAGGAAAAATACAGAAAAGCAAAAACTTATCTTGAGGAATTATAAGTAAGACTGGCCCACCAGTTACTAGGGCAGAAGGTACTTCCCAGTGTTACTTGTTGGTTTGGTTTTGCTGGGCAATCCCCTGCCAGCAGTCTCCATCATTTCAACACCAGCTGGCTGGACATTCCAGCCTGTAAGCTGCTCCTACAGGAAAGAAGGGGACAGTGTAGTGTTGCTATTTAGTGGTATAATAAACCTTGTGGGTGTGATTGGTTTTGTGCTGTGAAAGGGAAAAATGAGATGTGTATTGTGTTAGAAAGCAAGGCCCATTGAAAGAGGAGGATGGAGCAGTGCAGTCATGGTGGATATGAATCGAAATGAGAATTTGTACTCCTGCTTCCATTGCATCTCCATTGCCTGGAGCATAGAAATAAGAATTAAGAAGAAAATCTGGGATATTTCCACAGAGTGAACACTTGGTGATACCTGTCATCTTGGTACAGAGATCTCAAAATCTTGGGAAATAAATGAAAGAAATTGCATGCTGTTGTTAAACAGACGAGCATCCATTACAGCTGCCCTTGTCTTTGGCTGCTCTGGGATTTCTTTGAAAAACTGCTTTTAACATTAGCTTGTAGTTGATTTTACCAAAGTGGTGGTGAACCTACTGTTGCTGGCTAGCTGTCTGATTGAGAAATCAGGCAGCCCTCTGAGTCACTGTGTAATTTAAGACACAGTTTAGAAAAGGTCATTCCTGAGCAAGTATTTCCTGTAAAGAGAGACCCATCACTACACATGGAGTTATCTCTTGATGAGCATGGTTCTGCAAGCATTGCTGGTGTTGACTTTCTTTAAAGACAAAGTATATGTATGGTGGACCCTGTTTATACTTTTTAGGCTTCTATTTATGGCAATAAATTACCTTCGAGGGTTAATCTATTTTGAAGAGTTTAGCCAGTCCAGTTTGACTGTCTAACAGAATGATAGGTGAAATAGAGGGTGGAAGGATACTAACAGTCACAGCAGTTCCATCATACTGTGAACTGGATTGGCCAAAACTAACTGGGAGGAGGCGAAAAGGAAGGACTGTGAGTGACATAGCACCATTTACTCCTCCTTATTCTGTTCCCTTACCCTCCAGTCTGTCCCCAGTCCTAGGTACGAACACAAAGCCATACAGGTAGATGCAATATTTCTGGTATAAATTTGTGTAGCTTAAACAAGCAGCTGACTAGTTGTCCGTGTGCCCATGTAGTCTGTGGTCCCGTGTTCCATACTTTTAATGCTGAATATGTGTTGTGTGATAGTAATAGGAAAGTCACACTACAGTCCTTCTTCAGCTTCTGTGGGAAGTAAATGCAGTGGTAATGTTAGTTTTTTCAGGGATGCCTAATAGAGGTAGAAAGCTAAATCCTTCTGAATTATGGAAGACTTATTTGAAATCCACAGAAAAATATAGAAAATTCTGAGTGAAATTCTGTCTGAGAAGTCTGTGGGAATACTGCTACTTGAATGGGACCAGAATCTCAGCGAGGGACCTTATTTGTAATTTTAGCAAAATAAACCTTTCAGTTATCCAGAGTCCAGAGATGTCCTTTAATACAACCATTTCCTTTATCCAAATGCTACCTAGATATTGTGAAACTCTCTACTATGTTACAGTGCTGTGTGATCTGTAATATATTTTACAATATTCTTTTACTGAGTTAGCATTTTTTACACTTTTATTAAAGGTGCATATCATAGGGTCTTCTATCAAATATGAATGTGAAAGCATGTGCTTTGTTATATGTTCATCTGTAGCAGTACTTCAGTTTTAACACTTCTGCTTTATTTTAGTGTTGTTTTTAGAATTAAAAACGTTAAAATTAGTGTCTTCGGAGTTTAAAATCTTCTAACTAGAACTGAGTGATGAGTGACCATTAGCAAGGCTGTTGGATTGACAGCTTTCACCACTGACATGTCCTTGGGTAGTATTCAAATTCTGCTGAAGACTTACTGACTTCAAGAGACTTCAAGTCTGGTAGCTTGAAGAACACCAGTGTCAGCCTACCTTTCTGCTTTGTTATCTCTTGGTCCTCTCCTCGAACACAGCATCTCCAGAATAAAAACTAGATTACTTTCTAAGGACTGTTGAATCTGTGGTACCTGTCCTGAGACTTCAAGCAGTAGTCCTTATTAACGTCAGTTTGTCTGAGGACTGTGATGATACGACCTTTCTTCCTCCAGAAGATAAAGTGCAAGGTAATGAATGTTATAGATGCAAACAGAAGCGTCCTCAGTCAACTGGCAAGTATTTAAGATTTATCTCGGGCATTTTGACAGATGTAGTCAATGGCTACAGCCATATTTCATTGTCAACTACCAAAGCAACAGGCAAGTTTCAGGAACATGAGCTCTATTTGGTTACACAGATTTTTACTAGAAGTTAGATGCAATGCAGAAATCATTAGAGACTGTATGACACAACAAATTCAGCTTGCAGTATAAAGCCCGTGAGATGTGCTTTGCTTTTACCTCCTGGGGATGGAATACTGCAGAGATCATTTTCTTCTGTAGTATTGTGGCCACACAGGCATACACATGTGTAATAATATGTCTATAGAATATATATAATATAGAGAAAATTATATATTCATATATAGGTAAAATTTGTGGCTATAAATATAACTGTATAGGGAGAGGTTAGTGCAAATCAATACTCAGTATAAGGACATGAAATTGTTGACAATTTTTGCCTCATGTTTGAACTCTGCAAGCATCTCAGTTTTTGAACCCACCAAGGGAACACAGAGTGGTGCTGCGCACAGAACTTCATAGACAAGGGCAGGTGGTCTTTACAGCACCTGCAAACCATTCACCACTGTCCCATTTCACCACTCTAAATCAAAATCCTTGTGTGGGGCAGCACTTGCGACTGATGTTACTGCAAATTCAGATCTCCAGAGAGTCCTGTTATAGCTCCTGCCCAGGAAATGTAGCAAGGAAGCTTTTTGTGGCTTACAGCGTAGCTGCTCACTAAAGTCCTGGTGACTTTGGCAATGCAGGAAAGCATTTAGACCTGGTAAATCTGAAGTAGGATAACCAGCACAGTGCTCATTTCTGAGATGCTTTAAATCCACAGAGGTTCACCTTCCAGATGTGGAATTAGTCAGATAATCTAGCAAGTATTCTTTTCTAAAATGGCACTCTCCACAGATATACATGTGATGTGTTCCTCCTTTTCTAGGAGATTATGTCTGTAACAGAAAATGGGAAAGCAATTGTAATAACAGAGCTGAAGGACTGATACGTACTTTATAGATCACTTCAGATCTTCACTCAGTGGCCTTTCATTGTCTATGGTCATGCAAAATAATGCAGGGGATAACAATACTGTATTCATGATGTGGTGATTTTATGGAAAGATCGTGCATTTTAATTATTATATATTGCAGGTCCAGGTACATATAGGTGAGGATGCAGGCAGGTACATTAAATAAATCACACAACACAAAAATTGACTTATTAAAGTCTTTAATTAGAGCAATAAACCCTCACTATATTGTTTCCATTTGAATGTTGAGGAACAGATTGAATAACCACAATATTTAAAAAAATCCCAACAAGTAAAAAAAAATGGTTAACATATTTCCAGGTGTAAAACTTCCTAGATTTTATTCAAACATTGGCATTGGAAAAAGACTGTGTTTTGCCACCGAAAGTTAGTCTTTATCCCCTAGATTAGGTAGCAAACATCTTTTATTTAGCTTGTTATCAATATGTGCAGAGGGTTTCCAGTTCCATGGTTCTTTCTATGTAAACAGAAAAGTTATGTGCTTCTTCCTACAGCTAATTAGTCAAACCAGAAAAATGAATTTATTTAAAGAAAAGTGGAATGAAATCAGGTGTTCTTTGCAAACAGTGCAAGGGCAGAGTATGAGTGTTGAGCCTGACTGTGCAGTCAGAGGATGCAGGATCTCTTGAAGATCTATCTCTGAAGAAGAGATTGGTATGAGGTTCCCCAGCATGTAGAACATCTCTCTCTCACACCCCACTCAGACACCCAAAAGTTATTAATAGCCCTTCCATCTAAACTGACCTCAATATTAAGAGTCTTTGGTTTTTTAAGAGTGTCTTTCTGGGGCAGTCCTTTCAGACCAGTAAAAGGACAAGGCTATGAAATATTGTTCTGATTATTCTCCAGCTGGCTACCATCTGCTTTTCAGCTAACGAGTACTCTTTCCTCCTAATTTCTGTCTGAATTTTCCCCTACTTCACACCAGTCAGTGTAAAACATTGGACATCATTACATTCTAAATTGGAATTCAAAGATAAAATCATTTCCAATCCAATGTTCTTTCCAAAGAAAATAGGGGAAAATTCCCTCTACTCCAAATTTAAAATTTGCTAAAATGCACTTTCTGATGTAGAGATATAAAACAACCAGTTTGGAATGTGAGAGAGTGGGCTTTGTAGAATTTTTTTTGTGGGAACCCTAATGACTGAAACCTTCCAATGAACATGCATGAGTCTACATGATGTTATTTAGTTTCCCATAATATACTAACTACAGTTGTCTGGTTCAGACAGGGAACCAAGCTACGCCATCTTCTGCATTTGTACCTCATCTTTCCACTGCGCTAGGTCTTAAGTGCATATGCCTCCTTTTTGGGACTAGCTTCTAGTGCTGGATTTAACAGTTTTTGTACAGTACTAAGTTTGACCTTGAAGCTCCACATGGAATTTTTACTGTTACACCTTTGGGAATTTTGCCTCGGATTTCAATGGCAATAGAATTGGTACTTCCTAGCCAGTGAAGGACCAATATGAAGCTACTCTAGTTCATAAGTATGCATAATTGCTAATGATTATCACTGCATTTCATAGTAAAATACAATGGTGTACAAATAAGTGTTTTGATGAGATTCTGGAAGCTAATCAGTGTTCTTGGCATCAGATCCCTACTACATACCAATTTTTTTCTGTAGCTCTTGCATCCTGCCTCCAGGCAGAAAAACACTCTCTGTCCCTACCTGAAGAGCTTGTTCAGGCCAAGCTGCCAAAGAGAAGATACGCATATGGAAGAATGCACTAAACATATTGCCTGTGTGACCAGAACATAACACAGTTACTCTAAAAAGTATTGAAATACTGTCTGTGAAGCCTTTTTGGTCTCTTTCTCCTTCATGAATAATACCTCTTTTTCTCTTCTTGCCTCACTAGAACAAAGTACAGAGCCAGATTTTCAACGCATTTAACCCTTTTCCTCTCGCTAAGTAATGAAACTGTGGGTTGAAAAAAATACTGGTACTGAATCTGTCAGAATTGACCAAGGGTTCAAGGCTTTTACCAATGGTTTGGGGAAATGCTGAATGCAAAGCACTGGAAAATTTGAGTTTGTGATTGGCAACAGAGCCAGGATTTCACAGGGGTTATAATGAAACACAGTCCTGGGACATTTAAAGTCTGTAGCCTGTTGGAAGAACTGGGTGTCCTTGAAGAGCCACAATGAAGTTCTTCTTAGAAAAGTTCTCTTCTCCTAAGGTATGGAAGGAATTTTGAATTGCAATAGGCTTGAGACAAAAAATTTGTGTGAGGTGTCAGAAAGACAGAGGGGTCCTCTGATCAGATCTCAAATGAATATATTCCTATGCTTGTGCATCCTGTGACCTGCTTTTGCAAACAAATGTGTAATGTATATACACCTATGCAGTGTTTGTAAGTAAAAAGATTAAGCCTAAACACTTGTGCGTGCATGTGACAATAGGATAGCCAGGGCTAATCCTTGCAACTGTTCTGAACAGAAAATAAACCGTGATTTAAAAACCAGTGATAGCTGGATCTGCTGCCCCATACAGGGTCTGGAATTCCTTCACTGAGAGGACTGATAAACTAAGGGTAATGCTTACTGATGACATTTTTCCAGACAGCATTAAAAGTGAACTCTAGATCCACTCTGTGTTGTTTCTAAAGACCAGACATAAAAGGGTACTACCAGGTAAGTAACAAACCCGCCGACCGTTGTCCCAGTAGGGATTGCATGTTCAGACTGGCTGCAGAGGAGAAATGGGCTCAGCATGAGCTGCTTTGCAGCTGATGCCCCATGATGTGTGTTAAGAATGTGTCAAGAAAACACCTCTACTCTAGATATTAGGAAACTCCTCTACAAGTTTTATGTATGATTTATATTAGAAACACAGAAACCTTTCAAGACTCAGCAAATCTCCCATGTCAGAACTGCATTCCCTAGCAATATGGCTTTACTGGCAATGTGTTGAGATTCAAGTTTCGGAGTGCAGATTGTGCTCTGCATATAAATAGATCAGCCCCTAAATGCTCATGAAAATCAGGCTGGAAGCGCCTTTGGGGCCTGACAGTCACCCATCTCCTACCCATCTCTACAGCACCTTTAGTGTGAAAGGTATTACATAGAGATGCAAAATGCCAGGCCTGTGCTGCAAGAACTGACAATTTAGTTGGACGTCTCAACATAACAGCTTACAAGGGATGGATGATGTGGGGTCAGATTCCACCACCCCAGTCAAAAGCAGGAGCTCACTCTGCAAACAGCCTGGTACAGACCAGGAGAAATGCTGGGACAGGGTCTCAGTGGCTGTTACTCTGCTAATTGCAACACAATAAGTAGTTACTGGAGACAGTACTGTGGAGAGGTTGGATCGGATGGGGAGGAACTGCCTGTAGAAGAGCACCACGTTTCTGCAGAACACAGATCAAGAGTATAATACTAGTCCCGAGGGACACACACCCTGCGCACACTCACCTCCCGCTCGTTGGGTTCCAGGCGGAAAGGACCTGCTCCAGAGGTTTAGTGCTCCAGGGGCACAAACTGCACACTGATTGAAACTCCCTATTTTCTGTTGAAGGCTTTGCAATGATCAGCTTGTATGACTGTAAAAATGCTATTTATGATGATAGAAATTTAAACAAAGCAACACAAAATTGCCCTATGTGCAGTTGATCTGTGTATCACATTGTTTCTTAAAAGAAGGTAAACTCCACGGTAGCACTATGACAAATACTATTCTGAAAATAAATTTTATATATCTTAGGAACCTTCTCTGAATGTCTAAATCACTGGTTTTCTTCAAACACTAATATATGCTCTGCCACCCATACTGTAGGACCTAGCAATATGTGGCAATTGACTTCAATGAGACCAGGCATTAACTGCACAAACAGAGCTCCACTACAACTGCATACATTTTTGGGGGGAGAGCATTGAGGAGAGAAGTGGGATTTTGACCTAGAGGTGTTTTAAAGGAAGCAAGGGCAGAAAGAAGCTCTCAACTCTGGCCCATGGCTCGGAACCACACCCTAAGCTGAAGCCAAATTCAGACCCAGGACTAGAATCTGCCTCTGAAAAGCAACGTGATTATTCCTGCTTGTTCCAAGATTAGCACTGGTCCCAGAAGTTCTAGTGGCCATCAGAAGAGACCACACGAGCTGAATGAAAATAAAGGCCCAGAAATTCTCTGGCCTGGGCATGGTATCTGCATAAAAAGCTTGAAGCTGCTGTCATGCCATCTTTGATCAAATAAGCAGTATATTTCTACTGGCAAAACTATAGTGTATGAAAAAAGCTCACTTTATTAAAAAAAAAAAAATCTTTAATTTTTAAATGGACAAATTCTTATTTTTTTAAATGGCCATTTCCATTCATTCTCTGTTTAACTAGCAGAAAAGAAAGGAAAAATCATAGAGAAAGAGATTTCCGAGGCCATACTAATATATTTCTTTAACTTTTAATTCCCACATGTTCAATAAAATCTTTAGTGGATTATGGTGGATTAGCCTAGAAATATTGCTTAAACTTGTATTTTTTATGAAATCTTACCTCAGCTAAATAAACGGAGGAAAGACATTGCCTATAAATACCATGTTTTAAATATACATTTTTTATATCTCTTTCCATATTGTGGGAAATTTTAACTCCCATTAAACTTTGCTTTAATACAAACATTTTCTTGTTTCTACACTAAGAATGGAATAAAGCACATGACTCAGATCTGCGTGGCTGTATCTCAAGTTATATATTTACCATTCCATTTGTCACTAGTTTGCTGTCTTGCCTTGTAAAACCCCATATAACTTTTGACAGAGAACATCTAATCCTAGGCAAAATGGAAAAACTTGACCTCTTCCTATATATATTTGCAGAACTGTACAAATCTAGGTTCCCAGCGGGCTGACGCTTTGCTCTCTTATGCAAGGCGAGCGATTGCTCACAACCCCGGCAAAGGCAGTACGCGGCTACCTAGCAGCCTGATTTCTCATGGTGGGTCTGATCTTCAGGGGTGCTGAGCACCCATGGACGGGCACACGCTGAGACCCTCACCTGCTTCCTTTGGGAACAGAAAGCGATGAAAGACCCTGTTCCTCATCATGTACATCAGCAGTATTTCAGCTGTTGGCTGCAGAGGTCATGAAATAAGACTTCCCAGTGCCATCAAAAAGCTACTCCGTACATTGCAGAATAAGGTCCTGCAGTGACTAAGCCTGCAGGAGACAATCTGCCTGACAACAACAGAGTGCTTTTATGTGGAAGTGGGAGTTGAACGTGTCAGGGAGAGGGTCTGTTTTTGTGGAATTCCTTTGCTCAGCAGGTAAAACTTGCGCTGTACAGGCTGTGTGTGTTTGTTTATTCCCACAGTACTGTTGCTGCACGCCAGAGCAGCAAAGATGTCTGTAGCCACCTATTGAGAGGTTTTACCTGACTCAAACTAGCTAGTATTTTTTTAATTTGTTCTAATAGCATCCTGGTGCACAACCAAAAACTGACCGCAGTGTTAACATAACATCTTGTTCAGTCTGAAAGAAATCAAACTATGTTATGCAAAAAATTGTATTTCCTCCTTCTGGAAACCTCTTCAGAGACTGGTTGTCTGTAATGATTGGACATAAGTTTCCAAACAAACAAACCAGTGGATACATAAAGCTTCCATTCACTTTCCAAACAGTTCCAAGGGCAGCAAAAAATGGCTCATTTCAGTCGAAAATTCCTTGCTGCTTTCTATACGAGATCTCAGTTTGCTACAAATGAAAGGGTTTTTCTTCTTTCTTACCCTGGTAATTCAATACGTTTGGCTGGTACAACTTACGGTTGACAAAAACCAGCTAAATAAGAACAGTTATTAAGACTTCCATCACAGAGAAACTTTTTGGAGTTGTGAGAGTTCCGTTACGGGAACTGGGACTTTGTGAGATGCTAGCAAATTACTCTGTGCTTTAGTAACCATGACCCTAAGAGCTTAATCCTTAGAGTAGCTGCTTAGCATGCGCATCGTGTTATACCACGTCTCTGTTACATACATAGTAGAGGCCTGATAAGGTTTTATACATAGCCTGGAATGTGCAATTTACTGTTGGACAGAATAGCCAGGATTCGTGTTTCTGCATGTAAACTGCAGGTTCAGATTTTGAATGGTTAACCCTTACTACTCACTTCCTATTTGTCTTGCTATGTTTCCGTAAGCTGTGAACAAAAACATCTGGCAGCCAGGTCCTCTGTTTCCTCCCCCAGCAAAGCATGGCTTTGAGACCCCTGAGTGGACTGTAACCATTTATCACCCATAGGGAAACATCTGGCATTTTAGAAAAGGCACACGAAAATGACATTTTCAGAAGAGTCAGACCCAGCACTGAACACAACCCATAGAAGTCTATACCCTAAGCGACTTTAGAGGTACTGAAATGTATTTTTAAGACCTGAGTCCACTGACAACTGCTCCTAGTCTCTGCAAGAACTGTGTCATGATCATGTTGTAATCTCCTTGTCAAGTATGCCAATAAAATCCAGAAGTGTTAGAAACATTCCAGTGAATGCAATACCAATGGGGAGTGAAGCTAAAACCTGTACCTTGCATGCTACTGATGATGGATTAGCCTTTGAAAACTCCCCTGAGCCTATCTGGCTCCTAGGAGACTTTCAGAAGAGCCCACAGGATCAGCACATTGATTCCTTGAAGCACAGAAAAATAAAATCCTGCTGGGAAGAAGGAAGAGAGAGAAATCACTTCTACACTCCCTAACATCAGCCAGCTATTGGAGTGCATGCTGGTATCTCTCAATCCCTTCCAAAACGAAGCGACACTATTGCTAAGACATATTCAGCCACAGAGCACCACATCCTTTCCTACAGACAGCTCCAGAGTTTTGATTCAGCTCTTGATCTCAGCTGACAGCCACTGCTGCCCTCCTGCCAGTGTGTCCACGGACTTGGGTACTATAGGCAGCAGGAAAGGAGGGAAAGGGAGACAATAAAATTAAAATGTAATATTTTTTTTTCCAAAATGAAGAATTGAATTCTTTAACCTTTAAACATGCTTGTTTACTTACAGAAAGAGTATTTCAGGCACAAAAGGTTTGAGTATCAGTCACATACCAGGTTAAATTGTAATAGTATCAGGATTGTCCCATGCAGTGCAGTCAGCTATATTATCCCCTATCAAGAAGTTGAAGTTGCAGTTTTTGTATACATACATATATATAAAGTATGCATCTTTCACACTATGGTCTCCTGGTCTGAGTTGACTCCAGTGGGGTTTATGTAACAACAGTATCTGTCATAAGGGCTGTTCTCCTTGTAAGAGCAGACAATGATACTGTCTTTAGGAGCAACAAAAATGTTGTCTTCAATGTCAGGGCAATCAGCGCTGTCCCTGATGGGAGAAGAGCTTTTCTTCTCCAAGGCACTGTACATGGAGCCATCTCCCACGAACACATTCCCCGGCATCTCTGGGTAACAGGTCTCCAGGTATCTCAGCATCTCCTCCTGCTCCACCTTTCTGATGAGGCTCTTGCATTCTCCCATGGTGGTGGTCGTGGTGGTGGTGCAGATGGACACGGAGTCCTCACCCCGCAGCACTCTCCTGTCCTTCTGGTATGCTTTCTTGGCCAACTCATCGCAACTCCCCTTGCCAGACTCCAGATCTGAGGGGGTCCTCAGCAGCTCCATGACATCCCGGTCCTTGACTTGCTTGCAGCACGGGCACTTGTTCTTGGGCCATTTGGTGCAGCCGTCGGTCTTTCTGGTGAGGGCGATGGCGGCGATGCCCGGCAGGCAGATGGCCGGCCCGATGGCCAGCAGCGGGATGTCCCCCAGGGTCTCTCCCTTGATGCCGGACACGGTGAACATGAAGCCGAACACCAGGAAGACGCTGACCAGAGCCACCACCAGCCCCGTCCGGGGGTTGATGTCGTCGGGTCTCATGGTCCGCACCATCCT
This sequence comes from Himantopus leucocephalus, assembly GCA_003993805.1. NCBI lineage: Eukaryota > Metazoa > Chordata > Aves > Charadriiformes > Recurvirostridae > Himantopus > Himantopus leucocephalus. The sequence continues at coordinate 59,524,918 of RSEF01000031.1, forward strand.
GCCGGCGTGCGAGGGACCACTTTCCTTCACCGAAGCAGCCCCTCGGGGCAAGGGGCGGATGCTCCCCGGAGAAGCGGCTGAAGTTTGCGGGGCGGTGAAGCGCGGAGGCCCCCCACACGGCCGGCACCGCTCGCCTTCCCCCGGCCGGAGCCGCAGCCGGAGGGCGGGACGGGGCCGGGGCCGGCGGGCGGCAGCCCTCCTCTCTCCCGCCTCCCCCGAGCCGCTCTGAGCCGCGCTCCGCCGAGCGCCCCGCTAAGGCGGCAGCGGCCCCCCCCGCCGGCGGCCGGCGAGAGGGCGGGAGGGGGCGGGCGGCGGGGGGAGAGAGAGCCAGGCGGTATCCAGCAGCCGGCGGGCGGCGAGCGAGCGGCCGCAAGGGACACCTGCCCTTCCTCCCCGTCCTCCTTCCCCTCCTCCTCCTCCTCCTCCTCGCCCAGCCCCGCCGGAGCCCCGCAGCAGCCGTGAGTACGTGCACCGCCCCGGGGTGGGGGGCTGCGGGGTGGGAGGTTTTAAGAGGGCGGGACGGGGAGGATCGGGGGGGGGGTCCCCCCTCTCCCTCCTCCCCCAGCCCAACCTGATGGCCACCGCGGCTTCGCTGGCAGCTGCCGCCACCCCGGGCAGGGGACCGGGTCCCGACAGGCGACCTTCCCCGGGGTGCACCGGACCCCGCTCGGGAAAGCCGGATCCAGCCCCCACCCCGCCGCCCTCAAAGCCCCTGACTTCGTGGGGCTGTGATTTGCGGAGCGAACCCTCCTCCGGACAGAGAGCAGCCCTGCCCCAAACTCTCCTCTTCCCGAGTTAGGTGCAAGCGGAGAGAGCAAGGCTTTCGGAGATGCTGTGCCGCCGCTGAATTTCATCCTGGAGTCGTCCCTGAGACACAAAGCCTCTCCCGGTGTCATCCCCTCCCCAAGACCCCAAGAATGAATCTAGCTGTTGGGATGCACCTAGCAGGGCCTCCCTGGGTGTCCGAGTCCAGCCATAAATCAGCTGTGATAGTGACGTTCAGTCCCTGTGTTTTAATGCGCGTGTGATGCTAATTCAAAGTAAGCCCCACCATCTGATGAATATAGGAAAGGATCTGAAATGTGTGGGAATGTGGAAAGGCAGGAGGAGCCTTATAAGCAGCAGCATTTTCAGGCAGGTTTCTTCAACGTTGAATGTGCCAGTGACATACAGGAGTAAATGCTTTCACCTGGGGCAGAGGTACTGGGAGATAAAAGGAAGCGATAGCACAAAGTGTCCAAGAGAACAAAGAAAATAATAAAGGACATTCTGAAGTAAATTGTGAAACCATGGTTTCTTTAAGTTTTTCCATTAACATCATTCCTTCTCCTCATCCTAAAAAAATCGAAAGCTCAGAGAAGCCATTTTAGAAAACACCCAAACACCCCTCATCTTTCAGCCATGAAAAGGTCTGGGTTTTATTCATTCTTCCTACAGGACAACACAAACAAAGCGCCTCTGTGCTGTAGATTTCCAAGTTGCCTTGCAGAAAGCAAGCCCGAGAACATCCTTTCATTACTGGGCACAACTCCTGCCTTACAGCACAATTTCTTCATAAACAGCATGTCAAGCGATAACTTAGGCTGTCTCAATTTGAAGGAAGAGTAAGTGTGGGAGGAGAAGTACACATATTGGACAGAGGTGTTTAAGTCGGTGCAATGGCCTGGTTTTCAGATTAAAAATTAGTAATGGACCATGATCATCATCTGAACTTGTCCTCCAGAAAGTTGTTGTCATGGTTTCAGCTGGGATGGAGTTAACTTCCTTGCTAGCAGCTGGTGTGGGACTATGTTTTGGATTCAGGATGAGAGCAGTGTTAATGGTGCACTGATGTTTTTGGTTGTTGCTAAGCGGTCAAGGCCTTTTCTGCTCCTCACACTGCCCCACCAGCGAGTAGGCTGGGGGTGCAAAAGAATTTGGGAGGGGACACATCAGGACAGCTAATCCCAACTGACCAAAGGGATATTCCATTCCATATGACGTCATGTTCATTATATAGATCTGGGGGAAGAAGAAGGAACAGGGGGATGTTTGGAGTGATGGTGTTTGTCTTCCCAAGTAACTGTTACGTGTGATGGAGCCCCGCTTTCCTGGAGATGGCTGAACACCTGCCCGCTGAGGGTGTTCTGCAATCAGAAGTGTTTTTCATTCTTCCGATTCTCTCCCCCCTCCCAACTCAGGGGAGTGAGCGAGCGGCTCTGTGTTCCTAGTTGCTGGCTGGGGTTAAACTACAACAGTTGTCCAGTAAAATCCACATTGAGCCTCTCACCTGTTGCTGAGTGGGCTGAAACAGGAATAATTTGGACTCTGTTAGGAATACCCCCCATCTTGACTGAAAGACTTAAAAATCAAAACCTCCCAGTTAGATTTCAGCACAAGTTAACTTCTGCTTTTGTCAATGTGCAGGATTTTTCAGGGTGAGCAGCGACTGTAGCTTCTCGGCTCATTTTCTGGAGTGAGAATTTGCTGCTTGTTTCCATCTGCTGTTATTCAGATACACAGCTTTTATGTCTTCACATTAGAATGAATAATGCCTTTTTCACCCCTCTGCTAAATTCTGGATGAAGGGAAATGATTAACCTTCAGCCAGTCTGTCCCACATAGCTAAAATGTTGTAAAGGTTATGTTGTGAGCAGGGTTATGTTCATAAGTAATGCCATGAAACTCACCGTTCCTGCTCCCTGACCTTCCTTCACCTCCCCTCATACATTTGAATAGTCTTTAAGATTTCCTGTTGGGTTGGAAATTGGTCTTTTGCTGAAAAACAAACTACGTTGCTTGGGAATAGTAATTAGGTATAGCTGTATTTATCAAGTCCTTCAGAGAAAGAAAAAGTGCATCAGTAGATGGCACAGAAATGTAAATATCATTAGTAGCATCAGTGGAGGGGAAAAAATACTGTAGGAACTGCAGTACATGTCAGAAGATCTAACAGGAATAAAAATGGCCCTTCAAATTTAAGTGACAGGGTTACTGAGATGGAAAGATAACATCTACTTTGGAACAGAAAGCTGTTAGTAGGCACAAAAATACTTACAGAAAATGTCAGGACAAAGGTGGAACTAAATGTGTCCAATTTGTCCCTTTGTGAGTGGTTTCCAAGACTAACAGTATGAAGATTGTAGGCTTCCTGGGGGGCATATAAAAGGGAAACCATCCACCCTATTCCAGGAAAGCATGCTACAATTGTTAAAATTGTCTTTCCAAGCTAGAAATCAAGAGATCAGCTAGTGTCCACTTACACAATTGAGCAACAATGCAAATGGTTGAATTTTTTATCCTGTTCATAACTAGTGAAATAAAATGGCTCCTTTGAGGTAAAGCATGTTTCCGTTGTGGTGCCTTGCACAAAAGGTTTGGATTAGCTAGAACAATGACTGCAAATCCAGAGTATTCATTGAACAGATGACAATGGTGATTAATGATTTTTGTTGCTATTACCCAGCAACTTGGACTGTTTACTCAAAGCAAAAGTGGAGCTGAACTTAGGGAAATCGGTGGTGTGGAAGCTGGAAAACTGCAAATTAGAGCTGACTTCAAATTGAAAATAAAGGTTTGAAATAAAGACCTAATTCAAAGTGCAGTGACTATTGTGGTGTTAGTCATGGTAAATGTCATGGGTGCCCAAAATTGTTCAGCCCCCTTTTTTATCATCTTGATCCATCAAATGCAAAGTATATAAATTTGAATGTACCTAAATGAGTAAAACGCTGTTGACCATTAGTTAGGAAGGTGGGAACTTTGACATGTCAAAGATCTGAGAGCCATCAGTGGCCCTGGTCTCATGCAGTGGTCTGAGCCCAGTGCATCTATACAGGAATAACTCATCCTTCCAAAAGGGTCAGATCCCTCAGATAGGGATGACCCCATCTTCTTTTTTATCTCCACTACTTTTAGCACTTGCCACCTCAACAATGCAAATGTCCTCTAGCCTGCATTTGCTGACCAGTTGTATTGATGCTAAAATAGCAAGAATCAGCCAATCTGGGTTCTTAGTGTTTCAGCTTGAAGTAATGTTTTAGCTCAATGGTAGGCTGTTTCTTAATTACCACAGGGCAACTAAAACAGCGATCTAGATAAACAACTTTCAATGTGCTACATCATTTCTGGTTTTATGTAGGTTTGATGGTGCAGATCAAAAAGGAATGGACCAAGATGGATGTAGTGAAAAGGGTACCAGTTGAGTGACACTGAGATAAATTTTCCTGGCACTTCTTTCTTAAACCCGTCTCTGAATCTTCTGTTTTGCCAGTCTGATTGTCCACTTCAGTCAGTGGCTTTGTGTAAAAGCAAAGCCTTTCTCTGACCAGACTGTACTGTAAAACACATGAAAAAGTGTGTGTAGCATATTTTTTAGCATCCTAAAGGGAGACAGATCTGGGAGGTGGAGTTTCGAATTAATATGTTGTAAGTGACAGCTGGCCTGTCTATAACATCTCAGCCATACCGTACCAAGACTCCACAAGTCTTCAGTAACATCACAGGTAAAATGAGACTCTCCTTTCCACCTTCCAGGCTCTGTGGCAGTGCTAAAATTTGACACATCTTGATACTGCTTCGGAGTGTGGGATCATTTAAGTCCTACCTATAATTTGGACATGCAACACAGGACTTGTTTCGCTGAGAAGTTCTGTGTGGGTTGGGATGCTCAAGCTTCAAGCTTTTACAGCAATGCTCTTGTGCACACATTTGAGCTGCCCCATTAGCTTGAGTAGACAGACTACCGTCATTCTGCTGAGGTCACTGGCACTTCAAACCTGCTCAAGAGCTGCTTCACAAAGTCCTTCCAGTTTGCTATCTATAGCAAGTACTTCTTGTTGAATGCCACCTCCATCTCCAAGCCTTCTTCAACATTGTGTTTTCTCGGCTACATCAACAAAAAGAAAATACTTGCCAATCTCTTTATGCTGTGCAAATGTACGCTGTAATCCTCATATGCCTCAATTTACAGATATTTTTTTTCCCATTTGAAAACGCTTGTCGTTCACCCAGCTCCACATACCAAAATTACCTAGTTTACATTTCTTTGGGGATCTGTCTAACCGGACCCTTTGGCTCTTCCATCCCTCCTAACCGCTGTCAAAGCCCCAGGCAGTTCTTGGTCTCTTCATGTCCTCAAGTACAAGAAGTTCACTTGAGGGAGGATTTTTGGAGCCTGACTGTTCAGTAATGCCCCTGGGTCTTGGTCTTTACAGGCAATCGTTTGTGCTTGACTGCTGCTTGCTGGCCGATTGGCCGTAGGTCAGATGTGGAAGGACTCTGCTGATGAGAGAGTCCTGTCAAGAACCAAGTGGCAAAAGGGAAGCAGCAGATGCCTGAAGGGGTGATGCTTTGCCACCGACACATCACACCAGGAGCAGGATTCAGAAACCCTGGTAGTGAGTCATGCATCAGTCTTGAGGTGACCTCAGGGACTTGAGCAGGGTTGCTGTGGAACAGGTACAGGCTGTTGTATGAGTCATAGCATCAGAGAGTAAATCTGCACCATAGGAGAAAAACCCTGCCCATATAATTCCATGGGAACTGTGTCTGTCTGCATCATTCTGCCTGGTGAGCTTTTTCCCTTTAGAATACTTCTGATTAAATATACTTTATTTCTTCTGTCTAGAAGTACTCTGACAAAAGATGCCATAATTTCAGGGGAGTCACCCACAAGTACTGTGTGTTATGCATAATGGTGAATAATAGGTATTTTGCTTTGTCCCAAAGAACACAGCAAACTGAAGCCCACGCTTCTTAAAAGGGGTGTCTAATTGGAGTCTCTCGTCTGTGGAGAGAAGGAGGGAAAATAACCCATGTCAGGTTGTCTTGACCTAACTCCACAGAAGAAACTAATGATTTCAGATGTGCTGAAACACCTTTAAAAGAGTTTTATGGTGTAGAAATGACCACATATTAGGGCACTTAAAATGACTAATTCTCTCTGGGAAGCTTGCTGACACCCTTCCTGTCTGTTTAGGAAAAGTTAGTAAAAAACTAAGTGAACTGATCAAAAGAGTACCAGCAATTCATGTTACTTGCAGGCTCTGGAAGACTGGAACTTCCCCAGCCAACTAAACTTGAAGCAAATGAAAATGAGGATGGTTATCATAAAATCCCTAGTCTATAGCTCATTTAAACAATGCAAATATCTCTTTTTTAAAAATCATCCCATGCTCTGAATATGAAAGAAATAGTGAAATCTTTGTCATAACAGTCCTGATTGCCTCTCCTCTGATTACTTTGTGCCACGTCTGCATCTTTGCCAAGACGTAGCAGCTAATTCTGGAAACCATTTCCAGGCGTATGAATGACAAGAAAATAATAAGGAGCAGTCAGCATGGATTCATGAAGGGAAAGTCATGCATGACCAACCTGGTAGCCTTCTACAATGAAATGACTGGCCTGTTCGGTGAGGGGAGAGCAGTGGATTTCAGTAAGGCCTTTGACACTGTTGCCCATGGTATCCTCATAGACAAGCTGTTGATGTATGGGTTGGATGAACAGTGAGGTGGATTGAAAACTGGATGAATGGGCAGACACAGAGGGTTGTGATCAGTGACACAACATCTAGCTGGATGCCAGTGACTAGTAGTGTACCCCAGGGGTCAGTACTGGGTCCTTTGACGTCCTCATTAATGATCTAGATGATGAGGAATTTTGCAGATGGCACAAAAATGGGAGGAGTGGCTGATAACAGAGGGTCATGCTGCCATCCAGAGGTACCTTGACAGGCTAGATAAATGAGCTGACAGGAACCTGATGAAATTCAACAAGGGGAAGTGCAAAGTCCTGCACCTGGGGAGGAACAACCCCAGACACCAATATATGCTGGAGGCTGTCCAGATGGAAAGTAGCTTGGCAGAAAAGGACCTGTGGGTCCTGGTGGACACCAAGTTGAACATCAGGCAGGAGCATGCCCTAGTGGCAAAGGCGGCAAATGGTATCCTGGCCTGCACTAGGAGGAGTGTTGCCAGCCAGTTGAGGGAGGTAATCCTCTCCTCTGCTCAGAGCTGATGAGGCCACACCTGGAGTATTGTGATCAGTTCTGGGCTCCTCAAGTACAGTAAAGACATGGACCTACTGGAGAGATTCCATTGAAAGGCCCCTAAGATGATTCAAGGACTGGAACACCTCTCCTATGAGGAAAGGCTGAGAAAGCTGGGACTGTTCAGCCTGGAGAAGAGAAGGCTCAGGGGGGATCTCATCCACGTATACAAATACCTGCAGTGAGGGTACAAAGAGGAAGGAGCCAGGCTCATTCCAGTGGTGCCCAGTGACAGGACCAGAGGCAATGGGCACAAACTGAAACACAGGAGGTTCCCTCTGAACTTTAGGAAACACTTTTTCACTGTCAGTGTGACTGAGCACTGGCACAGGTTGCTCAGAGAGGTGGTGGAGTCTCCGTCCTTGGAAATACTCAAAAGCTGTCCGGACATGGTCCCTGGCAACCTGCTGTGGGTGACCCTGCATGAGCAGGGGAGTTGGACCAGATGACCTCCAGAGGTTCCTTCCAACATGCACCACTCTGTGAATCTATAATACAGAGAAAATGATGGATGAGTGTGAGTCTATGTGCGTGCATGGACTGAGCAGCCCTTCACCACGGTGTGCAGGGGCACTGGATAGAGGAGAAGGGCAAGGCACGTTTTGCTGGAGAAGGGAGTGCAAGCAGCTCTCTTTGAAGGGGGTGAAACCTGCTTGGTGCACCAGGAGCTGTCTGGGGAGGAGTGCAATGTGACACGAGGCACGGGGCAGCTGTATCCCTGAATAACGGTGAAATGTGTTTTTTTCATGAGGCAGCCTGTCTGATCCTTGTCAAATGCTGACGGCTTCCCTCCCCCGCCTGCTCTACTGGGACCATCTCTCATCACGTGGCTGGAGGTGCTGGAGCTGCTTGCTGCAGTCCCATGGTGGCTCCCCTGCTCTCGGGCAGCTTCCCTGGCAGCTCCCCTTCCCACTGCCTTTGGGGGATACCTGCTGCTTCACCTGCCGCAGCCCCACCAGCCAAGAGTCTCAGAGGAGTTTCCTCCAGCAATGCCCTACAGCAGCTGTGGGGCCACAGAGGCTCCTCAAGAGAACATGTCTCACCTCAGCCCAGTTAGCTGCTGGTAGTGGACACTGTGAAGAGCTTTTAGGCCTTCTCTGAAGTCTCAAGGGAGAGTGATGTGCTACAAGACAGGTATCCATCAGCTCTGCTGTCCCAGTGAGTGATACCCAGAGCCGGCAGTCAGGGCAGCTGGTGATCAAACCAACAGCATGTACACGTTGTGCAATTCCCCTTCTCACTTTTGGCCTTCAGGTGCACCAGAGACTGAGGTCAGGGAGTGACAGAAGTCTGTCCGGGCTTCCCTCCCACACTGTGAGCTGCTGGAGACTGCCTAAAGAAGAAACGCTGTCCGAGTTTGTACCCACAGGTACCAGCTGTGAGAAGTTTTGGGGGAAGGAGGGGAGGAAATGGTTGTTAGGAAGATGTTGCTGTTCTCATCAATGGATAATGCACCAAAGGGGTGGGAAGAGGTAGTAGCCATAAGGTGTCTGTGATGGAGTGGAGAAAAATCGGGAGATGTTCTGTTCTCCCAAGGAAAATGCCTGCACATCACCATGGCCCTTGCGTGGCACTGGCTGTCTAAACATCCAGAGCTGACTTGTACAGGCACCACTTATAAGAGCCCTCATTGCCTCAATAGTGGCTAAACATGTACCTGATTGACCTTAGTGCCCTACCGAAAAATTGGGCAGTTATGCAGGCAGCTTCACAGATTTTAATATTCCCTTTCTATGGACTCACTGCCTTTTCCTGAGGCTGCACCCACAGTATCCATTAACTAACTAAACCATCGCAGATGTTGAGATGATGACGACCGTGAGCCAGTCACGGTACTGCCCTGTGTCAGGGAGCAGAATTTAAAGGTAGGGTTATGCGTTCATTGTGCTGGGAGTGCAGCTGTGTGAATGCTTTAGGCATAAAATACATTATAGTGTTTACTAGATGAGATGTGTAACCACAAAGGGTGAAGGGTGGTGATGGGGGACGACTTTGCCGGTGTTACACACCTTTGAGTGTAATAGACTGTTCTTGTATTTCAAAGGCATTCAGCGCGGGGGTGGTGGGGGGGTGGGGGGTGGTGATCATAAAGTTTTTATTGCTGTACACTTGGACTGATTGCAACACTTAAAGCTGGTAAAAACCTCAGATGCTAATATCAACGGATATCAAATGGCTCCTGATTGCAAGCGTGGGTGTAAATACACTGCTAATTCACTCCCTTTCTGTAGAACAGACCTGTGTCTCTGAAGAAACAGGGAAGGATGCTGTAAAAACAGCTACATATGTTGTGGAGGAGGAGCAGAGCACAGGAAGGTCTCCAGCCAGCCGCCGGCAATGAGGGGTTGGTGCAAACCGAGCCTCTAAGCACAGGCTCAAAATGGCCAAACCTGTCCCCCTGCCCACCCTCGCCTCCCCTGCATGCTGCCTGACACAGAGGCAGCCCGGACCACTGGGGCAGATCCCTTTGGACAAGAACGTTGCTTACTGTTCCCCACAGATGGGCTTAACCTTGCCACTGGGTTTGGAGGGCACCAGTGAATATTTACCCAATGCCTTTACTATTGCTGGCCCTTCCGTGCCCATCACAAGCCACCCACGGGTGAGGCCCCATCTCTCCATCCAGCATCAGGCATGAGGTGCTGTGTGTCCTCCATTGAGGGACCTTCAGTGAGCAGAGATGGTGCTTGGACCACGTGGCAGGCTCCTTTCTCACTCTGCAGGCTGTATTGTGCAATGCACATGTGCAAGGTTTTTTAGTTCACTTCCACGAAAGAATACATCTTTCGCTGCCGTGGTGGTAGGGAAGGCATGGTAACACAAGTTTCACAACAGGCTTTTTTCTCCTTCATGCAAAGCACAGGCCTTTTCTGCAGAGTCTGGCCACGTTTTGGCCCCCAGGGTACAGCACGTGTGGGCACTGACTCCTGGGCTGTCACATCGCCACTCCGAGAAGCGCTGTTACAGCAGGACAGCTATCAGAGGTCCGGCCCCAAGACCTGTGAGTGAAGATGCTGCTAAAGGAGGAGCCAGTGTGCTCCCCCCTTCCCCGACTGCCACTCCACAGGCAGGCGGGCGCAGCTCATGCAGTGTCACTCTGACCCAGGTAAGGACCCTTAGGTAAGCACATCCCTGGGCTTCCAGTTGATCCCAAATGCCCACTTCCCAAGACTCATTTTCATTTTCCATTCAGGAAGCAACCTTCAATTGAAGCCGTGGGATGTGGGCAGCAAAGGCTCCTTGTCTAGACAGATGGCTCATCCCAGGCACAGACGCTTGGCTCCGACACCCTCTCAACCCACCTCCCTATGGAGAGTGAGCGCAGGTCAGTCCAGGACCCTCATCTGCTGCTCTCACGGGCTCTGAAAAGGAGCAACCAGCCATGGGTGCACACTGAGAAGTACCTTGGGCTTTGACAGGAAGCTGCAATGTGGCAAGATGAGTAATTAATTAGCCCTGTGCTGCCACAAGCATTTCCAGTCCCAGCTGACAACAGTCTAATTAACAACCTCCCTGTGGTGTCTCTTTTAGATAACCATTTACTTTGGTACAAATTAACAAAGGCTTTTCTAATGGTTTATTTCACAGGCGACTCATTACATCAATTTATGGGGCAAATAGCAGGAACTTGAATAGACATTTTGAGTTCCTAGCCACTGAAAGCCCAGACAATTTTGCTGAAGAGTGTAATTTTATCCAGGCAAAACACTTGCTTCCTTCTGATTTTTTGTGTCACATCATTTGTTCTCAGACGTTACCTTAGCCCAAGTCCAGAGGCTTTGAAAACTGAAGGTGACCTTGCCAGTGCTGGTTCTTAGGAACAGATTAATGTGCCAGCATCCTCGTACATGAGTTGTCCAGCAAAGTCCTTTGGGGTGCTTGCAGACCAAGCATCGTGCATGCTAAGTGCACCCCGTTATCAGTGTCATTTATTTCAGCATCTCAGTGGAGGTTGAGGAACCAAACCTCATGCTACCCCTGTGATCCCTGCATCTGTGACCATGGGAAACACTGATGCACATGCAGCTCCAGGAGTTTCGCAGGATCTCTCACAAAGCCTAAGAGAATGAGAAAAGGGCCCTACGTCCTGCAAAAGGCAGGCAGGATTGTCCTTCCTTTCCACATTATCTTTCAAATGTTAAGCTTGACCCTGCCTAACAACTGCACAAACACAGTGTCTCTTTAGGATGCTGCAGAAATCTCCGATGTAGTCTGGACCAAAGTAGGGATATGGGTTGACAGTGAACCCAGAAGCAACCTGGTTAACTCTGCTCCAGGATCTGTCCTAATGGGAAAACAAGTGTAGGAGGATTTTACCTTCCCTTCCTGCCTCTGCACTGCCTCATGTTTATGAAGTAAGCTGTGAGGGTGAAATATTTAAGTTTGTCCCCAAATCAAGAGTGACTTGATGACAGCGAAGATGGCAGATTGGACCTTATGTAGCAAGGGATCACACAGCTTGGGAAGGGAATTGGGGCTTTGGACAGGAGGGTAGAGCAAAGCACATGAGCTGGAAGGTTTCACTGGGGGAATAGGATGGCACCACAGCAGCAACAAAATTCTCTGTGTGGCTTTCAGCAGGGTGCAGTACTCCAGGTGACTGAGATAAGGTACTTCATCAGCACTAGAATTAATTGGGAAGGTCTCTTTGAAATGAATGTTTGAGCATCTAATATAGTTTCTTTTTCCTCTGTGGGGATACTAGCCAGTTCCCTGTTTTCAAACACCAGTAGAAACTTTGGTTAAAGCCTCAGAGATGAATTTTTCTTCCACATTTGGTTGAAATTGGGTTGTGGATTTGCATACAGAACAATTTAGTTGGAGAAATTGCTAAAGCTAAGGATGCCTAATTACAAGTCATGTGCTCAGAGCCACCTGCTCAGAAGTGTACAGATCATTTTTGTTTGTTGATGAAGGGGAGTGTTTTCATGCTTTTCTTCCTAAAACACTGTCCCAAAAAAGAATCCCTAGATTCTTGTCTGAGTTAACTCATAGGCAGTGAAAACTCAAAACATTAGTGGGATTATCAATTTGCATTTCTCAGCACCTAATTGCACATAATTTTTGCCTCACTCTCCCCCACCCCCGAGCAATTCTACATGAGCAGAAATGGGAACGTTTCCCCTGTTTCATGGCAACAGAGCTGTGCAGCGGAGGCTCCACAAAGCCACGTGCATTATGATTTTTATCCCCTGTTGCAGGCTGGCAGCGTGTAAGCTTTTCCTTCCCAGTCCGCTCCGACCCTTTTTGGATGCAAGCAGCCTGTGACTTCGTTTGCTATAGCTATCTGCCCTCCCCCTCTTAATCCTTAAGGCCATTGATGATTTCCTCCACGGCTGGACGCCGGGATGCTGGTGACCCACTTCCCGAGTCTGAAGGCATCGCGGAGCATAGGGTAGCTGCAGCGCCCAGCAGCTCTGTTGAAGCTTGAGTGCTGACAGCCGGGAGGCAGCAAGGGTTGAACACAATCGCTTCTGAAATGCACACTGCGCACTTCTCCCCAGCAGATGCTTCTGCCATAGCTGCGTGACGAAATGTGCACTCCTCTCACGAGGCCGGGCTCCTCGCAGGTGTGAACTGCCTCAGTGCTACCGGCTTCGATTTCTTCCCGCTGAGGGGCTGTCCCTGCGCTCTCTGCCAAAAGCCTCCGAAGACCCTATTAAGCAAGGGGCTGCTAGACCTTTTTTGCTGAGGAGTAGCTTTATATACGTGGCCGGTGCCACACTGATGCAATTTGCACCGTTGTCCTTTTCTGGCCGATCCTCTGAGCATTTCATTGCGGCCTCCTGAGGTCACTGGTGCTGTGGTGCTAACTCCAACCTGCCGCGCTCCTCCCTGGGCTGAGCTCAGCCTGCCAGAATAGTAAATTTGTCTACCAGGGCACTCATGTCAACGGCTGCGTGCGGCTGGCAGAGCTGCAATTGTCACTCCTTTCAAAACCATCGGCTGGTTGGTTTTCATTTTTGAACTTTAAATAGCTGTTTCCGGGAATATTGGGTGGTTTCTAAGGGCGCTGTGTGTGTACGACCTGCCTTCCGCCCAGGCTGTAAACTCACATGTCCTCTGTGCTTTGGTGTGCTAACGGATGGGGTACTTGGTCATGTTGCAGTGCCTGAGAGTCTGTCCGGCCTCTGAAGCTGACCTGACGTCTGCTGCTGATTTTCCAGGGCAGAAGGTCTTCATGGGACCCTGAGTCTAGGCAAGGTCTTGCGGGTGAGCTAGGTATAAACTCCAGGTGACCACAACCCATTGTGCTACATGTTTCTCTGCACAGGCTTGCTCAGCCTCAGCAGAAACACTGAACAGTGCATTGCATCTAATTATGCAGCTTTGACATTTTCAGACTCTCCCCAAATATACCTCTTTGATTGCTAGGTACTGTCTTGCCTCCAGGTCCCAGACAGTTGCATTCAGTTTGTTCCGTACTCCGGACTGCCTTCAGGGGCAAGGCTGTCTTGGGGAGAGTGCAGTCTCCAGCTAAACACGCTGGAAAGAGGCCGTGAGGTATGTAGCTCTTGGGCTTGAGCTGGAGAGTATGATGCTATTTCTCTAGTAAGGGTACTGGTTCCTACTGTAAATCCCTGTCCTAAATCCCACCCTATTCTGCCCAAGGGAAGCCACCAGCTGCCGTGTTATCCCATGGCTTGTTGCTGGGACACTGTCTTCAACAAAGCAAGTTTCTAATGGTGTTTTAGCATTCATTCAGACCCTGTGTCCCTGTCAGGGTCTTTTCCGCAGTTCCTACCCAGGTGCTAGCTGCAACACATGTAATCAGGCAGTGGGACAAAGACTGGATAAAAAAATTCTCAGTGACATTTATTTGACAGATTCATCCACTGTGATCAAAGGCCCTGTTCTTACCCCGTTGAATTTAATGGACATTTTTCTAATAACCTCAGGAAACCAGGATCTGACTCTCCCTGACTTGTGGACAAGACCATTATAGCTTTGGGAGAAATCAAATCCCTTCCCCTACTCTTTGGGTGGGGGGAAAAAGTCGTGTATCGTGCTTCCTCTTTGGATGATGCCTGTTCTCACAACTGACAATTTTCTGAGACAGTAGCTGGCGTAGCACATGTCAGAGGAGTGTACTGTGGCAATTTCTCTCATCATCATATATTTAGCTCTGAGTCTGGAAGATGGCTCGTACCAGACCAAGCTGAGCTAAGGTTACCTCCATGATCGTAGCCGTGCATTTCTAGTCTGTGCAACTGCTGGTGCTGTAGAACCCGGGTTTGAACTTCCATTTCTTTTTATTCTTTACTAGCAGACTTGGTAGAGGAAGGGGTGGTGAGATGATTTCTCTGTCTTCCCCTGAGATTTATATTTCTGGAATATGTCTCAAATGTACTTAGGGAAAAGGAATGGAATTCAGCAGTATGACTGCGCTAGAAGAGCAAGTGTTTTGCTCTTTCCCCCTTCATGTTAGCACTGAATTTGTTGTGGTATTCCTGAAATGCCTTTAAACACTTCATTTCTTCTTTAGACTGAGATGAGATGGTCCCTTGTGTGAAAGTTAGCTTTGGGAAGAAAGCACTAAGCCTCTTACGAAAGCAAAGCTGTCCCTGTGTTTAGACTCATTCTATCACCCTCTGTGGCATTTGAGCTGATTCCTCTTTTTATGCCTATCACCTTCTCATTTCCTTTGGCTGGGATCCCTCTTTCTTTCTGCTGAAATGTTTGGGGGGCAGGCAATTCCCTGGCTGCCTGCAGATGAAACGAGATCAGCTTTCAGCGTTGAGTTGTGTAACAGCTGCCCACTGTCACTACTGAGCCAATTTTGGGACAGTGTCATCGGCTTTGTCAATCCATATGTCCCAGGGAGATTTTTACTGGATCAAAGCTTAAGTGTACATTAACTGGATCAAATTCTTAAATGCACATCCGAGATCTGAAGTGGTGAATAGGACACCCAACTTCCATTAAGCAAACAAAATGGTAATTCATTAATGTAAGCTGAAAGTTTCCATGAATTTCAGGTATCTATAGGTACATAGTCCCTGAAAAATTGTCCCATCCTCACCCCGGTCTGCATATGAATGTGTGTTAATGAGCAAGAAAAATTTAAGTATTCTCTTTGCAAATTTTGCTTTGTTTTTTTTTTTTTTTTAATAAAGCTTGTAATTGCCAGGTTTGCGCTTGTGAAAAGCGTATCACAAAAAGACCATCATNGCTTGTGAAAAGCGTATCACAAAAAGACCATCATGAATAATACCAGGGTTTCAGTTCGACAGAGCAAGTGTAAAAGGCCCGGTGGAAGCTTGCAAAGGTATATCGTAGCTTTCTAATAATAAAAGTGTCTCACTCGTCTTAGATGTGGGACGCTGTGTCCTGGAAGATGGCCTCTTGTTACCTAACAGCAGAGCCTCCTCCAGTGAGGGCATGCCCTAAATTGCTCTTCGCAACTGAATTCGTGTCTGCACAAGGCGACAAGACCCCAGGGCTGGTAGGTCAGTACCACACAAGCTGAATCAGATCCCAGGTGGCTTCTGCTAGGAGGATCAGCATCAGCCTGTCTTGTCTGCACGTGCCAGGCGGCTGATGGGCTGCCGAACGGTATGTGGAGCTCAGAGAGCTCATCATTTACATAGGTTTGCACAGACTGCTAGAGAACTGAAACACTGTGTGCTTGAGGTGAGTCGTCTGCAGAGACCCTGCTACTGAAAAGAAAGTCTTGGGACTGAGTTCTCTTTGTCTAAACACAAAAGCATGATCAATTCAGCTTGCTTCACTTACTAGGTTTGTACTAGTCAAATTTTTGTATGGTATTCTTTTTTCAGCCTAACAGTGGCTTATCTTCATCCATTACCTTAATATTTCTTTAACTGACTCCATTTAAGTAAGAAAACAACTACATCTGGTGCAAAATTTGCTGAGTGATGGAGATGTGGGCATGCTTAGTAGCTCACGGTCCTAGGTCACATGAGCCCTAGGTCACTTCTCAATAGGCTTCTGAGCATCCACAACATGACAGCTGCCTTCAGGGTAGCCAAAGGAATGAAAAAATTAATGCTTATTTATTTTATTTTAAATAACCATCTCATGTTGTAAAAAAACTAATAAACATACCTTAGCCAGACGTGCAACATTTATAAATCAGTATAAGCAGCTCTGTTCCTCTGATAAAGTCAATTGGTGTGTATTGATTTGCTTCTTCCCCTGATCAGACCTGTCTGCATGAGATTAACCCCTTGAAATTATCTTGTCTTTGAAAAGTGAATTCGGCCTATTTCTTTGCAGCACTTGGTAGCTTTTAACAGGAAACATCAAATCAGTGTTCTGGGTGCTTTTGGACAATGGATTTCATTATGGAAGTTCCCATAATATTTTTTTCCAGGGAAAAGCTGTTTTTTTCAGGCTGGATAAATTCCAGCTCAAGTAATTACACTCTGCCTTCCTCAATTCCCCCAAAGGTCCAATTAATTCAGGCATTCTTAGCGTAAAATTGTTACATGCTGCTACTGTACATGGCTAAACAGCTGTTGTACTTCCCCTCAACGATGAATACATCTCAGTGGTGCGTGAACTGATTCCCTTACATCACTCTGCTGTGGTGTGCCCGAATGATTTCAGTGTTCACAGTCCTCCAAGAAAAAACACACTGGTTACACATACTTTTATCATGGTCTTCCTATTCCTGCTAGTCTTGCTCATCCTTCTTCACTAGCTGTCTCATTCAGAAGAGGAGATGGGGAGAAGCAAAAAGTCCTGCTGGTTAAATTTGGCTCTGGATCTTGAACCACCATAGGTGGGAAAGGTCTCAGAGCAAAGGGTGGCATGTTGCCAGAGGTGCCGGGCACACCAGGAGGCTTTCCTCACATGGCACATGTTGTTCTGAATACCTGAGAGGGCACCCGCTACTGAAGTAATTAGTTACGTCCGGGTTGCTTAACAGACCCGTGACACCGATGTGTTAGCTGTTGTCCATGCATAGTGAAAGAGGGTTTTAAAAACCTAGAGAGTTAGTGGAGATGAGAAGCCTACAGCTGCAGCAGGGCCTGTTCTACTTTTTTTTTTGAAAGTGTTTTTACCTTTGCTTTTTTGGCCAGGTGTCGGTGCGATCGTTGCAGCAGGAGCGTGCTGCTGTGATGCCCACCAGTTCCCAACTCCAGTGATCTGGTAAGACTCCTGTGGTTTATAAAATCAGCTGCAGTGCTCATGCATGACCCTTGTAGGCAGACTAGAGCCAGCTGTTCCGTCAGGGGCTCAGAGCTTGTGAATGGAGGGCTTTCCAGGCCTTGTCCAACTTTGGAACACTTGCCCCCACCATAACTACTGTGGTAGTGAGGCTCTTTCCTCTTGCTTTTGTAGTTTGGACAGCTGAAAAGCAATGTGCTGCCCAAAGGCTGCACCAGGTGCCTGGTGGGACCGGTGCACAGCTGAGGCATCAGCTCACAGCAGGAGGGCTGCAACAAGAGAGGATCTCAAGAAAATAAAGCTGAGTATGAGAAGGATCGAGGGGGGGGACACGACATTTCTCTACCATGTGCTTTGCTGTTTGACCTTCAGAGATCCTTTTGGACATGCTGTAGGGTTTCCAGTTGTGTGTGTCAACCCCTGGCATCTGCACCCAGGTCTGCAAGACGCAGTGGGGACAATTTGTTTTGTGGAGCTGCAGTAGGCCAGGATAATCCACACTTCTGTCTCCTCTGTGCCTGTGGATGCTTTTACCTTTCAGCTCACGAGGGGCTCAGTTCACCTTCTTGCATTGCTGGAGGGATAGGATTTCAGATGGCAGCTTCTGGGTCTGGTGGACGAGATCTGGGAGGGAGATGGTTCAGCGCAGGGTGTCCTGCGTCAGTCTGTCTCTGACGTCCATCAGGGTTTCAGTCAGTGCCAGTTTACAGCTTCCTTCCTTCCTGGCTCGCAGGGGTAGCTGTCACCCTACTGGACCCCTCTTCCGACGGGCCACAGCATGAAGTGCTGAGCATGGGCTGCAGCCACAGAGGTGGCGTGTGCCTGGCCACCGGAGAGCCTGCCTTTCCTGCGTGTGCTGCCAGCCTCAGCCAGCTCACGTTTCATCCCAGCTCAGTCTGGAGGTGGACACATTCAGCACACGTCCTTCCCGGGGAAAGGCTGTCAGCACTGAGGCTTTGCTTCCTCCAAGCCCGTTGACTTCCAAGGCATGATGTGGAGCAACTGACGCAAGGGTAGAGAACTAGTTAAAACCATTAGGAAAACAGATTTCATTTCACATGTGTAGCTTGGCAAATTGACTCTCTCCAGAGTTCCTCATACATAAAAGAGGAATCATACTATCTTTTTCTTCATCCGCCTGTCATAAGCACACCTGCATGGTGCTTGGGTACCATAACATTGCAAAATCAGAATGTTTTTGATTTCTTGGCACTAGGGATGTGGTCTGTTTGCTCTTGGGGAGTGTCCCGATCCGATATCGGGGAGGTTCCGTTACCATCCCA
>RSEF01000031.1:59543464-59569460 GCA_003993805.1 Himantopus leucocephalus
GGCTCAGAGGGCTCTACCATTTGTTTCAGGGAGTCTCTTACAGGGAGCTTTGCCTCAGCACTCAGGAGGTGTGAGACCAGCACTTCTCAGGGCCGGGAACATATTTCCCTGCCAGGGGACAAGTTGGTCAAGCTGAAGTTTGGCTGGCTGCTCCCATGGTCAGGTCTTTTGCTGATAGCAGTGGCTGTGAAGGAAGCTGGAAGCAAAGACCTGCCCTTCCTTTTTCTGGGGAGGTGCCTTAAAACTGAGCTCTATTGCTGTCCCCTCACCGCGCTGTGTTGCAGCTGCAGGCAGAGATGTCTCTGCCCAGTTTCTTACCTCCTCGATCCCGATTCTGACCCTGACCTCTGCCTCTGGCCCCAAATCTGGCCCACACTTGCAGGTCTGCATTCCGGCACCTGCTAGCAAGGTCCCTGCTTGTGCCTGCCCTGCTCCCTGCTTACCCCGCTTTGCAGGGAGGCTGGCCCTTGCTGATCCCCTGCTCCTCTTTCTTCTCCGCCTGATCCATAGGTTTGATTTCGGTCCATGCAGACTCCCAGAGCCTCGTGGAAGTCTGTCCCTATGGGGGCAACCCGGTGACCCCTCAGCATCCTGGGACTTTTACCGGGTCTGTCTCTATGACGCGCTGTCGTGGTTTAACCCCAGCTGGCAACTAAGCACCACACAGCCGCTCGGTCACTCCCCCTCGGTGGGGTGAGGGGAGACAATTGGAAGGGTAAAAGTGAGAAAACTCATGGGTTGAGACGAAGGCAGTTTAATAGGTTAAGTAAAAGCCATGCGCTCAAGCAAAGCAGAACAAGGAATAAATTCACAGCTTCCCATGGGCAGGCAGGTGGTCAGCCATCTCCAGGAAAGCGGGGCTCCATCACGCCTAACAGTTACTTAGGAAGACAAACACCATCACTCCAAAAGTACCCTCCTTCCTTCTTCTTCCCCCAGATTTATATTGCTGAGCGTGACGTCAAATGGCACGGAATATCCCTTTGGTCAGTTGGGGTCCCTGTCCCGACTGTGTCCCCTCCCAGCTTCTTGTGCACCCCCAGCCTGCTCGCTGGTGGGGCCATGTGAGGAGCAGAAAAGGCCTTGACTCTGTGTAAGCACTGCTCAGCAATAACGAAAACCCTGTATTATCAATGCTGTTTTCAGCACAAATCCAAAACATAGCCACGTACTAGCTACTATGGAGAAAACTAATTCTATCCCAGACAAAACCAGCACACAGGCTGTCCTCTTCTCCTCGCTGCTGGATGCCTGCATAAATGGCGACAAAGTTTTGCACATAACCTCAAACCTTTTTAGAGGGGGTGCCTCACCTGAGCTGAGGTGCGGGTCTCACCTAGTGCCTCCGTAGGGGTGTGCATCTCGTTAAAGGTGGGCTGTGAGGCTGTGCCTGCTGGCCTCCTCCCCACACCAGCTCCCACCACAGCAGGGGCCGCAGCCGGGGTCATCCTCTGCAACGGAGAAGGGGCGTAAGGAGCTGATACTGCAGTACCCCAGAGCGTGGCGTTGATGCCAGGGGCTGGCAGCTTTCAGGCCCCAGAAGGTGGCTGGTGCCCAGAGGAGCTCTGAGGGCTTAGCTTTGGGTTACAAGCTGCTCAGCCAGAGCTTAATTTGCTTTTTACCTTGTGCCAAACAGGGAATCCCTGTGTGGAGCAGACACTGGAACCAGTCTTTCCCCCTGGGCCAAGGGTGTGGGGATATTAAATTGCCATTTTCAGGATGACCTTCTGTCTCTGTGCAATAGTCACGAGTCCAGTGGAGATGCAGCTCCCCTCATCCTCTTCCTCAGCTTTCCCACTCTGTTGTCTTGATTTTCTTCATCTCCCTGTCCTCTTCTCCTTTCTCCTTAGTGTCTGCGTGACACAGACCCATATGGCTTTAACAGAATATCATTAACCTGCAGCACTACAGAAGGCTGATGCTTTCTTAAAAACATGCCAGCTTCTATTTTCACCCTCTCTGAAGTACAGGCGCCTCAGACCAAGCTGAGGGGGTCCGGCCCGCTGCCGTGTGCTGATCTCGGCTGCTGTCTCCCATCACAAGTCTTGCCCTGCCGGTGCTTCAGAGATGGCTTGGACTCCAGGTTGTGTCTGTTCAGAGTGTGGCCCCGTTACATGTTTGTAACAACACTGCGTTTAAAAAGGGTAGGAGGAAACTTGCGTTCTCAGATATGTGTATGCAAATGAGGATGCTGGGAAATTTAAAGAAGAGTATGAGGTTTTGTTCTGGTTCTGTATTCCAACTTCCTTTCTTCCCCCACCCTCATCTATTTTTTCTCCTTCTGCTTTCACAAGGGCTGCAAGAAGTGCGACCGCTTGCCTTACAACGCTATGTATTTGATGTCGTACAACACAAGCATGCTTGTGCTCCCCTCCCAGTGCGTTTTGTCTTGTTCACGTGGCTTTTTTAAGGAAGAGTCTCATAATAGTTTGTATCATAAGAAAAAAAAAAAAAAGGACTCTTCATTTTTTTCTCCTCAATCTAGGTTGTATTTTCCTTATTTAATGGCTGGATAAACAAATATTTACTGTATTTCGTGGGGCTGCTTTTCAGCTCAATGATAATATCCTTTTCTGTAGTACTTTGGCATTTAAATTGGGGGGGAGGTTGGAGTGTGTAGTTTGTTTTACCTTACAGGCTGATGGCAAACCCTCTCAGCATTTACCAGCCATTGTGCTGGCAGCCAGTTTAATCACATGTCCAGCATGTCACTGAAAGTCCAGCACTTATACTGGGAAGCACATGGAGCTTTGAAGCTATTCATGAACTACATTGTTGCGAATATCAAAATAAGTTATTTTGCCTGATAATTTAAAAAAAAAAGTCCAGCTGGACACCTAACTTCCCGTACTGCAGGAATTCTAAAATTAAAATTTGAAATGAAATAAAAATCAAACTTTGAGACCTTCCTAAGTCCCCAAATTTCACCCTGAAAGGCCTTCTTAGCTTCTTGAATGTCTAAAGCTCAAAGCGTGCGGATTGTACTGGTGTGACTGGAAAGCTAAGTTTTTGGAGCAGTTTTTCACTTGGGGTGTTCAAACGCTGAAGCAGAGGAACATAAGGAACATAGAACAAGATTTGGGCATTTAATGTATTCTCCAGTAAAAATCTCTTACATAACTTAAACGTATACAATCAACGCAGTTCATGCCTTGCAGCATCAGCCTGACTCTGAGAACTCACCACGGTTGCAGAGCATGCTGGCTTCCAAAACCAGGCTGTTCCAAATTCACCGTTTAGATGTCTAAAGTATAGTTCCTTTAAAAAAAAAAAATAAAGAAAGAATTAATTGGGCAAGTGGCAGATCTCTGCTGCTTACCTGGAAATACTCCGTGCTGGTAGAGAGTTGCGGTTGGAGTGGGACCTCGTAATTTATTGCGACTTATTTCTGTCATGGCCTAACTGTTCACAGATAAGTAAGGAAAGGGCTTTTTTTTCTTTCTCCAGCTGCAACGTAATGAGGTGACATACAACAAAATCTGCATTTCCGTGGCATGCAAGGCAGGGAGGGGGAAGGGGGGGCCAAAAGCGTTGCTGTGCACAGGGCTCAGGTGCCGTGGAAGCAAGGCAGGATGCGAGTGACCACACATCTTTATTATTCTCTGCCATGTGGTCTCTGCCGGACGTGGAGCATCCTCTTTATAAAGAGCTGCTGTTACAGTAGGGTGTCACTCCAATCCCTCTTCACAGGTGTTATTTCACGGTTGTTAGTTGGTTTTTTTCCTTGCCATGAGATAATCAAAACATAAGGACAGATAATTTTAGGATGACTCTGGCTAAGGCTTCTGGTAAAAGCATTGTACCCTTTGTATTTCTGTACAAATTTCCAGGTAAATTCTTCAGTGCAGAGTTCTGCTTTTGCCTCAGGATCTTACTCCAGTTCCTGCGGTCCCAGGGATGGGATGCTTTTTCTGACTTCACCCCACCAGGGAAAGCATGGATGTCTCAGTGGTGTTCATGCCTGCCAGGCAGCTCCTATCCCAAGGCCCTGTGTTTCTGCACTGGGGGCTGTGCCCTCTGAACACATTGCATTCAAGCAGCAGACGGTGCTCAGTGTCGCACAAAATAATGCCTTGTACGTTTTGAAATGCCCTCCCAAAGGGTACTGGCAAGGAGCCTTGCAAGTACCGTCCTGCTGGCATCCCTTTGTGAGGAGCATGGAGCCATCGCTGGTTTTACTCCTCTCCTTTTGAGGTATTAGGCACAGTCATTGTGCGGGTAGGCTGGAAGCGGAGATGTTGTGATCTAAAAGGACAATCTGCATGAAATTCTTGGAAGGTGAAAAGTTGTATATGCGCGGTTTTACCTGTTAGTGAGTGTGGAAGGTTTTCACTGCTGTCCTTGCCTATCTTTGAAAGCACGTGATTTAATTTCTTCCCCTTATCCGGGTAGTTGCTTCTGCTTTTCCTCCTCACCTTCCTGCTTTTGTATATGGCTGCTGCTCCCGATGCAGCACGTGTCTACTTTATACAACCCCTACTGCCTTGCACTTCAAAACTGCCTTTGGTCTTGAGCAAAGCACAGCCAAAAGCAAAGCACATCACGGCCCCAGAACAATATTGCCTCATGGAGCAGCTTTGAAATAACAACCTTGGTTTCTCACTTTGCTTAACAGCTTCTGTTTCAGACCCTTTTGACCCAGTTTTTCCAGGGCTTGAGAGCTCATTGCCTGCTTTACTTGGTGTCTGCTGTATGGCTGGCTCTGTTCAGTGATTTCTGCTTGACCTTTCCAGTTTCTCTTGCTTCTTTGCGAACAGCCAACCAAAGGGCAGGCGTTGAGTATGTTTAAGGCAGCAGGTTGCTAATGCGGGCACTGTTCAGCAGTGTGAGGAATGGCGGGAGGATGTACAGCTTGCTGGTAGGACGCAGCTGATCTCAGAACCTGAAGGCTTTGCATAGGAGAGCCTGTGCCAGGGAATATTACATATTACTCTGTGTCCAGAAATAAACTGTGCAGATACTACCATGCTGAAAGGTATTTGTCTGTATCTTCCCTTCCAGTTGTTATCCAGGGAACTCTTCAAGGCCAGCATGTAATTTTGCAAACATTCAATCCCTTCTGTAAGTGACTGCATGCTGTACATGTCTTGTCTTTTTGATTATGATGCTGGTTTAGACTGTATATGTCCTTTAATGTCCAGGAGACTGAATCTGTGTGGGTTTGCTCAGAGAATAATAATTTTTAAAGTCAAAGAACAATTCTATTTTTAAATCCATTTAATTTTATCCTTTTTCCCCCGGCACATGATTGTTTTTAAAAGTAAAATAGCTGACTAGATTCTAGGGACTGGGCAGCTTAAAGGAGCAGTTATGGAAGCTAAACCTTTACTTTCCAAGTTGCTGATTCAATTCCCATTCACATATTAGTGAGCAATGCTGCCATCTGACAGCTGCCTGCAGCTCACGTCAAAACGAGATGGTGGTTCAAGTCCAGTCCTCGAGGCTGAAGGGAAACCAAAGCAAAGCAAAAANAAAAAAAAAAAAAAAAAGGAAAATAAACCCCTCTAATTTCTCCTGCAGGTTTGGACCCTGTGGGCATGCTTGGCCGCATGCCAAGAGCAGACATGGGGAGATGCACGCGTGGTGCTCTCTGCCTGGAAAGCCTCCTTATCTCAGGGAGTAAACTCACCCTGTCCTTTGCAGGTCAGGATGTGACTCATCTTCCAAGGTGCCTCTCAGCAGGGATGACCCAACTAGCCAAAAGGTAATCGTAAAATATGGTGGGTGCTGGGTGCTTTCTCTTGGCTGAGAGATGTGTAGCTGGTGGCTCAATTTTCTTTGAAAAGACTCATATTTAAAGTTAAAGACTGTAATTTCTGTAAAAATGCATGCAATTACTTTGGCATTCCTGAAACTCCTTATGTCTTCCAAGTGTAACACACTTCAAGGCTTTGCAAGAATAAAGAAGCAAAATTTGACCTCTTAGATGAATCAGTTCCTGCATTTGCAAAGGCACTACCAGATTTGTAGATCGATCCAGTGCTAACGTGGTGCCATTATAAGCCCACATATGTTGCCTTCAGAGCTTGCTTGTAATCAGAATATTGCTGATTTCATACCTTGATTTCAAGTTACTATAAAGCTGCATGGAACCTCTAGGAGATAAGAAGATTGGAAAGGAAAGATTTGAATGGACAACACAGGGAAAATAATCAGCAATGCCTGAGTTCCAGAAAACAGAAACTCCCCTAGGAAAATGTCCTTTCAATCACTTACAGTTGCAGCTACCCGCTGATAACCCCATGGCCAGGAGGAGACATTAGATTAAGCCCATCAGGTGTGCTGGATGGCACAACCTGTCTGATTTAATGAGTTTCTTCAATAGGTATTATAACTGGTATGAATTAACCTCTTCACTGCATGACTGGATCTCATTGTTGGAAGTCAGGCTGCCTGGTCTGGCAGATGGTGCAGCCTGGAAGATCAGCTCAGCAAGCCAGGCTAAGCCATTGGAGAGCGTCTGTTCTTAGGCAGAGATGTGGTTTTACCTGCTGCTTAAATACTAACCACAGAATCACAGAATGGTCAGGGTTGGAAGGAACCTCTGGAGATCATCTAGTCCAACCCCCCTGCCAGAGCAGGGTCACCTACAACAGGGTGCACAGGATGGTGTCCAGGCGGATTTTGAATGTCTATCTGTTTGAATGTCTAGTATTTGCATATCTGTCTAATCTATTCATTCTTTCTCTGATTCATAAGGGTGTTAGGGAATGCTGCCCAGTCTTCAGAGACAAACAAAATCAGAGTTTGTGTCAATGTTGGTCTCTTCTGGGTGAAAAAACAGAGCAGAAAAACCCACCTCACATGGAGTTTGCCCATCTCCTCACTCCCATGTCCTCGCAAGTTTTATTTAGAGATACACAATTCACATGCCAGCTGTCCCTTGCGAATGGTTAGTGGCAAATGCAACTCACCCCAGATAAGCGCTCTTGATATTTCTTTCTTATGGTACCTCTGTCCTCAGGCAGGAAAAGCCAAACGGCACCTCTCATGTGCACAGGAGGATTTGGGAGCAGAGGGATCAGCGGTCAGTGTTGGGAGGGAGAGGTGTGCTTTGAGACGAAGAAACTAAGACATGCCTTTTTGTTCAACTTACAGTCCTACTATAGCATCAGCAGACCCTGATGAAAGGGAAAAAAAAGCAAGGGGGTTGATTTTCGCACTGTCAGTTCAGACTCTGTTCTGGAAATTGAACATATTTTATAAAATATGCCTGTGTAGGTACTTAAGCATGTTGGAATATGTTGGGCTTGGTTAGTGCTGAAAAATACCTTCTTGATACTTCGATTACCTTTGTTCTCATTATAAAGTAATTGAACAATGAAGCTCACCTGATAATTTTGCAGCATTTAGACAGCTTTGTTGCCGGTTGCCATTTTTCAAGGTCAATATGAGGCTGATGCATAACTCTTGGGGTGAGGCAAACTGGAGAGCTACGTTGCTGATTATACCTCATATGTCAAATGTTCTTCTCAAAACCAAAAGGCATTAGACATGAACAGGAAAAATGTCTGTACTCTCACACCATATACAGGTTAAATTTTGTGTTGGTCTCTTCCTCTTCACATATTCTGTTTAACAAAGACCATTGTTTAAGGTTAATTATTTGTTTCATACATCTTGGAAGCCATGGAAAGATGAAGAGCAGCAAACAGATGAGATGCTCAGGAGAACCTCACTTTCTATTTCTGGCTTTGAGGTTACCACATCCCAGTGGCATCTCTCTGCCTTATGTTCCTTCTGAAAAATTCATTAATTCAGATCACTTTTTTGGTAAAAGCCTTTGTCTCAGAAGACATAAAACCTCCGCACTGAGCCTGTGCAAGGAGAAGTCCATGATCTTTGACTGTCACAATATAACCCTCTTGCCTTGCAGCTTCTGTACATGCAATGCTGGGCAGTTTCAGGGAGAAAACGTACAGGTGATGTCCCAAACTCAGACAGTGGTTAACACATATTTTCCCACCACTGCTTAAACTGAAATCACTGATAAATTTTGCCATTAGCATTGCTCTGCTGCAGCAAGATCCCCTCATAGTTCTTGCCCTTGGATGTCTATACTCTCATGCAGGTGTATATGCACTGATGATTTATTCCTCCAAGAAATTAGAGAAGAAAACCATAATTCATTGATCTGGCTGCCATAAGCCA
This sequence comes from Himantopus leucocephalus, assembly GCA_003993805.1. NCBI lineage: Eukaryota > Metazoa > Chordata > Aves > Charadriiformes > Recurvirostridae > Himantopus > Himantopus leucocephalus. The sequence goes on from RSEF01000031.1 coordinate 59,551,616, forward strand.
GCTGAGGCTGGCCCATGGGTGAAAACCAAGACACCAGATCATCCAGTAAAAATTAGATGGCCTGGGATGTGGTGGGAAACCTAGCTGGCTAATTTAAGCGACATACTTAACTGTTGGATGCCTTATGTTATGAGACCTGATGCCTGTCTTGGTTCTCATATATTGGCCTAATCAGTTTCATACCAGAGTAATGCAACTTATCTATGCAAGTGTGAGAGAAGAATGAGGTCTTTAACTAGTTAAAGATTTGTAAACATGGAGTATAAAATAGGTGCTATCTTGTGGCTTTTATTAGTTCTTTGTGCTGCTTGAATGCTTCATTCAAGGCTTTTAACAACAGTAAAAGACATCACCACCTCTGCTAAAAGTGAAGATAAATATAATGACTTCTACACTGTAGAGTATGAGTTTGTGGCCACTGTCCTTCTTACTTGCACTTCAAAACTTTTACTTTACCATTTTCAAAGGAACATTGTGTCAACTTAGCAAAAACCTGACTTCAATTTTAGTTTTTCAATTTAAATTTGTGGCAAGATGTGCTTAAACATATTATAAACGCAGCAAATTAAGGAACGGGTTTTTTTCTAACTCTTTTCAAAGGCATGACTTTGTGTGTGCTAAGCTGATCATGTCAGGAAAGAGAGTCAAACTTTAGCTGGTGGAGGTGGCCTCATTTTCTCAGGGGCAAGTGGTTTCAGAAGTCTCTACTGGTGCACTTTGTCCCTGGCAGGGATGGGGGAAATGTGCTTGACTTAATGCTGACAGTTCTCTGCGTTCCTATGCATGCCATCAGTCTTACTCTTTCATTTGGGCCTTTCACACAACACTAGCAGGGAAAGAAGCATTTCTTTTAGTGAAAAATATGATTGTGAAAACTCAAATTATCAGCAGGCTGCAGGCATAGCTTGCTCTCTTCTAAAACTAATTGAAACTCACTTTTTTTTAGCACTTGACATTGTTCATTTAATTCAGCACGAAGTTTTATACAGGTTTCTAAAGCATCACTTACAGTTTCATTATCTGACTTCAACAGCAAAAAACCAACACAGGTGAGGTGTGCTTAATTCAAAAGAAGCAATAAAAGAACATATGCTTATTAAGCAATAATAGAGGAATCCTACTAAGCTTTTTCTAAAATTTTGTGCCAAACTAGAAGTATGCATTCTTCAAATGAGTATCGGGTACTCTTTTCCCAGAAGGAGCCAGTTAGTATTTCTTATCAACATTAATGTGGCTGAGGGAGATATGCTGGCCAATGACAGCGTGCAGTACGAGCAAAGTGTTGTCATGTATCTTTCTTCCTGTTGGATAAAGGCTTCCTAATCTGAATTTATCTAAAGAAAAATTGTATAGAATTGAAAATTGTATAGAATTGACAAATTGTAAAGAAAAATATTCACAGACTAACTGTGGGTGAATCTCGCACAGAAAACACAACCAGGATCTCATACCGAAGTCTGCTGAGAACTATGTTAAGAAATTGTGTTTTTCTGAGCTTTTACTCTTTTGAGAAAATTGAAAATTATGTTTATTTTCCATTCAAATGAAGAGTTGGGGATCTGAGATACAACCACTTTATAAAGCATATTAAATTACATATTTGTACATAGACTTTGTGCTAATTCATATTAATTTACCCTGTTATCTGGAAAAGTAAAGAAATAGTTGTTTCTGAATTCTCAACTCTGCTAACTTTTATTGTAAAACCTTTTTATACAGAAACAAAATTCCCTGTGCAGTATTATTTTTTTGCTTCTCTTCTTTTTTTTTTTTTTTCCCCTGCAAGGAAGAATTAATGGACCGTTCAGAAAGAAACAATCTCTGCGAGGGAAGATGCAAGTCAATCATCTGTGAGTGGCTGATGTCCCCGTGCAGTCACTTGTGCCGGGCAGGCTGCAGGGGATGGAAGAATACCCCTCTCTGCTGACCTGCTTCTTCATGAGGATGGCAGTTTGCCATTGCCTGCTGGGTGGAGTTGTCTCACTTCCTATCCTACACCCCAGACCAGGATTGTCATTCTGTCCGTCTTGCTCTCCAGTGTACTCTGGGCTCGGAATGAAAGACACGGAAAATGTTAGAGGAAAAGACTCACTGGGGGCAGAGAGAGCACCTGGAGAGACCAGGGACTGACAGAAATGTCAGTGGCTGTGATAACCACCTAGGATTCACAGACTACCTAAAAGGAATGCAGAACAAGTATTTGCAAAAGGTGAAATTTGCTGCTTTCACCATGAAGTGCAGGTGAGCTGGCAGTTGTAAAAAAAAATCTGCAGAAGTTCTTGAGGAAAGGGAAGAATTTGTCAGTGGGCTTGAGAAAATGGTTAGACCGGTGTTGAGACAGCAGGACAACTCTCGTGCTGCAAACTGCTGCTCAGGAGCAAAACCTACATAATCTGTGATAAGCCAGTCCTGCTCCCCTTCTGTTGGGCCCATTCCTGTGAGAGCTGGATGGCATGATCACGAGCATTTGTCTTCTGGACACATGCAATGCGAAGAGCTCTTCTGCAGAAAGAGGCAGATGACTGCAGATTTCAAGGGAACAAATTTATTTATTTGTTTTTCCAGTATATTGCAGTGGTAGCCATCAAGTAACTATTGCCTCAGGTTTTTAAACATCAGACTCATCGCCTTTAATTCTGGGGCAGTCCGCTGTGACACTACAGGGTTTTCTTCTGTCAATCTCTACATTCCTCCACTGTCATCCATTCGTAGCCCACCATTCCCATCGCAGCTGTGGCCCAAACTGTTTTAGCAGAGTTTCAGAAGGCTTTAGTAAAAGGTATATGTTAGCTGGTTTTTTAAAGGCTTTTTAAAACCCAGTCTGGCCTGGAAAGGTGCTCAGGAGGACTGAGGCCAGTTGCTAGGTCTCAGCTTGCTCGTGAGCACAGCCAGCATTCTTACCAGCTCTTCTCTTCTCAGCTCCTACTCAGGGAAATGAGCATGACTGTATTTCCCTTCACTTTTTCCTTTTTGCAACAGTTCTACATAAGCCTGTAAGCTCCACGGGATGTATGCTATCTTTTACGCTCCCACAAAAATTTGGCTATCTCAGCATTACAATTACACATGTCCCCCCCCCAACACAGCAGTGCTGACAGACCTCCCTGAAGTCGTTACCTGTGCCCTGCTTTGGATCAAGACCTAATGAACTACAATTATTTGGGGAGTGGTTTATTATTAAACTGGCACCTCTATCACTAGACCAAATCCCTTGGTTCTTTACTGAGGCAAAAGCCTTCTGGTTGCAGTCAGTAAAATCTGTAGGCTGTGGCCAGATGCTGCATGTCTGAAGCAAAGCATAATATTTTAATTGTAGTGATAGGACGACGGGGAATGGCTTCAAGCTAGAAGAAGGTAGATTTACATTAAATTTTAGGAAGAAATTTTTCACTTTGAGGGTGGTGAGGCACTGGAACAGGTTGCCCAAAGAAGTTGTTGAGTCCCCATCCCTAGAGGTGCTTAAGGCCAGGCTGGATGGGGCTTTGAGAAGCCTGGTCTAGTGGGAGGTGTCCCTGACCTGGGCAGGGGGGTTGGAAGTTGGTGATCCTCAAGGTCCCTTCCAACCTAAACCATTCTATGATTCTATCATTCTAATTGACTACCTTTTGAATTGGTGCGTACCTCCTAATAGGTGCCATCTATCAGCACAGAAATGGAAATAAGGACTGAAATGTTAACATTGCTTTGTTTAGGTCTGTTGAGGTGAAATACCTAAACAGCTTCTCTCTGTGGAGAAGAGAGCTCAGCATTACCAACGCAGAGGTTGTTGATTAGAAGTCATGGACTTTTTTCTTTTAATCAGTGATGGGATGGTAATGGACAAATGCATTCACCTGCAAATTTCACACAATATGTGGTCCACAAGCCTTTGGAATATAAATACTGTAAAAACCCATTTTGAAATGGGTTTGCTGCAAGCAGAGACCAGCTGAACTCTGCACGCTGTCAGGACCTCGGGGCCCACTGCTACGTGCAGTACTGTGCGTTAGAGGACTGGCCCTTCTTCGAGAGATACAGTCCTTGGGGAAATCTCAACCCTATGGTCTGATCCTGCAAACAGAGTATGGTGTATGAATTTAAGATACCCGATTAGAAGGTACCACAAAGAGATACACAAATACTGACTAATAATTGAAATCACTGGCAACAACTATCAAGGTTGTAGCAAGCTTCATGTCTGCCACTGATCTGAAGCCTAATGCAGATGTTTACACAGAGCACGATTTTTTAAATGGCATGCTTTCATTGACTTTGATAGGATTATTTGCCCCAAGTTGTGGTGAGTTGTTTGTATGGATCTGGGATTGAATCTCCTAAGGCAAGTCTCCTTTTCAATTCCTTCCTCTTTTCCTGTGTTACAAACTTCTCCTTCTTGCATTAGGCTTTTCTACCTGCTGCAAAATGTATTGTCCACCCACAGTTACATCTGAAAAATGACAATAGAGAAAACGAAGTGTGTTATCTTATGCTTGAGAGCCTCTGTAGAAACGTGGAGTGACAGCAGAATGACTGCAGCGGATGAAAAAAGGTAAGGTATGGTCATCAAGCTGCATAGCTAGCAAATTATTTCAATAGTTTGGGTTTAAATCTTTTTTTGTTTTGGGCTGTATGGCTGGCACTGAGCTTTTGGTTCATGACGAAAAATAATATATATTTAGTCTTAATTACAGTTCATCACTTCCATTATTTTAGTAATTTGGATTACTTTGCTACTTGAATCACACACGGATAGAGTCAAAATATCATTTGGAATAAAGGACTAGGAAAATAACTACCAGAAAACTAGTATGTTGGGTAAAAATATATAGTCATATTGACTGTAATCAGTAACACCCAAAGTGTAAAGGAAGTAAAGCTGTCCTTATCTGCTGGCAGTGTTGTGCTCTCAGCTGCTGTTATCATTTCAAAATAATCTTCATCTGGGTGGAAGAGAATTCCTTCTGCTTTTCCTCGGAGTGACTGTTGTCCTCTTGTTCTTTGGTGTGATGTGTGCCACGGAGGAAGGAAATAAAGAAAGTTCCTACATATGTTTTCCCATCTTACCAAATCCAGAAATCACTTTCAGAACAATACTGTATAGTCACAATGCTGTACCTGGTTAAAAGATTACTGTGACATTATTATTAAAAAACGCTGCAGTGAAAACTTGCCAGATGAACCGTTAAAAGCAAACCAGGCTCACTGAACCACAATAAAATTCATTAAGGGCTGCTTGGGGCAACATACGGTCTCTGAAGGTCTTTATCTTTTTAACCATTCGTCTCTTCTGGTATCTGTGGCAAAGCCCTCCACCTCTCTTTTTATCTCATTTGAATGTAAATAGCCATTTCAAAAACTGCAATGTGCTTTTAGTGACAAGCTTATTTGCTGGTGTGTCACGATTAAATCAGACGATCTACTGACATGCAGAACTGTGAATTGTGGGGTGGAAACACCTTTTTACTTTTAAAGAAAAAGGTATGTTCCTTCTGCTTTGGGAACCCTGCTTGAATCTTTTTGGCTGTCACTTTCCCCCGTGAACTCTGAGAACCTCTTTTGTGGTTGTTGGTCTCGAGGCTGAAGTGTCAGAGATGCTAAACGATTTTGTTCTTTAGATGACAAAAAAGGAGGTCCAAACCTGATTCCTGTAGACGGAGGACCAACAATTAGAGCTCACTGTGCAAAATATGAGCAGTAGCTTCCCTGAGCCTTAGAGCATGTGCCAACACTGCCGTCTAGCTTCTGCAAAGGTTTTGTATGCTTTTGCTTCGCTTTAGTTGCTTGTGTTCATGTGTTACACAGCTTTGTTGACCCTCCAGTGGCGAGTCAAAGTCCTGTAGCACTGACTTCTGTTCAGACACCTGTGTTCCTTTCCACAGAAATGTTTAAAGTGGTCTCAGCACGGGATGAGTGATAACAGATGTCTGCAGCAAACAGTAGAGGAGACCTGAAGTGGCAATGCAGCGAGAAAACTCCCTGCCTGTATTTGCAGATAGGGAGCTGAAACCTATCTGTCCAAACTCTTACAGGATTTTTGGCAGCACCACAACTCGGGCAAAACAGTTCTAGGTCTGTTCGCTGCTTCTAATCACGAAGCCCTGGTAATGTCCTTGGAGAGTGTCCTCTGACATGTCACCCTCCTTCGGGCTCAGTGTTGTCTTTTGCTTTCCTGCGTCTCTCTCTTATTCTTATCTTTCTGAATCTCGTACCATGCATACATATTTTTTCCTCTTTCACCACAAAATTTGTAGCTTTTGCCTCTTGGTCTGTGGTGAGCTGAGAGCTACTTCAGTAGTCTGAAGTACTGTCTTTAGGTTTATATGAATTTTATGTCTGGTCACTATTGGGATTTTAAAAGATTGTTAGGTTTCCCTTTACCATGAACTTGTGTGTATTTACCAAAATCTGTATTTATACAGCTCTTAGGTTACAGGTGGCATTGCATAAATAATAGAGAGGATAATGAAAGCATATAAATATTATTAAGCAGGCAGAGGGCTCTTTTAAACTGTAGTTTGAACTTGCGTAATTCCTCCATTTTCAAATAGCGTGTAATGCAGGAATGAAGCAATTATGTTCCAGCTTCCTTGCTGGTGTAATTTGGGACAAATTGATTATCAACAGTATGTTAAAGTGATTTAAAGCCGAATTTAGCTCACAGTTTCCTGGCTAATGATTTTGTTTCCATTTTTGACTGTTTTCAATAGCCTTCATTAAATAACTCCGCTACAGCATTAGCTATCCCTACATATTCTTATCAACCTTATAATTAACATGTATCCATGGGTACTGCCTCATGTTAGTGAGGCAAGGTCATATTGAAGGAGAATCTTTTGTATCTGTTGAAGCAGCTGTTAGTGTAGCTGCATACCTGGCTGAATCAATTAATCATTTCATTAAACAAAAGTCCTCTTAGCTATGCTAATCAAAAGCATGCTGATCACAATTTTTCCAAACAACCCCCTGAAACCTAAACAAACAAACAAAACACTTCAAGACTAATAAACCAGCCTTGCTCTGATAAATAAGCTTTGCTTTATTAAAAAAGGATTAAAAAGAAAAAAAAAAAAGATCTGAGGGGGATTTCATCAGCATTATGAATATTTTCCTTTATGGATGATAGCATTGGCAAAATAGCCATCTCTGGGGATCTCGTCTTAATGGTTATTTGCTGTACCATTTTGAATGTGACAGGAGACACATGCTTTCTGCTCTGCACTGCATCTTTGTGGGCAAGGAGAGGATGATGGACACTGAGCACTGGGTCCAAGAACTTCTTGTGACATCCCAGAAGCAAGTCGAGGGGGTTTGCATGTGTTTCTTGACTTCCGTGAGCAAGCACATGAGCACAAGCTGAACAGGGAGTTTGAAAGGAAAGGGGAGGTGGAACATAAGACATAGGCGATAGCACTGTAAGTGAGCAGTTTCAGAGACCGCTTCTTCAGAGAGAGGTAGCTCAGTGTATTAAGACATGAGACAACTGGCATCAAAACTGCATAGGAAGTGATTTTTTAATACTGGTATTGATGATACACTGAGCTCTTATTTCTAATGACTAGATATCTAACAGTAATCTTCTTAAATTACTTCCAATCCATGTCTCAGGAGCTTGATTCTGGACAATGATCCTTATGGTCTTGTCTTCAAGACAATGCATAACTTCTGGGCAGAAGAATCAGAGTGAAGATTTACCCCAATGTGGGAAACTGAGCTGAATGTAAGCCTCAAGTTTCTGGGATTTCTCCGGTTACCTGGAGCTCTCCAGTGTATGTTTTATGACGACTTTAGTGGCACAATGCAGAGACTTTTCGTGCTGCGGTGGCAGTTTCAAATCCTTGGCATGCACATGATTTTAATTGCTTTTCTGATATTGCTACTGTTATTTGGCAAGTAGCAGAGGCAAGCAGAAGAGTGAGCTGCACAGACAGAAGCTGCAAGCTGTGTCCTCCTCACTAGACTTGAAGGAGGTACTTCCCAGCCTCTCTGGGGGCTTCGATCCCACTCCCCTGTCACCTGGGAGAAACAAGTTGCTTCTTGCTGCTGCCATCATCCTGACAGGCAAAATTCAGGGTGTGGAGCTGAGGATGCTTCTTAGACCCTCGACACTGACTCTGGTATGGTGCTGTGACAGCAGCACAGAAAAGAGAAGAGGGACAACAGTCAGGGCAGGGCAGAGAAGAAAAAGCACTTGAGACTCAGTTCTCTTAATAACTGCAGAAATATCACACTTTTTTCTCAGTTAGCTAAGGACCATGCCATAAAAAGAGCAAATTCTCTTTCTGCCTCCTTTCTGTGGCTGTGTGAGGTCCTAGTCAGCAGCAGGGACATTTTTGTGTGTTTCATCTCTGTTGCAAGCAGTCGTAGGCTCTGCCTTGGACTTCCAGGGACCAGAGAAAACGAGCAGATAGATCTTGGTGTTGGAGAGGCAGCCCTGAGCACGCCGGGCAGCAGCTAACCCGAGGGAAGAGAAATTCAGCCGGTGCTGCTGCTGCTCCCCTGCAGCTCTGCAGGGCTCCAGCCTGCGGTGCTGGCACGCAGCCTGGGGACCCATGCTGGGGAGTATTTTGCCACCTCGTGGCAGCTCGCAGGTAAACCAGCTCTGCCTGGTCACGAAGGCTCGCTACCCAAAAGGAACAAAGCCAGAATGGGTGATTTCTGTCGTGGTGGCTGCAAAATGGCACTTAGAGGGTTTGCAGCAGAGGGGAGCAACGTGAAACCGTTGCGCCAGTGACCGGCGCCTGCCCACGTGCATGCCAGCGGTGGCACCTGAAACGAAGGCAGAGGAGCTAACAGTGAGATGCCACAGCCTGGGACAGGCTGGTGGTCAGTGTATTTCTAACGTGGCCGGCCAGCCCCAAGCCTGTCACTCCTGCTCTTGGCGCCGTGCTGCTGGAGGTGCCCAGCTGGCCAGGGGAAGAAGATAACTGCGGCTGGTGACTGCGTGATCACCACGGTGAGGAAAACAGCACACTGAAGCCGAGCTCTTGTTGCATGGACAGCGAAGGGCAATCCAGCCACTCAGCTTTGGGTCAGGGAAAAAGTCAGTGGAGAGGCAGAGAGCGTCTCTGTCAGCACAAAAACCTTTGTAGCAGCACTGCGGGGGTCTATGACAATTTTCATGTATTTGCGGGGTGCTGCAGCTAACATGGGCGATGTTAAAAAAACCCTCAGGAATCGAATAACCGGAGCCGTCTGCTGACCTCCTTCCCCAGAGGAGCTGTTGCTGCTGTGCCCAAGAGGGCATCGTCCCTGGTACCAGGGCAAGCCAGAGAGAGGGCTGGGGGTTGTCCCCACACAGGGACTGTGGGTCCCACTATCAACAGCTTGGGCACTGCTGGTGCTGTGGCTGCTGCTCAGGAAGACAGGAGACTGAGGTCCCTCCACACCCTCACTCCCACAAAGCTGTGGGTGGGGAAAACCCTGCTGCTGACCAAGGGACCCCAGAGGACCTGATGGCCAGGGAAGTAGGGCCAGGCCTCCCTAGGGGAAGGCGTTTCCTGGCTTCAAAAGGTCTGTGGGTGGGATGAGGTGCTGCCGGTCTGTGCGGGCTGTGGGAGAGGAGCCACCACACTTGTGGTCTTCCCAGCTGTGTAGAAAGCCAACACCCCAAACCAGGTCCATTTAACTTCCAAAATTCCTTCTTTTCAACTCATAAATGAAAATCCCCCTGTTAAGAGCCCGGGGCACCTTCCATCTTCCCATGTTGGTGACTCAAGTAGTTCCAGAGATGGACTCTCCAAGTGGATCCCACCTCACCTAAGAGCTAACACATGCACACAGTATTTAGGAAGTCGACCACGTAGGACCATGCTGGATACAGATCCCTCCTATTGTGGCAGTCATAGGACTGGGTAAGGGTCTCGGTGCCAGCAAAGGGCGCAGGCAACAATGACAGTCTCAGCTTCAGCTGCTGGGACAGTGTCCTGTTTTGAGGTAAAACAGGACCAATTTTGTTCAGTGACTTTAGCTAGCCCTCTTCTAACTACTGAAATTAACAGCATATTTTGCACACACTGTTCGCTCTCAGAGTGATAAGGCCTGATGTTTATAATTGATGCCAAGGAACAGTACGCAGAGAGGCTCCTGCTTACACTTACTGCTGTAACACCCAAGGCCAACCAACTTTGTTATTTGCCACGTTGGAGGGTCGGAAGCATAAAAGTGCAGTGGTGTCCCACCTGCGGGGAGGAGTGGACAGGACAGGTGACCCAAAACTGACCAATGGGTTATTCCATCCCATCTGCCTCATGGTCAGTATAAAAGCTGAGGGATCAAAGCGTCAGCCTCTTTCTTTAAAGGCCAATGTCCGAAGAGGACTCTGTCTGTTCATCTGCCTTTGATCCCAGTCACGATCTGGAATCCAGTTCCCATCCATCACTGAATCCAGTCTGGGACTTCCCCAGTGCCAGCCAGTGACGTGATTGTCATCCTTGGAGCTTGATATGGGTTTGTATATATTTTATTATTTCTTTTTATATATTTTATTGTTATTATTTCACTGAAGTAGTTTAGTTCCTTCTAAACCCATAAGCCTCTCTCCTGCCTCTCTTTGGAGAGGTAGAGAAGAGCATCTGTTGTTCACCCAGTGGCCGGTTTGGCCCAAACCATGACAGATTTATTGGCACCCAATGTGGGGCACAAGCAGGGCTTGAGCAGGGCTCTGATACATTGCCTGAATAGTTTGAATTCCAGCTTGCTCAGAGATTGCAACAGACAGCTCACATCATGTCATTCTTAAATGAAATGTATCATGTCTTTAGAGAGCTTTGTTTGCAGTTGAGTCAATTCTGTTTAACCTGCCAAACGTGTTGCATAGTTTATTTACTCTTTGTGTTTTTATGTGAAGGTTTAAATGGGCTATTTTGGTGTGGCTTGCAATTCAGACAAATACGGCTCTACCTGCATATCTTGGGCACCATGTGATGGATTCTGTTACCAGTATGTGTGCCCCGGGGGGTAAATCCAAGTCAGTCTTGGCACCAGCACATGAAACAGGACAGCAGGTCACAGCCCATGTAGCTGGTGGTGCCTGCTGGGGAGCCAAAGTGGTTTCATCTCCCCCAGACACCAGGGAAAAGTGTTGGGGGTGGGGCACAAACTTAAACCACTAGCTGGGCTAGCTGGCCAGCACAAGGCCCAGGTCCAGGCAGGGTATCAGGTGTAAGGCTGTGCTGCTATTTAGGGAGATCTGCAGGTGCGGAGCATCTGCTGGATAAGCGTGTCAGTGCACGTGTGTGTGTTTACTTGTGAGCAGGAAGCTGGAACAGCTGGTGTGTAGGAATGAGTAAGAGGGCTCAGGATATGGGCAGGGTTATCAGCTAGACAGAACGGCTGTGCTAGCACTGAGGGGATCTGTGAACCCACTTATGCTTTCACTAGTGAACTTCAATCCTTACTGGCTGTAGAGGATAAAAGGGACATGGCTGGCTGCACTCATGTTTTATGCAAGTCCTGGTTGTACTACATGCAGGTGCCATGGAAGGCAGAGCCGCCTTTGTGGCCCTCTGTAGACCTGGCCATATCAATGGGGGTTTTTTCACATATGGGTGTGTCCCTCACAGATACGCGCTAGTACAAATCACTAAGGACAGACCTTTTTCTCTTTCCTAATAACTGTTTATGCTTTATTTACTTTATCTTTCCTAAGGGCTATTTAAGTTTTATTTGCCCAACTGGCCACAGGGCTCCTCCAACCTTCCGATAGATCCCTCCGTACCCTCGCAGACAATGCCGAGCTGCCGGCTGTGTCCCACAGCCTCTGCCATTGCCTAGGGCAGCCCCTGGGCCAGCAGACTGCTCTCCAGCTGCCGCTGGGCGGCCACCCGTGCCCCGTAGAGGACGAAGCCCCAGGAGAGCAGCACCACGGCAGCCAGCACCTGCGGGACAAAGCACATCGAGCGTTGGCGGCGTCGGGAGCACCGGACCCTCCCAGTCCCCGATACCCTCCCGGTCCCGGCTCCCGGTCCCGGCGCCCGCTGCCTCCCCCGAGGCGGTAAACCCACCCTCCAGGCCGGGCGGCCGACGAGCCTGGCCGCCCCCGGGCGGCATACCCCGGCCTGCTCCCCGCCGCCGATTCCCGCCAGCCCCCCCGGCCTCCCAGGCCGCGCACCCGGCCCCGGCACGCACCAGGCGACAGAGCGGTCGGGGGTCCCGCCGCCCCGAGGGCGCCATGCCGGCCTCGACGACACCGCCACCACGCCCCGCCCCGCCCACGCCTCGCCCCGGCCCGGCCACCGCCCCGCCGCGCCCCCGCCCGCTGGCAAAGTGTCACCGCCCAGAGCGGAAGTGGCGTCAGACAACAGCGCCAACTTTCCGCTCCCGGCAGGCCGCGCGGCGGCCCGGCGCTGCCCCGCTGGTGGCGGGGGGTAACCGTTCCCGTGGCAACGCCGCCTCCGCCGCCGCCGCCGATGGCAGAGCCGTTACGGCGCCTGGCGGAGGGCGCCCGCCGCCGCCCGCCGGCGGAGGAGAGACGGGAGGCTCCCGGCTCCGGACGCTTCCGGACGCGGCACCGGCTGAAGGCGGCCACGGGCCCGGCCCGCAGGGGTAGCGAGGGCCCGGCAGCGGTGAGTGCAGGCACGGGGGGCGGCGGCGGCGGCTGCCGGGCCTTTCGGGAGGGCTGGCGGAGGCTGTCGGGCCCTTCGGCGTGGGCTGGCGGCGGCTGCCGGGCCGGCGGCTCGGGATGAAGCGCCGGGGCGAGCGGGGGAGTGTGGGGGAGGGAAGGGTGGGCGGGGAGGCGTTCCGCAGCGGGCGGGCGGGCGGCGGTGTCGCACCTTGCGGTGGTGGGGACACAAACCAGTACAACGGCCTGGCTAGATACTAAGGCAGCACGTACCTGAGGATGGGTGTAGGAATGATACCTGGCTGTTTCTGCTTCAGTCGTAAAAACAAAGATTAATTTAGGCTGGAGTGCATCTCTGGAGGTTGTCCAGTGCAACAAGCTGTATGTGGTGCAGCGTGAGTGCCCAGCAAAATACAGGCACAGGGTGCAGGACAGCACAGGCCCAGCAGAACTAGAAAAATGGCAGTTTAGTTCGAGTGCAATTATTAGTTTTGATGTTTTTTCTTAAAGGACAGAACTAACCAGTCTCATATTTTTCATATGTAAACACTGGTCTCCTTTGGAAGTGTGTTTTGGAGGATATCATGTTAATCATAAAGTTACTGACAGTGTCAAAGCAGTTATTTATGAGTGAGGAAGAAGACAGAGTCCTGCCTGTTACCTTCATATAGGCCATCAAGATTCAAGGTCTGTTTAAAACTTGCAACACTGAAGAACCAGTTCTCATTGTGAAGAGAAGCCAAGCAAAGTAGCTAAATCGTGGTGCCTCTTTATTCGGTGTTCTCTCGGTGCTAAGGCTGGGTTTTACAGCCTTAAAGGTGACTGGGGTTTCTGTTTCTAGACTTTAATATTTTTATGTGTCTGAGACAGCAATGCTCTTTTGTCTCTTTGTTTTGTAGAACATGACTTCAGCAGATAAGTTTTCAGAAGATAGCAACTTTTCGCCAAAAGCCAGCACCAGCAAGCTGCCAACAGATGCATCTCCCGACTCTAAATGCCCCATCTGCTTGGATAGATTTGACAATGTTGCATATCTGGATCGCTGCTTGCATAGGTTCTGTTTCCGCTGTGTCCAGGAGTGGTCAAAAAACAAAGCAGAATGCCCCCTCTGCAAGCAACCCTTTTTTTCCATTTTCCATACAATTCGTGCTGAAGATGACTTTAAGGAGTACATACTCAGCCCATCAGAAAATAGCTCTTTTTCCAGCCCCGATGGCCGGAGATTTCGTTACCGGACCACTTTAACAGGGGAACGCCGCTCTGGCAGTTACCCTTCCCGAAGGACGCTGTCCCCTCCTGATAACGGGATACTGTTTGAAGGGTTGTCGAGTGAACCAGTGCGTCAGAGAGACAATGAGATTCAGCAGATGATAAGGAGGCTGGCCTCAAGGAGGCAGGCTAGCGCAGAGGGCAGATCTCTGCGGCAGATTCAGGAGGAGGACATGATCAACTTCCGCAGAGCTCTGTACCGTACTGGTGTGCGTATTCGTAGCATTCAGGATGGTGGCCGCTATCGAGACATTTCAGCAGAGTTTTTCCGCCGCAACCCTGCTTGCCTTCACAGGTTGGTTCCTTGGTTGAAGCGAGAACTTACAGTCCTGTTTGGTGCCCATGGATCTTTGGTTAATATTGTACAGCACATTATTATGAGTAACGTGACTAGGTATGATCTGGAAAGTCAGGCCTTCGCTGACGATTTAAAGCCATTTTTGCTGAATCGGACCGAACACTTCTTACATGAATTCATCAGTTTTGCCCGTTGTCCTTTCAACTTAGAAGCATATGATCAACACGCCAATTATGACTGTCCTGCACCATCGTATGATGAAGGAAGCCAGTCCGACTCTTCAATTATTACAATATCTCCAGATATGGCATATTCTCAAGGGCCAGATAACAGTTTGTCTGTGACTGGTCTTGATCAGGCTCCCTGGGATGATGAAACTCCGGGGCCTTCCTATTCTGTTTCAGAAGAGGTTCGTGCAACCATCGCTTCTCCTCTGGAGATGTCTGAAAGTTCTGATGAGGACCCTGCTACAAAGAGTCGAGGAACCAAACGGCAGACTCCGTTACAGGCTAATGCAGACTCCAACAACAGTGACTCTTCCTCGGACAATTGTGTTATTGTTGGGTATGTTAAGCCGTTAGCTGAGAGGACACCAGAAGTGGTTGAGTTGTCATCGGACTCTGAGGAGTCCATCAGGGAAGAGAAAAAGGAAGATGTGAAGAAACAGCAGCCAATCCAGTGTCGCAGCTGGAGTGACAGTGAATCAAGCAGGAGTTTCTCGCCACATTCCCCCACGTATAAAGAGGACGTAGGTAGTTGTAGAAGCTGCTTGTCTCCTGGAGTTGAGAAGGCAGAGTCAAAAGATGATGAGAAGGACAAATGTAAAGTAAAAGATGTGTCTCCACAGCACTTGAGCTGGAGCCCCTCTCCAGGGAGTGACACAATATGCTCCCCTTGGAATCACCGATTGTCTAGAAAGGGAAAGTCCAGGAGCCCACAATCCTGTTCACGGAGCAGTCGAGGCAGTCATGGCCATCGGTCTAGGAGGGAACATCGTAGCAAAAGCCAATTTAAAAGGAGACGATCGAGAAGCAGAGATAGTAGCAAACACAGGAAAAAAAGGAGTAGCAGGAAGTCGAGGACTCATGACCCCAGAGTCTCTCTCAAAAACCAGAGAGGCTCTCTAAGTCGTGAGAGCACTCCATCCAGAGAAGTAAGCAGATCACGATCACGTAGCAAAGGCCACGGCAAAAGAAGGTCACAAAGTAGAGATGGTGATCGTTATTATGTAAGAGACAGCTATGAGAGTAGATACCAGTGGGGTTATACTTTCTGTAGTCGCAAGACATTTGGAGATGGCTGTGAATCCTCCAGCAGGAGGAGGACTCAGTCTAGTGCTTCCTACTCCAGGCAATCTGCTAGTCCAGAATACAGGATACGATCATATATTGAAAGGACAGATCCACGTAGCCAGAGGGGAGGCCACGAGAGACACTATTACTGTTACGAAAGATGCAGGTCAAGGAGTCGATCAAGCGACAGGTCAAGGACTCCTTCTGGAGGAACTGACAGAATGAAAAGTGAAAAGCCTGGTGGAAAAAGGAAGTATAAAACTCGCCACTTGGAGAATACATTCATGGAGAGCACAAGTCTAGAACGAGAAAATGACCCTAAGAAAACTTTCTCAAAATTTAGTGACTGCTACAAAAATGAAGATAGCCTTTCAGACAACCGAGCAAGCAGTGAGACAAAGCATAAGAAAAAGAAGAAAAAGATGAGGAGTCCAAGTGTGGAGATAGTCTATGAAGGAAAAGCGACAGATACAACAAGGCATCTTAAAAAGAAAAAGAAAAAGCATAAGAAGAAACACCGGAAACACCACATGAGTAACTCATCACATTCTTCTCCGGTGGTGATTACAATTGATAGCGATAGTAGCAAGGAGCCAGAAAGTGTCGAATGTGACAGCAGTATTAATTGGACAGGCACAACACAGAGAAAGGAGAGGGAAAATGAGTCTCCATCTTCTTTTGTGGGAAGGACAGGATGTGAAGATGTTTACAAAGTTGGTGAGGAAACTGGAGGAGCAGCCAAAAAGTACAGTATTCCTACCAGAAGGGGACACTTAGACAGTGACATTAGAAATGCTGATGTCAAACTTCAAGAAACAGCAGCTGATCAGGGTCTTACCACAGCAGACACCAGCAGTAACACCTCTCAAACAGAAACTGTAACCAGCTACGTTCAAGAAGCACCAGCAGCGCCTTCCAGTCAACTGCCTTCCCCCAGGATTTCCTTCCTAGAGTGTCCAGAGAGACGACCATTGATACTAACACTGCCAAAGAGACTTGTCAACAGATCTTCTTGGTTTGATTTCCCAGAAGAGAAAATGTAGCACACTTTCCACAGAACACTTCCTAAAATTGTGAACTTCTAACGACTTTTTTTCCCTTTGAGAACAAAACCACCTGATGTAATTTGTGTATGTTAAAAAATGTCTGGGAAATGTGTAAAACCTTGGAATGTGTATGCACTTTTAAGTCAAAGAAGATAGAATATTGCTAGTATGTAAGTTTCTCAGAAGACTGTTTGGAGGTTGTAATTTCATAAAGCCATCCTGTATTCTTGTAGTATGTAAAATATATCCAGAGTCTTGCAAAGTTTTGTTTAAAGCAAACAACAAAAAAAGAACCCAAGCCAAAAGCCAGAAAATGCATTTTATGGGGATAACTCTTCTTAGACAAAGGACAAATCGCTTACTTCATAAGTTTTTTAGGTTGAATTCTACTATTGCTTTGATCTGTTTGGTTTAAGCTGATCTCTGCCGAAAAGTAGTCAGAGACTCCTGTATAGATCTTCAACGGGACTTCCAGTAATGTAAAATTTAGCTATGTCAAAATCTGAATAAAGCAATAAGATTGTTGTGGGGTTTTTTGAAATGAATTTAAATGCATGGACTGTGTACTTCGGAAATAGAGCATTTATCTTGCGGGTTTTGAATCTCTTACCAGTACAGACCACTGGATGTTCGTGCTGTCAGGATTACTCCAGATTGGAAGGGACTTCTGGAGATTGTCAGTTCCCAGCTTTCACTGGAAGCAGGAATAGCTTTGATCAGAGTGCTCGGGATTTGTTCAGTTTTGAATATTCCTGAAGTGGAATGGCCTCTCTGTGCTGCCTCTTCTAACGTTTGAGTATTCCCAGGGGAATGCAAGGCACAGGGCTCAGGCGGGGTCTTGCTCTCCAGGTTTGAGCCTTCTCTGTGTGCACAGCAGTAGCTTTTGGGGCTGAACCGGGCCCTCGCCTTCTGTCTCTCCTGTATTACCACCTCCGGGAGTGGTGTGTTTGCCCTTGGCTGGTTGCCTGCCAGGTGCCCACCAAGCTGCTCTGCTATTTCCCCTCCCCCACAGGATGGGGGAGAAGATGGCAAAGCTCGTGAGAGAAGGACAGGGAGATCACGGAACGATTACTGTCACAGGCCAAGTAGACTTGTGAACAATTAATTTCATTTATTGCCAATTAAAACTTGAGGAGGGTGGTGAGAAACAAAGACAAAACTGAAATTGCCTTCCCCTCCCTTCTTCTAAGGTCAAACAGCGAAGCTGAGCCTTCATTCCTGACTCTTCTACCTCCTCCTCTGCAGCAGTGCAGGGTGATGGGGAATGGGGGTCGTGGACAGCCTGTAACACTCAGCCTCTGCTGCTCATTCCTCCTCTATGCTCTCCCTCTGCTCCAGCCTAGGTCCTTTTTATAGGCTAGTAATCCTTCAGGAACAGCCTGCCAGAGAACCTGCTCCTGCG